>JAWWEW010000112.1:38870849-38940074 GCA_035583185.1 Anabacerthia variegaticeps | reverse complement strand
CCGGCGTCTCCCCTGGCGGGCCCGGGGCGGCGGCGGGCGGGGGGCGCGCGGCTCCCGGCCGGGATTCCAGGCCGGTCAGCTGGAGCCGGGCGGCACCACTGGGCAGGCGGCGCAGGGGAGGCCGCGGGGGGGCCCGGCCGCGACCTGCCGGTGAGGCGCGCAGGGGAGCGGGGACGCGGCGGCTCCGGGACGCGGAGCTCCGTGCGGCGGCGCCGCCCGCCCGCCGGTGCCGCTGCCCGCCCCGGTGCCGCAGCGGGGCGAGCCCGCCGTCCCCGGAGCGCCGGTCGGCCCCCGGCGCAACAATGCGCGTCCCCCTCCGGCACCTTGGCTCCCCCCGTCCTGAGCGCGATGGTTTCGCCAAGCCACCGAATCAGCTGGGAGCGGCATGTACCATAGCACATCCTCGAGGGGAGCAGGGTTAGAGCGACTGCGGGGACTGTGTGGGAAGCGAGACGGAGGGGGCTCGTAGGCTCGGGGACGGGAGTCTCTGTGAGGAGGCTCAGGCGGAGCCGAGGTCCGCAAAGCTCCGGACAGCCGCCGCCCCGTTTCGCCTGTACCCACAGGCTGGGCGCACAGTGGTACAGCCGGGGACGGGCGGCGGGGTGCGGGCACCGGTGCTCGCCGCGCCTGCGCAGAGGCGCCCCCGACGCGGAAGTCGGAGGGAGCGGGTCCCGGGGGACCGGGCCGGGCCCTGCCGGGGCCGCCGCGGCGGGAACGCCAGGGCTGCGGCTTCGCTCGGGGCACGGTGGATAATGAACGTGTGCCGCCGGTCCTGGTCGCCGCCAGCCCGCTGTGCCGCGCTCGGGGTCTCTCCCCGGCGGCTGGGCGCTCTGAGGGGCTCCGGCGGGGGCAGGGCCGGGGCCGGGACTTGTCCCCCCGCGTGGAGACCGGCCTGGAAGGCCCCGCGGGCGACGTTCGGCCTTCTCTTTTCCTGCTTGTTGTGTAGATGTGCGCCCTCGCGTTCCCCGTGTCCGAAATAAAGCGGTGTAGGGGTGTGACGTGCCCGGCGGTCCCCGCTGTGGCAAACCCCGCCCGAGGACACAGCTCGGGGCTGGCAGAAGGCAGTAAGCCTGGCTGGAGGGGTTGGCCCCATTCTCCGGGACCTGCGAGAGGTAAGGTATGGCAGGGAGGGAAGAGCACAGTGACCGCTGGCTGCCGCCCTTTGACGGACAGGAAAGGAAAGGGGAACTTCCAGCATCTGGACTTGAGGGCTGAGTAATGGGGGTTGTACTTCTGGTGCTGGTTTAGCCAATGGTATCGAGCGAGTTACTGTCCTGCACTGGCTGTACCTCGGTTTAGCCGCGGAAGGGGAAATATTGCTGACCCCCACCCCGCTAGAAATTGCTTTCTGATCTGAGTGGGAAATGTTGTGTAGAAAAATACTGGTGTGGCAATAATAAAGGTGGAATTCTCATTTATTCCTGAGGCGCTGCTACCCGCTTTATACTTTGATTTCTGGTTTGCACTTAAAACCAGGGTTATTAAACATGGAAAATAATAAACTTCTGTAGCAAACTCCAGCGTATGTAGTTTTTTTGTGAACAACTAATTAATTCTGTCAAAGATATTTTGACTTTAATGTTCTTAAAGAATTTTCTATCAATTCATGACAAAAAAAGTAATAACAAAGTGCATATACACACATGCTTAAAACTTTTGAATAAAAATTTGGGATTTATTTGAAATAATGTAGCCAAACTTCTTTTGAAGAGGCTGACTTATGCCACTTTACTAACGAGGATGGTTTTATCTAATCCTGAGAGTCTGGGGTTGAGTGACTCCCATTTGATGCACGAAGCAGGTCCCATTAATGCCTCAGCAGCCGCTTTGGATGCCATAATGTCACTGAGTGTGAGATGGGACATTAGCTGGTCCAACTGCGCCCACCCTCTCTTAAGTGTCTATGGCCTCAGACCACCCTGTACACCAAAGCACGAGGGCTTCCTCCTGGCACAGCTCTCTGAGGAAAATGCTGAGCTGCTGAGGCAGCAGAGAAATGAGTACATGAAAAAAATAGCCCTGGCCTCATTAACTCAGCCCTTTAAGCCAGTAAGTCAACTGGAAATTGAAATGGTCTCTTCCGTGCTGGCTATCTGTACTACTACGAGAGGCTGTAAATTCCCCTCAGATAAGGAGTACCTACTGGCTTTTTAAAGATGATTTAGTAGGTTGTATGTCAGTCTTTGCTATTAAAGTAAGCTCGTACTGAATTAGCTTTCAATTATTAGAAATGTCACGGAGAAGGATTCTCCGTGCTCAGTACTCTTGTGTCATTTCAGATAAACATTTTGTGATTTTATAAAGTTATGTTTTGATGATGTCAAAACTCCTTAAGTTTTCCAAGCAGTTCAGATTTTTAAAAACCATGCAGGGGTGTGTGGTAATTTGAAGTTAAACACAAGAAAAGCATGATTTTAGAGATAATGTTATTACACAAAGCAAATGCATATTAAGTATGATGACGTACACGAAGGTACATGAACAACTCTTAACTCTGCCTACTACTAATGCCCTAAGGAGGAATAATCTGAGGGACACACGCACGTGATAGACTTGGGGATTATAGTGCAGTGGAATACTATGGGACAGAGAAGAGGAGCATGTGTGCTTTATAATAATGGATTTAGTCTTTTTTTTTTTCCTGAGGTATATCTTTTGCAACACTGGTTTTATATATTCGTGGTACTTCCTACTTTGTTTGAACAACACAAAATTTAAATTACCAAGGTTATCAGTTCAAGATTGTTTCCTGAAAATTTAGTGTGTTAATCTGGACCTGCTTTTCTAAACCCTGTAATGTTTTGGTTTGTGTCATGTGTCTTCTAATCATATTCATCCACTTGCAACGACCAGAAAATGTATTTTTGTGTGGCAGCAAGGGGAAGTACCGCTGTGCGATGCTTCTTCAGAGGCTGGCAGGGAGAAAACTGGTTCAGCTGATCTAAAATTAACAAAGTCATGAACAGGGCATTGCAGCCTCCATTCAGTGTGTGGGCTCTTCCTCCAACAGATCTCTTGATCCAGGCCTCTGGCCCCTGAGGAATTTCGGTGCTGACATTTTCTCTAGCTTTTTGCATCCAGAGCCCAAGCCCTGGATGCTTTCTCAACTAACGTATAAGCGTCCACAGACAAATGGATAAACAGCACCTAGGAAACATGTAGGGATATGCAGCATATTAGTTGGACCGGGCTAGGAATATTCATACAGAGAAAGTCATCATATGGTCCCGATACATCAAAGCCTGTTTCAAGCTTGGGAAACAAATATTCATTGTAAACATGCATTAGCTGGGGGGAAAAACCTCTTTAGTGATGGGAAGGTAACTTGGAGAACAGTGATGCCAGGAGTAATGAGCAACAGTTTTAAGTACTTAACAGAAACAGCTCATGTAATTTTAGTTCTGCATATCTGAATGTATGAAAGAGATGGGGGAAAAGTCTTTCTTAATGAGACTCTAGTGGCCCTGCAGCTATTCTCCAGGCATCTTTTTGCAGACAATTCAGAAAATGGCTGAGAAAAGCAACCAAAATACAGGCTGCAGACACTGAAATACTTAAAATCTAATGTTTACTGTTTGGCCGTTTGGGCACTGATCATAGCCATACATTCCTAAACTAAATTATCAACAAAACCAGAAGGTATTTGCCAAGGGGACACCCAGAATTTAGTAAAAAATGTAAAAGAGAAGTCTCTAATGGGAGAAGTGCTTAGGACATGCAGAAAATGTCCTCGTGGTAAAGTCTGATTTTAACCTCTCACTGAGGTGCTTCTGGCTTGTTCTCAGCAGGGCCCCTTTGCAGGATTAGATGAGGTAACAGACCTCACAGGATCGGGAGGCAAACCTCCACACAATTAAATACCATTGTTTCCCAAGTGCTCCCTTTTATTTTTACAGATATGCTAGAAAAGGTTGTACCTGTATATATTCAGAACATTTGGGGGTGGTTTATTTTATTATAAACATGATTGCACGACTGAGATACATGTGCACAACCATAAAGTGGAGCAGGTGGAGAATGTCACAAGTATTGTACGTCTTCCTTCTCATCTTGAGATCTAAATTACCATAAAATGATAAAAGTGACTCATGTGATGCCAATCTGTTAGAGAGACTCTTGAACTGATTGAAGTAATCACCACTTTTTATTTCTCTCCAGTAGGCGGATATTCTTAGTGAAATCTTTTCTATTGGAAGTTCATTCTTGTTAAAACCTGTATCGAGGCTGAAAAATAAAATGAGCATGTGGGAAAGGGCAGTAGAGAGGACATGTCTGGGCTAGAGCTATAGCTAATGATAAAGATGAACAATTACGGTGATTCACTGGAGCCCAGGGCATGGGCTACAGACCATGAAAGCATTAACCTGCAGCAAGTCAGCAACACAGATGTGACCCCAGGAAAGGTGACTGAACCGTGCCCGAAGACTGGTTGAATTGGGACCAAGGCTGCTGGTCTTTCAAATGCCTCCTCTTCACTGCATAACTCATTTTCTCCATTTGAAAGGCATATCTCGGTTTTTGTATTCACCTGGCATAGCAGGGTGTGATCCAGCTGAATGCCTCAACACTTGCTTATTCATTTAGTTTAAGTTAGGTGTCAGTGCAAGCAGTCTGAAGGGAGAAGTGCCCGCACCTTAGCCTCTGGCTTGGGCCTCAGTGAATCCGACTCAGTTTTCTTTGCTGCTTAGAGGAAGTCTCCAGATTAAAGAAGGCAAGCTGAGCTCATCTTGGCTCTCAACATTGCTTGTGTTGACAAAGAAAGAAAAAAAAAATCAGCCATGAATTAACAATTTATGAGTCATGCAGATTAGAAGGTTTTCATAGCTGTGTCTTTTTGAAATGTAAAACAAGTTTGAAAAATGGAGGACAAGTTTAAGTAGTTACAGCACAGAATTTGGAGTAGGGACTTGAACATTCTTTAGTTACTGTAAGTCTCTGTGCCTCAGTTTCGTTCTCAAATGGAAACAATCTCATGGGCACTCTGGTAAAGGAATCTTTATTGGATGGCATTTTTAGAAATGAGAAAATGCTGTTGTTACTGTGACTAAGAGAGTGCCATTTCTTTGCAATTAGTGGATGGCTGGCTGGAGGGTCCAAGGGAAAAGAAAACTCTTAACACAACCAGTTGCAATTTGCATTAATATAACTAACCCAGAGGCAGTAATACTTTTATTTATTTCACACATGTATTACTTCCCCTTTTTGCCACTTATGTAATCCAGGGCACTTTGAAAAAAGCACAAATGCAAAAATTGGGAGTGCAATTAGACAAACATTCTAGGTTAGTCTAAAAACGCCAGATAAAATATTTATAATAAAAAATCAGAACATTAGACATGATTTAAGAGAAGGAGAGAGGATGCATAGAAAACAAAAGGGGATAGTGACCCCACACAATAGGGTAAAAGTGGCTAATACCAAAATCACTCATAGAAAAACCTACAGATGTTAAAAGATGTGTAGATGTGGCACTATAGGGACATGATTTAGTGGCAGACTTGGAAGTGCTGGGTTAATGGTTGAACACGATGATCTTTAAGGTCTTCTTCAACCTAAATGATGCAATGATTCTATGTTCTTTGTAGGTTGAGATTTTCATTATTATTAGAAAACAGGAGACTTACGAAGTGTAATGATGACCAATTGTGGTAGGCATTTCCTGATCCTGGATAGCAGATTCAGCAAAGACCATTCTTAGCCTTTGAATTCTCTTTTTAGCGACTGATCTCCAGCACTTTTTTTTTTAAAAAGGTAAGCATTGTTACAGTAATTTTACCAGGAGGAAAGCAGCTTTGGAAAGTGAAACAAGCTGCCTAGGGTCACATAAGAAGGCGCCTGCAGTTCTAGTAATAGCATTCACATTGCTCAACTCCCAGTATAGCAACCGATGCAGAGTCTATGCCCTCTTGCAGAGCTTGTGCCTTGGGTGCTCCTTTGGCAGCTCCCAGGACCTGCTTCCTCCACCATAGCGTCCTGGTTTGCTTAAAAGTGGTGTCCCAAATCATCTTTGCTGCAGCTACTTGGTTTATAAATTACATGGATAAAAATAAACAAAGCGCTATACAAGTCCTTCTGTTTGAAAAAGGAGCTTAGGCCAAAAGAATATGGTTAATTGGAAAGGTGGAAGATTACTGACACTTAACATATTTCTTCTGTTTTCTTTGCCAGGCTTCTCTTCAGCATTTTCATAATGCCTTGCACAAAAGGACCTTGTCTACCCAGAGGTCTTCTGGGTCCTACTGCAGCACAGATAAACAAGCATTATAAAACTCTCATCTTCTATAAATATGAAATAGTTCTCCCTTCACTGGATTGGAAGGTGCCTGCCCTGGCAATCTGTTTGTATATAAGCTATTTCTGTTCGTTCCCCCACTGCTCTGAAGATGTCAACCCCAGGGACTCAGCAGCTGAACTTATTTCCTGGCCCCGCAATACGTTTATCAGTTCTCTGACTTCTGACCTCGTGTTTCTGAGCGTGGCTGAGACGAGCAGTAATTCCCTCATAAATGCTCCAGTGTCAGCAAGGCTTAATTGCTTGGTGGCATGAGAAAGCGTTTGGTAGTTCAGTGACAAAAGGTCTTAGAGAATGTGAAATGGGAGCTGACAGTTCTCCTTTGCTGCTCCTCCTGCTCCCCTCCATAATGTATCCAGCATTTAGCTTTTTCAGGACTGTGGCACCAAGGTTAGCGGAGCAAACCCTGATCTTGCTGTTTATGGTATCCCTGTGATCACAGGAAGATCAGAACTTAGAAGTCTTAAGTGCAGCTCGGGTAATTTTGTAAACAGCAGTAGCACCAATTTCTTTTACAGCAAGTTAAAAAAACAGAAGACATTGCCGCTGGAAATGAAGAGCATACAGAGCAGCTGTTTCAAATTTGTCTAACGCTGTTATAAAACAAGTTTAAAGTGTTAACAGTTGTACCCATGGCACAGTTTCTCCTGCTGTGTGCATGCTGACAGCTTTCCTTTATGCCGTGCAACAGCTACCACATTTGTGCTCAGTTCCCTTGCCTTTCCTCTGAGATGTATTTCCACAGCTGTTGGCTGCAAGTGGCTGGGCAGACTCCATGTGTAGTTGCAGGCTGGCGGGCAGGAATGCTGTGTAGCCAACCACAACTGTCATGCCATGCTGACAGGGCTTGCAGTGGTCCTCAGACCTTTTGCCCCACCTGTTAAATCTGTGCTGCCTTCTGACCCCAGGCTGGGAGTCACGCCTCCAGCTTTCCACAGATCCCCAAGTGTTTCCCACTCTGTCACATCAAGGTGATGGCAGAGTACAAGCAGGAAAGTTGGAAGAGGTGGTGGCCCTGAGTGGCGTAGTCCTTCCCAGGCCAGGACAGCAGCCGCTGGCCTTGGACAGATACTGAAGAGGAAGAGGACGTGAGTTGGTGGAGGGGTGCTCGAGCGTCCTGTCCTGCCTCTTGCAGTAACACATCTGTGGCAGTGTGCTTTGCTCTCCTCTACCTGGGCTGGAAATGCTGGGATCTGAAGGAGTCTTTCACCTCAAGGGGAGAACAACTCCAGTTTGAAGGAGGTGGGATGCATACCAGAGAGTGAGGAAATAGTGCTCATTGAAGGTGGGTAAGGAGAGTGCTGAGGCTTTGAATTTTTCTTAGAAACACAGCAGGGAATCTCTGTACCTCCCTCTGTCAAGCTGCAAAGCTTTTCACTTTAACAGGCTACTGCTAAAGCCAGGATTACTCCATTTTGTTTCAGTCAGGCAAGACATTTGAGGAGAACGTAGACAGCAAAGCAACAGATAAGAAATCAGAGCAGCAAGCTGTGAAAGAATGGTTTCCAGGGAACTGTGAGAGTTAGGACCCAGAATCTGAAAGTGCAGCAGTGGTTAGGGCAATGCTTCCATCAAGATACCAGCCATGGAGAGAAGCCTTAGCTCAGCTGCAAGGGAAATTGAGCTGTGCAACAACATTGTAGTTGAGACAGAAAGTGCAGAGCAGAGAGGATGAGGGAGAAGCTGCAACACCTGAACTTCATGACCACATCCCCAGTGTGAGCAGCTCTGAATCCTTACTTTGCTCCTGCAAAGCTGTGTTGATGCTACCAGCAGTGCAGAAAGAGGGATGGACTGTATGGTGTGGGGCCAGTGCTGGAGTGGGGGTGATATCTCCCCATAGCACAAGAAGCAGCCACCCTTTTTCTTCTCCCAGCAGCAGGCGTGGCAAGCCTTGTCTCCAAGTCTCTGGAACTCTCCATTGCAGGTTGCATAGCCTTCTAACACACACACACGAGGTACATAGGTGGTCTCGGAGTCACACTTAGCTGTTTTGAGAGGGAGGGATTTTTATGAGCAGATGAGAGGGAAAGTGGCTATCAGTGATTGTATAGGGGTGAAGGGTGTAAAGACCCTGGAGCAGGGAGAGATTGAAACAGACTCGCTGCGGCTTCTTCACTTTCTGAAGGTCCACTCACCCCTCCACCTTCCCAAACCCATCTTTCAGCAGTGAGTCTGACCTGTATGGGCTACTATTGTGTGGCTTTGTAGGACCAATTGAGGACGTGAGTGGAGTAAGAGTCTGGTTAGAAGACCAGTGCAAATACCTACGCTCAGGTTTGGAGCTGAGTGCTGGCACAGGAGTGAAACACTGGGTTATAATGTATGTCTAAACCACCTCTATCCATGCGGGAAAGAGAGGATAAGTCACTATTGGGATTTGTATATGGGTTTCACGATAATTATTACATTTTACAGACAACTTTTCAACAAAAGGACAGGTTACAGGGTACATCTTGAAGGCTGCGGACAGGAGGTGGAACATAGGGGCAGGTCATTGGTTAACAAGCTGAAAACAGTTCAGTGAAATACCACAGGCAGAAACCTTGGCAATGGAGAAGAGAGTAATAGGAGGATAGGAAAAGGGAAGTTATCAGCGAGCTCTTAGAAAGCAATATGTAAACTGAGAGACTTCTGAGCAGGGATTATCAAGCCCTTACTGTCACAATTGGCCTCCTGAAGCTGGTCGTTGTTGCTGGGACTGTCACTTGTGTCTCCTGCTGAGTTTACTCATTTCTTTATTAACCCCCCAGCAGTGGTTAACATGAGAGGTTTAAGGAGACCAGGGGAAAATCGGGCACAGTGGCTTTGTCTGTAATAACACCTATTTCTGAAACAATGTGACAGTTCAACACCTCAAAATGGGATCTGGAAGGAACTGCTTTGTTTTCCTATTCTGTTATTCATAGTCAAGGCTGAATTAAGACCATGTCAGTGTAGGCCTATTTCTCATCAGTTCTTTAGGGAAGAAAGCTTTCTGCTTTCCTAGTGTGTAAGAAAAGCTTGAAAAACCCTATTCAGGAATTTCTACCACTTTTTGAAGGCAGTTTATAGAAAACAGCTCTAAGGTGTGAGCTGCCTGTGCCTATTAGTGAAGTACTGTTGCTGCCTGCGATTAGTAAGAGGTACTCTGCTTCAAGTGAGCTCGTTCACATCTGCACCAGAAGGTGACCAAGTTCTCCAGCAGCATCATTTGGAGTCGGTGTTTATAGCCATTACTCATTCTTAGTGGTGCCTCCTTGCATTTCTGGGATGGGCATATCACCTTCCTAATTTGTGGGAAGGCCACAAATTGTGACCCTCTCACTTCCACTTCAGCACTTTCTGGCCATGCTGATTTACTGCAGAAAGGGAGATAGCTGTGCTCACACCCAGGATCTTTCAGCTGCCCCTTAGCTGCTCTGGGTAGAAGGGCTACAGCAACCAGGCAAGGGAGCCTGCACTGACGAAACTACAAGCTGAGTATCTTTTTGAAGAAAAGCAGACTGCCTTGCTCTGGTTCCAGAAGTTAAACACCAGAATCAAAGTACCTGGGAGCAGGTGGTTTATACAGGCTGAGCTGCTGTTAGTGCACACATCTGATGCACTGAAAGCATGGCCCCACTGCCAGCAAAGCCCACTGGATGCAGCTCATCTTAACTGCAGCACAGTGCATCTGCACAACATTTGCGAGAAGATCAGGAGAGTTCTCTGGCAAGGGTTTCAAAGCCTTGTTAGTTTGCACACGTGCATGGATAGCCAGCAAAGGAGCTTGTGCTGTGGCTTGCCCAACACCTTGGAGTGACCTCTGTGATGGAGGGCTGTGATGCTGTATACAGCTTTCGAGGGCAGAGGAAGATGTTTCCTTCCTTTTTATACTTACAAAAGAGTTTGATGTTTTAGTAAAAGCTTTGGATACAGTTTCCTTATTTTTGCTTTCTTTTCTGCAGCATATATGTCTAGATCTACTGTGCAATCTAACTAATTTAGATAGGCATAACAAAGTTTTAAAGTAACAAACATGATACTGAAAATCTTTACAGCTGCCAGTAAGCAGTATGTGTAACCAAGAATGAAACAGAGAAGTGCATCCAGTATAAAGGAGCTGTGACACCAAGTGTTTCACTGCCTGGTCTGCTCCTGTGGTGACAGAGAGTGACAAGGCAATGAGTAGGGACTTTTTCCTGTTTGAGGGGAATTCATCACCAGCATCACCCACTATCAGACACTGCATAAAATGTGTTTGGTTGCTACAGTGGGAGGTTGTACTGTCACAAGTGCTGTAGCTTGCATTTTCACTTAATGGCCTTTTAAATTATGAACCACTCAAGTTTCTGCTGCTGCTGTTTGTCCTGTTCCCTCTATGGTCACCGTGTATACTGTGTACCTCCCCATCCTCGCTCCCCCTGCTCCTCTGTCCCTGTCTCTTTCCTTCTGGATCGTAAAAAGTTCCCTGACTGTTTGCATCCCACTTCCTGCATCACAAATCTCTTGCTGAAAGGTCAGAACTGCAGCTTTGGCCGGGCTGAGGTGACAAGTCCTATCAAAACAGTGAAAGGGCATGTTATTTCTTTCTGTGGAGAAAGAAAATCCTATTTTTAAGTCCTACAGTATGTGCGGCCACAAGTTAGTGTTTCTGCTTCCTAGGCATGCCTCCATTTAATTGCTTAGGCTGTTCAAAAATATTAGTAGCCTGGTTACCAGTAGCAGCCACACCCATGCTTTATGGTTTCAAATGGTTTCATTAAACAATTAAAGGAAAAAACAGTAAGAGGAGTAGAGTAGCTTGAAATGTTAAGGCTATCAGATGTGTAGGGCCCATTGCCATGGCTGTTGTGCTACTTAAACAGCCTAGGGAAGCCCTGCAAGGATGGCATTTTCCTGTAAACCCCTGACCAGGAGAGTGGATAACTTTCCTTGGGCTTTGGTGGAAAGACATCTACTTATTCAGAGGAGAGATTTCAGCGCCTGTTGACTGATCATCATGTGAATGTCCAATAGCTAGCAACTGATGGATATTTATGCTGCTTATGAATATCAGAGCTTCCAGCAAGTCTCTCCACTCAGGAAGAAGGAAAGAAGGAATCATTGGGGTGAACATCCAGGTAGTGTTGATTTGAGATACCAGAAGGTGGTTAAAAACTTACCTCTTCTCCAGCTTCCTGCATTATTCCCAAACAGCAGGCTGTGAAGAAATAACATCTGGAGACTTGTATTCCTGTTAATGGTTTCATTCAGTATAGCCCTGGGACTTGTAAGGGCCTGTGTGGGACAATGTTGCACCACTAATGTTGGCATATCTGTCTAACAGTGCACTGACCTGCTAAAAAGAACTTTACTCATAGAGACGATGGTTATCCATTTCCTTTTTCATGCTAAGAAATGCATCAATAGCTATATACATAGCTACAGATCTAACCCTACTGCTGCATTTATTTTGCGCCCCTTTCCCAGGAGATCTATAAAAAACAATTATCTCCAGCTCCATTTAATTACACAATCTGTCCCAAGGTCTATTCCTGCTTTTTTGGTCCTCTTGTTGCCAAGGGCTCTCCCAAGGACTCTCTGCTCTTTCCTCTTTGATCTTGTATCAACATTTGTCCGTGTGCCTAGCCAGTCACCGTGCTGTGGGACAACCCTATGGCAGCTCTTGCTGATGCAGTACATTGCCTTGTAAAACAGAGAGTGAGATGATCTAATTGTATCTAACCTGCCCCTATGCAGGACATGTATCTGCACAAGCCTTTCATTTGTCACCTTCCCATGTCTGTTTTCGTGCAGGTGTCAGTGCATCTAGCCAAGTCATGTTCTTTCCCTTTCTCTTATCAGTGGGCACCCAGGACAGACCACTCAACCCAGCGAGCAGCCCACTCAGGTAGCATCTCTCCAATCTGTTGAAGAGAGCCGAGTGATGAAGAAATGGAGCATGTTGTGGTATTTTTGAGTTTCAGGTTTGCTAGAAACAAGCAGGTGGCTTCCAGTAACCTGCAGGAAAAGGAGAGGCAATAGAGAGTCTGAAAAACACAGGCTTAGGAGATGTGGTGGCATTGAAGGACTACTAAAATTAAACCCTGCTGTCTAGGTTTCAGCTGTGTGCAGTTTGGGTTCAGCTTACACTGAAACCTAGGCTCTAATTTATACCCCTGCGAAAAGGTCTATGGCTAGCTTTTTTTCTGGAGGATGAAAATACAGTTCGAAATAAAATGCATGAAGACTGCAGCCATAGGTGAGGCAGTACAGAAATGGATGAGAGACAAACCATCCGTAGTTAGCTGTAGCTTAATCCATAATTATTTCCTGTAGAATCTTTTACACCCATGTTTGTCTCATGTAGTCTATTTCTGGAGACTGGCTGTTAGACATTGGTTAAGCAGGTGGTTTGCCGATGACTCCCACATTATATATTGATCTGTTCTGGGCTCCCTGTTCCTGGCTGGTAACTCTATCAAGGCAGAACTGCTTTTGTAGTTTATGTTTTGACAGTGCCTAGCAGTACTGAGCTCCTGAATGAAGCACATAAAATCCTCTGCAGGTACAAAACCAATAAAAGCCCCAGACTAAAGTACCCACTTGTTAAGATTCCTTTCCCCTCTCTTGCTCTCCCATGCCCTGTTATCCTTGCATAAAACCAGCAAAAAGTTGTGATCATCTATTCCCCTCCCTGTAAGGTGCTAAATCTGCTTCTCAGTCCGGCACAAACTCCTTGCCTGGGTGGCAGCATCTCTCAGGAAGGCCCACCTGATTACACATCGGTCCTATAAAACACTTGTGAGTTTTCTTTGTCTGCTTTGCTGTCTGATCCTTTTGGCTGTCCATGACCCATCCTAGAGTGATTTAAACTGCTTCTTGATGACCATTTGTCCTGGCTTTGGGTGTGAAAGGTAGCATACACCTTTTTTTTTTTATTATTATACTGCCTCTTTCCCAATTCATGTAGGCTAATAATGCATGAGCCAAGGGGAGCTCTGCTGTGCACTGTGACTCATGTTTTATGCTGTATCTCTGTGGTTCTTAGGTGTTTGGAACAACACATCTCTTCATTATTTTCCCATCCAAATGCTGGAAGGAACTAATACTTCGTATTTTGGATCTCTTTAACCTAAAGGAGTAACTTCTTCATTGGATAGCACTGACAGTACTCACATATTTTCTTACAGTGACAGAACTGGCCTTTTAAATTGTTACCTGATTTACCCAGCTGTTTCCTCCGGACACAAAACAACCGTAGGAGAGCCCAAGGGCACCAGTTCAGCATTTTGGTTTCCAGAGTCAGATGCTCTGCTCCTAGGTGTGAAGAAGTCATGCTGCAAATTCGTGGATTAGGTGCAAAGGCACAAATTGTCTCTTAGTCAGACAGAGCTGTCAGAGGTTTGTCCTTTCTCACACCTTCAATAGTCACTCAAAAAAGGGATTGTAAATGGACTTCCTAGGAGGAGGAAGGTGAGAATGACCTTGGGGAATGGTGGAGTTCACATGTGGGATGATAAGAATAGTTTGAATTCCCAAACCATTTTTCTTCCACTGCTTGAGTTTGGTTATAAACTTTCTTCTTCAGAGAAGAGCTCTTTTTGCCTTTTTTGTGCATACTTTTTGCCCAGTCATACCTTTTCCTTCCGGCAGCTTATTTTACATGTCACCTTTTGCCTGGCAGCAAAATATCTGAGAATGGTTTGAAAATCATGGAGGACAATCTTACAGCAGAGAAATAAAAATGCCTTATTTCCAAGCTCACTTCTGCATAATATCTATAAGATGCTTTTACTTATGCTGTCTGAATCAAAAGCATTTATTGCTGTTATAAAAAAGGTATTTCAGGAGTTTCAAATGGGAACTTGTAGCTTGTGAGCTTGAACTTGTGCTCACATATTTATTAGACACGTGATAAGTAACTTGAGAATACGAAAATAGCAGTAATCATTTGAAGATGCATTTAAATTTGAAAGATATGGAACCAAAAAGTAAGTATATATTGGTTGTAATGTTCAGTAAGCATGTGTCATATTTACTACTGGAAAGTGTGACCTGTCTTGAACTTTGCAGCCACAGTTTAGAAGCGGTTTTCATCAGCTCATGTAGATGGCTAAGAAATAGGTTCATTATTCCATTGAAATGAGGTAAACTCTCCAACCAGGATCTGCTCAACTATATTCATAAATGTTCTAAACATTTCAGCATCTCCTTGTATTCGTATTTTGGTTGGTCTGCAAAATGTTTCCAACTTGTTTCATTTATTGCTGGAAGATTGGTCTGCTCAGAAAACACAATGTTTGGTTCTTTTCCTGCTTCCTTGGATTTAAGAGCATGAAATCCTGTTGATGAAAGGAAATGACACCTGCTTTATACCAGTTAAAAACTAGAATTATGAATGTTACCTTAGCCTTAATAGAACATAGTCAGCATTTTTAGGATTAGGACCAAAGTGAAAGACAAGTCATGCATGCATGTGACACATTGGCCTCTTGGAATTTCAGGAATCTTCATTGACTAAGGGGTAGATGTGGAATCTGAGAACTCAAATTCCTGGGTTTCTGCTGTTAGCACTACCATGAATTAATTTCCACAGATTGTTTGATCTTTATGTGTCTTAGTTTGCAGTACTTATAATGCTTTTGCTACCAGGGAGGCATAACCTATTACTAGTCATAAAATGCTTTGAGACTATTGTATAGAAGGTACTGCGTGAAAGCTCAGAATTACATACAGCAAGTCTGACTTCAGATTTCATGTTGCTTTTCTGGATGACTTATTTTAATTACAGTAGGTTGAGCAGCAGGTAAACATGCAATTGTTGCACAGTGAACAAAGGTTTTCATTCTCCAGTACCATCCAGGTGCGTGGTTGTAAGTTGACCAATGCTGTCTCTGCCAATCCTCCCCTGGTTTCTCCCTTGCAATCGATTTCGGCAGTGATGAATTCACCTCTTGAAATTAATAATGTCAAGTTTGTCAATATTTTAAAAGCCAAAGCTGATTTTGTTCTCTTGAGCCTCGCCTTTGGCTTGTGAAAGCAGAAGCTTTAAACTCTATTACTTGGGAAGTCTGCTGGGATGCCTTGGTGTGGCAGGTGCTATATAAGTTTAGCGCTGCATCGCTATTAAAGTCCATTAAGAAGGATCTTTCTGGAGCTGTCAGCACACTGCAGATTAAAACCAGAAAAATAAAGGCACACTCAATAAATGCTGCTGTAATGGTTCAGATAGCTGCAGAGAGAGGACTCATATTTGGCTTGTGATCAGTTTACTTTTGGGTTCAATGTAAAGGTTGTTTGGCTTCCTGTGTAAGCTCTGAAAAAAAAAATAAAATCAATGTGAAGAAGCTTGGATGAGAGCCAGAAGAAATATTGTACTGAATCCAGAATATAGAAATCCTTCACAATTTCTATATTTTGCTCCATGCAGGCTCTTTATATTCTAGCAAGACTCAAGCTTTACTATCATGACTCCAGTACCACTGCAGGTTGTCTAGGATGTGAACAAATTGTCAAATTTTATTTGGTCACTTAAAAGCATGTATCAAAACCCCCTCCCCTTCCCTATTAAAAAGGCAAGGTGGCTAAAAGGTGAGAGGAGGAACCATCAAACTCCTACAAAAGGGCTGAAAACAAGACACAGCATTAAGTGTTTTTAAATTGGTAAAGATTGCCAGCAAGACACCTCCTTAATCCCTGCTGTGGCTACTATTTAACTGTTTGGAAAAGGGGGACAAAGTGAGGTGTTAGAGGTGGATTGGACACTACCACAGAGTCTCCTCACATGTAGAGAAGATGGAGGAATGGCAGAGACATCCTGCATGTGCAGGTGGTGGAGGGCCCCTTCCCACGCTGGGAGGCATAGAACAAGTGTCTCCTGAAGGGGTGAGGGAGAGCACCCAGACACTGGTAGGGTTTTGCTTGAACTGTAGTGCCTCAGGAAGGGAGCTGGGGTGCCACAAGGGAGAGTGCAGTGGATTCTCCTGCACAAGGCATAATGGGATGCTCAAATATGCAAATAATGTCAGTCTACCCAGAGTGTGGGACAAACCAGTCTGCAATCATGGTAATGCCCTTGGTTGAGTCAATGGCACAATCCTCTTGCCCTGCTCTGCTTTCCTATTTGGCCAAGCTACTGAATAAGGGTTTCAGACACGAGTGGCAGAAATGGCAAAACAATGTGAATATGGTGTTTGAATGGGGAAGGTCTGGAAACACTGAAAGGTTTACCTGAGAGGGGAGGTCCGTGACTGGGATGTGAAATGTGTGGGTAGTAGAAAAAAGGAAAAATAGATGTTCCTATTCCTGCTCCCAGAATACAAGGACAAGGGGACATTCAATGGAAATAAAAGGCAGCAAATATAAAACTGTTAAAAGGAAATGAATTTTATACAATGCCTAATTAGCTCATTCCCATAAGATAACATTAAGCCTGAGAGATTAGTAGGATTTTTAAAAAAGGATTAGACATTTATATGGATAATGTAATTGTGGATGTTCTCATTAAATAGAACACATATTTTCTTTTATTATGGAAGGATACAAGCCCTCTTGCTTCGGGCCTAGGCTAGTTGCTAACTGATAAGAATTAAAAAGAAACTTCCCCTTTTGGCAAGTAATTCCCTACTTGTCTTCTGCTAGGTTCCCTGTACTTAATCTGAATTGTTTCAACAGGCACTATCACAGCAGGATTATTAAACTATATGGTCCATTTATTTGGTACAGCATGGCAATTCTATTTCTTTATAATCAGATGCCTTGCTATGACAGATCACAAAAATCTCAGTGGTCTGAAACAAAATCCCTATTTTTGTTTCACTAGCTCCACAAGGGGTTGACCTTGAATGCCCAACTATTAGGTGCCACTAAATCAGTACTAACAAATCTCACTTACCTGTCCTAACAATAATACCTTCCAACTCTCATTCAGGGCTTACATAGGATCAGGTGGAGAGGTGAAAGGGCACCAAAGATCCCACAGCTTGCAGCACATGGGTTGTCAAGCATTGGAACAGGCTGCCCAGGGAAGTGATGGAGTCATTATCCCTGAACTTATTCAAAAGATCTGTAGATATGGCACTTAGGGACATGGTTTACTGTTGGACTTGGCAGTGTTGGATTAATGGTTGTACTTGATCTTGTAGGTATTTTCCAACCTAAACAATTCTATGATTCTGTGTCCTTCTCCCATACATGTGAATGGGATTGTGTCATGGATGCTGCAGGCTGTCAGAAGCTGGAACAAAACCCAATCATAATCAACTTATTCAAAACTTTTCCTTTCACTTCCAGGCAAGATAAGAAAGATGCTGCTAGTAGCCTAGCCTTCCCATTAAAAAGCATCGGATGGCCTTATCTAACCTGGCTAAAATTCAATTGTCTTTCATTTTTATTGCTGAAACACCCTTCTCTTTGGTCTTGCCAAGTGTATTTTCAGTCTGCACACAGCACATCCCTGCAAAATACTGCTATGAAGATCATCCTACTAATCCATCAGTTTGAGGATTTTACACATTCTTTGCTCCTCTCAGCTACTGCTCCTCTTCTTTACTCCATCAAACACAAGCCATTTATCTTTCCTGTCAAGCCCCTTCCCACCCTGACAAAGGGCTCTTCTTTGCCATGACAATGTCATCTCCTTCTCATCATTCTGTCAGTCTCTACTTCTCACTTGTTAACATTTTTATAGAAACAACTTCTGTGCTTTTTTCCTTACTGTTATTGGGAGGAATATTGGTAAGGAGCAGCAAAATACCCTCACTATCTTTCCAAATCTCTGTTGAAAACTCTCCTTTACTATGCTGCCTATGAAAAGCTTGTGAGCAGTTTGGCCGCTCTCCATCATACTGACAAACAGGAGTCAAGTCACACTGCCCTGTCAGCCCAGATGCACCTGCTGCCCTTTAGATACACCTGGAAGGTAGGGATGGTCTTTTGGTTCTGCAAAGTGTCTTTACAAAAGCTTCTCTGTCGTTGACTGGGACTTCTAAGGGCTGCTACAAAACAAATATTCTGATGCCTCATTCCTTTTCCACTAAGGTTCACTTGAATAGTTTAGCTGAGTCCTGATGCTTTCATGCTAGCGAAATACCCAAGTTAGCAACTGCTTTCTGTGGCAGCTAGAAGTGTATGGTCATCATGCTCTTCAGCTGAGGTTTCTTCTGAAGATGCATCCAGTGAAAAGTGGGCTCCAGAGAAGAAGTGTTCAGTTTAGCTCTATTCTTTGCAACATTGCTTTTCCCACATTGGACAGTGACTCCTGCAAATCCTCCAGTTTGAGGGAGTGTGTTTTGCTTACTAAATGCTGCCATTATTTATAAAGTACTCTTGTTGAATGTGCTTAAAGTCAGTCCTGAAAGACAGTTCCAATCAAATTGTGTTCAATTTATTCCAGCTGAATAACTCTGAAATGTAAATAAAATTAAATTAATGGTGTTGGTTTTGTATCCTGTTACAAATGTAATAAGCTTGAAGTAATGCTGACTGTAAAATCAGATGAAGACTATAGAGTAAAAATCAACCCCCAGAAAAGAGTGCAAAATTTGATATCTGGCTTGCAAGAGCAATTGGGGGTACATGTAATCCAGAGGGTGTTTTTAATCATGTTTGTTCACACTGCTTCTCTGCTTTGTTCTAATAAAAGGCAAGAGATACTCAGGCTCCTGTAGCGGTTATGTATGGTTTGACAAACATACAGAATACCCTGTATCTGTTCCTAACTCACTATTTTGTGACTTTCAGTGATACTGTTACTAATAATTATCTTACATTTGTATGACATCTTTAATCCCAAAGCACATTATAAATTAGAATTGAGGCCCAAAATGCTATGTATAGCACTGTCAAAATATGTGTGTTTTCTTCCAATTACGCAGCTTTGGTCCTAGAAATTTTGAATATTGATGTATACATGGCAGAATATCTTATCTATTGAACACCTCCCCAGAAAATTTACTCCCCAGAAGATCTAGGATTCCTGTCAGTTAGATATTTGGATAATTCCTTGTGCAAACATTGCCCCAAACCACTTTGAATAACCCAGCTTTCACCAAAAGTGCCACAAAAGGTATTGCGGGCGCACTAACCAGGCATAGCTTCAGGATGCGAAGGTCTTATCTAGAGTGTTAGAGACAGGAAGACATGTGGAGTGCAGTTACTTCAAATAACTGGGAATAGATAGTTGAATTGGCTCTGTTGGGACTCGAGCCCCTGGCTCCAGGGAGCCCGAGTGTTTTGAACACTGCCATCTGTTCAGACACAAACTGCTCTGCTTTGCGCGGCTGGCCCAGGGAGTAGTTCGGAGCCCATCCAGTCTCTCCCATACTCATTCTGCTTATTTTACAGGAGCATCAGTGGCTTTGTGATGTGCAGACAGAGGATTCAACAGACTCCAGCAAGGGATGCAAAACTATCTGGGATAGCACAGCTGGAAAGAAGGTGAAAGTGGGACTCAGCTGACAGATACTCACTCCCACCCCATCATGAAGCATGCAAACTGCACTGGTGAGGGGTGACTGACCCCCTCAGAGCCATGCTTTTCTTTCCACCCCTGTTGATTTGTTTCTAAAGGCCCTAAAGCACAGTGCAGTAGAGTTGTTCCAACAGTAAATGGTGTTCCAAACCCTGGTGGGTCTCAGGTCTTCACCAGGTTTGGCAATAGCCACCTTTATGTATGAAGGAAATTCTCTGGTATGTTGTAATCCATATCAGATTACCGGAGGCAAAGCGAGATTGCCAGTGGACAAGAAACTCTTCTGAACTGTTAACAACATTCAGTTATTAAGAATATTTGGTTTTCAAGACCTTTATGACCTCAAAGTGATTGGACATGCTCCTCTGAAAGTCCTGACAGATTGACTGTGAATCATGATTTTTGAGGTGATACAGAAAATGTTAAATCAGGGTCAGTGTTGATAAACTTAAAAAATCTGATGCCTTAATGTTCCCTCTTTTAATAAGCTTGCTTAGAAATCTTTCCAAGTTCAATTGGACTGCAGTAAAATTCATAAAGCTGCAGTCATGCCTTTCTTTCTATGTCATTTCTGCTTCATACATTCCTTTCATATCTACCAAGCACTGTTATGTGGCCTCAAGAAGAGAAGGCAAAGTCAGCACTGTGGTAATGGGGTGCATCTTGGTGTGAGACACTGGGATTATGCCAAGATTATGTTCAATCCAAAAGGTACCAGCCCAAAGTGCAGAGTTAAGGTATCCTTAATATATTATCCAAGAACCATGGAGGTCTTTCAGTAATCTTTTATTTTTAATTAAACAAAAAAGCAGTCAGTGGGTTAAATAAATTCTTAAGAGGAAGAAGCTCTAATGTTCCTTCTGATCCTCCTTTCTTTTGTGGCTCTCTCGTATGTGCTGCTCACATGCTTTCCTCAGTTATTCAGAGCCACATGACAAATGCTGCCTAATGGCTGGCTTATTCTGTTTGTGCTTTTGTACTACCCTCTCCTTACAAACCTGAAATGCTTTGAATTCACACAGTGAACTACAGCAAGTCAATGTTCACTTTTGACAGAATGGATTTATTTAAAAAGTGGCATGTGCAAAAATCGTCGGATGAGCTGTGGTGTGTTAAGTTTTGTGTGGACATATCTATACTTTGAACTTTTCTACCTGGCCTCTTGCTGATATTCCATATGATATTACCACATGCCAGGACTGATTCATCTGCTTACCTGTAGGGTTTCACTGGATAAAGGGCCAAGCTAATGGGATTCAGCTAATGGTTCATGTACCCAAAAGTAGCCTGTGAATAAATACTCTCAAAATCTCATACGCTTTCTCATGCCTCACAATCTCCGTGCCCAGCACACGTGAGGGGTCATCCAACATCATACACCCAGGGAAAGCAGGCTGTTCAGACATGCCTGGAGTGACCTGGAGATATAGGTGTATATATTAAAATGATGGAGAAGGGTGTACTTAGGATGTAGTTCATTGCAACAAGGAAGGAATAAAACTGGCAAAAATGGGAGAACAAAATCTGAGGCTGTAAGCAAGGTCTCTGGCAATGTTCCATGTACCTATTTCTTCTCCAAGGCTTTATGCCTGATGATTGGTGCAGAAGTTGGTGTGCTGTGACTTGTGCTCATGGTAAAGAGGAGACTTGTCCTAACTTAGGGCTGTGAGGATGGAAAATTCCTGTAAATCCAGGACCTTTTCTCTGTGAAAAAAAGCCCACGACAGACCCAGACAAGGATGCTCTCTAAACACAGCATAAACTTGCTGTACAGCTACAGTAAGAGGGTTCTCAAAATGGTGGTGGTAGACTTTATGTTCAGGGGTATTTTGGAGTTATAGAGGGATGAGGGAAGGCACACAAATGTCTTCTGCAAGCCCTGCAGTCAATGTTATTTTAGGCCAACAAGAGTTAGGCAGTTTCTTCAATCTGTTTGGGTTGTAACTTAGATTCTAAGTCTGCTGAAAGCAGCATCCATGCCAGGGAAGTTTTGTTTGGTGATGATTATTCCTCTAAAATTTGCATAGTAATAGCACACCACTTACTTGCCATCCCCATTCTCCCAACCTTTTGCATTTTCACAGACTTTTATACTGTCTAGGCTAATCACTGCAGCAAGTCTCACCTCAATCAAACTAATGATAGTGCAGCACTTTCAGATGGATAAATGCTTAATAGAGGCATCCAAGTCTGCTGCTACTTCAGCTGGGGAGAGCTTGGACAATAAACAAGGCACTGTGCTATTTCATGGACACTATCAACTTTCAGCTCCCACAGCATTTTATGAGGTACATTTCCCAAAACAAGATGTGTGGAAATGGGAGGAGATTAAATACCCCTTGGCTGTTCACAGTCATGGGGACAGCCACAGTCACGCTCCTGGCATCATCAGAATATAGGTCTACTAGGGTTATTGCAGGACCCGACTTGGGACTGTGCTTTGAATGTGTCCCCTAGTGAAACAAGGGAGAACAGCAGGCAAAGGCAATGCTGCAGCTCCTCACAAGAATGCAAGACAAAGCAGGTCCAGAAAGGTTATTGATAAAGTGATGCTACACCTGTGAGAGTACCATTTGGCTACATGAAGTGACTACATCTCCCTTGTCTGTCCTCTGCTTTTCAAATTGCTCCCTTCTCTGCCTTTCAGTGCCTTATTTAATAAAAAACATTTGAAATTGAACACTGTGGTTTCAATGCTCTTTTTGCTTTTCCAGTGCCAAAACACTGTGTGTGCTTTGAAGAGCAACTGCTTAAAAGACAACAGTCACTTTAGGAGGAGTGTATTTACACAATTTTCACTGCGTATCTTAGAATACATAAAAGCAGCACAAAAAGTACAAATTGGAATTGCAAGTTTTCATTTAGGTTTTTATTTCTTCCAGTATTATTCCTATTTCATTTTGATGCATCATGGAGCAAGCTGCAAATGTAAATGCAGACCTAGGAACATGGTTTAGTGGTGGATTTGGCAGTGCTAGGTTAACAGCTGGACTTGATGTTCTTAAAGGTCTTTTCCATGCTAAAAGATGCTATGATTCTATGATTCATGGCAGGGTGAACTCCTCCAGCATAACAACCTGCCTTGACATACAGGCAGGGCTGACTTCATTCCCTCCTGATCCCTAATCTTCCAGCTCTTTAGTAGGTGGATTTCTGCTGCCTAACCTCTTAACGCCTCTCATCCCCACATCCTTTCCAAATTTTCAGGGCTTCTTTGCAAAGTGGAAGCAGTGTGGGAAACATTTTATTGTTGCTACACCTATCTCTGCCTGGGAAAGAGACTTGGGAGAGGCATTCCAAAATCTTCATTTTGGAAATGCAGTCATGGCTGTGATCAAGATTCCACCTGACACGGTAATAATGGCTTAATCATTTTCTCAGCCTGACCAGCTGCCACACCAGTCTCCAAGAAGGGGGAGAGCATCAATTGCAAAGTACCAGACTGACCTCCTAAGCAAGTAAAGAGAACAGACTAGGGGTTTCACAGAATCTTGATGGTATTGTGGAGGATGAACAAAAGAAAAAATGAGGAGCAGAAGGAGCTCTCTGAGCAGAAACACAAGACGGTTTTTCACTTGAAGGAGGTGTGGGAGTGCGACAGAAATGAACAGCAAGAAATGAAAAGCAACAACAGCAATAAAGAAAAAAAAACCTGCAGAAGGGGCTTCTGGAGTGGAGACAGAAGCAGAGAGCTGGTGGAGGATGTGCTTGTGGCTCATGCCTGCACTATATGTCAACCCCAGCCATGTTCTGGAAAACAGAGGGACAAGTGATTATTATGGACAGTAATACACAACACAAAGCCAAATACAAGCCAGAAGCTCATTCCTTCCTTCTGCAAAAGCTAGGGCAACAAAACCAGCAGATGCCCTCTCTCTTGTAGTCATGCAAGGACATTAGACAGAACTGCCGTATCTGCACCCAGCTGGGAGCATTGCAGCCTTCCTGCACACAACCAACAGCTTTTGCACTGGTTTATGGCATGGGTTTCACTGACAGTATTTTGCAGATTGTTCTGTGGATAAGTCTGTGCCTTGCTTGATGGAAAATTTTGCCTGTATTTGTCTGATGGGAGGTCTTACTACTTCTATTATTTAATTTTCAGTAAAAGCTATTTTTGACAAAAATGTTACAGTTTCATAAATTTGTATGCTATCTCATAAACATCCTAAAATGCCTTTTTGACTAATCTAATAAACATAGCAAAATGCCCTTTCAATAAAACCACTGAGATCTTGCCAGGCTGCATAATATACTTGCGTTTTAGTATGGTTAGCATCTTGGTTTAAAGAAGAAGTGCAAAACCACCCACACGTTTGAGCCATGATTTTCTGAAATTTGCTTATCTTGCCATATCCAAAGACCCTGAGCTTCTACCACTCAGTGTGGCTCAGGACTAGGTTAAGCTATGGGGCAAAAAATACAGTAGATTCACATTTGACAGGAACAGATATTGCTCAGTAGCCTCCAGCTTTGTCATGCCTTCATCAGCCTTTCAAATATATATTTCATATCCATTCCACATTAACTCTTGTCAGAATGGAGCAGATCTTACAGAAGTGCCCAGGAAAAACGTTTCATGAGCTGGAGAAGTGGATGGACGAACTGTTTTCTTAGAACAGGAAAAAGTCATAACACTCTTGTTGTCAAAGTGTTGTTGGGAGCAAGGAGAGCTACATTTCTCAGAGTGTGTGTGTGTATGTGTGTGTCCCCATACTAGGTAGTTACCAGCTGGTAGTAGCTGGGAGTGGTGAACTTGCAGTGCAATGATGTAGTGGCATTCATGGCCTCAAGAAGAAATTAAAAAACCCTCTGGGATACATGTCCAGAGTTGCAGAGCTCCTATTTAGAAAAACCTGATACAGCCTTGTGGTGCTGTAAGGACATTGATGAGAAAATGAAATAGTGGGCATGGTATGCTGGAAGCAGTTACACTGTCAAGGGTGGCGAGCAAGAATAAGGTGTGCAAAAATGCCCCAGCAAACCCTACTTCCTAAACCAAAACTACGTGGCTGCAGGGCATCAAAGTGGATTTCTTTCTCCCATTCTCACTGTTGTGGTTTAGATTTTCTTTCTGAATTTTCCCATGTCATCATGTGGTTTCAAAGGAAGGCATGGGAGGAAGAGGGTGGCGCATGGCGACAGTGGCACACAGCCATGGAGGCCATGGAGGAACAGGGGAGGTGGCGGAGAAGATGGAATCCCTGAAGTGAAAATACTGCAAGCACTAAGGCAGAATCCCTGGAATGAAGATCCCACAGGACCTGGGGGGAATGAAAAGGGTCAGCAGTTCCAGTTTGTTCTCTCTTGCTCCTGAGACAGAAGCCAAAAAGTCCCTGATTGCCAGCGCTGCCACCACTTCTGCCACCACCTCAGTGCCCCACAGCACTGCAGGACTGGCGCCGTCTCTGCCCAGAGCCATCCCACCACTGGGAGCTCCCCCTTGTGAACTTCTTCATGTGTCACTCGCTTGCACAGCCATGGCTGTGCCCCAGCTACAACGTGACCATGAGACCACACCACTGTCTCCGTGACAGAGAACTGAAGGAGTAGCCTTAGGTGACATTTTCTCTCTTATTGTGTGGCTGTTTTTTGTTCTGTTTTGTTCTCTGCCTTTAGTAAAACTGTTACTCATTTTTGTACTTCACTTGAATACCTCATAATTTCAAAATTTTATAGTTCAGAGGGAGGGGTTTCTATTTCATTGGAGGTCTCATCTCCTGGCACACATTGTTAGTAAAACCAAGACACTCATCATCAAGTCCTTCATAACTAAAGGCAAATCCTTGTCATAGAGGACCCTTTTATTTGATTTAGCTAAAACCAGAGCAGAACTCTTAGATACACCGACACTGCTCCTAACTTCTGGGCTCTATTTGCAAACTAACCCAAATGCAAGAAACATGTGACAGGAATAAACCCACGGCAGGGGGGGACCCAAGTTGGGCCAGCGTTCTGCTCCTCTCCTTGCTCTCATCTCTACTTCCCAACACCAGAACCAAAACTCAGAGCTGCTGCCTACAGCTGCAGTGCGTGATCCCAAGTGAAGGCATTGCCTTGCTGCCATACCTGACCCAGAGCAGGTTGCATTGCCATGCTGCTGGAAATACTGCTGAAGGAGGGCTGTGAGGTGGGGAGAGCTGCCAGGAGCTTCTGCCAGATGGCTTCAGGAGACAGAGGCTTTCAGTCATGCCTTTGCTTAGATGCAGTGCTTATACATGCACCTTTCCTGAGACTCTGTGTATGCACACCTTCCCTTGTCCATTTGCCTCTCTGTTGGGAAGAGACTGCAAGACACCCTTACCTTAGTTTCTGCTGCCTGCTTGTGAGTCAGGCATTCTGTCAGGCATTCAATTTGCTATCATGCCATTCTCTGTCTTATCCAACAAGTGGAGGAACATGATAGTTGGGAAAATGGGGAGAGAAGAACATTGCCAGATAAACAAGACAGTGCAAGCACAGTCCAAAGGGAAGTGCTCAGGTGAGTTCTACCACTTTTCCTGACTTGGTTCATGTATGAACTTTATGGCCATATTTTTAAGCTGGAGTATCTTTAACAACTTCCAGAGTTTCCTAGAGAAACAGAAGACTATCATTCTGACAGTGCTACAGAGGCGGGATCCTATGGAGGCTGAAGTATGTGCTCTTAACTTTTCTGTGCCACACAAGCATTTGTCTGGGCCCAGTCTCCCCCTGCAGATGCTCTGCCCACCATGATATGGTTGAGAGAGGTTTGGCAGTGGCACCCCAGAGCCATGGAATGCTGTTAGTAAACACTGTGCTGTTCATTGCAAGGAAATGTCCATTTCCTTCAACCGGCCTGCTGAACTTGGTTTAGCATATCAATGGTAAGACAAGGGTCACCCCTGAGCTTGCTGAGCTGTGCTCTCCCCTAGTAAAACCAGTGAGTCCTCTCTAACTTGTGTCTTCCATAAGTATTATATTCTTGGTGCTAGTTGTCTTCCACAAATACTTGCAGAATGGTAATGGAAATCATTTGAAGCTGTCTTTGACAGATGAACTGCCAAGTGAGAAAAGTCTCTCCACTTGTGATGTTTATTAAGATTCTTCTGGAAATGACATGCATCTTCCAATGGGCTCTAGGTTGGCAGCTGATAGCTGAACATAAATGTGAACTCCTGCTCGCAGAGAAAAAGATAAACAGCAGGAGACAACAAAGTACACGCATTCCCACGAATGAAATGACATCCTTCAGAATTCTTTTCTGCTTTCTCCAATTTCATGGAATGTATCTAATTACTTTCCATTATAAACGAGACTTAAATTAGATAAATGTGCTGAGAAATCTTCCCTTCATTGCACAGCTCTATTAGCTTTATGATGTCACAAATGTCAGAATAAAACATTTATATTCTTCTCTTTATTGGCTAAAATTTGTCTGTGGTTGTAAATCCATGGAACTCAATTAGATTACACCAGATAGCAATTTGATCCTGTTTGTTTAGGTTCTGAGGTGAAAAGATTTACTAATGGCTCTAATTCCCTTAATTCCAGAGTTAGTTATCAAATTCAGTTAAATGTATTCTGCCTTCAGTGTCATGAGAGCTATTACCAAAAGCGGAGGTAAAAGAGGGTCAAAACCTACATGGAAGATTTTCCTCTCTGTGTTGGATATTCATGGCATAATCTGAGAATGCAACATGATGAAAATGCTCGGCTTTTGTCTGGCCTCCATTTGACCTAGATTCTCTCTTAAGTTAGGTCTCTCCGTATGCTTCATCCAGTTTCCTGTTCTATAGGTCAGGCCATTTATCCACTGTTTTAAGATTTATGACCCACCTTATGCCTCACAGTATAATACAAGCAGTGAGATTTGGCTGCTTTTCACCTGCAAAGTGTGGCTTTTCTCTGACGGCCTTTCACATTCATTCATGGCTTCAGTTGGGTGTGTTTGCTGGGTGGTCAGTGGGTGATGTGGCTGTCCAGAGCTTCAGATTGAGCTGCATAGGCTCCAGGAAAGGGCTTCACAGCAGTGGGAAGGAGAACAGGCTGCAAGTGCTGGTTAGGAACTTATCTTTAATTAATAAGTTCATATGCAGAAAAGAAGAGTTAAAGCATTCCACCAAAACATGTAAACAGGTTCCCTCACTGGCTTCTTTAGGATGAAAGGTACTACAGAAAAGTAAGGTGTTATTGCAATTCATTACATTAATATGTCTCAGTACCATGTGGGAAGGCACTGTTTAGAATTACAGTGCAGGTCTGCTTAAGCTGGTAAAGTCATACCTGTTATGGAGATTTTATGGGCAGTCTGGGGAGGTGATGAGTAATGCTGACTCTGGTCATCTCTAGATTCCTCTCTCCAAATGAAATGCACACAAGATTTATGCTTTTGTCAATGTAAGTCTGCAGTATCACAACTGAATATGTTAAAATAGTCTATACTACTGTAAAACTGCTGAAGTTTCAGTGAATTCCATGTATTTATTCCAGATTTACTGTCACAAGGAAAAGCATCTGTCCTAATTGTTATTCACTGACTCATATGGTCAAGGTCCTTTTTGTCCATGGGAATCTACATTTATAGGTACAGCTGTATAAGCTATAAGCCAGCTGTACAGACGTTAACACTGCATCACTGGTGTAACTGTGAAAGATGAGCATTATTAAGCCAGAGTGCTCCAAAACACCAGTTCTGGAAGATGTCATTATAATACGCTGCATCCCTTGGCCAATTATGTCTCTTTTGACCTAGATGTCATGTGTCCAGAAAAACACTTCTTTGGAGTTCAGCTTGGATTTGCTTTCCCCTGCAGCCAGTCTTTAATTGAGCAAAGTTTCCTGAGCTCATTTCAATGAATATTGAGTGGAGGTGTCAGTGAGTTGGTTTCTGAGCCCTCAGAGATCTCATTTGCTCTGGCATCTGTCGTCTCCATCAATTTTACTTCATCTAGCCTGGAACATATTTGTACCCATTCTTTCACCTGTTTGTACATAAATGGAGGGTAATGGCTGAAGAATGAACAAAATTCCAGGAGAAACATTTCATATTCTGTTTACCTGTTTCCTATTTACATGCCCCCTATTTAATCATGACTCAGCTCTTTCTCCAGTGGGAGCTTGAAGAAAAACTAGGCAAAACTTAGCTAGAACATCAGAAAATTGGGCATCACTAAATGCTTTGTTTGTTCCTTTACATATAACACTGCTGAACAGACATAGTCCTGACACCAAGGAAAAATAAAACTGACACAGAGAGGTTGGGGCAATGTTGGGGCAATGTGGCAGTCGGGTTCTTCAGAGACTTCCAGCACTGTTATGTACTCTAGACCAATCCCAGAAAAACATCTCCTTTATTAGTTTCTAGGTATATGTCATTTTCTGCTATTTCTGCTACCACTGTTTATTATCCTTAAGTTCTTTTCAGGCAAAAATGAAGGGGAAAAGGGACAATAATATAATAGGAAGGCAGAAGTGGCCTCAGTGAAACATAAGCTGTCTCTCTCAGCATCTTCAAACCTATGCCTAGAATAGCCGGCCTTTCCAGGCTTTTCTCCCAGGCTGCACATTTTCTACACTTCCTCATGCCCATACGTCCAAGGGAAGTGTTTCACATAAGAAAGGAGTTTCTCAAAATGGACGAGGAAGCCCCAGGGGTTTTTTTAATTCAAACACCCAAAAGTGTAACTGTGCCCTAAAGGAATGAGACGAACTTTGGAAGTTTCTGAACACACTCAGTTCCTTTCTCACCAGGTGCCCTGGACTGGGAGAGATTCTTTCTTCTGTGTATCTTTTTTCCTTCCGTCTGAAGAAGAAACCTACAGAAGACATCACCTGGCTGCAAAACTCTCAGATCACTAACTAGGTGGATCTGTGCATTTTCATCCTGTAATAGCTTGCTGCTTTGTTGTTTCTTTACTCCTTGTTCATAGGGTGATGGAAAAAATGTCATTCCCTATGAAAGCTAGAAGGAAAGGACAGTGTCAGTGTGTGATGCATGGGGACTGTGACAGGGAGAGAGGCCATAGGTATAGGTTTGGTGTCACTAATAATACATAAGGCAGCATAATGGGAGGTCTCTGGAGAGAAAGGCAGCACTTAAAGAATCCCATACAGGTGGAATTCAGTCCTCCTTTGGGGGTTACTTGGTGCAGTATATCCTCCTGTTTCACCTTCTTTCATATTTTAGGTAATTTCAAGCATTTAACCTTGAAATGACAGAGCTGCTGTGGCTGTTCTTGCATGCTCCTGCCTAATAAATTTAGACTTGGGTGGGTCAGTTTGAGGTATCTGGCTCTGAGTCTTGCAGGGACGCTGGTTTTATTGCCAGAGGAACTTCTCCAGGTAAGGCACAGACTGAAGAAAATCAGTAGTGACTCTGATAGTATCAATTTTAAACTCTTCTGGTTCTTGATTCAGTATTACCTTGAGCTCTCGTCCTCTGAGCCACCAATGACTTAATTGTGAGTGCCAATTCTGAGCACTACACCTGAGATATACAGCGTCCTACATTTCACATAACCATTAGACATCTGAGGGTAGTGTTGTTGCGGAAGGGAAGAAATTCCACTATAACCTCTGCCAGCCAGACCCACTTTTTACCCATCACACAGGGACAGCTGCTGGGGAGAACACAAAGAACAGTGTCGTTTTGTTTCCTCTTGAGAGGATACTCCAAGAGTCCAAGCAGTCATGGTCTAAGGGCTGTACAAATATTGGTAACTAATTTGTGTTCTATGCTACTCTGATAAAGCAAACAAGTAATTTTGTTTATATACTGAAGGCTCTTTCCCTACCTGGTTATATTAAATTAAAGTTTGGGCCAAGATTGTCCAATGTTCTTTAAATTAGAGTGAAAATATGGATGTCACATTTGTGATTGAATTGGCATGTGAAATTCGTGATTGTGTTTATGTCAGTGAGATTATATTAAAGTATTGGGTTTATTTTTATGCTACATCAGGTCTCACACAGTCGTCAAGACACTCAGTCAGGTTATTGTGGAGTCTTTTGCTGCGATGGCAGTGGGACTTCTGCAGGACATCCAGCATGATGCACGGCCTCCTGATACCTTCTTGAGCAAGCTGATACTGAACTGCCCTGCTCCACTGCAGTGTTGGTGCCTCTCACCAGTATTTCTAATTCACTGTGCACACACCCCCAGCAGAGCTCAACCCTGAACCAAAGCTCGTTCTTGAGAGCTTCCTGGCATTTTTCCTGGAATACTACAGGAGTCTGGGAGTGAAAAATGCCCATTTCACAGAGCTGAAAAGGCAGAGGGCAGTGTTCAGCCTTTCTCTTGCTACACCAAACTCGGCTCCACCAGGCACAACTTTGCTTAAGGTCTTTCATTTTCTTCAGTGAGAACCAAGCTTCAGCAATTGTATCCCATTGAAATCAATGTCAGGCACTCCAAGGCAGCTCTAACATTTGGCATCGGAGCAGGAACTCCCCTATTTACATGGGGAAGGCACTGGGCAGCATCCAGCTTAGAGCTCTGCTTGCTGCCCAAGAAAGAAATGGGTTTATTTAGCTTTCAGTAGCCTTGGAGCAAGACACATCACCAGATGCAGCTCCCATTACGTAGCACTAGCCTTGGAGAAGGCTTTCAACAAATCATGAGGTTCTGGTTTGTGAGGCTTCTGCTGGCTTTTATACTTCTGTGCTGTGCTCAGAGGTATTGCACAGGAGGAATTACAACTGCTCTGATGGCATTTGCTGGACTCCCCTTCACAGCTGAGCAGGCAACCTGGTGCTCCCAGTGGGCTGGCCTCTGTTTCTCTGTGTATGTCTGTGGGAAGGTAAGGGCCAAAGGTAATAAAAAAGTAGGGTGAGGGCTTTTATTTTGTATGTGGGATGGGCCAGGGGTACAAAACACAGGTTTTGCTGTTTGTTGTAGGAACACTCACCTTTGGGGTCACAGTGTCATTCCTTGTATCTTCACATGGCTCTCATATCAGGCAGGCGATCAGTCCCTCAGTCCCCACTAGTAGGTGAAAGTGGCAAAGATTAAATTTCACATACCCTGTGTTCAGCTCGACAGCTTCTTCCTCTGGGGCAGAGTGACTGTCACATGCTGATACTGCTCATTGAAAGCTCTTTACGGCGCTGATCCTTGCAATACCCCAGCCTTGCTTCCTTCAAGCTTAATTTGACTGTGTGTCAGCACCAGACACAGCCCAGCTTTTAAAGTCAGCCTTTGTCAGAGAGGGCTCTGGCGTGAGGAACTCACTCCACTGCCACTTCTCTAGTAAATCCATCTAAACCACATTTTCTCACAATGTGCTTTGAAACAAAACCATTGTAACCACATACTTATTCCTTTCTGACATCTCCATGGCTTTGCCTCTCAGGAACTCAGCATGTTTTGTTTGACTTGTACGATGGTTTTAATACTGTGTTTGTATTGTGTTCTGAAGCATTTCTATTGTTGTTCTGCAGTGCCCCAAGTGTTCTGGCTGCAAAATGCTGTAAGTACAACTGGATTATTACTTTGCTTAGGTAAACACCAGAAAATAGGTTTAGAATTACAGAATCATAGAATCTTTTAGACTGGAAAAGACTTTTAAGATTATTGAGTCCACCCATTAACCCAGCACTGCCAAGTCCAGCACTAAACCATGTACCTAAGTGCCACATCTACATGACTTTTAAATACTTCAGGAAGGGTGACTCCAATGCATGCCTGGGGACCCTGTTCTAGGGCTTGACAGCCCTTTCAGGGAAGATATTTTTTCATATTCAAACTAAACCTTCTGTGGTACAACTTGAGGCCATTTGCTCTCATCCTTCTTACCTGTGAGAAGAGACCAACCCCCACCTGGCTACAGCCTCCTCTCAGGTAGTCGTAGAGAGCAATAAAGTCTCCCCCGAACCTCCTCTTCTCCAGACTAAACAGCCCCAGTTGCTCCTCATAAGGCTTGTGCTCCAGACCCTTTCCTAGCTTCCTTGTCCTTTGGACACACTCCAGTGCCTCAGTGTCTTTCGTGTAGTGACGGGCCCAAAACTGAGCACAGTACTTGAGGTGGGGCCTCACCAGTGCTGACGTATTGGCAAATGCATTGGAGTAAGCCCTGAATATATGTACAAGCTCCCATGCTAGAGTTCACATAAATAATCAGCAGGTAAATACACACTCATACATATACATATACAAGAAAATTGTATTCATGAACTTGAACGTCCAGTAGATGTCAAGCAATCATGCTGAAAGACCACATCAAATTTCTCTGCCTTTGAGGATCTGAGGTTAAGTTTGCATGCAAATCTGAGCTCATTCATTGCATCGCCTGATTTCTTAACAGCTTCTCTCTTTTTTTTTTTTTTTGATTGCTTTTGTGCAGCTGCCTCAAACCATGAAAATATTTCTCATTTCTGGCTTGCATAGCCTGTACCCACAACAACAGGAAAATCCTGTTAACCCAAGTGAGTTTTCTGTCCTTCTGAGAGAAAGTTTGGGGGGAAATGTTCATTAGCTTGTGGCAGAAATAATTCAGAAGGCAAACCAAGTCATGGTTGTGAGGCACCTTGGGCTCTCTCTCATTTACTTTCTTCCTTTTGAATATCTGTCCCTGTGAGGCAGGAACAGCAAACAGCAGCCAAGTCACAGTGGGCCCTGCATGTGGACATGCAAGGAAAGACACCAAAAGTATGTTCCTTCCAGGCTGGACAAACAGTCAGACTCGCTGAAGAAAATGCTAGACTCCTTTACTGTACTGGAGGTTGCTCATGTAATTACAATGATGCTGGCACAGGAAAACACAGGTGCCTGAAGCCTTTGCCTTTCCACAAGCAGATGATGGCAGAAGCTTTTTAGTTTGGTGAGGGAGTGGAAGAGAAGGGAAGAAAGCCACATATTGGTTCAAATTAATTTCTTTGCTCCTGGCCTATGGCTTTTGAGATGGATCTTTTTTTCCTCATGTACATACTATTTGGCTTTTTTTCTCTGAAATTCTTGAGCTGTTTCTCTCTCCAATTTGACTAGGAATGAAAGCAAAGAGTTGAGGTGATCAATAGCAAAATGAGCATTGTTTATTTTAGGTTGCCAGGCCTTGCTCTTTGCTTTTATTTTACCTTGTCTTGATTATTGTTATATATGGCTGTGCCTGCAGAAATTCAATACGAGTTAAAGATACCTTCCAAGGAGCTCAGCATTGTCCTTTACTGAATTTTCTGGGGCCATGGGCAGCAGGAAAGGAGAAAATCCTGTTCTATCCCCTTATTCCAAAGACTAGGTGATGGACAACAAATGACAATTTCATTATTGTGTCTTGACTATGAGTCTCTTGTTTACCAAATTATTAAAGGTGAGCTGAAAGAACTCCTTAGTATCTTAATTGCTATATGTAGGAAATAGAAATTGTTCTCATCCCTTCATGAGGATCAGATCCCTCCCATCTTTTGGGGCTTTTTGCTAAGTACCTTCAGCATCCTGTTCATTCCCTCACATCCGCTATACTGTGTGTCCTGTCTTAGTTGGCACAATTGTTCTCTATCTGCAGGACCCAGCTCTGCTCAGGTGTACTTGGAAGGGCAAATCCAGCACCTTCCTTTCTTTTTGTAAACCCAGCTCCACAGCTGGATTTCCCTGGATTTTCCCATCTGGCAGATTTCTGATCTCATTTTAGTGATGTCCCATAATGTGGAACACTTCGTCTCACATTAGAGAATTTTTTTCAGTCCCTCATTAAACAGAGTGTCTGACTTATCTAGCTGGTTAATCACAGAGCTTATGCCTCTATGCTCTTATTGAGGTGTTATTTCAGTCACACTTGGCCACACAGATCTCCCAGTGCTCTATTGCTCTGCAACATTCCACCTAGGGAGATAGAAAGGGATGAGGACTGGCTCTTGTCCAGTTTTTGTTTGCTGAGATGGCTTTAACTTTGTATGTCAACAGTGATAGAGATTAAGTGAATAAGCATCCCAAATTTTTCACCATAAAAGGAATAGCAGCAGCAGTCCAAATCTAGTCAGAATGATAATTTTCTTTCATAATTTATTTTCTTTGCTCCTTTTTAGCTCTCGTCATCCTCACTAGAAGTCTCTGTGGAGCCACATCTCTCTTTGCCTTTTAACAATGCCTAAGTCCGTGGCTACAAGCACCCCTCCCCAAACATCCTTTTGTAGATCAGCACCTGTAGGCTGGAGCTGAGGATTCATCAGCATATAGGTAGCACAGCCAAAAATGACTCCAAGGAAAATCTGAACTAAATATTTCAAAGCTCTGAGATCACAGTGCTTTAATTAGCTAACAGACTGCTAAGCACTCTGGGCCCTTGAAACAACACCCTGCAACTAGGTGCTCTTGTGGGCTGAGTGTCTTACGCTAGCAGAAACTTCGGAGATTTTCATCTCTGATCTCTCTTGCAAACTTTGCCATCGGTTCTGAATGAAATGTAGCAAATAAAAAAAAAAAAAAAAAAGAACAGAGGAAAAAAAACCCTCTCAGACTATACAGAAGAATAGCTCCTGCCATTTCGCTTTTGTATCCACTGCTGAGGTATTTTGAAAAGAGCAGGAGATAAGTAGCCTCACGACTACTACAGATTAACAGGCTCTGAGGTACCAAACGTGGATTGCTGCTGCTGGGAGTATAATGGCTATTGAAATGCACATTTGTACAGATATTTCCATGGTGGCACTGCAAAGAGCAGGGTGTATAGGAGGCTACAGACCATAAATGCTGAGGCCATGCAAAATAAGACAAGGAGCAAAATCCCTGTGACCGGGAAGCAGCAGGGCACTGACCAGTTCCTGCTGGGTAGGAGACCCTCTGCAACTTCAGATTATGGATCTTCCTCATAAACAAAAGATACACTAAAGCTTGGAAAATTACTGCCACAAGCTTTCTACAGGGGAGGGAACATGAGTCCCTGACCTGCAATACTGAGTGACAAACTGCCATGAGGTATTTGCTGTCCTGCCAGATTCTCTGAGGCAAATCATACACACTGAGGGATTTCTGCCAGGTGATCCAGGGATGCTCTGGAGGGCAAAGCTCCAACAGAGTTTTTGGGTTCTCTTGTAGCCTTTGTTTTAGCTTATGGTGGGTTTTGCAGAGCTCATTGAACAGGGATGGGGCTTCACGCCAGAGGTGCTATGGCTTGTCACGATGCAGAGGCATGTTGTGTGGTTGTCCTTCACACATGGGTTACAATGTGCCGTGTCATCTTTTTCCAAGGTGTGTAGCAGAAAGCACAGGCAGGGTTTGCTTAAGGCTGGTTAAAGCAAGAATGACTTTTGCCTTCCTTGCTTTAGCACTGGAGTATGAGAGGCTCAAAATCTGCTGCATTGGGGTTGTACCTGGACAGTAACACTGTTAATTCTAATCGATGATGCAAATTGTGAAGCATTCTGCATGAGTAGATTCAGCTTTTCCAGTCTCCTCAGTTGTAAGCTCACCAGTATTGTTCCCATACTACAGCTGGGGAAATGGATATACTGAGAAGAAAAGTGCTTTTTCCAGCGTCACCTAGAAGACCAAGGACAGACTTGGGAAAATAACACAGATGTTCTTTCTCCAAGTCTCCTGGTCTAGGAGACTTGTACACATGAAATTTCTCAATAAAGACACAAGTCAGTTCCTTTTGCATTTCCTCATACTGTACAATGTCTATACCCACAGACTCTGAACACCTTCCAAACATTTGCAGTGTTATCCTTCCAGCAACCTTGTGAAGGAAATACTATAGTACCTCCTTTTACACCTAAAGAATAGCAATTTAGGGGCTTAAGGCATATTTCATGCCTTTGGTTTGAAGAAATCTGAGATTGTATAGAGAGTTGGTAATAAGTAATGGATGCATAAGTTCCGGAAGAAAGCACTGTAATAACCTGGTTTTTAATATTTAGTTGCAGAAACCTTAATACCTCCTCTGTCAGGGGAGTGGAGGGCAAGCTGTCAACAAAACTTTCAGGTATGCAACTCTCTGGGGAGCAGAGTTTGCATGTAGTTGTTAGATCTCAGTTATATCCACACATTTCTCTCCAGCTGCTCCTGTCACTGAGCAGAAAGCTGGAATGTTGATTTCCAGCTCTTATGTACTTTTGATTAACTGATCCCCAAGGAAAAGAAGGATTAAAAACCGCATCTGCAGGTTCCAAAGGATGTGTCCTGGACAGATCTGTTCTTCCCCCTCCCTCCCACCCTGCAGCTTTCCCTTTGCTAAGTATAAGGAGATTTCAGAACAAAGGTGAGTGGTTTCAACTTGTGTGATGGTTCTGTGTTATACTTATCCCATCAGAAAAATGAGTTGTCTACACCTTCTGTGGTGTTTGGTGCTGCAACAGTAGGAGGTGTAGGTTGTGACTAAGCAGCATTGGCAGGGATGTGTGGTGGTGGCACTGGAATACTAATGTGACCTGGAGGTCAGAAGTGAAGAAGCTGGCAGATTTTGGTGCGTGACAGATTTTGATACCAAATACCTGTGTCAAAGAGGTATTTCCTTACTCCATTGGAGGCATCAAAACTCATGGAAAATTCATTGTGTCAGAGAGGATGGAGTTTCTTCTACAATTGTTAAAATTCAGTATTAAACAATTAAAGGTTAAAAATAACTCCACAGCTGTGGCTATTCCTCTCTCTAAGTAAATGTTTACTTTTTTTATATCTGTGTTAGTGGCACTGGCCAAGTCAGCACTCACACGCAGCAGAACTGAATGAGTTACTGCTTTAGCACCCTGGGTCACACAGAGCACATGGACATGATGCAAGAAGCACAGAACTTATTTTTACTGGAGGGCAAATGTGGAAATGATCCCCAAGTCTACAAATGGAAGGAGCCAGCCCCATAACTGTTAAGGCCACCAGGCTGTCTTATTAAGGTCAGATCTAGTGTGTCATGTTGAACGCAATTATTCCACTGCTTATAATTTCAGTACATTTGAATCTGAATATAAAATGAGGCAATTTTCTTCCTGGGGATAAGAGAAATGTGTGCCTTTGCAGAACATGAGACACAATCACTCTCAGATGGGCCAGCTTTATTTCTTCCTGATGAGGCTCTGACTCCCCAGGGAATAAGCTGAAAACGGCATTTTCAGTAGTGAGGGCAAGATACAAAGAAGAAAGTTTTTCTTCTTCTCTCAGGGGTGTTGTGCTTGGACGGTGGCCTGTTGCTAAGTGGCCCTATGGGAATGATTCCCAAAAGGATCATAGTTCTGTGGTCCAGCGATTTCATTCCCTTTAGACTTCTTTCATCTCTTCATTCAAATCCTACCGCTGAGATTGAGCCTGTAAGCTATTAGTTGCCCTCAGCTACCATTCTTCCCATTTTAAAGCAGAGCTGATAGGAACATTAAAAAAACAAGGCTCTTCAGACCTGGCAAATTTTGTCATTAGGTAAGTGCAAAATACTCGTCTTTTTTCCCCTCTTTTCTTTGTGGAGTGAATGGGATTCGATTCTTTGTTGCCTTGCAGTTTACACTGAAATGTATGCTTGTGCCAAACGCCTATAACACGCTGCCAAATCCAAAGAGTAGCATTTTGTATGTTCTTTGTTCAGGCATGAATGCCTTGTGCAAGGTGCAAAGCAAGACTAGCTCAGATGCTACAATAGTCCCAATCACAGAACGTTACTAGCTAATGCCAAAACATGGTAGCACATTTCCTTAGTTCTTCTGCCTCTTGTCTGACGACAGGATGGCTGAGACTGAGCTCAATCCTCACCCTTCAAAACTGACATAAATTTAGAAAGCTACTAGATATGAAATCCTACTTCTCACGGCCTTGTTCACTTGCAACGTGCAAACAAAATTTAATTTTTCAATATCTGAGCCCATATAGGAATTATAACTTTGCCAGTTTGCACCCTCAATATTTTTGGGTGTCCTGTGATCACCTATGACTGCAGCACAGAATGGATGACAAAGGATTCTGTATGCACTCACAATTAAAACTTTCGTTACCTCTGATCCATTTCATACCTCAGAGGGAATGAAAGATCTTTTATTACACAGGGATCCTCCACAGTTGCGGTTTGTTTGGTTGGGTTTTTTCCCAAATGGCTTATAGTCCTGAAAAACGTTTTGGGTGACAGCAGTGCTATCAGCAGTGCACTCTTCCTTACAGATTACTGTCAAAGCAAGTGCTCTCTTTTACAACAGCATAGGGGCTGGGGCCCAGGTTATTAAGAAGACACATGTTTTTGGGCGATGAGAGGAGGTAACAGCTGTGAAAGAACCCTGAAGGGAGAGTATTTCCTGCTTCTGCAAGTGGAGGTTATCTTCCTCTGGTGTCATCAGAAGGACATGTATATACTGTCTGTCAGCCCAAGTCCATAGGTCTTGATGGCCCATGTTCTTGAATTGTTTGGTGTTGTGGGCTATTATCCTTAGAAAATGAGTGTGATCTGTGTCATCACAGCATTTAGGAAGGAGGACCTTACCTCTAAAAAGACATGGCTGGTGCTAAGAGTCTTTAGTGGTTTTTTTGGATGAACCCTGGCCAACTGTGGTTACCCCAGGCAGTGCTGGATATGACTGTTATGGAGGTTGCACTCTGGTGTTTCTATTTCTCCTTTCAGCTCCTTACAGCAGAGACAGAGAGAGACCTGTTCTCTGGGAAGGAGAAATAAAGGGAGTTATACCCTACTCCTTCTTGAAAAACAGATGCTTTATAATTGAGTTTGCCCAAACAACAGCAAAGCCTGAATTTGACATCCGCTTCTTATGTTCCTGGCCTGAAACAACCCTCATCTTTACCTCTAAGCTCCTGTGTTAACTTCAGGGCCACTTCTTCACCTGATCCACTGTGGAGATGGATTCTAACTTAGTACTGAGAAATGAAGAGGCTGAAGTGAGGTGGCTTGAAATCTGGTCTCAGAGTATAGAGAAACTCCCTCAGCAAAAATTGCTGGACTTGGATCCTGTGATTTGTGTAAGAACGTGGTGTTGATTTACTGCTAAACACATGAATAAGTAGTGATGGGATTCACTGAGAGCATCAAATCTACCACAGAAGCTTGCTGTGCTTGGCTCAGTCTGTAGCCTCCCAGGAGATCAGTTGGCATTTAATTCTGATCACTGCAGAAAAGTGAGACCGAGCTTGCAACAGCGACTGACTTAGCTGATGTGTGTGAAAATGTTATTGAAATGGGAAAATGTCTCTCCTAATGGATTTTGCTTTGCCATTTAAAAATCCCATGTAAATGATGCACATAGGATTTGGAGTGGGGAGACTATCAGAGATAATAATAAACTATTAATACAAACTAGTCAAGTTTCACTCAGTGGGATTAAGACTCAGTCATGTCTCATTTAGGAGTGTAGTATTAAGCCGTCCTTCAAATATGACAAGGTTTATGTTTTCCCTGAGTTGTTTCCAAACGAGGAGGGAAATCTCAATTAATTTCAATTATTGCCTGTTGTCAGTCCTTCTTGCATGGATCTGGGAGTCCATCCTGATGCCATAACCTACTGCAGCAGGGATGGATGGATGTAGGTTTAAAATTGACAAGAAAGTAATAAGTACCAGAAAGAGGTGCTGAGCATGGGAAGAGTTGTCTGAGGAAGGGGTACTGAGAGGAGTGGAGAACATGCTGCCCCATTGTCTGGGAGTCATAAATGTAGCCACAGAAAAGGAATATCAAACAGTACATTATTTTGCCCTCAGGAAAACAGAAGTTTCTCTTTTTTTCTAGCACTGGCTATGTGGAAAAGACCAACAGAACTTCCCTCTAGCCACCTCTGTGCAGAGCAGCTATCAAATTGAATGTCTGTACCTCAGAATTGTGGCTTCTACACCTTCTCTGGTGATTCAGTCCCTTAGCTTGGCAGATTTCATTGCTACAAGCTCTTTTTTTCATGATACCTCATTAGATATCCATCACATTAGGTACCCATCTGAGCAGTTGAATCAGGGAACTCACCTGTAATGTATTTAAAATGTATGGTATGTGTGAGTCCTCAATGTGTTGCAGCTGGATTCTCTGACTTAGCTTAGCACCATACAGACATGTTATGTTTAGGTACCATTTTGTAGGGGTAAATAGCTCTTTTCCAGAAGATATTGCTACTGAGGAGGCAGTTATTTTTCACCAAGGAAACTTTTCTGCCTGGAACGAGGCATCTTTCCCAGACACAGTTTTGGGTTGTTTCTCTGTATGCATTCCACAGTAGGTTACTCCCTGGGCACAAGAGGGCTAACACTCACAGATGTGCTGCAAGGCCGTGGCAGCCAATGGGGGAGCTGAGGAGGGGAAGCAATGACAAAACCTCAGGAAAAAAGTGAAAGCCTGGCCTTTGCCTTGTGCTCTAAGGCCTGGTGCTGTCCCTACAGCACCGTTAGGATCTATAAGTTCTCAGCATCCTTGCCTCTGAAATAAACCTCTTGAATCGTTTCCACTGCTTTGCTGACCTTTGGGGGAATACCTGAGTATATTTTCCTTTACAATTTACATTGTCCTTTTTCAGCTCTGATATATATGATCTTCAAATATGTGCAGAAAGCTACTTTGTCCTCCTTGGATGTCACTTAATAAAAATTCAACATTCGTGGCTCAGGCCACATGGTGCAATATCTGTATTGTCGTCATTATCCCAAATATTGTGGCTTTTAGAGATTTACTGCATTAGCAGGATGGGATCTGACCATCCTTCTCTTGTACAAAGAAACAGGCCATCTAAACTCAAGATACCTCCACTCATTAACACTACAGTAAAATCAAACATTTAAGGGATTCATTTAATCAACTTGCCATCAACATTTGTGATTTCGAATGATTTTGCTGGGATTGTCCTTGCTTAGGATGTCTCTTCAACTTACGCAAAATATGTCTGAAATGTCTCTCATGTTAAGAGATGTAGGCTCAAAATGCTGTTTTCCCCACAAGCATATCCTTCATATTGGTTTCTCTAGTCCTTTGCTGTGATGTTTGCAAGCCCTCCCTTGTTTTGGGAGTTTGTTGTCATTGTCCCTCTCATGTTCTCCTGAGGCAACTGGGAGGCCAGAGTTCCCAGGAGCACACATGCACACAGAAATTTTGAAAAAAATAAGAATTACATCCCTTAAATTTTACCGTGAATTTTAGCTGGTGTGTAATTTATTTTATTTTTTTTCAAGACAGCAAATTCTGAATTTGCAATAGGATCTGCCTTTGAAAACCAGTGTTAGCAATTAGTGAGACACAGCATCTAGGGATTGAGAAGCATATTCTTTCATCTAGAAACCTATACAAAACCAGCACAATTTCAGGTACTGAATTTTTCCAAAAACCAGCTTGTGAATGAATTGTAGATCACTTGAATTAATTAACAGGTTTTCAGAGACAATTTCCAGTGGTGAATTAATTTCAGAAAAAAAATCTCAAATGAGTGAACAGACACTTCGTAAAAAGTAAATATACTATAAGCTAAACTTCCTTCAAGAAGTTATTTATATTAAAAAACTAGCTCAGTTCCACTGAGATTTAGCAGTTCACCACTTTGCTTCTAGACCCACACACTGATGCTCACACACACACACACACACACACTCTCTCTCTCTCTGTGGACAATTTAACTCTTGCAACATCTTGTTATTAGCCATAATCATTAGTGCCACGGTCATTTTGCTGTTCCAGTTCCTCCTCTTTCATCTTCCCTGGCTCTGCTTGTGCACTACAGTGATTCCTCTGTGCCTTGTAGAATTAATTTTAAACATGAAGACTTACGTGCTTCAGTCTTTAGATGGCACCAAAACTGAATGCAGTAATTAGGAAAGCTCTGTGATTTCTATTATTTTGCAGTCACAGATAGGCCTGTTTTTTAGAGCCTGTGAATGTTCTGATTTGGAAAGGCTTTCCATGCATTCTGCATATGCTATCTTAGAGCTAGATCTTTTGTTGATTAAAGGGCATCGTCCAAACAGGAGCAATTGCACCAGCAGCTTTGAACTGCATTGGATGTCGGTAAAAACCACATTGAATTGAACTGCAAGATTTTGACAACAAAATATAATCAAACTCTTGAAATGTAGAACTAAATGTCGAGGTTGTCTGATGTTGGTAGTGGTCCTTTCATTTCCTTCCTGCTCAAATAATATGAAGGAGTCAAATATTTTCCTTTCCTCTCAGGGCATTATTATCTTTAAGGAGCTTGTATGTACCAACTTCAATTTGTCTAGGTGGTATTGACTGAAACAAAACAATGCATGAAATTGCATTTCTAAAGAACCAGTGCAAAATGATAAGAAATTAAAATAGACAAAGACATTAAGTGTTCCCCAAGGGCAATAACACTGGTCAGAGATGTACAAGAGACAAAACTAGGAGTTATTTACTATATAAATCCCTACAGACCGACTTCTGCTAATTGGACCTGTGGTGGAGGAAGGTCTGAAATTGTTGCTTTCTTTCAGCCCTAATGCTGGGGTGATCACTGTCCACCCAAACTGATCCCTTCTGTTCCTCAGCCCTTCCCATATCCTAGTGCCTCTCACTAAACTGCTTGCTACTTTAAAAGCAGCTGTTCAAGCACAGTCAGAAGACCAGACTCCTGGAAGGCTGAATGACTCTAAGAAAAATTATCCAGGTTCATTTTTCTTAATTTAAATTGAATTACATACATTAACTCTTATTTACTTACTTATATTGCACTTCCAAGAACAGCACTTCCATGACCAATGAGCAAGCAACCCCAAAGATTTGAATTTTTAACCAGTGTGAACTTTAATGCTAAATACTGAAATCTCAGGCTTGGTTGGTCCTAGAATTGCTCAATAATGAAAAACTCTGGTGTGTAACCATGTTGTATTGTCTATTCATTCTGTCTGGATCAACTAATGGATTGCTCCTTGCTGCTGATTTCTGTGTGTGTACCCTCTGCTGACCGCCCCCTTGGCTGTCCTGTGGACCTGGATCACTCGATAAGGTCCTGAAAAAGGTGTGGGACAGATGCAAGGAAATTTGCTGTGGCCATGTTATCTAGCAAAGCAAGTATGTGTAACATTGTAAGACTACTAAGAACCCTGGTAGCATAATGAGTGATGAGGGAGTCCCTAAATCCTCCTGGTTTTGAAGTGCAGTGTGGCCAGTCCTCTGATGAGGAGTGCTCTGGGAGGTGCTTGGGCTCCCAATAGCAGCTCTCTCTTTGCTCGCCAAATGACTGTACAGGCTAAGTTACACTTCCCTAGGAGTTAGTATCCCTGGTGTATTTTGTAGCTGAAAAAAAGCTTGAAACACCAGTTTACCAGCTCCTCTTGTGGGCCTTGAAGTTTTCTTGGGTCACTGCTGAGCCCCAGGCAAGTATTAGCCGTACTCAGCCCTGATTTCCATGTTTTGCCTTGAAAGGATAGCTCAAGATGATATACCATAAAATCCTTTATTTGGTTGCTGTATTAGCCTGCAAGCTGTGTGATCAAGCAGTGGAACAAGTCTCCAGACAGGCTGTGGCATCACCATCCTCGAAAATTTTCAAAACTTCTGGACAAGGTCCCCAGCAGCCTGACTTGCTTTTGAAACTGACTTTGAGCTTGTGTGTGATGGTTTTGTGCTTAGTTTTAGATGGACTCCTAAAATCCCTTTCAACCTGAATTATTCTAAGTCTTAGAATTTCTTTGTGTTGATTGTTTAGGCTCATTATCTACTTTCATTTTTTTGCTGTCTGGTCTCCCTTAAAAATGTACTCCCTTAAATATAACCTCATCTGTCTTGGGAAAAAAAAAAAAAAGATAGGATCCACAGAAAAACACAGATGACCCAAGTGGAAATTTTAGTCATACCATTACATCAGAGGAGGGCTTTAATTAGTAGGCCTGAAGTAAAGAGAATCAATTCTGCCTGTATCTGTTACAGACACATGAGAGGGATGCTAAGCAGATGGAGACCATCATTAGTTAAAGTGAAAGGTGTCTTTTCTAACCTTGCAAAGATCTGTATTCCAACACTTTGCTTCCCTTCTTGAGCAGCTCAGCAGGGCAATAACTGTAAGAGGAAGGAAGAAAGAAAGAAAAGGATTCAGAGAAGTAGAAGTTGAGGAAGTAAAAAACTATCATACCTAAAACGTGATTTTTAACTTTCACCTTGCTAGTGGCTTCTTTCTCAGGAATTGCTCAGATTTACCTTGGCCTGTAAAGAACAACTTCATTCCTTGTGGATTTAGCCAGGAAGAAAGGCACTGTGTCTTGCTCTCTTGTGGACAATTTGGGCACAGGAGGAAGAAGGCAGGGCTACAGATATACTTCCCATTGGAAAGCTTACTCCTTTCCAGTGATGCAATGTGGTCACAAGGGCTGCACAATGTGAGTCTGTATCTGTGTTGCCTCAGAGAAAGCTCCCATTGCAGAGATGAGAGTGCTGTGGAGTAGGGCTTCACCTGTGTTCACTGACACCAGCCTCCCTAGAATAGCCTATCCTCTTTTGAACTGACATGACAAGGAGACTGACAGGGCCAAGAGCTCCCATGTTCACAGATTCTCATTGCAAGTGGGACCAGCCTGAAGGACAAGCAGGAATTCCCATATCTGGTTTAGGAAATAGAACCTGGGACCATTAGGGAAAAAGCAATTAGGGACAACATGGTAGGATACCAAACCAACTCTCTTGTATTATGAGGTATTTATGATCCTGTGTTTTCTAAATATGCCTTGCTGTTGGATCTCTTGGAGAGCTGGAGAAGTCTCAAAGACACACACACACAAAAATGGCAATGTGATACGAAGAAAATGAAGGAGAAAGACAAAAACTGTAAGAAAGAAGGGATCCAATTTTATAAGCATCAAAGGGACTTAGGAGATGAAATCTCTGGTAAACTTAAGTCACTTGAGGCACTTCTGACAATTTATCCAATTTACCAGGAAAAAGCCAAATTATAAAAAGCTTGGCACCAGTTATGCTGGAGGCAAAAAAAACCTTACTCATTAGGTCTCTCACTACCCTGTATATCCTAAGCTGGGTGGTGGATCCCCAGGGAATTTCCCCTTGAACACATCCTTTCTTAACAGTCAGAGAGCAACTAATGTGTGAGAGTGCCTAGAAGGAGTCACTGTTTTTGAGTGACAGCCTGTAAACCATACAGTCTCCTGTAGAAAGGCTGTCTGCTGGTATTTCAGTTCTCTGATAGAGATTCTGTTTCCCCTGTAGTCTGGCCTCTCCTTGTCTGTTTGTTTTGTTATCATTTGTATGGAGATCATCAGTTCCAAGTACATTTGACATATGGAGATAACAGTCAGGAAAGGAAACAACATATGGCAGACAATTCATATCCATCAAGATCTGTCATAAAACCATTTTTAGCAATAGAAGAAGAGGAGCAGAAAAAGACAGCAGGTTTGAATTTAAAATAAGCAAGCTGCTTTAACCAACAGGAGTGCCTAGGGCTTGCTTTGTTAAATGAGACCACCAGTCCAACGAAGCCAGCACCTGCTGCTGCTTCAACAGTGAGTTAAAATCCTCTGCAGTGCATTGGCCAATTCCTTACTGACCATCATGACCGTTTAATGACTAATCTCAAAGCCCTGAATGAAGCCACCTGGCTGTCTAGCCTGTTGAATCACTGCCTTGGGGTACTTCTGGGCTAATCCAGGTGTTCGGCCCACATTTATGTGGAGGAGGGAGGAAGGGAACACTGTACTGTACAGGTACTAAAGGGTAAGTGGGCCTGGAGACCTCAGTGTGTGATGCATGGCTCTGCTGTCCTCATGTGTCTTGTCTGCTCTGTACCAACATCATGTAATTGATGGACAGATGAGACAGTCTAAGTTCTTCCTAGGAAGGCACCAGCATTGTCTATTGGAAAGGTGGGCAGGACTGAATTCAGGCTGGATTCAAATAATCTACAAAGGTGGTTTTGATATGCAGTCCTGGGTCTCAGGAATGTCCTAGGCTTTAGGCTGTTCCTAGGACTGACTGCCTCAGGTAAGGCATGGATGTATACCAGAAACATGGTATGTCATTTCTTTAATAAAAAAAAATAAAAAGAAAATCTGGTCATTCATTTTGGCTGAATTGAACTTTTGGCTGGAGAGCAGTATTTTGAGGGGCTGTATCTAGTCCAGACCTGGCTGTACTTGGATTATTTGGATACACTGAGAAGTTTTAAAGGAATGGGGATGATTTCTGAGATAGAAAAATACTGTATATGTCACTAATCTATATAACTTCATTAGTAATCAATTGAATTTCTTCTGTAAAATGTAGCAGCCATTTTTCTCTAGGGCAAACCTGGCCTTTTATGAAAGAAAGTGGCCATTTATGTTTACTTGGTTTCCTTTTTATAACCCTGTAGAAGAGTACTGCAGGATAGAGATGCTATTTTAAGGATAAGGAAATCTCTGCAAGGGAGTGTTTACATTGCCCAACCTAACAGAGGTCTCACAGGCTCAGGCCCTGATGTGCCAAGAGGAAGGAGCAGCCTCAGGCTCCTTCTCTTGAAACCAAAAGCTGAAAAACAGAGGAGAAATAGCTGCTATGCAGAGGTACACTTTCAGGGAGAATCTCCTCCCAGTCTTTTTTCCTCAGATTGTTTTGCGTAAGTTCCAGTGTGGCCAACCTTCTGTCTCTTCTGCCAATTATCTTCTTATCTGTTATCTTCTCTGCTCCAGCAGCACAGTAGTAGAGCTGTAATGGTGGGGTTTGCTGGTACTACATCTCTGGAAGTGAGCTTGGGCCTAAGTATATCTCTCACTCCTGTCTGGCCGAGCAGGAAGGATAAAGCCTTTGTCTGGTCTAACAGGACTCTGAAGCCCAACTCTGCCCAGAGCCTCACCACAGTGTCAGAATTAGGAGATGCTGTTGAGCGTAGCAATCCTTTACACTTGCCAGCTCAGAGGGTTTAAAATGCAAAATGGCATTTCAGTGTTTAAGAATAGCAAGTAATTTGATGGCTGTAATAGGAAAGCTTCCAATAGAAAAGCAATGTGTTCCAGAGCTGCATAACACTGCTGATAAAATTGCCTTTGGATTCCTTTTCTAATATTCCAGCCTTTCTCTCGCTCAGCAAAACACAATAGCTTGCACTAAGCCTCCCTGGGAGGGCAGCTAACAGCACATTTACTAGACACTTCAAACATTTGATCATATTTCTCCTGAGTATATTTAATATCTGTTAATGTCAGCAGCCCCAACCTGATCGAAATACCCGCATTGCTGGGAAAAAATGTTTAATATAAAAGATGACACGGGTAAGCAATCACTTACTGATGTCTTTTGGAAATGGATAGGTGACTACCTAGAATCCCTCTACCCCATTTCTTCTGTCTCCCCATCCCCGGCCCTGATCTGTTACCACCCTGCTGCTGTGTGCTCCTCTGAATGCATTAGAGTGGTTATTCTGAGTACGGAGGAGATGCCAGGAATAGTTTCAGGTTTCCTGCCTCATCAAACCAAATTCAATCTGTAAAAAATTAATACACCCAGAAGGAACAGTTAAAAGCATCTCCAATCAATTAATGTTAAAATGGGGGCTAGAAGTCTGATTTGTTAAATGAAACCCAATCCAGCTCAGAGCTCAAGAGGCTACTGAGATGAGAGTACAGCAACGAGTCAAGCTGTAGTGCCTCAGAGGAGGGTAGCAAATAAGGTATAGGTTGAAGCAATGAATGAATCTCTCTCATCTGCTCACTGCTTCAGGCTTGGGGTCCCCCAAAGGCACACCCTGTTTTGGGCAGGCCGAGAAATCTCAGCAGAACAAGTCTTCTTCTCGGACTTCCCACAAGGCAGGAGGTGGCACAAGCCTAGCTGTTTGCACTGGCCATTCGCATCTTCTCTCCTTTCTCCCAGTGCAGCTGCAGTGAGAATAAAGGAGGCAGCCAACAGCCTCGAGGGATCTGTGCACTTACAACTGCCCCATGTCTTCTGCACTGCTCACTCCAGCCGTTCAGAAGACAAGTGGGTACACTACCCCCATGAATTTGCCTTGAAAAATTGCAAGTCAAAAATAGATGAAAACTGTTTTTTTTTTCCTTGATATCTGAACCTTGTTGACATTCAATGTTATTTGTGATGGAAATTAAGGCTCTCATAGCGTCTCTTGACTTCATGGCTTGGAGCTTCAAGCTGCAGTTTTAAAGGCACATGAATAAGTTTAAAGAACTGCCAACAAAGAATCTGGTAGTGTTATTAAACATAAATCTCAGTAGTTTACACACAGTGGGTTCAGTCTGCAACTCTTGACTGTCTCTTGTCCAGTGTGCCATTCTTCATAAAGCTGAATTCTACTTTTTTTCCCTCAAATGCTGTCTGCTTGTTTCCAAGACATGGAAAAATTCCAAATCATGCCTATAGTTACATTTGAATGAAACCTTTTCAAGAATGTTTTCTTGCTACCTGGTGCCTTAAAAATAAATAAAAAATACACAAACAATTACGTACACAGCCAGCTGAAGCCTATTGTCACTACTTTGCCTCTGATTAATGTAGGTCACACTTTTCTTCCTTCCAGCTATTAAGTATTTAGATCCATTTATTCTTTAATCCCTTGTCTTTTTGCCGGTCCTTTGTTGCTGTGTTACATCCTCACAGTCAGGGAGCATTGAACTAAGTGGTAGAAAAATGGGAAGAGGGAGTTAAGTCAGTAATCCAGCTTTGAAATAAAAAATTGGCCTCAGGTGAGTGCTTGAATCTAAAGAGCTTACTGAAGGCAGAAGGGAGGCAAAAAAATTGTGGCATGAGAAACTGAGGTAATACGACTTGAGCCAACATTAGTACTTATCTGGATGGGGTACTTGTGAGAAAGGTTTAATTAAACTGCATTTCCTTGAGTGTTGACTGGGTCACAGCTAAGTTCAGAAGTCTATGGTAGGACTGTTAGGGTTATGAGGTAAAAAAGTAGTTCAGCTGGCACTGAAGCTATGCTGCTTGGTGGGCTGCTGTGTTCAGGGAGGGCTTCATGCAGCCATGAGGAGGACTCAGAGAGGCTGAGATGGGAAGGGTTCATACTGTGCTCCTCACCTCCCCCCATATTTCTTTGTTCTGGCAGAGGACCATTGCACCTGAGAAATATATTTACTTTGTTCACAAATCTTTGCCTGTGAGATGGAGTGTGTTCTGGGCTTAACCTTTTCTGAAAACTTTATTTCCTTTGGAGATGGGAAGGAAATTTTGTAGATACCAACAACAACTGTGCTCATAGTGAGGAAACATGTCTGCCTATTAACTATCTATCACTTTTTCTATACTCTTCTTTATCTTAAACAGTAGCAGCAAACCCCCCTCCGGTAATAGTAGAGGAAAGTGGCTCAAGAGAGCTCAGGTAAAGCCAGCTGAGATATTCTTATGTTCTCTAAAAGAAGTTTACACAGAAATACAATTATCGGTCTCCTCTGTCAATAACTGGGCATGCTGACTCCATAATGCCCTAGGTTATACCTCTAGTTCTTTGTTTCTTGAAAGCCAAAATCAATTTCCCTATGAAATATTGAAAATAAAATGCCTATTTTAAGGAGTCTATTTGGACTCCATGCGTTCTGTGTCGCAACAGATATAAAACAGGTTTTGCTGAAAAGAAAGCTTCATTATTTCATTTATTCAGGTCTGGGCAAAAGGAATGATGCTTCTGCAGTCAGATACAGGAGACTGCATGGCTCAGTCGTGCCCTACACTAAGATACAATAACACACAGTGTGGTGCAGCTTTAATTTTAATTCAAAATAAATATTTCCATAACCTACAAAATTCCTCTAATACACTTATCTGGGAGAACACAAAGATTAAAGAAATCCTGCTAATTCCTTTATCTTTCAGATACAGGGCTGAAAACAAAGACATCCAAACCTTGAGCCATTTAGAAAAGGAAGAAGCCAAAATCTGTGCCAGAGGTTTGACTGCTGGGTTTACTCATGGCTTCAGGTAAGCTTCTTTCCCTGGGTTGTTTAGCATTTCAGAGGCCCTCTGTGTTCCTCAAGGAGAGCTGTGGGTTACAGACATAAGACCTTGCATAGCTTGCAGCCAAGGTAGAGCAGGGGGAGTACAAACAAGCTAATCCAGGGTGCCTTCCTATCCAGCTGCCTGCCTCTGACCCTGGCCAGCACTACATGCTTCAGAGGAAGATGTAAGAACCTCACAGCAGGGAGATGCAGGATAATCAATCCTTTCAACCTTGTTCTCAAGCCCCATTAGATCTCATCCTGATCCTGAAATAGTTAGAGGTTGGATTAAGTTTTGAAGAATGGCATTTAATATACTCTAAAAATTGTTGTTATCATTAACTCCCATGACTCTGGAAACTAATGTTATCCATAGACAAATACATTTTCATTTTGAATCACCTTGTGTCCTTGGTCTACTGTAGCCATGAGTACATAGGCTTAAACACCTGTTTGCAAAAAGTATTTAATATTTCTTTCACCTGTGGTGATTTTGCTGTGATTTTTTTCACTGCCTGCCTCTTTTTCTGACATTATGAGGTAAGGAGTAGGGATAAAGTGAGTATACTCTAAAGATTACACATTCCTTCATCACATTATTGTACAAAAGGTCCCAGGGGATGAATTCTTTCAGCAGCTTAAGCATTGGTTTGGCAGTCTGCTTCCAGCCCATTCAAAAATACAGATAGGTTTGCACCTTTCCCCACATAAACCCTAATCCACATCTTAGTCCAAATTGCTGACCTTGGCTGACTTTTGCCCCAGCTTTCCCAGTCATGGTTAGGATAAACAAGCTCTTATAGGAGAGCTATTTTTGCAGACCATCTATCCTTTGGCAGCTCCTTTCCTATTGGAGTAGTAGTTTTTGTCTCTCTCCTAACACTAACCCTTTCACTTGTCCTTTTTGTCAGCACAGCCTTACCCAAGACCCTCAGGCATCTTAGAAGTACAAGGGTTGTGAGTCTGGAATGCATTTGCAGCTTCCCTGTTCTTTTTGCCTCCCTTTTTCTCCTCGCACCACTTGCAGCACTCTTATTGTAGTAATTTTTAACCCTAACCCTAGCTAATGGCCTTGTCTACTGCCCTTTCCCTAGGATGTCTCCTTAATGTCTTGCTTTAACAGGAATGGTGTCCCCATTTAACTTGTACAGTATCTCTGAGGAAGTTTTTAGAGCTGATGAAGAGATGTGTTGTGTAGGATTTCAGCTGGGTTTGCTGTGCTTATGTAGAATTGCTCAAACACTTTTGAGTGATTAATTTTTAGTTAATTTTGTCTATCTGTTATCATTTGTGTACAGATTGAATATACATGGATATATCTACAGTGATGACTTGGACTGTTTCCTTGTGTCACCTGCACTGTATCTTTGTACCGCCCGCAGTGCAGCATCCTCTCCCTAGCCCCAGCTCTTGACCATTTCTCCTCCCTGCTCTGTCTCTGTCCTTTACTCTCCTCCTCCCTATAACATCACAGCCTTTTTCTCTTTCCTGTTGCAAACTGTTCTTCTCTCCTGCCTGGAGCTCCTCACTGAGAGGGAGGCCAAGGGACACCTGAGAGACCCACATGTGTATTTGTGTGTGGTGGACAAGAGAATGCAGGGGAGGACCTGCCTGTGTGAACTGGCAGAGCCCCATGCTGTGAGCTGGGGGAGGAAGGCAGGCAGAGAAGGTGTTGCCATGCTGTGAGGCACAGCCTCTCCCATGGTGGGACAGGGGCAATTGCTGCTCAGAGCCCTGCTGTGGCATCCTGTGCCAGAGGCACTGGGCACGTGTCTGCTAAGGGGATACACTGTGCAGCAATGAGGGCCCTCAGCAGTTTGGGGGTAGAGATAGGGGTGGGTGAAAAAAAGCCTCCTGCTTTCTCAGTGAAGAAAAGATTTCCCACGTACATTTAGATTCTGTGCAAGCAATATTTTTCCCTTTTCCAATGTTACATGTCTTTGGTGTTTTGGCACTGGAATTTGATTACTTGGGCCAGTCATTTGGTTGCCTAAGATCTTCCTGAATGTCATCATAATAATTCTTACTACTCACCCACCTAAAAATTTGTAGCTGGTGTGTTTTTCTTATTTTAGTCCCAGCCCTTTCTAGATCATTCAAAAACATAAACAAATTAAACAGTGTGGGATCCAGAGCGAAGCCTTGAGGCATATGACGTTTGCCAGGGTGAAAATAGGCCATCTGATTCTTCACTTCTCTTCCCTTTGTTAAAGTTTCATCAAAATAATAGTTTACCCTTCTCCACTATGCTGTTTGAATTCCTATAGTTTCTCTTTTTTGTGACGTTTGCTCAAAAGTGTTCTGACAGTCTGAGTAAGTCATGGCTTTCCTCTGACATCGCCAGAGAATTATGAGAGATTAGTGAAACACTTCTTCCTTCTCTGGCTGTCATTTTAAACACCCTATTACTATTTTCTTCCCATTCTTAATGCTATTTTCAAGGAAGAATGGCTAAAATAGTTCAACCAAGCATAGCTTGTTAAACTCCAAAAATCTGTTCTATTACCGTGCTGATCACACCACCCCTCAGCACTACCAGGCTATTAAATGTGGAGTAATTGGAAGAGCATGAGAAAGGGCAGATTTCAAGAGCTTAGGGCTTGATTTCCCAGTTTGGTGCTCATACTTGGTACCAGCGTTTCGCAGACTCTATGGGAACTGAACTGTTGTGGAAACCTGACCCAGGTCTGTGCCTTGGCCCCTCTTAACAAGCTGGTGAGTCTTCATGGCACAGTGCAGCTCTGTGCAGGTAACAACTCAGCTTGTATAGATCCAGTAGACCTTTCAGTGCCCAGAAAATGAGCCTTGCTGTAGAGCAAAGCAGCTTCACAGCTATTCCCCTTCCAGTTTGGATGATAATTAGAGTAGAGTTAACTTGATGGCCTCTGCCCTGCGCCTGGTTGCATCAAGAAGACAAGTTTATGCTTTGGAAGTCCATAAAAGGTGATTTGGTGAGTATATAGGCCCATCCCCAATCTCAGACAATGAGGAACCCTCTTTCTGCAACCACTTTTGCATGAGGTGAATCCAAAACCTATGGAGGCCGCTTTCCTTGTAAGCCAGGAGAGATACTGAGGCAGTGCAGATGCGATTGCCTCAGGCGCTCATCAAAATTCCCCTCTGACCCTCACAGCTTCTCCACTATGAAACCTCTAAGATCAGGCTATTCATCCTACTTGTCCAGGGAAGTGTGGCTAGTCCAGTGGGACATGTATTTCATTGCAGCTGGTTCTTCAGGCTGTGATGACTAACAAAAGAGCCCTTGGCTGGCTGCACACATGCATCCCTGGTATTCTGCTACTGCCCAACTCTTCTGACAAGAAATGGCTGCTACATTTGATGACATAGCCCAGTCAATGGACACAGTTCCTGGAATAAAAGAAATAAAAAAAAAACAGAACGGAGAAAAAAATGGAACCAAACAAAAACCCACAACACAAAAATCAAAACACTTGGGAAATGCTGTTCCATATAATCCCACAGTCTTGTCCTGCTGCTAAAAGGAGCCATGTGGCTGTTATAGACATATGCAGGAAAACGATGTTATTAGAGGCATCAGGCATTTGTTCAGGAGGCTGTGGGATGCAGCCATTCCTTAGGCATTGCAGATGTATTTACAGTATTAAAAGGTCAAACAATCTTTCTGTTTCCCTGTTTGCTTCAGAGAGTTTTGTTGAACATTCTCATTATTCGTTGTGGTATTTCTTTGATTTAAGAGGATTTCTCTACATGACTGTAGTTATTAGAATGCAGTCTGTGTGCGGTGAATGTGCTATTACCATAACAAGCTTCTCCTTGTAATAGATATTTATGCTGAGCGCAAAGCTTTTAGTTCAGTTGTGCATGTGGCAGTGAAGACAAGATGGGGCATGTAATTTGGAAAACAAAAAGGGTGAAATGCAAAAAAGGCACAAAATTAGTAGTTCAGAATAGTGACTTCTTCCCTGTTTTTGTTAAGGCCTCTGTGCCAGCTATTAGCCTACTTTTAATTACTTTTTTCTGACGGAGAGAAGCCCTGTACAACAGCATGAAGACCCTGAGGATGAAAGCAAGTTTTCCTTTTCATACAATTTTCCCATGAGCACAGGCTGAGCTTTAGGTCCTATTAACCTGTAGATGAATTGCAGAAAACTTGAATCCCTAGACAGTTGTTGGGGACCCTTCCTCATCCCTCTCCAGAATTTGCCTGCTGTTCCTTGTCCTTAATACCCTTTCAGTGTGAGAGAGGGGAGAGGGGCAGCAGAAAAGGGGTTGCTGGAGTGGAAAACAGTTAAACACACCACACATACCCTCTGGTTTAGTGAGAGAAGGTAGAGGTAACGAGGACTTTCTGTAGGTTTAGGAACAGTAGGAATACTGTAATAATCAGTGAGAGGCAATTAAATATATTATAATGAAGGCAGGGAGTCAAAGGCATTATGTCATGATTTCTGTTCTGTGTTTGAAAAGCCACAGCATATGGGCTTGGATAAGGCTGATTACTTCCCAGAAGTAACAAAAGAGTCTGCTAAACATTATCTATTAGGACAATGTGTATCTAACAGTCTTGAGAAGGCTGGCTCAGGAAACATCTGGTTTTAATGAACCTGGGAGTGCTGGCAATATTGCAGATGACTGCAAAGGTCTTAGGTTTTGCCAGAATTTCAAAGGTGTGTAACAGCAGTGGTTATGATAGTTATAAGCTGAATAACCTGAAGTTAATATCTGGCAAAATAGTGCACAGGGAAATATGAGGTTCGGTTTCTATCTAGAAATATAGTTAATGTCAGGCAACACAGCTTTCAAGGAGGTAGAACTTGCTAAACAGAACAACTTTCATTTTGTATGTGATTACAAATTCAGCTGTCAACAGTGACTGCAGAGAGATAATGTAATTTTGCTATGTGTTCAGCATGGTCCAGCACAATATTTTGACTTGAGTCAAAAGAGGCAGGGAATGCTGACTGATGGGAGTGAGGTTTTTATGAAATAGTCTGTCTCTGGTGTTATTTCAATTTCTCTATGTGTAATCTTGAAATAAATATAAAATTGCTGCTGATAAAATCTGAGGATGACACACAAACTGAAGGAGTACCCAATAAAGATGGGAACAGAGTGGGTACACAGAGAGATAGGATAGTGCAGTCTGCAGTGCCCATTTCACTAAAATGCTTTTTAATATTGCCAACTGCCAAGTCATTCACCTGAACTGCAGGAAAAAGGAACTGTTCTGATCTGGTCAACTCTTATTCGTGGCAGTCCTAACACAGGAATATTTTTATTTCATCTTTTTCTTTTTTTCTTTTCTTTTTAGTCTTGAAATATCTGTTACTTGAGGGTAAATACATTTGGATCTCATAACTGAGTGTTTTGAAAATGTTTTTTTTGCCAGCACAGACTGTTTTTAGCTGGTTGCGTATGTTAATGTCAGCCTCTTCCAGGTGAGTGTGACAGTGTTGTACCAGCAATGAGTGAATCAGAGTCAGTGGGGGTGTAGGTGACTGTTGAGACCTACTCTGTGCTCAGCACATGTCACTCTGCTACTGATGATACCCTTCTCCTTGCGTGTTTTTGCCATCCAGGAAAAGCTGATTAAAGCAGCTCACGTCTTCCCTGAGCTCGGAGCTATGCTTGTGACTAAAAAGTCATGCATTGGCTGATAAATTACATCTAGTCAAATGTGCGTTTCCAGTTACTTGAAGCAGTTTCTTGGACAACTGCCCTTCCCAGTGCAATATTTGGGTATTCTTTTACCATCTGTACAAAACATGAGGCCAGCTTATTGCAACTGGGTCTTCATTAACAGACTCTCGAGAGTCAACCTTCATGCTGTGAGGTTTGAAGGGGCATTAGTATCTCATACTGTCTTGGGCAAAGTAAAGAGAGAAAGTCATAGCAGCAGAATTTCTCCGGCTTGTACTCACTTTACAGCATCAAAGACTTATATTTCTATAAAATGAGGTAAAGAAAATAGAAGGGGAGTCTATTTCAGGTTAATTATAAGGAATATCTTGATTTCATCCAGGATCTTGAGTGAAAGTCAAAAATCTTAATGCAGAAGTTGCACATATGAAGATGGATCCATTGATGTTCTGGTTTAGTAGGTTTTTTTCCTCCTCAAAATCAAACATCACCTACCATAATGTAAACCCATAAAGTCTTGCGGAATATTTTGTGGTCACGGATTTTAAGTACGTTGTCTGCACATCTCTTTTCACAGATTACTACACCAGGCACATGTTAGCTAGGGTACTGGGCTCAAGTCCTGACTTGCAGGACCAGTCAGCTTCCCTCCATTACTTCAAGGTGCTCCTCTACACGTTCATGAGCTCCGAATGAACGCACTAAAAAAGTTCCTGCCAGTAAGCTAGTGAGAGTTGATGAGATCACAGCCTGGGAAAACAGTTAGCTTTATTAAAATAGGGTCTTGAGTATTGAACCAATTTCTTGAACTTGCTTCTCTTGTTGTTAACCCTGACAGATCAATGGATTTAAATTTCTTTTTCTAAAGAGCTAAGCAGACTTTGATAAAAACCAAGTGTTTCTGTGAACTATTCTCTTTCTTTCCAGGAGACTGCTTCATGGTACCTACCAAGTTATAAATATCATAGTGGTTATTAGAATTTTTTTTTCCCCTTGGGAGAGTCTTATATGGAAAGGAATGGGATACTGTTAATTGCACTAATGCATTTTTCAGATCTTATTTGGTGCATTATGTACTGCCTCCTCCTCCTACTGAGTAATCCATTATATAGGTTTGCTGCATTTGGACTCTTTTTAACCACCTGAACCAGCAGTGTGAGAAAGACAAAGAAGATCCTTTCTTTGCAGGGAGGCTTTGCTAAGAGTGAAAGACTGTATGGCAGGGATTGTGCCTAAGCCTGGCTCTCCTCCTGCTGCAGAAATGAAAGTGATGGTATAAAATTAATTTATGCGATGTTAGTGACCAAGGAGTTAGTTCCCTTTCTCTAAAAGTCCCCAGCCTATGGATGTTGTTTCAGGTCTATTTACAGAGGAACTGATGAGCACAACAAGAACCAGAAGGGAAACATGAACCTGCTTCATGTGGTGATGTAGCGAAAAATTAGATCCCTCTGGAGACCTGGACCTGAACTGTGTCCCAAGGTTATGGGGGCTCCTCTTTGCCACTGCCTTCACCAGTCTGTGCAAAAGAAACAGGTACAATTTCCTTTAGCATGAACAACCCCACCTGTCAGAAATCTTTCCAGACCCTAATTTCTTCCAGCTGTTTGTATCAGAAGTCAAACAAATTGCATCTGACCATCAGCAAAGAGCCTGGGGGACTTCCCACACTCTGCTCTTTACCTCTGAAGGTGAAGATCTTGTGGATGACTACCTCTGTATTCTTCTCCTTTGGGATAAAACTTCCTGAGCTGCAACTTGGGGCTCTTCTCTAGGGACTCCTGGGTTTGGTCTGTCTGATCTCATGACACTCAACCAACAGCAGCAGAGTAGGAGTCACTCAGTTATTTCATTTTTTTCTGGTGGACTTGTGGGGGTTGGGTTGGTGCCAGCATCTGTGCTTGGACAAGCTTATGGAGCAGGGAACAGGAAAGTGCATAGCAGCAGGACACGAGGTTTGGGTGACAGGTACACAAGGATTAATTTTCAAATCCACTTTGTCCCTTTCTCTGAATCTTGTTTGGGACTCACATTGCCTGTGACTGTCTTGCACCACTTCAGCAGCTGACACCCAGGCTGGGCATGTGGTGCATCTACACCCTGGGGGACTGTGTGTGCAGACTTGGGGGCATGAGAAATAAAGGATGGGTTTGGCTTGTCCTCGCAGTGTTGGCTTTTAGATTGCTTCTCTGTGATAGAGAAATCTCAACATCTGTAAATATTTCTGTCCTCCAAAGAAGGTATTGCCCGTATTGCATTATCTGTGAAAAATCCTTGCCCCAAAACCTTATTTGTGGCTCCATTAACCTAAAGAACTCATCTGAACGCTCCATTTGCCTTTTAAATAAAGAACAAGTGATTGCTGAGGACTCGCATCCCTATCATTTTGTGTTGCTTTCCTCATTATGAGAGGAACATAAGGGTCCCCGATCATTATTTCTGACTCTGTCATTAGCAAAGGTCTGGAAAGCATGTTTTCACTCCATTAGCCTTCAGAAATAAAAAGAATGATTGCATAAGTCAAGAATAATTATTTCAACCAGCTCTTCTCAAAGTATTGCTGTGGAAGAGGCTGGGGTCTAAACATGAGCTGACAAATTAATTTATATAATTTGTGTTTTCCAGAAAAAACACCATGTTCAGGACTGATTTAGCTATACAAATGGCTTTATTTGTGGTTTTATGTGCTTCTCTGGTCACTTATGACAAACATCAGGAAACTAATATTTTTCCTCATGATGTCTGCCAGGACCCCTGCAATTTACCCCTGGAGGAGTGGTAAAGCAAAAATTCCTAGATCCGTCATAATCCTTTTGTTTCTCAGAAGTGTGTGAGTACTTGTGTTAACCAGTACTGGCCTCTTTCTCTAAGGATACCCTTCTGTGATGATATTGAAGTTCCTGGTTATATCACTGCATGATGGCATTTGAGGCTGGGGGTGGCCCACGCAAAAGGCCCTTTCCCTATTCAGAGAGATTTCTTCTTTGCTTCAAAGAAAGGATGGAATGACCCTACCTTTCTTCCTGTTAGAAGACCAAAATGCAGCCATTTTTCTTCTGGATACAGTATTAATACTAGCTAGACCTCTGATGAGATCTGGAACTACTTGGTGAGACATAATTGCCACAAAATACAGCTCAAGTAGCATGGCCTCTTTCATGGTGTCTTCAAATAAGACAGCACGAGTGCCTAGGAATGGGCAGTGGGGCAGGGCCAGTGAGACGGAGTCTGTCTGTCCCACCACAGCACCCTGAGTCAGCTCATCCAACAACAAAGAAAGGCAATAGACAGTAAGATGATACGATAATACAGACTTGGATAGAAGTACTATAGAAGAAGTATTATTTCTTACTTTGGCTGAAGATGCTCTTGGGTGGCTGAAGATAGTAAAGCTAATTACAGTGCAGCTGAGAGCTTGCAGTGAAACTGGGTTGAAGGAGACTATTTAGACCCCTTTTCCAACTGAAATAGACTTTTAAACCCTTCCTTTAAAATGACTAATGACCCAATTGGCATGAAGGAAAGCATCTCCTATAGATCCATGCAGCTCCTTTCACAGCAAGTTTCTCAACAGGAGTTTTTTGTGGAGGTAGGAAAGATCACATTCTCCTTGTCAGTGAAAAGTTGTGAGCTGTTGTATTTGTGGGGTTTTTTTTAGCAGGTGTGTGGTTGCCAAATGAGATGTGGATTGCAGCTTGAAAACATAGGTATTCTGTGCACAGAAGGCATTCAATAAGAGATGAAGGCGATGAGTACTGAAAGGAAAACACAGGCAATACTGTGAATCGTGATATCATGCCAAAATTTTATGTTAATTGCACACCTTGTTTTCCTCACCTCTGAGTGTGCTAGTCCCTAGGAGAGGAAAGAGTTTAAAAACTTGACTCCAGCAAACCCACAGAAAGCCTGCAGCCATTCACACTCCACTATTAAGCCAAATCATAATCTGAAATACAAAGAAAGATGTCCTCTATCTGACAGTGCCATAAAACAATTATCCTGGTTCCTTTCTCCTCTGGACAATCTTCATGGAAACCTAGCCAGAGCATCTAAGATAGAAGAGTCTTCTCACCAGCAGGGTAAAAAGGACAGCATCATTTCTGAGACACAGGAATTAATCTTAGCCTTGAGACTGATCTGAACTTTAAAGGATCTGAGCCCAGGCATGCAAAGAATGACAATTGGTAGATGTCATAGTAGCTCATAAAAGCAGGCACTGTAGAAGCTGACATGACTATCACATTTGCTGACAGATTCATGGTAGAGGCAAAGACCTCATCAAAATAGCCCAGAGAAACAATGAGAAATGCCCAGGGAGCTGTGAGATATGTCCAAACCAACATGAGATGGGCCCTCATCCCACTCTAGAATTGCATTAGTGGAGGTGTTTTGAAGCGTTTATATGATAAGCACTGGGATCTCCTGATAGACATCAAGGCTACAATTATCGCCAAATAAAGTGGAAGTAAAGGTGCAAGATGAGATAAGGAACATCACGTTAAGGGCTTCTAGAAGGTTACAGTGCACTATTTAATGGTCTCTTCTGACCTGGATTTCACATGTTTGTGCAGCACATAGCAGGCTTTTCCAACTTCTGGTTTGCTCTGCTCCAAGATGTTTCAAGTTGAGAGATGATATTTTGCTGTAGCAGTCCACCCACAAGGCCCAGAATCACTCGGGGATCCTTTGGGCTCGGGGAACCTTCAGGTTCTCATCCTCACATTGTAGGACACGTCCCTGTGAGTTTCCGGCAGGGGCAGATTCACATCCCGGGTTGCTGAAACGGCCTTGCTGAAACATGGCTGCCTCGTAATTAATAAATACACTAATGAAGTCTTCATTGCATTATTGGGACATTTAGAAATTTACTCTGGGAAACCTTTCAACTCCATTAAATCCACCTTTGTCACAAGATAAAGTGCCGTTCATAATAGGCTCATTAACATGCAGACTGCAGTTCAGCCCCATCCATTAACAGCTGGCAGGCAGGAGTTTCCTAAAAGACCCCAAGAAACATTTTCCCTGACCAGGGGCTGGCTTCCTCAGCATGTTCTGTTAGTTCTGTGTTGGATGTTTCATGACAGGGAGCTTTTCTATTATCTTCCCTGTGCCATTTAAATCTACTGCCAAGACCAGCTGTAATCATTCAGGGATCTGGAAAAACCTGCCAGGAGTTCCCACCCTGCTGCTGGGGTCTTTTTTTGACTCAAAAGCTGCCATGAGCAGAAGATGCCAGCCCCATGCAATAGCCATGGGCATTTTCCTCCTCCCTCATGCTTGGCTGACTCTCATTTAGAGCCCAAGTGTCAACTGCTCTGATTAAGTGCATCAGAGCCAGGCATGACAATTAACAGTGAATGATAACAATGGCATTTCAGCAGTGGCTAATAGGCTTCCAAACTTAATCTCTCATGCTCTCACAGAGATAAAGAATAGATAATTCTTCCAGAAACAATGATTACACAATAAAGTTTGTATTTGCTCTGTGCTGATGAGCTATGATGCCTGGTTTCACCCAGTGGCACTTTTGAAACCCCAGGGCTGGAGCTGTTGCCAGCTCAGGATTTTACGGATCTCTGTTGTCTTGCAGGTCTGTCTTCTGGAGCTAGGAATTAATGTCTTTGTTCTTTCTTTCTTTCTTTCTAAAAAGCCCAGATCTCCAGCCAACTACTGAAAGGGAAATACAAACTAAGGGAAATTGAAATTGTCCCTAAGTAATCTATCTGCGCTTACAACTTTTGGACAAAGCTCACAACTTTGTGGCACGATTTATTGATTTGAGTTCTGAGGATTGTCAGTTCTGGGCCTGGCACATCCACAGCAGGGGACAGGGCTATAAAATTGTCACTGGGCTATGAAGCTCAGCAGAAAAGCTAGACTGGGCTGTAAGAATGACCTTCTAAACACTGAGAACATTTTTTCTGAATTGAACGAAAGCTTGTCAGTGACTGAGGTAAAGTAGATGCTTGACATGAAGTTTTGAGGCTTCAGGATGTCACATTTTAGCAGTGTGAATGCCAGGACGCTGGGACTTACCAGCCCACTCAAGCACAGATTCAGTGAGTAACTGAGCTTTGATGAAACTTTCTACTGGATAGGATCCATAGGACCAGAGGAGACTAGGTTCAAGAGAGCAAAGCCCCTGCTGAAATTGTAAATGAAACTTGGGCAGCCTGCTTTGTTTTAGGACAGTGCCTGCCATGAGAAAACCCTCATTCCCTCAGACCTGTCCATCATCCCATAGTGCAGACATCAGTAAACTGTGGGCAAGGCACAGTGTCACTGGAATCAATGAGCGTCCCACAGCTCTGTATTTCAGGAGTTACCCTTTATTTCTTGAATTCTTACAAAAGAAAAACTGTTTCTTTTTTAATCTCAGTTCAAGTTTTGCCTGTGTTGCTCCTGAGCCACTTAGCTCTCTCCAAGAGGTCAGCTCTCTCAAAGATGTTTCTCACATCCCTCTTGACCAGCCCTAAACACAAGGTCTGGAACAAGAACCATACAATGCTAGTGGCACATCCAGTGAGAAAACTCTAGTTTTGGGGACAGGCAGGACAGCTAAGCAAAGTATACACCCCACTGCTAGAGCATAATGTGACTTAGTGGACAAATAGCAAGACATTGCAGTTAGGTTTTACAGCTGCTAAATGTGCTAGTCCTTAAACAAACATATACCGGGACTTTAAGCCTTGATTCTTTTGAAACACCAGGCTTCAGAGGAGAGCTATTTTCTTATAGCACCGGCATTGTGTCTTTAGGCTTCAGGATATTATTAAAAAAAGTCAAAGCAGAGTTCATCCCTGATGTATTAAGCCTCATTCAGTTTGTATTTTTGCATTTTCTTCTGCACAGAATTCCTGCTCCTTTTCACTCTGCCTCTGGTATTCCAGCTATTCACATTTTCTTTGCTTAGGCTTCATGAAAAGAACCCAAGAAGAAGATTTTGGTGAAACCAAGAGAATTTGCAATTAGCTCCATCTTTTTCAGAGAAAACATTGTATCTGTGTCTTGAACTATGCTTTGTTGTAGCAGCATGGCACAGTTCCTGTAATCGTGTTATAGCAGTTTGTTGACCCCTTATCTTTTATAGCAACATATCCCTACACATCTCCCACGGAGGAAACAAAAGACGTTCATTATAAGCATAGTAGGGCTATCCTGAACCTCTCTTTGAAAATCAAAGTAGTTTGATTACTTTTTTAATGCTTCCTTATTACCCATTTCTGCATTGTTGGTTGTATCTAGGGTATGTGATGGTCACCAAAATACAGGTCAGGGTTGGTATTTACTTGAGGTTTATTCCTTACAAAATATTGAAACATTTCACTAGGCTTTGGCATTGTGCTATTTCCCTTTGAAGGAAATTTTTTTTCTTTCAGCTGCATCTAACAACTTCTTACCTTATGTGTGTCATACCATAAGTGGCTTTAACTCCTTAAGATAGCAGAAACCACCCCAGAAATTAGGATCATATCCTGCCAGGCTAATGATTCATATAGTTCACTGGAGGGTTTGCTGAGCAACAAGAATTGGATCAAGGGGCCAGGAGAAGGAGGGGCTAGCTCAGAGGATCAGAAGAAGTGGAGAGGTAAAGAAAGACAAGGGGCTGAGGAAGAAGGTCCCTTCCTTTCAGCAGGAACAGCTGTGTTGGTTCAGCTGACCATGTACCAAAACTTGGTTTCACTCATGGTGGAGCAAGTTCAGTATCTCCTTCAGGATATATGGTTCATTTGGAAAAGCTGTTTGTTTTTCAAGTAGAAAAGCTATTTTTTAAAAAATTTGTGAGATGCTCTTAGAGACAAACAGCAGTCCTACCTGCAGACCCCTCTTCCCACTTCCCTTTTGAGAGTAACAGGCTGTTCTTGTTTATAGGTGCCATCTGACAGAGGCTCTGAGGTCTGTGTTTAGGGTCAGCTTAGTACACACAGCGGGACAGACTTTTCTTCATTCTAATTGACCTGCAATTCTTTTTTGTATAACTGGGAAGGCAAAATGCTTCTACCTCAATAAAACTCTGCTTCCTGCACTTGTTCCTCCAAGGTTTAAATTTATCATGTGTACTTTGTTTCGGCCCAGGTTTCTCCTCAACACCCCATGTTGTCTATTACTGTGTATAAAAATGATCTCTGTTGACACAGGACTGAGTGGGCACTTTGTATTGTCAGCTTCCACATTTGCCTGTGTGCTTTATTTCATGCAACAAAAGCGTATTTCACAGCAAGGTGATTTCTTGAAAGGTTTTCCACTCACAATTTGCCTAAAAAGAGATGCTGCTAGAGAACGCAGAAAAGTGTGTTTCTTCAAGCCATTCAGCAAAGTTACTGATGAAATTGCTCAGGGCTTTGATGCTGCCACTGTGGACCTAGGTGCATATTGTACTTGCAGGCCTCCTGGTCCTGTTGGGATGGGGATGAGAATGGAGAACTACCCCTCTTTTCAGGATCCTGTGGGCTGGGGCTGTAAGCTGCAGTGTTTCATCTGAGCTGACTGGGATCACCACCAGCCTCTGGCCTGCTCTGCCCTCCCTCCCTGCACTCTGCCTACCTCTGCACACCAGCCTAGTTGGTCCTCACCAGCTCATGGTGTCCTGCCCTAAGCAGGGATGTGCTTGCTGTGCACTGTTCTCTCCTCTGCAGCAGTAGACTCTTTCCACTGCTGCTGGCTGAACGGTTTTTAATTATCCTCTTTGGGCTTCTGTGCACCATAATCAACAGTTAATTGCAAACAATCAGACAAATTGGTGTTCTAGGGAAGAAGAGTGACAGAGAGGAGCAAGGACTAAAGCAGGAGCCGACTCTAGTGATGGGCATGGCTAATGGCAAGCAGATGTTTGGAGTAGAGGGGGCTCAGTGGAAGAGGGGCTGCACTGAAAGCCAAAGCAGCTCTTCTTTCCTCTGTCCCTGAAACATCTTCACTTTGCAACTTACTTCTGCCACATCACCTCCCTTGTAAGACAATATAGCTTGGTTTTGCAAGCAGTATTGTTAGATCCCACTAGTCTGTGGGGAAAACAGCTCACTGGAGAATGGCAAATAAGGAGAATTAAAAGTCACAGCACTGAGCCTGACAGAGTTCAAGAAGCATTTGGATGATGCTCTCAGGCACATGGTGTGATTCTCGGGGTTTTCCTTTGCAGTGCCAGAAGATGGACTTTGATAAACCTTGTGGGTCCCTTCCAACTCAGGATATTCTACGATTCCATTATGAAGTAGCAGCAATGCTGCTGTTTTTCCAGGGGTTACCCGGATGTTCCCTAGCACCTCATAGGTGTGCTGTCAGGCTGGAGTTAAGCGCCAGGGAGGTGAAGGCCTTGAAGAGGTGGCACCAGCATGTGGCACGATCCCAGCCGCAGCACAGTCTCTCCAGGAGGATGAACAAGTGCAGGAAAGAGATCCTGAGCCTGAAGCCCAAGGTCTGCCATGCTTTGGCTTTTGCCCCACTTATTTACACTTATTTACAGTTCGACACTAACATTAGCAGCGAAAGGGGATTAAGCAGCTCGTGTCTGTTCAATTTCTATCATCTTCTGGTTGCCATAACCTTGGGCGGGGCTGGTTATTTCTTTTCAATTTCTTTTCAATTACCGAGGGACCGCTCTCTTTTTTTCCCTTGAAATCATCATGGCTGTTTAAACGATGCCGGCTCGGTACCCCGCAGGGTCCCGGGGGGTGATGGAGGTGGTTAGTGCCGCTCGGCATCGCTCCGGTGCGCCCGTGCCGCCTGCCCCGGCGGGCGCGGTGCCCCGCGGTGCCGGCAGGGGGCAGCACTGCCCCGGCTCCCTCCGGCGGCCCCGGGGTCTGCAGTGTCAATTAAGGGAAGGGGGGAAAAGAGACAAAGAGAAAAAAATAAAAATAAAAAAAAAAGAAAAAAAGCCCTTTTACAACGCGCCACTATATTAAACTTACAACGCTATAAATCGGCACCGTAAAACTGTAGCACTCCGGGGGCTGGGTGTTAGGCAAGGCTGACACGCTGCTGGGGGAACGGCAGCGATATTGACAAACCGCGTCATACACAAGTTTCTGCAATGTACATAAAACTTACTGCTTTGTACCCCTATTAGTTTGGTTTTTACAATGTTTTCAGCGACCAAAAAAAAAAAAAAAAAAAGGCAAGCGATACAAACAAGGAAATCAATTCAGAAAAATAAAAGTTGGCGTGAGCTTGCATCCAAGTAATGAGTGACGGTACAGACTATTTTATTTGTGTGTTTGCCTGTTTTGAGGTGGTTTAAGAAATCTGGGTTAATTTAAAAATATTTTCCTTTCAGTTTCTTTCACTGTTTTGCTTCCTGCAGGTCAGGATGGGCACTGCTAGATAATGAAGGAGTGGTAAAATTCGTTGGTTATTCGTGAATGTATTTACAGTCTGATCTCCAGATTTCTACCCCTCAAGTGCAAATCAGCTGGTTTTATCCCTACTGTTTTTTATGTTCAGAGATGATCTCCAGGGGCATATTCTTCCCATTTCTCCCCTTCCCCCAGCCCCAGTGGAAAAAATATTGTCTTGGTTTGCCCATTTGCTTTGACCTTCAAAGCCTTATTTCCTGTCTTTCTCCTCCTCACTAGAGGAACCCTGACAAGAACTTTTGCAACTGTAAATAGTCATGTCATTATAAAGCAATAACATGGGCTGTAGCTCTCCCTCCCTGGGAGAGGTGAGCAAGGGTGTGCAGCTTGTTAGTCTCTTTTTCTGTGAGAGGAAGGGAGAGCTGCACTTCATTTTGAAGTTTCATGCGACATCACAAATCAGGTCCCCTGGCAAAGAGGGGAAGCAAATGCCGAATATGCTGAAGTGAGTAACTACTCAGAGCGAAGAAAATCCTTTAATGTGAGCACAGTGTAGGTAATGCAGTATTTATTTACCGCAGAAAAACTGTAAAGAGCACAGCATTGATTTCTTGGTTTTTATTTTTCAGGTCGGTTTCATGGGGCTTGGTCTCTTGGGAGGAATTTTTGAGAAGCGTCTGAATAGCTGATAGCTATATGGCTTCACTTCTGACCCCCCGACCTGAGTGAGGTTTGCTGCTCACAGTATTCCTGGAATGACACAGGGGCTCCGTCTGGAGTCAGGCCAGGACATTAGATGAAACTGCTTTTGTGGCACTTCTGCGTTTGATACATAGAGGACAGATTTCCCCCCATATCTCTCTGCAGTGTCTGATTCTGTTGACCGTGAAACCCTCCCTGTCCCTGCTGAGGAGGGGGGTTGCAGCCTGGTGGGAATGGTTCAGTGGGACATACACAATCAGTAGAGATGTGAACATATATCACTTCTGCTAATGCCACGTTCTCTGCCACAAACGCCTGAATATGGTGGGGTCCCACAAGAACTTATGCTTTTCCCCTTTTTGCTAACCCAATTGAACACAAAGCCATCAGGCTGTGGGAGATATTGCTGCAGCCCAGAGCACTTCAATAGCTCAGAGTGGTTGTGCCATCCCCTCCTCTCATGTTTTAAGAGAATACACAGTCAAGTTCTAAGTCTCAGTCCTTGAAAGCCCTAGTAGCCTGGACCAAAGTAGCTAAAAATGTAACCTTATCAACACCGTTTGAATTCTATGAGGGTCTTGCCATTTGCTACTGCAGCAAAAGGTGAGATGGGGAAGAGGTTGCTCTCTGATATCCTCCTCCAGCAGTTGTAAGCGTTGGCCAGTGTCTCTAAAATATGGGAAAAAAACCCACCTGTGAGGGTTAGTACTTTTCTTACTGAGATGACCACCATGTAGAGATTCCCTTGCATTTCACATAATCAGGGAATGTTCACTGCCTCTGGAACATAAGTCCCTCCTGACAAGGACAGGGTAGCACAGTGTTCCACCAACAGCATTATGACTAACCCTTGGGGGTTTCTACCTTCCCATCCCATACATTGACCTCAAAGTGATGCCAGGAACACATGGTTCTTGGTGCAGTGTATAATCTCTCTCACTCAGTCTTTTCATTCACACACATTCCCCCCACACATAACACTTTGTCTCTAATTTTGTGTACACTCAAGCCATACAATTTCTAAAGAAGGTTAAAAATATCAAATTAATTTGGAAGAAAGAGGTGAAAAGAAACATTCTGAGATACTCAGAGGGCTGGTAGTACTAACAAGAGAGGCAGTTTCTGGCTTTCTTTGATACTGAATTTAATTGCAGGCATCTAGGGTTTAAAGACCTTGTGTTATTGATGGGGGTGTGTTAGCAACAGGAGGGATTGACTCTAACATTAAGCTGGAATTTAGCATGTACAGTAGGTTGTCAAGAGAAAAAATAAGAACAAAGGAGACTGTTATTATCTTTTATTATTATCTTTTAATTCCCCCCATTTTCCTTCTGCATGCTCTCTCTCTGTCAGCCTTCTCTCTTTCAATAATTACAATAATCAACTTACAATGATAACAGAAATAATCTCCTGCAAGATAGCTAAACAAACCACATGTTATCTGTACTGAACTGTGCTTACTTACAGTAGGTACATCACTTATGGAAAAGCCAATAAAATTTTAATTAAAAAAGCATGTAGGTTGTCAGTTAAGAGGCAAAAAGGGTGTGCAAACACATGCAATGTGGTCCATAAATTGCTTGGTATTTGATAGGACAGGGAGGAGGGCAAACCCATCCCAAACAGAACAAAACACAACTTAAAGCCTCCAGGTTTGAGGAGCTCTATTTATGTTGCTCTATAGAGAGCACTAATTGCTTGGGAATTCAAAAGCAGGGGGAGGGAAGAATCCTCCCTTGAGCAACGATCACATCCACCCACCTTCACCAGTGCTGGGAGCAAGTGAGCAAAAGTTAATTAAAGATTTTCCATCTCCCCACTGCAGCACTGGATTGATAGCTCTGGATCCTGAGATAAACTACAGTTCTCCCACACTGTATTTCTAATACGCCTTCAACCTTGCCCTGGAGGCACCACCTCGAGGGATTAGATGTTTGGTTTCCCCAGCGTACTTGAGGCTTGGCCTCTCTGCTAGAATTGAAACCAGGAGGACTGATGAATACCAGTCCATAGGTAGGTGCTTGTCTCAGAGGAGCAGGACTGTAGGTAATTACCCAGTCATGAGTCACCATGGCTTAAGAGGATGATGCCTAAGGATTTTTATGTATTTTTATGTATTTTTGGTGTGTATTTTATGGATCTTTATAGCTTTAGAAGTAAG
>JAWWEW010000112.1:38712439-38870749 GCA_035583185.1 Anabacerthia variegaticeps | reverse complement strand
GGACCAATAAAGGTATTTTCTATCTTATCTCCATTAACCTTGTGCAGAGTGTCTGTTTTGCGGGATTTTAGGCATCAAGGATTCCAGGTCCTCTCTAAGCATAGAAAGACTGTGTCACATAAAGGCTATTTGGCATAGAATTTCTGCACAGGTACTGTGAATCTTAAAGAGTTCTTCAGCTTTCTGAAGCAGAGGGTTTGATGGACCCAATTATGACATATAAAGGAAGTCCTTGACACCTCTTAGTGCCCTGAGTTTGCCTTGCTCCCCACAGTTGTTCTCTCTCATGGATCTGGTGTGAATGCTGGCATGGTCTTTTCATCACCTTTGCGCTCCTGTGTCAGGTTGGGAATGGTGGCTTCAGCTGTCCCTTTGAAGACAGGTGTTCATACCCTTCACCCAGCTTTTCTCTGAGCTCTGTTGCTGCAGGGCATCACTGGAAGGAAATTTGGCAGTGATGAGATGATCAGCATGGATCAACAGCTGTGCTTTGCACTGTTCTCCCTGGGTGAGTGACCAGCCACTCCTGGAATTGTATTCTAATGCAAAAAAGACCTGTTGGATAACAGCATGATGTGTGAAGACATCCCAAGACAATATCTGAATTCCTTCCTCTTGGTTCAACCTTCAGCTTCAGCTGTAATAGGCAGATATCACCTGCACAGGCTGCCCAGGACAGCACTTTCACATGGAGAGAAGCAAGGCTGCGAGGTAGAAGGACCTGTTTCCTCAGGGAGCATATTGCTGTGGTATACCTGCTATTGCAGGACACTGAGTTTTGAGGCTACTGTAGATAGATAATGCTTATATATTGCCCTTTACATTTACAGAGATCTATGGGCTGTACCCCCTTACAGAACCACAGCAGCCTGGCAAGGCAGGACAGTTAAAACTCACATCCTTTTAGGCTAGAAATTGAGGCAAGTGTATTAAAATGCATGACCAGGGTTAGAGATGTAGGGCCAGTGATAAAGACAAGGTTAAAACATCAGACTTACATATTCCCAGACCTGTGCTTAACATGTGTCTCAGCCAAAGAAATTGATGTTAATGATGTACTAACCCCTTTCATCTGAAGATCTCAAAATGTTTTATGTTCTGATTTGCTTTCTCTATGCAGCTCTGTTGAAGGCTATTGGTCTTTCAACGGGGAAAAGTGCAGGCTGCTCCATGCTGTACATGTGTCTGTATTGCCTCCAGCTCCCTTCAGAGTGAAGGCGGCTGGGGTTAGTCACCACACTCGCTGGGGAAGGAGCTGGGTGCTTGTTCTACAAGAAAGCAGACACTGTTGAGGGAAGGTGCAGGAAGAAGGCTGGGTATGGTTTGAGATGATTTAGTGTTCATGTGACAAGACAGAGTTGCACCTGAGTTAAGGGTTATCAGGATGCAAGGGATATCTGGAGATGCTGCAATGGGATCCATGCGGGGAGGGGACCCCAGAAAACAAGGCAGATAGATAGGCCCTGTTCGGAGAGAGCTGGACAGAGAAGTTAGTCAAGAAGTAAACGAAAGCTCTTCTTTGTTGATTTCCTTCTGAAAGAAAATTTTTGCCATCACAGCTCTGTGCCAGGCAATAATGGAGAGGCAGCTGCTGGGCCTGGCTGGGCAGGCTGAGGCCAGCCCAAGGTCCCATGGGACAGCCCATATGAGGTTTGTGAGCTGGTGTGCCACACCACATGGTGACCAGGTTCTGAGTGGGCTGGGCTGACCACCCTGGCACCAGCGTGGCTAAGGGTCCTGGGAGACCTGCCAAAAGCAAAGTGGTTTTGACATCCTTAAATCTCTTGTTTTGGGACTCGAATACTGTGAGGGAGCTAGACCCTTGCAGAGACTGAGTGAGAGGATTAAAAATGACACATGAAGTCTAACAGCTCTGGCTTCACAGAGCCCGGAGGGGAAACTGAGGCATCGTGACTAGCACCCTAATGAGCCACAACCATGGGCCAGAGGGACTTTGTCTCATTAGTGCTTTCTCTGATGATGAAACATAGCACCCTCTGGCATCCAGAAAGTCATGACCGTTAGCCACAAGTAGACAATTGTAAACTGCTCAGAACAATCTCCCAAAATGAAAATGCAGAGACCTTTAGGAAACCGAAGCAATTGCTGACTGAGAAAGCAGGGAGGAGCATGGTGCTTCCAGATGCCACTGAGAATTGCTATGGGCTCAATCTGAGTCCCACACATGGGGATTTGCTTTGTTTCTTTTCAGGGAAACCTCTGCATCCTGCTGTGACCTTCATGCAAAGCTCTTGCATGGGGTCCCTGTATGAAGTGGGGGCATTTTCCCCTGCAGCAGCCAGTGACTGGCAGGTCTGCGTTTTTTTTCCTCTCCATTTTTGATTACAGAACTGCTCTGTTATTCTAGCGGGTCTGAAATTAGATACAGGTGCAAATTAACTAAGTCACAAGTGCATTACATTTGGTAATTTTTCTGTCAAGAGTCATGCTGAAAGGTTGCAGAGAATAATAAGAGCAGCTGAGAGCCACACGGCTGGTCCAGGTGTGCCTGGCTGCTGAGCGTGCCTCCCCGGCACTGGTGCGAGGCACAGGGTCTATTTTCACACCAGAGGCTGCAAAGTCACCCCCTTCCCGTTAGCTTCTGCCTCTGATTTTGTCTGCCATTCCTCACGGCTGGCCACAACTGTCTTTTAGTACTCGCTCCTCTGATTGCAGAGAGGCAGTTGTCATGGTTATGTCGCTGTCCTGGGATTTCACAAAGGCAGCGGAGTAATAGCCTGAATCCTCCTTCTCCTCTTCCTCCTCTACTGGTGTAGGCCCTGTGTATTTTCCAGATGAAGGGAGAAAGTCAGTTAGCTGTCAGCCTGCCCAGCTGTGAGAGGAAGATGAGGGAATCTGGCTCCATCCACCGCCAAGCAGGTACACAAGGAACTCCTGCCCCTCCTCAACACAAAGGCTGCCTCTCTCTGCAACTGGAAAGAGAGCAGTGGTTGCGGGGGCAGCTTCCAGGCAGTAGAGCTAATCCAACCAGTTGTCATAAAGCAACCAGCAGACGCCTTGTGTGTCTTCCCCATCTATAAGGAGGTGTGAGTATCTTGTGTAGAGCACGGCATAAATAGCTAAAGTGAGGTGGGTGGCAGAGGACAATAAGACAGTGTGAGAACATGTGAAAGTGCTGTTCTGCCGTGGCTGCTCACAGATGAGAAGCATTCATTTTGTAGAGAGGCCCTTTCTGGCTCCCTGTGACAACTTGCTAGTCACTTCAGTTCCAAAGATGCTGAGATTCAAGCACAGGAACTCAGATTAATCTCAGTGCCAGCTGCACTCTGTGAGAACTTTCTGTCCTGATGTGCAGTAAAGGCCCAAGAGAGATTATGGGGTGCCTAATCCCGGGAGCTGAGCTCCTTCCTCCAGCTCCTCAGATGAAGCTGTGCACTTATCTGTCAAATCAAGGATGCAGTGTGCTGGCAGGTCAGTGTGTGGATAAAACTTGTCCTGCTGCTGTCTCACAGATAAGCAGAAGACTTCATTCACCAAGCAGTTAATTTGGAGGGCTTTAACTGGCGCTAAAGCCATACTATTTATTTAAAGATTAAATTAATGGTTCTATGCAAATTTGCAAATTAGTTAATGACATAATTGCATCAAATGATAATAAAGTGCTGCACAAAGCTGGGCAGGAGACCATTTCCGGCCTGGATTTCCACTTTTTATGGCATTCATGCAGCTTCTCACCCAAGTGGAGCTGAGCTCTTTGCCTGTGCATGTGGCTGAGACAGGGATTCACCTCCCTCTCCCTTGCTTAGGGGCTACTGCACTACAAGGTGTATTTCTCACAGACATGCAAGGCATGGTGAAGATGTTGTCCCTATTTGGCTCCTTATTTTGAGATACGGGAAAATTGGCTTCAATTTTGGTCACTTTTTCCTAAAAAATCATATACTTTGTAACTGGAAAAATAGGTCAGCAGTTGCAGACCTGATTTCAGAAAAATTTTCTTGGAATTTTCAAAGGCAAACACACGCTTTTAGAGCACAGTCACTGTGAACTGTTCATACTGTGTCCTCTTGGAGTGAGATCTTCCCTTTCCAGTTATGTAGTCAGAGTTGCCTTCCAGGAATGTATCAGGATGCAATCATCCAAACAGCTGCTCTGGGTGAGCCCCAAGAGAAGTTTCACTAAGGATCCAGTATCTGGCAGCAGCAATTGCCTAGGCAAGAGCCCCAAAAATGAGCCATTAGGTGATGAAGCTTTCTTGTCTGCCTGTGGACTGCAGCCATGGCACCTCCTGAGCCAGAGAGGCAGGGACAAACTCATGTATGCCCCATTTGTCTTTTGAAGTAACTTCATCTCCTCCCTTTGCCTTACCTAAAGCCTCCTTATCCCAGGAGGTTTCAGTGGATTTATGGAATATTCCTGCTTCTTTCTTGTTGAGGTTAAATTGCTCTCTAAAACATTTTAATTGTAGCATACGTGGGATATGGAAAACTTCTGAGGATTAGAGAACAGTATAGGCATTAGCCAGGCTTGGATCAACCCATAACTCCACAGCGCAAAAGGAATCACAATTCTCTTGTACCTTCTAAACATCAGAATGGTAGCAATCCTCTTTCGGGGCTGAAGGGGTGTGGTTCATAGACACAGGAAAAAACAGGAAGTTTGGCAAACAGTCACTGAAATTGGTTAGTCTGTTAAAACTCCGCATGGACTTCCCAGTTAGTGCTCAGCTCTCCCAAGCAGTAAAACTCACCACCGCCTTCACTTGAAAAAGTGGTTATGTATGTCAGGATGAAAGGGAGAAGGGTAAGTGATAGAGAGGGAGATAGAGAGAGTAAAGGAAACATGGCTAAGGAAATAATAGCTACAACCTTTTGCATAGGGATACCCTGGACTTGCTAATGCCTCCAGGGTCAGTTCTTCTCCTGCCTGTAGTTCTGCTTTCTGGATCAGCTTTACAGGCCCCCTGCCCAGTCTCCTGCCCTCTGTTTATTAGCACAGGAACACCTCTGAGCAAACTAACTTTATTCTTTAGCCAGTGTCCTGGTACCTGTCTTCAAAGCTTCAGAATTCCTAATCTGTTTTCACTTCTGTCACCGATTCTGCTGTGGCTCCTGGCTAATCACACAAACTGTTTTGTAACCTTGTCAGCTCTGTCCATGCTGATAGCCTTGCAGCCCTCACTTACTCATATCCACTTCTCACAGCCCTGGTCTCCACAATGGAAAGGTTAATCCTCCAAACTCCCCAGTAGTCACACCTCCTCTTGAGAAACACCTTTTCAGGCCATTTTTCACTGAACTATCACAGTGCTGAGAAGAATGTAGAGAGATGCCCTTTTGAGATAATGGCATTAAACCTTAGGTATAAATTCACTTTACATGACACAGATTTTGTTACCGTTCCAACAGAATTTTCTTTTTTATTTCTCTGGAGCATCTCAAGGCATCCTCACTTCGTTGACTTAAAAAATATTTCAAAAGGGGGAAATATGGGAAGCTTTCTTGACCTTTCTGACCATTGCTCTCCTCTGAGCATGGTTTCTCTAGGTAACTAGTCACTAGGACAAACCCATCTCTCCAAAAGGTCACTTAAATTGTGTACATCACTTATACCATTCTAAATGATTGTGTTTACTTGGGGACATCATCTGCTGGAGTAGGAGTTTGGGTCACTGGCCTGTATCACAAACTGACAATCTCAATGGCCTTGTTCCCAAGAAAGTGTGTGTTGGTGCTAAAGTGAATGAATTATAATGGATTGTGACACTGCAATTACACAAATATTTAAACTACCTCTTTTTCTAGAAAGACAAACATTAACTACCTATCCATTCCCTTTTTATGACAATGGTTTCACAATTTTAATACAGCACCGATTAAATAAAACTGTTCCTTGGATGCAGGCCAGTAATGAACTGGGCATGCGTATGGAAGGGTATTAAAATACCCAAACTGTGCATGTTAAAGATCCCCATAGCACTGCATCTTTTATCTGTCAGGAGCCAAAAATTGGACCTTTCAGGAAAGATATAAGACCTGTGTAAGTAGATTGTGGTACTTCCCCATATCTTCTCCAGCCTTCAACCTCCTGTGGCTCAACCTTTCTAGTGCCAGATATGGTTTCCATATATTTGGTAGTTTTAGCAAACTGCAATCAATAGTGCTGTCATTTTAAAAAAAAAAAAGGCTTAAGACATTTCATAAGGAACTTTATTACTGTTTTGGGGACTCTTATAGCCCCCTCCTCAGCTGTCCAGACTGTCTGATTGACCTTCGTTGCAAAGAACTGAATTTCTTTATGCAGGGCAGAGAAGACAGTGCTGGGATTTGAATCTGCTGTTGTGAGTAGTGTTGATGCTCAGCTGAGCAGGTCACCTCCTTGACAGAGAATTAAAAAAGTCGACCTGGAAATTAGCTATTCATCTTCGCTGTTAAGAGAGTCATGTTCATCTACGCAATGCAAGGAGATCTGGCAGAATCTTTAGAGGTCATGTACAAAGTAAAGCTTGGATTGACTTTTTCTGTTTCTGAAGGTGTTACAGGACAGAAACCAGAGGTCTGGAAGGGATGAAAGCACTGAGTGTATTAAACCTGTCCTCTGAAAAGAAAAACCCAGCAAGTGCTCTTCATAGACATACCCTCCCTTTCTGTTCTCTTGCTTTTGGGAATATAGTGTAAGCATCAAATGGACTAAGGGAATGACCCATTATCCTGAAGAGCTGAATCTTTGTGCATACGTGACCAAAAGCATTTTGAGAATATGCGTTTTTCTTTGAAATGTGGATATGCCCCAGAGTAATGGGCCACAGGTCTGCACTGATACAACAATTTCCATGGTTCCCTTCCTGCTGTTTGCCCATGGTCATGTTCATTTGGATCTTCACAAGGACCAAAGCAAGCTGTCTTTAAAGTCTCTGTAGTTAGTAGTTCTCCCCAGCATCACACATTTAACTCTATACATTAGGGATGTGGGTTGCCTCTTCAAGCAGGATAAAGCTGCTGCATCCTTAATCTCACATTACACAGATGGCCAGATCAAAATAAAGACATGTGTCCCTCTGTTCCTCCTCTTTCAACTCGTAGCGTGAGGGGTCAGGAACAAGGTTAGATCTTGGGGAACTTTAAAAACCACCATTTTCCTTGAGAGGGCTCTTGAATCTACAAACTCCAGGATTCACACAGGGACTGTGTAATTTCTAAAGTGTTAACTGAAATTTACTACAAATGCAATTTTATGCCAACACATTTTTTGTTGTTGTTGTTACTAAGGCAGCTATTCCATAGTTACTATTTTGGTTCCCATGACGACTGCATTGCTACCCGAGTTGGAGATGATAAAATTGCTATGTTGACAGATTCTGATTGACTGTTGATACCAGTTGGCAGAAGAAAGGAAGACTTTCCAATAGGTTAATATGTATATTTTCAGGAAGAAAGCAAAAAGGCACAAATTATTTTTTGGTACAGCTACATTTAAGTAGAAGCAGAAATTAAAATTCATGTTAAAAAACTGGCAGCCCAGAGACTGCTGGGGAGGGAGGAAAGGAGGGGAGAAGAAAAGGAGGGAGGAAACAGAGGACGAGATGATATCTGAGTTTCCAGATGCCTCTGTACCTTGTTGCCTATCAAAAAGGTGGCAGAATGAATTGAGCTGAATTGTGGAAAAACCCCAGCACACTGGAAGATAATCTACTACCAGCTTACTGGGAATCTGTTGAACACCAGGCTTTTGTACGCTAAGAAGCCGCAGCCAGAATATCAGAGGAATCTGAATATTGGCTGGTAGCCAGAGCAGTGGCTGGAGTAAGAAACTGTGGAAATATCAAGATAAAGGAAACAGATCTGGGGGGGGAGGCTGGAGGGAAGCCACAGGGGGATGGTGACACTTGCCACATGCGTCCTCTTTTTGGCACACTGCCGCTATAGGCCAAGGGTGTCCTCACTGTGCTGGTCTCCTGAAGCGATGCAGACACTATGCAAGTGTGTTGAGGCAGTCTTTGTGTCTGGCATCTGAAAAGGGAGCCTTTTGTATATGGTGGTGAAAAAATCCTGGCAGTTTTTGTATGTGCACAATGGTTCTGGGAGCAGTGAGGAGGTTTGCAGCAGGCAGCTGCTGTCCCCAGGTAGCTTGGGAAACTCCTAGAGTGGACACCTCTCTCTGGCACTCTCCAAAAAGCTCTCCAGGCACAATTTTGTCACAGAGTTTAGACATTGAATGTGACTCACATTACTGTTTAGTAATTTGAGGATTACCTGGATCGTGGCATTTTCCCCTTTTCTCCCTCTCAGATGTGATTATGAAAATGTACTTATTCCCAGCATCAGAGTGGCCAAACACATGGGAGAGATGTGGGCTCCGAACTGAGCCAAAAGAAAGTAGGCAAAGTGTACTCTGCAAGATGTGACTTGCAGAGGGAACTTGTTGCCCATATTGTGTTTAAAATTAGCTGGTCTTCACCAGGGCCACAATCATCCAGCTAGAGGCCCTGCCTCTGAGCACTGGCACACCCAGTGTACTAAGAGCCCATGTCCTCACAGCAACACCAGTGATGGGGCTGATGACAAGGTCAGTGTCATCATATTAACAGTCAAAAGGGAAAGGGTGGAAAGATGGTGAGGAGAAGGGAAAGGGTGGAAAGATGGTGAGGAGAAGGAAAAGGGGAAATGAAGGTGCAAAAAGGCTGTTATCTGCCTGAAGAACATCCTCCAAGGTGTACAGTGCCTGGTCCAGCCATGTTTTTGATTCTTGCCCAGCACTCCTGTGTTCTTTAAAAAAAGAGTTGGGAAAAGGGTACTGTCTTTGTGATTGTCCTTCATGCTTCCTGTGTGTGGTAACACTGGCTACTGCTGGTCTGTCACTCAGAAAACTTGCCCAGTCTTGATCTCAGTGTTTACCAGCATTTGTCAGAAGTTTGGAAATTACTATTCCAACATGCATTCAATGCCTGGCCTCCTTGTTCCTTACAAGGGAGAGTTTTGATTATTGTTCTATTTTCTGTTTTTGGTAAATGCTACAGTGCTTTTGCTGCCTGCCGCTTCCAATCTCTTTCTAACCTCCCTGCAATCTCCTTGGCAGTGACTGTAATTTACTGTGAATTAACCTAGTCACCAGGGAGCTCCTAATGGCCATTCTACAGGTTCGCAGATTATCTTAAGCAACTGATATTTAGTGCAAAAAGAGGAAAATTTCTAAAAGATTTAATAAATGCCATGAAAAGTCTATACAGAGCTTGGGTATTTTTTTTTCTTTTTTTGCTTTTTTTTCCCCCTCGATGCTGCTTGACTTTCCCTGCTTCAGGTAGAGGCCAGCCTAGGCACATAATGAATCCTTGTTGAGAAAGGAGCATGAAGAGAAAATGGAGGGCAACAAATGTGCCAGAGCAGCGGAAAGATGCTAGTTCCTCTCTCAAAGTGTGGCAGCACAAAAGGGAGGTATATGTTGCCTGCTGAGGCTGCCCCTGCACAAAGACATCTTGTTGTTCTTTATCTTGCTCATGTTACTTAACAGCAGGGTTGGTTTGTACAAATCCAGATTAGAGCAGATAAAAAAATGAAGCTCTGAATTATTCAGCAGGGGGAGAAGGATGTGGCTGGGGTTACTGGATAAAGCTATAGCCTCCAATGGAGCTGCCTGTCCCTTGGGTTTTATATCTAAATCTATTTGCTCTGCTTAAGCCTGGTTGTGGAAGAATTAAGACTATGATTTGTTTTATTTGCAAAGAGGTCCCTTTCATAGCAGCTGGTGAAAATGGGAGTAAAAAGAATCTCACGAGATCTGCTGCTCCATCCTCCTACCCCAGCAGGGTTGGCTAGAGCTGGGTCTCTCCCAGCAGACACGTGCCCATATCAGAAACCCCTCAGGCAAGGTAAGCTGTGCCAACATGTCCCTCTGATGTTTCTCCTTCAGGAGCTTGTAGCCCTGAGCTTCCTGTCAAAGCATCCTTAAATTCTTTTGGACCTCCCAGGCATCCCAGCCCCTATTTTGGGAACTGCTCTAGTTCAATGAAAACACTTGATGCTCATTCCTTAGTTTAATTATATTGGAGAGTACTTGTTCAGTACGTCTTGGAGTTGGGTTTGTCAGGGCAGCAGGAAAGACAGGGTATTTGGACCCTGCTTGCCCAAGAAGGGACTCTTTCATCTCTTGTTGTATGTCTCTGCTGGTGCTTTGGAAGGAGAGGCAGCAATGTGGAATACACTGGGGGCTTCTCCTCTTTGTTTTGCTGCTCTTTGCTCCCCACCCAGCCAGCGTGAGATAATTACTGTTGTGGTGCTGGACCACAGCACTCTCTGCAATAGCTTCACTGCAATAGCTGCACCAGCTCTGATGCTTTCTCTGAGGGCTGCTACTCCACAAGTCTTCCCATAGAGTAAGCACAACTTCTTCCATCTCCACACTAGTTAGACAACATGGTGATTGTAGGTGCCCTGGTCTCCTGGAGAAGCCCTTCCTAGAGTTGGGAACATCATCTACAAGCCCCATATGGCCACAGCAGACAAAGCTTTTTACTGTTTTCTTCACTGCTGCTATTTTATATGGAGTGTCTTGGACTGGCTGGATTGCTTCTACTATAACTACACGCATCTGTGGAGGAACAGAAATCCAGGGACAACAGAGACCTTGCTGGCATAGTGTAATTACATCAGAAGTTTCCTTTGCTCATAAAGTTGACTTAAAAAATTCCTGCTCTTGCACCACATTTTGCAGACCCCTCAGTTGTCCTCACGCTGCTGATTGTAGGGATGTGTTCTCTGCTTTGGTAAGACGGTTGAAGTTAGCTTCTCCAGCCCTTTTCTGGAAGGCTTATTTTTAACTTCTGTTTTTTGTTTGTTGCTGAACACACCACACTGTGCAACTCCCCCTACAACAGCAAGCGAGTCTATTCTGCTCCCGTTCAGATGAAAGGACATTCCGTGCTTTCATGCTTCTTCAAATGCTAAATGCTGGGCTGGCACCCCTGTTCAGAAATGCTGCACCAGGGGACGAAAAGGAGAATCCTGATGGTCCATCCCTCAGCTGTGCTTGCCTCTGCTTGTGCATAAACCTTATTGCCCATCTCAGGCTAGCACCTTATCCAAGCTCCCCAGCCGCAGAATGACTGACCTAGCAGAGACCTGACCAAGAAACCTGACTGTGGAAATTTGAGGCTTTTTGGCAAGCAACCATAATGCTCATGCAACTTAGGATATACTCTTAGGGGCATGATTAAACATTACTTTTAGACTCATTCATTGCTTTTGGACTCTTATTGCTCCCTTTAAATGGAAGGATCAGTCCCATCTTCTGACATGCAGTGCTCTTACACTGTGAGTGTTTCCCCCAGGAGCAGCTGCCCTTCCTTTCTCAGCACAGTGACTGATTCCTGTACCCAGGTTTGCTGAAGTCCCTTTAGGATCAGAGACATTTACAATGTCTGAAGCTCTTGTTATTACAGAGGCACCCCCAGCAAACCCTGGTATTCCTCACACTTTCTCCAGTTCAAAGTTTACTGTACGGCCTCCAAGCTCCTGTGCAAGGAAACTGTGCTCTCAGCACAGACATCCATCTCCTTTTTGACACTGGAAGTCAGGCCAGGGTTTAATGGGTTGAAACACAACTCCGGCTCTCCAGCCTCAGCTCTTCAGGGCCTGTTAGAGCCCTCAATCCACACATTGGAAAAGCATTGGCTTTCACTGCTTTTTTTCTCCCTCATCAGACACAAATTAATGACCTTCAAGCAGTGCAGTGATACTGCCTTGAGCCCTCTGCTCAGCTGAGCCACTTTGCTCTCAGCTGCTGAGTGCATCGGATACAAACATTTTCAAATTTCCTGGGGGGTATCGTGTTTGCCAGGAGCCGGGCTCTGAGCTCTCCCTCCACATCCCTGCTGAATTACACCTGTGATTATTAGTAACAACTTGCAGTCCTCTTGCTCCTTGCAAACAGGAGCTCGAGCCCCCGCCATTTAACAGGGGCATTGGGATGTGTGAAAAGTTGAAATGTCAGCACATCACAGCACCCATTAATCATAAAGCTACTCTAAAAAAAAAAAAAAGAAAAAAAAAGAAAAAAGAAAAAAAAGAAAGGAATTATCGGAAATATCAAGGAGCCAATTTAATTGAGGCAAAGACATGCATGGCGGCTGCTTTTTAACTTTACCTACATCTCAATTAGACAGGGTTGGAGTTCTCTTTGTTTCTGCTTTTGAGAAGTCTAAAACTCTGCAGGTTTGATCAATGGCAAGGGACAGAGAGGAAATGAGCAGGAGACGAAAGGGCTGAGTTTCTCTAGAAGCTGTCATAGTAATTTATGGCCCTGGCTGATAAAACTTTTAACTAGTCAAATATGAGCTGGGAAATAATGAAAGCAAAGTGAGCCTTGGAGGAGCAATGCCAAACAGATAAGTCTTCTGGGAAGCACAACCTCATATGAACAGCTTCTTGCCTGGGAGTCTGAGAGAAGCTACTCTTGACTTATGCTCATCCCTTGGCTTGCTCTGGACAGGTCTTGCTCTGGAATAGCCTAGTGCTGTGATTTATTTTTGGTCAGTTCTGCTTCAACTAGTGACAGCAATCTCTCTGCTCAGGATATGTTGGCCAAGGTGGCTGAAGGGTGATGTGACTAGTCTCATCAAGAGAAAGTTATAGGAAGAAGACAAGCATGTGGCATCACTCGGGGCTCTGCTTCTGACCTGTCCCACAAAGTAAGCAGAACCAATATGTGTCAGTATCCCACTATGGGGAATGGCTGCTGTAAGAAATGGCACTGGTGTTTCGGTGTGCCTATGTTTGCAGGGAACAGACACTCTCTGCCCTTTGAATCCGTGCTCAACAAAAGAGTCAGCAAGACCTGGATGAACTGTACAGCTAGTGATTATCTTTAATCCCTGGCAAATGTCATAGCATTTCTCCCTAGGAGAGAGTCCCAGTATCCTGGACCAATTCTAACCCACTCAGTTAATTTAGCTGTTTTCACATTTTCTGGAAAATGTGCAGTGCTTGAATAGCTGCTGAACTGTCTGACCTCTCTCTTTGAAGAAAATTCTGTGGTGGTGAGGAGCAATGGATGTTTGCAGAGTGAGAAGACGACCAGTTGGACACCAGGAAGCTGCTTGCTATATGGGGAGCCTGAAGTCAACTCCCAATTTGTTTTGAAGCAGAAATCCATGACAAGAGTGAGTTAGTGGGATCTCCCCATCTATTACTCACACCACTGGCATTCACATGGTCTACCCCAAATGCTGGGTCATTTAGTGACAGAACTGTGGTGAGAGGACAGTAGTGGAAAGCACTGGCCAATGAATTTTCACTTTGAACACCTTTTTAATAAACCAGAGGCTTTAGAAAAAGCTTCTTTTTTGGCTGGAGACTGCCTCCTACAAACTTTGTGACTTTTCACCCTTACTGGGTTGGCAAATCCCCTTCCGCCTTCTTTTCTCTTTCAACATCCCAGAAACCTGTACCTGACTTTTTCATGATGCTCCAAGGGAGAGGCAGTCAGGTGAAAGCTGATTCCCCCTTGCCCACATACTGGTTTACCCAGCAGCTTCAGCCAGAGCAAAGGCACAAGGGTCAGAAAGGTTGTCTCTCCTCCAGTCCTCAAAGCACCTCTGTGGGGGACTTGGGACATGCCAGCATTCAGCCACTGACCTGATGCAGGTCTCAGGGTTTTATTCAGCACAACTTTTTCAAGCTAGAAAGTTTCTCTGGAGCTCAGGGTGAATACAAGGGATGGGACATTGCTACTCTCCTCTCTCCATGCCAATTTCTTTGGAGGATGAATGCACACAGTGACTGGGGAACCTTTGTGGTTCTTCATTATAAAGCAAAAATGCCTGTTAGCTGTGCTGGCCCAACCATCAGCAGTGAGAGGAGAAGATGCATAGGCACCCTGACAGAAAAAGATGGGCTTTGTGAAGGCTCACAGTTGCTGGCCTTGCTGCCTGTGACATTTGTCAGGGGTTAAAAAAGTAAACTATTCTGTTTCTCACAGTTCTGTCCATCTTCCAACATGTTCTCTTTTCAGCTGGAAAAACACTGGTCTCTCTCACCAAATTATCCAACGTTTGAGCCAACATTTGATCCAACACAGTTAATACATAAATCCTAGCATGACTGGCAGCTACAGATGGGTGAACCAAGAAATTGCTTGACATATTTGCTTACACTGTGTATGAAACTGGTTATCTTGTACAGGAAGGATGACTCTAAATTATCAGTATTCCACTGGATCTCAGTGGACTTGAAACAAATTTGAAAAGATTTGCCAAAACTCAGGGATATCCTTAAGCATATATATATATATAGATTTATACACACACATATATACTATGTCACTGAAGGTGTTACCTGCATGGTGTCTATTTCTCTCACAAGCCTAGACCCACATTAATTCACCCATGTGAATCCTCACTGAGCATTCACATCCCTAAAAGCTATTCACAGCCATGAGTTGGTAGAGCATTATTTCTCAAATGCACCTATCAAGTTCATGTCTCCTATCCTGCCCTCTTACATCTCTCTCTCTTCTTGACTATGGGATTTCTCCTTCTTTCCCCCTTTCCCAGGTTCCTTGCTCAAAGCCTTTGGCCAGTGCTGTTCTGTGCTGTAGATGAGCAGTTTGGACCTGATTCTCATTTACACTACAACAGATTTTACGGCATCATGGCAGTGGAGAGAAACCATGGGATGAATATAGATCACTCCAATTTAAAGCTCCTTTATATTGTATAAGGGAACAACATGAAAATGGAAATTGGGTCCCCTATTTTTAAAGCCTGACAGCAGGTGCCTATAAAACTAGGTAAGATACTTTCATTGCCTGGGCAATGGGAAATTACATCCTTCCCTGCATTCCTCTTGGTTGCGCTGTGGGCCAAGTAAGGAGCAACATGTCCCAGAAGAGATCTCTGAATGGTGAATTGCAGGGCAAGCCTGGACGCTACCTACCTGTCAGAGGATGGGATCCATGTGTAGCAGGATTTAGCGGGCTCAGTCCTGAGAAGAAAAGCAGACTCAGGAGCCATGATTTGCACCTGATGTCCACCAGCTGTTTCACATGAGCAAGGATGGGCCAGGCCAGGGAAAGAGCTGATTCACTGCTACAACTCATCACGTCTTGGCTTTTCTGCTCGCCCCCATCATCACTTCCCATCTCTGCTGACTACTACGCATCATGTGATGCCAGCAGCCACGGCTGCCCAGAAGTGAGGCATCTCCATTGAGCATCCCACTTACTGGCAGCAATCTCCAGGGACCAATGCACTGATGCTTTGCAGTGTGGTGGTGAAGATGGTGTAGCTGGCTCTACTCCATGGGACAGGCCCCTACCACTTTGCCTTACTGTCCTTTCTCTCCCTTTGAAATAGGGCTTCTGCTGTCCATTCTTGTCCAGTGACCTTTGCTGACTGTTCTCTGTATTTTATCAACCCAAGCACCAAAGTAAACCTGAGAAAGCTCTACAGCAGCTGAGGCGGTCTGACTACTTCCCTGAAGGAACCTGAAAGCCACCTCACAAGTATTGCTTCCCTTTTGGGGGAATGAAGATTTATTTTGTTCCTCATGTCTCTGGTAGTGGAAAGTTTGGGTTGGGAGGCTGTTGCTCCTCAGTGGAGGGTTTAGGGCAACGTGCAGGAGAAGAGGTCTCATTTATCTCAGTCACTTAGCACTTCCCCCAGCAGCTGGTCTGGGTCTCTGTACGCGGGGTTGACTCAGGGACTGGAGGGCAATTCATGCAGCCCATAAGCAGAGAGAGCTGATAGAGAATGTGACAGGTGGACAGAAATGCAGAGGATAGAAAAATGTTAGCCCAAACAAAGCCAATCTCTGTCCTAAAGATGAGTGCCACCTTGAATAAGGAGCATGGAGAGATAATTTTAACCATTCACTGACTTGTAGAGTCTTCACTTAAGGGAAGGAAACCTGAGATTTTGTGCAGAGAACACTGTGAAACCCCTCCAGTATGCAGGAAGGTGATGAAGCAAGGCAAAGAACAGCTGAAAATGTGATAGGAAGTCAACCATTGTGGCAATGCCATGATATTTCTAGATGGCTTGCTTTTACCTGCAATACTGTACTCCCCCCTGGAAATCTGTCCGCAAAAGATGTAGAAGTAAAAGGAACTGGAAATGGCAACCAGGCAGAAAACACTTGGGAAGTGGTGGAAAATACAGGATCTTTTTATCAAACAGAGGAGATAAATAACAAGGACATGGTAGACCAGAGTAAAACAATAGATGGGTTAGACAAGGTGTACTGGAGGTTCCTAATTTCTTTTTTTTTTTCTCAGAGACTATTCATTACATTGAAAAACTGTACATAGAAAGCTAGAAAATTATTTTTGTGTAATACATAGCTACAGGTCTGTGGAACTCCTTGCTATAAAAAATTAATGTGTCCAAAAAACAGAATAGGAACAAAATAAAAAAATTATGCATGAATATGGATTATGGAAATAACCTTAATTTCATTAGATGAACTCTCAATTTCCATGATTCATGGCAGAAACCAGTTTATATGATATAGGTGGTGGAGGAAGTTTCCCAAGGGGATACATGCTTTTACAAATTTATGTTGCAGAGTTTTCTTCACTGTCCTTTGGAAGTCTCAATAAGGATGTGACCACAGCACCAATTCAGGATCCTACTCATCCCCACGTTTCAAGTCAGAGTCCCAAGTATGTGGGCCCATGAGCTCCAGAGCCCATGGAGACAGGTTCAGAGAACGAATATTGTCTTTCCCTTCCTCACTTCCCCCCTCCCTCATCCCTCCCTGACATGGGATTCCGCACACACTGGCTGTGCAAACAGAAGAAGGTGTCTCCCAGTCATGATGATGACTAGACATAGGTGCAATCACTTTGGCAACTCTAAGCTCATCCCGTTACCATGAACAAGGTAGTTACACATCACTTAGGACATGACTGGTGGGCAGCACAAAGCAGGATTTGGCCTGGGTAGTGTAACATTTATTCCACAGGCTCTGAGCTTGTGCAGCCCTTGTGGGGGCTACTGTAGGGGAATGTGGTGCCCTTTCTGTTATGCTGAGGCTGTCAAGAATGCACTGGAGCGATGTAGCCAAGTTTATTGGAAAATCATTGGAGGAAATCAGCTTGCAGGTCATCTTTAAAGGCAGATGAGCCTTATTCCCCTTCTCCCTCTTCTACTGTTGGAAGTGGAAACCTGCAATGCCCGGGGCTAGGGGGTAGGGTCCATTTCCCAGTCCTGCTTCTGACTCACAAGCAAACCTGTCCTCCTGTCCTCCCCCCAGGCTCCCTGTCTGTGGAGCAGAAATATTTACTTACCAGCGAGCACGGTTCTCCAAGCAAAAGAAGCCATTGACCTGCAGTGCTCGTGCCCCTGATTCTGGGAGGGCAGGCAGGTGGCAGCTGGACAGTAAACTTGCAATGACCCTTTCAAATGGCCCAGTCCAGCAGCCTGACTGGCTGCAGACTGAAGTCTTCACAGCTCTTGACTGGAGGTTAGGGGAGTTGAATTACCATAAAAGCCAGGACCAGTGGCCAGTGCAGTGCCTCAAAAACCTCCGCAGTGTGCTCTGGGAACAGCTGCATGGGCAGATCTGCCAGGTCCCCTGCACAGCCATAGATGTTACAGCAGTTTGAGCCCGGGTCCACATCCATGGCCAGGGTCTGACTTCCCAGTCCTGAGCTGGGGAGGGACTCCCTTGGCCAGAGGCAGTGGCAGTGGCTCTCCTCTCCTCCTGCAGCAGCCTGGCATCATTGACCAGACAGAGTTGGTCCTGATGTCCCCCCTATCAGTGCCAACGGAGTGAGTGGGTGTACTGGGGAGCTGCCCTCATCTGAGAGACTAAGGCAAGTGGCAAGTTGGCTTGTAGTGCACTGTGCCTGACCGGACCAAGGTTACTGTGGAGCTGTGGATGGTTGTTATTCCATCACCTGTGCAGCTTCAGCTCAGTGGCTCATTAGCAGGTAGGATATATTAGTAACTGTCAAACAATTGGAGAGCTACCTTGTTGGGTGAATGGATGAAAACACTAACTCCCACAAAAGAGGGAGAGGCAGTGATTAGCTGGTGGGATGACAATATGAAATGTCAGAGGCACAGACATTAAGCACAACTGTTCATTATTATATTAACAGCTTTAATTTTCTGCCTTTAAACACCAGTTTCCTGTCAGTGCAATTAGATTGTGTGTGTGTGTGTTTAATTTAGATCAATATACTGCTGTGTCTGGAGTTTTCCTCACACATCCTCTGCAAGGCAAGAAGCAGACCAGCCAGCAGGAGCATCTTTTCTTACTGTCCTTGAGGTGAAAGACAGTTTGTGAAGATGGTATTTAGGTGATGCATGGTCCCATGGTAGGTGAGTATAACCTGCAGTGATTTATGAAATTCCTGCAGAACAGAATGGGGAAGGGATGACGGCATAGGAAGATCTTGAAGAGGCAACCAGTACAAACAGCACATAGTAATATTTTTAGTGAATTATCTTATAGAACACAGAAAACACAGGGAGGAAGAGGGGGAGGGAAACAGAGTCTCATGCCAGGAATGACTAAAGGCCTGATTCTGATCATGGTGACACCACTCTAAATCTGGAGTTGCTCAGATGATGTTAATCCTGCCTTGATGCCTGTAAAAGTGAGATCAGGATTTGGAACTGGATCCTCAGTGCCAAAGGACAGCAGATTTAGGAATGGAATTTCCCTGGTTTCTCCTGTTTGAGCAAGTAACAATATATTGACCTACTAGACAAGAAGAAGGAAAGCCCAAGAGAGCACAGGTCTTCCTGCACTGATTTCCACCTCGATTTGCCAATGTCAAGGAATTTTCAATTTCAATTGGATCTCGTGCCAAGTTCCTACATGTCTCTCATGCTCATCCTGCCTTTTCTGCAAACACAAGGGTGCCCTTTCTGCTCACCAGGGCAGGATGACACACAGTTTTTACTGATGTTTGAACCTTGGTTAGTGCTTATGACAGAGCAACACTGAAACAGAGACTCCTGTGCACGTTCCCCATTTCAGCTTTTGTCCAGGATTTCTGCACCTCATTGCTCTGTACATTACATAGGGTATTTTGCTCCTGCATGGGCTAATACAGTATGACTCAAGGAGCTTTATTTTGAGTAGCTAATCATATTCTTTTGCTTTATTGCTCTTTATATCACTGATCTCTGCAAGATCGTCCCTCATCCCACAGATGCTCCTGGATCATTGGGTTTTCTCTGTGAACTAAAATGTTTTACATTGGTTTCTCATTTACTTTAGTCCAGACTCCAGAAGCTCTGCTGTTCCATCCTCATCTTCTGAATAGGGAGGAAGCTTTCTGCTGTGAGGGGACTCTGACCTCCAAACTCTCTCTCTTTCCAAACTTTCTCTGTCCCTGTCCTGGAGAGAGGGATGAATCTCCTAGGATAAGTTGTTTTCCCCTCCTTCCTGGAAGAGGCTTCCAGGCATGAGGAGATGGTGACCTGTCAGTCATGCATCTCCAAGAAGTCCAGCATGAGAATAACTGAACAAGGAAACCCAGACCTCAGGGGGTGGGGGCAGGTGATTAACTAACCTTGACAGGAAACATGAGCAACCCTGCTGCAGCACCATCTGCATACCATATATCAAGGGGATGCCAGAAAGACTTTGCCTGCCATGGTGATGTGCAGAAATGGCAGTGTTGGGGCTGGCACTCACCCAGCAACTCCAGGCAAGTATGGCAAGAAATACAAGCAGGAGCCCCAGCACTTCAGCCTGGGTACCAGAGTCTGGATGTTAGGCTTCAGATGAAAGCCTGGGGTCCCTAGGACTGTAATAGCCATCGTGCATTACGCAACACAGGAACTGTCATGTTAGATTAAACAAATGGACCATCTAGCTCAGAGCTAGACTCCCTGGCAGTGGTCAGCAGCACAAATACAGCCTGCAGAAATGGCCAAAACAAAGCCTTGGGCCAGGATCCAGAGCTGGGCAGGGATCTGATTTTCAGTTTCTGAATATTTGGTCGATATTCTGATGTCATATATCATCTAAAAAGCTCTTCCTTATTCCCATCTCTAGAATCTACCGCCCCTCCTCCTCCATTTCCCTGAGGTATCAGCAATTATAAGAAAATACCAGAACCTGAAGGCTGCATCAGAAAGAAAGCCAAGTGGCTGATGACACTTTCTGTTCAAGGAATGGTGTTTGGTCCCAGCTTTTACCTGATACATGGCAGAGCTGACTTTCCTTACTATCCAGTTTAGGGAAATTTAGAGGCAGGGTTTAATCTCTGATTTCTTCTTCCTATAAGACACAAGACTGCAGGTCAAAAAGTCTCCCTGGATGTCTTGGCATCCCTTCCGCTCTGTCTTGAAGCTCTGGCTGAGCAGTTATTCCTACAAGGAGCTGCTCTCAGCATTTCTTGGGTGGTGGGCTCCACCTTCCCATTTCAAAGTTAACAAAGTACTTGAGCTTGCACATGTGTTAACTTCCCATCCGGAGCATAACTCTTTCTGCTTTCCAGGCTGAAGCATAAACATTACAAATGAAATCTCCAATGGGTAAAGAACGAACAATCACTTTCTTAATTTTTTTTTAAAGGCACTTTAGGGCTTTTATCAGCAAAGCATTGTGTCCATTAAGAAACAAATTAAGTCATTCTGCAGGCAAGCTAAGTGCTGTTTCCATGCCAGAATTAATACTGCCTCTTTCCACCAGGAATGTTTAAGGGTCCCTCCCCCATGCCCTGGGATTACAGTTACTGTTAGTTCATAGATGGAGGATTAATCAGTGGAGCTCCTTTGCAGAGCTCCTGAAATAGAAATCACAAATCAGGGAGACTGGGAAGGAGCCTGGAAAGTGACAAATGTGAAATTATGTTGCACTTTGTTTGGCGTCTATACAGGGAAGATGACTGCAGTGATTTAGAGATGCTCACCTGATGTGGGGTGCACCCGGTTCCTTCAGAAGGAGACCTGGAGTTTGGGAGAGGGAAAAGCTAGTCAGGGAGGGTGGAAGAATGGCTGTGAACTTCAGTACCAAAACAAGGAGTTGTGAGACTAGACAGGGCTGTGTGTTTGAGGAGATAGATAGAGGCAATAACTGAAACCTGATTGATGCTGTGCAAGACCAGAAGCTATAACTTCCTTTCTTTTTGGACTTTCTTCACAGAATGCCCCAAATGAAACCCTTTTGATTCCTATTCCTCAAATCCCTAGAAGCTGATCCTCAGCCTGTCCCACCATGTGCAAGACTACAGTGTGAAATGATCTGCCTTGTTAGTATTATCTGTCTACGCTTGAACACATTTAAATTTATCAGAAGGGTTTTGGTATTTCATTCCTGGACCATCCCCTGGTGATGTTGCAGCTGTCTGGATGTAATACAGGTGTGCAGAGAAGGAAAAATTAATGCAGTTAATTTTCATGTAAACAGTAACATTATAAGTCCCTTTATACCAGTTAAAGTGTGACTGTGGAGGAGGAGGGAATACTACTTTAATTACATTGGGTTTGAAGCTAATATAGTTAAGTCAGTATGAAAAATTATGCACAGACTGTCCCTAAGGGTCTAAATTGAAACAATTTCTATCGAAGAAAAAGTGTAATAGAGAAAATCATTGACAAAATGTTGCAAAAGGATAAAGCTTCTCACAGCTTCACACTCAGTACATTTTGTCCTGCTAAAACTGCTGTAGGTGTCCATCTTGTGGAGCTGACCAACTATGATAACTTAGATGAAGGAAAGACAGCTTGACAGAACTTATCTTGGAACTTTATTTTGCTTCCCCTGGGGTATTATGTAGAGCAGGATGAGGTGATAGCTTGACCACTAAAAGAAAAGGTGCACTACTATGAAGATGTCTGAGGTCCTAATTGGGACTCATGACACTCTCAAGAAAGTCAAACAGTGCTGCCTGTGGTCTTTACCTGACCCTGTGTTGGGCCCCAGCATTCGCCCCATTAGAGCATCAGAGGAGTTTTGCATTACCTGTTGGGTTTTCCCCCAAACTTCATAGAATCATAGAGTGGTTTGGGTTGGAAAGGACCTTAAAGATTATCTAGTTCCAAATCCCCAGCAGGGAGTCTTCCAATAGGCCAGGTTGCTCAAAGCCCCATCCAACCTGGCCCTGAACACTCCCAGGGATGGAACATCTGCAGCTTGTCTGGGCAGCCTGTTCCAGTGCCTCACCAACTCAAGAACCTCTCTCGGAAAACCAGATCACAAAAATTTTCTGGAATTATTCTTAGTCCTTGGGTTCTTTTTCCAATGCAAAGTAGGGGAAAAAAAATGGTGGGAATTACCCTCAATTTACAACAGTCTCAACTGCTTATGTCACCAGATGCATTAATATAATCCTCTTGTCTGGTGCAAGAGGGTATGGTTGAAACATCTCCCTTCTCCCAGGGATGGTTTGGGCACAGAGCCAAAACACCTCAAGGTATGTGCTGATGGCCAGGCACAATTCCATTCTGGGTCTAAGTGCAGGAGAAAGCAGATGCTCTTCTGCCTAGCTTTGACTGTCAAGAGACTGGAGATTTCCTGATGTGCTCTGCCACCTGTATGACCCACATCTGTCCATGCTGGGTCAACATGGAAGTCAGCAGCAGTCCCTCTCATCTCCCTTTGCCAGCAAATGACAGTGGAATCTAGCTAGCAATATCCAGTTTTGCAGGGGAAAAGACAGCCTGCCTCTTTCTTCTCCCCAGTACCTCCCCAATTTACAGCAGATACTGAATCACAAGCGCATGTGATCCCCAATACAGACTCTCTTGCGCAAAGCTCATGACATAAATACAGAAGTTTTATTATTTTCCTTGCACTGACTCTCTTTTAGCTGAGTTTGTTGTTTTTTGGTGTTTTTTTAAACTCTGCACATTAAGGCCAGTACCTTCTGCTTATTGCTCCAGGGAGACCTGAGTGCACCATGCCTCAGAGCTGCCTTGCTTTTGACCATTTTCTCCTTGCTGCAAGGGATTCTCTTCTGCCAGGCGAGCTTCAAAAAACACTTCCCCCCATCTCTGAAGCAGTCAAATATGGGGACAGGAAGGGAGAGCTTTTAGCCTGTATGTGAAGATATTAACCAGGGGGTTGGTCCCCTGCTGTCAGGCTGACATGACTGTCCTCTTATACTTCTTTTCAATCTGTTAGACAGCTGTCATCCAACTCAGACCCCAAGTATTCATCTTACTGCCAGGGTGTCATCCTCAAAACAGCCTGTTGTGCTGATATGGGCACTAGGGAAAATAGCCCCACACTGACATCAGACACCAAACTCTCCCACCCCGGCAAGCCAACATCAGTGTTTGACCTCTGAAGCTTTGTTGCCTTTCTTCTTTGCAGCTGGGGACTTGAAGAAAGGGGTGAGAAGTGAAAGGGGGGAGGGCAGAAGAGTGGTGCTAGAGCTCAGCTCAGCCAGCTGCTCTGTGGAGCTGCTTTTATTTAGGAGCCCTCAAGTATGGTTTTCACTACTTCCTGCCCTCTCTGGTGTGGGAATGTCCACCTGCCCTTGTAAATAGCTGGAGGAACATTAAACATTTTAATTTTTTTCTTTGTGTGTGTGTGCTGTTTAAGAATAGGGAAAAAAATCTTGGTTGTTGTTCACTTCTTAAGAGAGTATAGGGGAAGGGCCCCTGTGGAAATCAAATATGGAAAATATGAATTTCTATATGGGAATCTGAGCTCAATCTCCTCAGACAAGAGGTGGCTTGTATGGTACTTAGAAAAACACAGCCCTATTGAAGAACATGGATAATGTGTGTCCTGATGGCTGGCACTGCCTGGAGATGACTAGCCATAGGGCATATTGACGTGATACAGCAGCAAGACCAAGCTGGGCATTGCCCAGCTCTTTCCAGAGCACTCGCCAAACCTTAGCACAGAACTGCAGTCTCCAAACCAGCATGATCATTGTGAAAATTCAATTGCTGGTGAAGGCTTAGTAACACTTCCCATTTCTGGCTCTGCTTAATGAAGTTTTTGTTACCTCTTCTTCCTCCTCCATCCCTTCCATATGTTCCTCTGTGCAACACTGTAGGGAGCTGCTGTGGGTGAAGAGCTTTTGAAAGCTCCTGGATGTTGCAATTCCTACCTGCCAAAGGAGAGAGGAAAATCCCAAGAGGGAAATATTTCTGAGGCCATGGGAAACAGCATCTCCTTGTTGGCTCTCCACATTCAGCAGTGAAGCATACCTGGGAGCACAAGGTATGTTTATTACCCACTCTGTGCACCATCTTGGAGATTTACTCATGCCGCAGCAAAAAGTGGGGTCAGGCCCAAGAGAATGAGAGCTGTGATCTATGGATGCATGCCCAGCTTGTTCTCAACAGCTTTGAGCAGAGTCTTGAAAGGCAGAGACATGTGAGGCTCTAAAGCAGCCACCCTCTGGAGGAACTGACTTCAGTTTGGCTGACCCTGCAGCGAGTTTAGGGAGTCTCCTGTCCAAATGTGCCAGAACAAAGGACCTGAGTTGGCTTGACCCTTGATTAGAGTGGACTGGTTGTCATAAAAAGACTATTTTAATTTTTATAATGCTATAAATGTAGACGATACAATGCTATTTAAAAATGTGGTGGAAGTTTCACAGGGTTTGAAGCAAAGATTTCCAGGAACAGACCCTGTTATACAAATGTTAATCCTCAAGGTCCAAAGCAAGTATGGCATGGGTTATGCTTGATGGCTTCCCAGGAGGGAAGGTTAAGCTTCCTAAGTAATATCCATGATTTTTAAGGGAGCATTTGTTCAAAGATCAGTTGTACTTTGAATTACAGTTGGAAAGATGCAACATAGCAGCTGCAGGTTTGTGAAAGCAGTGTAGGCAAATACACTGTTAAGCAAGGTTTGTAGACCTGAGTTCTGGCTTGGTGGTCCAGTGGTGGCGCCACTGGAGGTTTGAGTAGCCCAACAGTCTTAGACAGCCTTGGCTAAATAAAGACCTCATTAGCTCATTTTGCTGCTATACTGCTTGTTCATGTTTCAAGATCACAGAAGATTATGTTAAATAAGATGATCCCCTGGTATTAAAACTTACTGTATCTCACTAATGGTGTTTTACCATAATGAAGATTGGTCATTTGTTCCTCTTGATTTTCTCTTGCTCTGCAGCCTTGCTCTGGTTTATGATGTTGCTTTGCCTCTGGCTACTTAATTTATGCAATTCTGTCTTAAGAAAGACTTTGTCAAAAGTTCTGTAGGAATCCAATAGCCTGTAGCAACCAATTCTCCATTGCTTTTTTATCCAAAGAAGTTTAATCGACCAATGAAACATGATTTTCCTGTGTTGAAAATTTGCTTGTTAGACCTTAATGTATCTCAATCAGTGACACTGTAATTATGTTTTAAATTTTCATTATAAAACTTGTTTATAAGAGCAAGATGTATTGATTTGCATGGGATGAGTAACCCTAGTGTTTCTGAAAATGGTAGACTTGGTGTTTGCTATCTTTCAGATAACTAATTTTATTGAGAGATTATGTATTTTCCTTCAAAATTTCTTTCTTAGGTGCCTTCAGAATTCTTTAACCTGGACCATCAGAGACTGGTGATTTACAGCTCCTTAATGTAGCACATTTATTCCAGTGTGGTTTTTTTCGACACATCAATTCCTGACACTGTCTCATCTTTACGTGCAGGTTGTTAGCTCACATATAATTAAGCTTGTCCAGCATTTCCCATCATAAGATCTTATTTTTTTTTTGTTATGTAAGACCTTTTCTGGGCAGAGATTTTTCATGGTTATTCAGTCTTCCTTTTTGGGATGCATGTATTTGTGACTATTTCATCCAAAATGATGTAACAGTATTCAAGAAAAAGCCAGGAAAAAAATTATGCCATTGTCTACATTAAAAAATAAAGGTGACCTTTTTCTTTAAATGTTTTGTATCCAGTATCCTGTGGAAATAGGACTTGAAATTGAGCACTTGGGTAGTCTCTGAGTCAGAAATGTGCCCTTTGTCTTTTTATGAACCTGCCCCAAATCTGGCTTCCAAAAACTGCAATTTTTGCATGTCTACCGGGAATTACTTGGACAGTAGAAGCAGTGTTCCCCCAAGAGTCCCTCTGTCCTGAGCACATTTGATGCCCCAGGCTATGCAGAATTTGCTCTACAAGATCTGTAGCCATGTGGAACCAGCTTTCAATGGCTCCTGGGGCAGAAGATTTGCACAGGAGCCTGGTGAGGGTTGGAGCTTCACCTGGGAGCTAGTAAGAGCAAGAGAGGGAAACCAGACTGGGATCTGGAGAAGGGTGAAAGACTGAGACATGATGAACAAAGAGACTGGGCCTCGAAAATGGTCTGGGTGAGGGAAGTGGAGTCAGGGAAGCTGTCTGGGACTGAGACTGTGGAGACTGGGACTGTGGAGACTGAGACCTTGTCTAGGTGATGATCTGATCTCCCCCTCCTGGCCAACAGCGTGGCATTTGATTGGCACTCTTATTTCTGTTTACAGCCAGTGACACTCAGAGGGAACATTTCAGCTGACCTATATTAAATGCCTGCTTAGGATGAATCATGCCCCAGGACTGCTGTGTTTCATGACACTCTGCCTTGATGACAAAAGTCTCATCAGATGATTAGCTCAGATGGACACCTCTGTGTTTGATCAGATGGGGCCTGGGCTCACAGCCTGTAGGAGGGACGTCAGCTGCTGAACCCCCTGGGTGATTTAAACTTTTGGAGGCTCATGAGAACCGGGAATCTGCCTGTATTGCAGAGTCCTGAGCCTGCACTGGCACGCAAACCCTCTGCAGGACATCTCTCTGTGCTACAGTCCAGCACCTGCAGCCCCTGGTCACTCCTTGATCCTTCTGTTCATCCCCTCCTCTGCAGCTGACGGGGGCTGGCTGAGTGAGGCTCTTGTAGGAGGCCAGTCCTCAGTGATTGAGGCTGGGTGGGGATATAATGGTGGGCTCTTGCAGAAACACTGGCAACCCTTGGATGTGGGTTGAAGAGAACATAGGGGAGCTGGGACTAACACAACGGGATGTCTTGGAGGCACTGGTGGAAAAGGGTAGCAAGACTTGGTGTTGTGTCTGAGGAGAGGATCTGTCATGGAACACCAACAAGGGAAGGGAGTATGGCTGGGACCACAGGGAGCAAAAAAACAGAAAGGGGCACAGGAGATGGGGAACCCAACTATGGAGGCAGCAGAGCGAACACCAAGGAGAAAGGAAATACTGAAATGCTATTTATTAAGTTAGCGTGCCTACCTTGTGCAGTGAATGAAACAGGGCCCTGCAGCGAAAACACTGTGTAGCCACATAGTTAATGCATAAGGGAGCAAACTAATGGTTGCCTGAAGATCCCTGCCTTTCCCTAATTTTTCAGTTTTTGACTTTGTACTGTCATTTTAATAAGTTTTGTTATGTGTCAGATGTACATACTCTGCTATAATGTTTCTGGAACGAGTGATGTGCGTCCTTGTTTTCACCCTGTTGCATCGCACAATGTTTCTCTGTTTAATGCTTGATTCAAAAAACAGCTTAGTCCTCCAGCCCTTTTCTGTTTTCCCACCAGCAGGTATGAGCTTGAAGGAAAATCCAGCCCTCTGACCCTGCTGCCTAGAGGCAGGAACATTGCCCACTGAATTTCACTGTCATTTAATGCCTTATCCTGGATGCAAATGCTCATGTGATTTACAGAGCAAACATTAGAGTAATAAAACACAGGCAAATCAAAGACATATTTCTATTATGTTTTTGTATTACCAGTTGTGTTTAATGCAGTGCACTTAAAATGCCTCTAGAATACATTAGAGTGCTTTTGATGGTAAATTGAACTGCCAAACTATTGCCTGCCTCACTGGGATCCCTTCTCATCTTCACAGCCATATACTCCTTGTCTCACTTTACCACTAAAGGGAGAAGGGTGAAATGTGCCGCCAGCGTAGCAAAAACAAAGCCTGAGGAGTTTGGAATCGTTCCTGGGTTGTTCAATATCACCCAGGAGATGAGGCTCACGCCTGTGCAATGAACATCGCCAGGTTAACACAGAAGGACTGACACTGACCTACTATTTTCTTCTCTGGCAGATCTTTCTGAATCACACGCCACAGAAGTTCATCTGGTAATTTGAGAATTAGCTGCCCTGATACCAAGCATGTCTGGCCAGAAATGGAGGTAAGAGTCTGTCAATATCTACTCTTCCCTTCATGCACTTGGGAAGCCTGGGATGAATGTTTTAGATTCATATAACTGTTGCCCAGGAGCCACCATTTTGAGGGAAGAGCCAAGGCTAGGGCTTAACCTTCAGTCCAGCTTTTGCTGGAAATAACCTGCCCCATAAATACCACAGACCAACTAAAGTATTGCATGAAAGAAACGTTCTTTAAAACATGGAAAAATCCCCTTTGGGAGCTTGGAACACAAAAAACACACTGGAAACTGAATTTCCATTGTTCTTCAGAGAGAAATGCCAAGGAACAAGCAAACAGCAGAAAGTGAAAAGCAAATTGGATTCTGAAAAGCTTTGCAAGGATGAGTTTTTGAGGTATCCTCAATAAATCAGAGCAAGCAATGTTTAGCATGCCAGCATCCATTCAGGTTAATTAGACTAAAGTCCTACACCACCAACTGGATGAATAACTGAAAATCACAACAGATGAGGGAGTGGTACCCACAAAGTCACAGGAGAAAAATACAAATGGGGATGAGATGGGACTGGTAGGATTGGCGTCTTCAGAGAAAAGGAGGACAACGCCTGCATGCACTCGTCACTTGATTGCAGAGGAAATGTTCCTCACCTACACAGCGTTCCTAGGAGTCCCAAAGACCAACCTTTTCAGGCAGTACTGTTCTACCTGGTTTAAAAAATATCTGTGACTGTCAGAGAGGACCTGTCCATAGTAATGCAGAGAGAATGGTGTAATGCAGTGCATCTTTGAGTTTCAGAGAAAGCTGGGCTGTGGCAGGACTGGATTCCAGATCTTGAGCATAGTGACTGTGCCAGGCTGCCCAGAGATCTGAGATGGAAGGTTGGACAAACCATAAAAGAAGGACATGAAATTCACTTAACCTAAGGATCTTCAGAAACACCTATATTATGGCTAGCAATGAGGAAAGGAACAAAATTTAAAGATAGTGTCCTCTTACAGTAAACAGAGTTTTAATCATCATGGAAGTGAGGCAGACAAAAGGACTGGATAGCTCAAGGAAATGGTCTGAACTGAGTCAAGCTCAGCAGTGACTAAAAGCTTCTACTGCTTATGGCAGTTCAGGGGATATTTGAGATGAGCTGATAGATATCAGACCACAGGCATCAACATCTTTGTAGCACCACCTAATTGGCTCCCATGTTGGCAGTCTCAGCAGTGCTGCCATGGTTTAAAGGGGTTGTGGGGAGTAAATCCACTGCTCTGGGTGGAGAACAACCCGGGGTGCTCTGGCAGAACAGGGGTTGGAGGCGTAGGCAAGCCTGTCATGCCAGTGGCTTTATTCTTATTGCTCTGAGGAGAAATAAAAGCTCCCAGCAATTCCAGCCGTCAACCCAGTCCTGCTGCAAGAACCGAGATCTTTCCAATAAAGAAAGCCAAGAGCAAGGCAGGAATTTGTAGCCCTGTTCCTCTAATTGCAGGGCTCTTCCCCAGCCCCATTAATTTCCTGTGAAACTGAGAAGTTTAGTCAGCATTAAATCTGGGAAAGTTGCCTTCCACTGGGGCTCTTTGTTATGCAGCAGACAGGCTTACATTTTTGCTGTGACAAATATTTTATTGACATTGATACAATATATACATTGCAAAAGAGCATTCAGGATAAAGTATTTCTCTATTTCAGTGGGGAGACACGTTCCGTATACAGATGGCTGGAGTAAATCTGGCCTCACAATTAAAATCTGTTTAGAGTTTGTAGCAAAGTGACTGATGGATTGGGCTCAGTGCTCCATCAATCCCCCCTCCCCATGCCTCTCTGTAGAACAACATTGATGGCAGGTCATAAATAGCCATTTGTACAAAGTGCAGGAACTCTTTAAGTATCATTTTATAGCTAGTATATATATTCCAAGTGGCTGGCAAAATGCAAAGTGCTTGGGGTCTTTAAGTAGCAAGGGCAGTAGACCGTGGGTGGCAAGTAATACCTTTCTATTTGTACCATGGATGCTTTGTAATATAGGAGTGGGGATATTGTTAATATTCTGTTAAATTCCTTATTTGCTACATGCACAAATTCAGGCCCTTTTCTAAAGAGAACGGAGCACTAAACAGGGTTTCCTGGCCATATTGATGCCTAATTATATGGTTTTTAAATCTCCTCAACACTTCAGATTAGTTCAGGTTTTCATTTTGCTTTTTGCCCTATGTTATTGCACAATTTTAGTGGACACCACTAAACAGCCACTTTGTTCTTCTTCACAAGTTGTCTCAAGGCTGGGGAAAAATTAGACTCTATTGGCAGGCTCTACCAATTATGAATTATATCAGTGGTGCTTAACACCATGCTGGAAGGGGCCAGTTGCTCATCAAACAATGTTAAAACTAAAAGCAGTATAGAACTGTAAAATACTAAGGTAAAAGCGCTGCAGTAACAGTAGCCACATGCCATGGGCAGGGAGGGCTAGCAGAGGCATGGAGCAGAATACTGACGCAGCCCCTTGTCTCACCAAGCAGAGGAGCATCTTGAGGAGCCCTGAGCAGCGAGAGGTGGCCTGGGCATCTCCCTTGCTGCAGCAGTATGTCCCCACAGGTGCCCCTCTAATCTCAGACAAGGAGGCATCTTTTCAGTGCCCCTGTATTGGAGCAAGTTCAAGCACATGACGACAGGCTACAGCCCAGCCAGAAGTGGGTGCTAGCAGTGTGTGTGCCTCTCCTGGTGGGACATGAGCCAGGCTCCTGAGCTGCCCATCTTCTGCCCTGCAGTACAGAGACCATGGAGAGTCTCCTCAGCTGCCAGAGAGAAGAAGCCTGCAACAGAGGAGGTCAAGCCCTGAGGAAACCTCTCCTTTCAGGGTTTACTATGTAGAAGCAATGCTCACATTTCTAGGAAATGCCACAGCTCTCACCTGAGATGTAAAGCCAAGAGTAAACATCCTGGTGATCAGAGTCTGAATCACAAGAAGAGCTTTTCAAAGGCACCTATGAAGGAAGAGAGGGTATTGGGCTGTGGGTACCAGCAGGTCATGTTGCCAGCATGGTAGAGGAAGGAGAGCTTCAGAAGGAGATTGGGTTCCAGGTCCCATGGCTTTATTGAGGCAATGATGTTCTGTAGAACACTAGCTCACTGGTGCTTCCACATGGAAACTTATGGGTTCAGCTCACAAGCTCAGTGTTTCCAGGCACATTGTCCCTGCATTTGCCTCTAAAGCCAAGTGTGACCTTTACAGCTTCCCCATAGGGTAACCACTGTGGGGTCAGAGGTGAGAGAAAAATCCAGGGAAATTATGCATCTGAAGATTTCCACCATTTTAAAAGCAGTGGTGATGGTCTAACCCCTTACAGTTAAGAGATTACAAAACACAAGTGTAAATTACAAAGAGGGGGAGATGTCCTCTTCTTGGAGGATAGAGTCCTGCCATTTATTAATTTTCTGTAAGAATGAATAATATTTTCTTTGAGGCACAGAGAACAATCCTCCTCCCTGACCTATTATGACCTGACAACAACAGCAAACATCAACTGAGGAATAAACAAGGAATTATTTATTTGTTCTTGGCTCTATTAATTCCTGGCTTGGAAACTCAATGCAGAAGACAGGCTATTTTCACATGTCCATTGTAGTAAAATGGTGTCAGGCTGAGCCATTCCTGGCAGTACCTCATGCCTGGGAATTAGGAGGGAACCACTATATTTGGAAATAGATAGAATCCTGTTATGGCACTGCAAAATACAGTCCCCTTACAACAGGATGCAGTAGACTCCAACAGTCAAAAGCTTAGGAAACCCCATGCCAGGAAAACCCATCTGCTTTTCTAGGATGCCAGTCCAAGGCATAATCATGGTTGATGTTAAAAACATATCTGCAGAAAAACATAGAAACTGAGCCTTAGACTCTTTTACTTAATAATTTTAGCCAAGCTCAACTGCTCAGAAACACCCTGAAATCTGTCTACAACAAATGCATCTCTTGAAATATGAATATTTTTATTTTAAAAGGATCACTCTTTCTGTTGTTAGATGAACAATTCAAACATGGGTCTGACTGAACACCTCCTTACACACTTTGTTACAGAGAAGGCCGCAGAGATGACACACATGTGTGTGTAAATGTCTGCCAGCAAATACCTCTCTTGCATGGAGGCGGCTGGGGAGCAGAGGGCTCCAGGGCTCTGGTGATGGGTTTCAGTTTTAGTTGCTCTTGCAACAAGCACCTGCATTTACTGCTGTTCCTTGATGTGAGAAGGAAAATCAGCTTGCTGTGCTGGTTTCTCATCCTACCAGAGTCAGCTACATTCTAATAAAACAAAGGTCATGAAGGGACCAAATATGAGGAAGTTTGAGCACAGACTGGGAAGCCTTCCAAGCAAAGTACACATGTATAGAATGCTGCACATACATCTACTGCTTTGGTTAACAGAGAGAAAGCAGTTACTTGGATGCTGGTCACCTTTAATGCTGCTCCAAAACCGTACAGCGAAGAAAAGTTTATGTGACACTGACCTGTGGGCTCCCAGCTATTGTAGAGAGCTGAGTTAATGGGACCTGGTAGCCAAGTGGTCTCAAACACACAAGCGGCTTTGGAAGTTTGCTATAAGACACAAATACCCTACACAGCCACTTAGGTTCATCTTTTCTAAAAAAACATTAATAATGCTGGCAAACTGCCTGAACGAGTCATTTTCCATTGTTGTCACTGAGGTAGCCAAACCAGTCCTAGAAACAGTGGCAGATTTGGGCCAAAAAAAGGCCTTTGACAGTGTTTGCTATCAGGTATGTTGGTTCATTTTTTCATCTGATAGACACTAAAGGGACCAGTGCAAGGCTCACAATGGCATGCTGCTGCTGCTGTTCATTTTTGACTATTAGCATGAACAGAAACAGTCATTCTGTGCTGATGCCACAAGATTTTCATCCATCTGTAACATTTAAGCCTTTCTCAATCTACTATGAAAAATAGCTCAGGGAAGACAGGCAGGGGAACAAATCCTTCAGCTCCTCTTAGCAGCTAGGAGAAGATGATAAGGCTTGGGAGGAGGGATTGCAAATGCGCTTCTCTGCTGCAACGCTTCACTTCTCTGAACCTGGTGGGGCAGAAATCCAGCTGAAAACCCCTATCACAACCATAGTTGCTAGTAAAAAGGTAATCTTCCCAGCTTGCCAATTGCCAAGAGCCAGAGCTCCAAGGGAGCAAGGACTCTTTATTCCATACACTCAGGTAGAGGAGGAAATGACTCTATGACTATTTCAATTTGTATGGATTCCCTACCCAAGTGCTCTTTGTGACAGGGCAATAAACCACTATTACCTGGGATTTCAGATTTGTAAGATAAAAAAATTATTTATTTTCAGGTGCAGAAAGCATTTGTGTTTGGGGGCAACAATTAACTGCCCACTCATCATGTCTCCCTGGATGCAGGTAACGGGATAGAACTGCTTCTAACTCAGAGCATATTGTGTTTACTCTGTCTTGCTCCTCACCTGGGAGTACCAAACCCTTGATTTCATTGATCTCAGTCCCTGCTTGGCTAAGCACTTTTAGCTTTCATCCCGAAAGTTTTTGCTGCAGAAGATATAAATCAAGGAATTCAGAGAGCCAAGGTAGAGGGAAAACTTGACAACGACAGCTGTTACAGACTTTAGAGTGAAAGTTGATGGTCAGGGCACTGTTAGAGCAGAAATGCCTCTGGTAAATCCTCTCTATATGAATGTTAATTGAGGTGAATAATTATCTGGATTAACTTTCAGCAAAGGCAGGTGATTCTGTGGGGAGTAGAGGAAGGTCTGCAAAGCAATACCTAAGCTGATATACCTAGCCATGAGTGAAGTTTGGTAGATGGGTGTCCAGAAGCTATTCCCCTTAGGATATCCTCATCAGTGAGCTGAGAAAGTAATTTAATGGGTTGACTTTGTCATCAGGGATCCTGGAAAACTGAGGATTTAACTCTTTGCTGGCACCAGTATTCTGGATTTTCCTCAGATTTTGCATGTGTTCTTCCTCTGAGTAAGATTTCTGTCCTTGCAAAGCTAATGGCAGAGGCCAACATATTTAGCTTTATGATCACCAGGGCTGCAGTGAAAACTGGCTTTTGGAGGTGCAGATTCACCACCAGAAGGAGGAAGAGGGCCTGTTGCCAGGCAAGCACTGGCTGACAGCAATGGTTCCCTCCCCTTACTGAAAGATCCCAGAAGGCGTGACATGAGGAGGTTTTGTCTGGCCTCCAGGGCTCAAATTCTGGCCAGTCTCTCAACGCTTGATATTTAACGTGGTCAGAAAACATTATTGAAAATTCAGAAAATCTTGCTTTTTGTTACCCTGCTGTTTTCAGTAACAACTGCACAGTAGCCCTGGACAGAGACATATGGTTTACAGTAGAACATCCATCTACATGGATTTCTTTTCCATGGTTATTTATCATATTTGTCCTTTTTTAGCAGCACAACCATCAGTTATACACAATGTAAAGGAGGAGGCAGTAAAACACCAAGTGCTGTGCTCTTGCCTTGCCAGCATCAGGACTGCTAGTGAGACCATCTGGCTCCAGGGCCCTGTTTATTGCAATGGACACAAAGGGACACCTCAGGAGGAAGGTTAAAATCCCCAGTAATGGACAACTGTGAAACAGCAGGCCCAAGGCAGGAGGATGCCATTTCCACCCCAAGCACTCCTGGCTCAGGAGTGTGAAATTACAGAAGATGTTACCGATCTGTTCTCCTCTTCTGCCCTTCAAAGACTTCATCACAGTGTCTAAAAGTTGATATCAACCACATTTCCAGTAGTTTATCATTCAGACACTGCACATTGCCCTTAGAAATCCCGAGGCAAAGTATCTCAAAACTGGCCCAGTTTTTCCATCTCCTACTGATTGTCAAGCAGTTCTTCTGTCTCACTTCTAAAGAGCCACATAGCCCTTCTGTTTCTCCTCCAACATTGTCCAGTGCTTTACTGAGGAGCTCTTTTCCACTCATCCCACACTGGACTGGTCAGCAGACAAGTTTCACTGCTCCCCAGTCTGAGCTCTGTGGCTCATCAGTTTACAAGCAAACACCCCTGCTGCTCTCGTCAGTGTCTGTTTTCTTCAGGAAACTAACAGCATTTCTAGGAATCTCCTTTTTATGGATGAAGATGAGGAGAGAAGGAGAGAAGCAGAGAAGGAACATCTCAGCCTCTGTGTGACAGAGAAAGGCTAGTGGTACTTCTGCCTCTGCAATGATATTTTTCAGCACTAGAACACTGAAAACAAAATAGAGAAGTCATACTCCTTGTTTTAGTTTGCTCTTTATTTTTCTCAGAGTTTTTTCCAGGTTTTGTGAGACACTACCTGTAGATATGTCCTGATCCTGGTGACCTGGTGATTTTGGTGCTATCAACATCTGCTGTTGTTATAGCTCTTCTGCTGTCCTTTCTTGTATGTCCTTATCTAGACCTTCCTATTCACCCTCTAATCAGACCAATCTTACTGTGACTACACTGCAACCACTACACAGTTGTCCCTTCAGCTGCACCAGGTTCATGTCCTGTTATTCATATCCTGGGGCAACCTCAGTCAGTGGTACAGCACCTTCTACTTCACATGTGACCTCCAGGCTTTCCTGCAGATTGCTATTGACTGTCTCATTTCTTTGCTGTTCAGCCCTGAATCTTTCCAAAGCACAGATTGCCATCATCATGGTATTCTGGTGTCCATTAGTAGTGGACAAGGTGAGACTTTGGCTGCAGCCAGGATCTACATATGCAAAGGTGAGAGGTATTAACCTCTTCCAGCCAGGGACTGGGTTTCTTTTCAAGCTTGGTTAGAGTTGCTGCTCCATCACTGGGTGAACTCTCAGAATGCTTTCCAGTTTCCCCTCCCCCTCCACAGCTGCAATTTGCTGCTTATTTGGAAGGACAGAAGGAACCAATAAACTGATTGTATGACAAGAGGCAAAACCCCCAAACACTATACAGCCTGCCTGAAAGTAAAATTCTAGGTGATTAAACTGGACTCAGGGAGAAACACTGGGACATAAGATGAAAAAAAGCAAAATCTACTGACAAAGGAGGCAGAAGACTGCAGGAAATATTTAGATAATAGGGCAGAAAAAAAAACAAACCCAAAACAAAAACCAACCCTGAAAGCTCGAAAGAAAGGAAGACTGCAAACTCTTTGATTCTGAAGATGCATCTGAAGATAAGGCTTGCTTTTGCTGTGCATGTAAGGCCACTTCACAGCTTTCTTTCTAAGCATTCAGTTTTGTCCATTGATGTTTCTCTGTGGAACATCAGTTGCAAGACCAAGAGGAACATCTGAGCAGAGTTGTGGTCTTGGTAACACAAACATAAGAGACAGAGTATCTCCAGCAAATTGGGGAGAATTGATCTGGCTTTACATTCTTACAAGAGCGAGCAAAATCTTGCAGATGGAGACTTCATACAACAAATGATTCCATCTGTGAGTCAGATGCTAAGCAGGAGGGAGGTGTGACATACATCTGAGCAGTGGCAGGCAGCCAGTCTTTAGGGGGAAAGGATTTGTCTGCCAACAAGGGAAAAGAGAAAACCAGAGTTCATTTTAGAGAGCTAAGAAATTTCTGAGAATGGGGATGAGCTGGGGTAAACCCCAAAGCAGAGTCTGAAAAAGAAGAGAAAGACAAAAAAGTCAAACAAAGAAATCTGTGTGGGAAAGTAGCGAGAGGAACCTTGAATCTAGAAAAATAATAATTTTATTACATTTTATTTACCTCTAATCCATACCCCACGAATCTCTTGGAAAGTATCTTGTTGTGACATCTCTCTTGCAGTATCACAAGAATGCACTTCTTCTCTTGCTTCCAAACTGGGCTGAGTCATACCCAGGTCTAGAGTAGCACCAAGCTGAAGGACATTCAGCTGACAGAGTCTGATTTAGCTTGAGATGGAAGTAAGCGGGGGAGACATTCATGGCTATACCTACTGCTCTTTAGAGGATTGAGTGAAGTCCTGAAAGTCTGGATGGTAACAGACCTGTGCCCTTTATTTTGTGTAGAGAAAACCGTGTTAGACAGCAGTGGTTGAAAGAAACCACTCTTGACTAGAAAGGGGCTTTCCTTCAGGGTAGTAAAGTGAGTTCTTTGCTAGCTAGAACTTCTGTTTTCCTCTGCCTGAAAATCTACTCTCCTCCATGAAATGCTGCTATGGGAGGAAGCTGTTTTGTCATTTAAAAGAAAGAAACAGATGGAATATGTGGCAGTGTTAAAAAGCTCCAGCTTGTTGCCAGGGTAACTGAGGGGGATATATTTTATAATTATTATTTAAAATTCTTCATTGTCTTCATTAAAGGTAACAACGATAGCAGAGAATAAACAAAGTGATGCCCTGCTGTGCAAATCAGTCCCTCAATAAATAAAATTAAAGGATTGCTTTGCATTGCAAATGCTGATACAGTCACCAGAAGGGTGGAAGGACTGCAGGTTATCTGAGGATGATGAATTATGCATGCTGGCACATTAAGGACACGGCAGGGTCACTTGGTACCTCTGCCCTTTAACTTCTGCTGGATAGGTTTGGATGAGTATGCTGGAGCACTGGACAAAGACTCAGCCAGCTTGCATCAGAAAATTGTCCCATCAGCTTTGGGGTCAGGATGGAATCCCCCCAAACATTCAACATACAGAGCATTGGCCCAGCAAGCAGATGCTGTAGCTGTTATCTCCTTGTGCTCCTAACCCTTAAACACTCTGAAATGGAGAAAGTCTGACATCCTGAACTGATTTTCTGAGGACTTATGCCTAGGTAAATGATGAGTGTCTTCCACCCAAGGTAGCTAATGACTTCACCAACTTACTAGACCTCAGGCATTCTGGTAGCACTCTGCCCCATGCTGCCGTTTAGTCACAGCCCTGCTGAGAACTGTAGCAGTCACTTTTTAGTTCATAGCTACACATCTGTTAAGAATATGAAGGAAAGAGTCACTCTTGGCCATCTAAGACAATAGGATTAGTCCAAGATGTACTGCAACTCTTCTGACTTGGTATTTGGTTGGGGCACAGAAGTAACAAGAGCATCGATACTAATCAGACTCAACTGTGTTTTTTATGGGACATCTCATGTTAAATCAAACATCTCACTGCTTTGACCTAACTTGTAGACTCAGACAGAGTTAGGCGTCGACTGATTAAAGAGGTAGTAGAAGGGGAAAGTGTTTAGGTGCCTGAACAGGTCTGTGACAGGCCACCTTTGAAAGCAAAATGTGTTTCTCTTGATGAGCCCAAGGTCAGTAAAAAGAATGTCTGAACACAGCTCTAATTTGATCGAGAGATTACATTTCATGATAACAAGTTCATACACAGCAAAATCCCTGTTATTACTTCTTCTGACTGTGTTTGTTATTGCTGATGGAATAGATTAAAAATACATCCAAGCCTGCGGAGGTTCTCCCTGGGGATGAGATTGCACAGAGGTCCTCCAGCTCTCTTGCCTTTGCCCCTAGTTCTTTCCCAGACTTTTTGCATGCCCAAGCATCCAAGCGTGAGAGAGACAGCTCAGATGTGGGACCCAGGGCATAGGCAGCTGCTCACTCTTCCTTCAGACAGCAGAAATGAACGTGGTCTAAATTTAACACTGCTTCTGTTCCCTGCATTTCCAGTGAAGTCTGAGTCTCCAGGGGCTGTGGAATTGCCACCAGCAGGGATGGGACAGAAGCCCTAGCTGTCCCCAGTCTGGGAGCCTTGGGTTTGCTGGACAGCTCCAGGCACAAACTCCATTATTTAAGTGAACAAGGGAGGTCATGACCTTCTGTATACAGTGCATCCCAACTGGGATGAGAATGAGTAAACATCAGTGAATTATCATCATTTGTCCTCTCCAGATGTGTCTCTATTGGCAGGATCAGGTCAATTAGGAAGGCAGAAACAGTCTTTGGAAGATGATAGCTACTTCTGAAATCTTATAAGCTAGAATGAATCTCATGGTTTTTATTGGCTCTACTAGTAAGTGACCTGGCTTTTCCAATTACAGGAATGAGACAGAGTTGTCCAACAGTCATCTAGAGTCACTCTTTGGGTCCTACCTTAATCACCCCTATAAGTGGCCACTACACATTAAGCAGACAGAAAGCAGCTCTAAGCAGCTCTCCTTTCTCCAGAGCCAGAAACGAAGAGGTATCGGCCTGCTCAGTTTCTCATGACTACAAATGCACCAGCCAGCCAGACCGTATCACTCCGGGAGTCTTCCTGACGCAAGGGGAATAGTATTATCCATTTTGATAGCTGTTCACATGTCATTTAATCCTGACTCTTTTAGTAAGTCTAAGTATAGTATTAAGCATAAGAGAAAGTAGGAAATATTATACAATAATCATTAGAAATGGAATATGATAGGAGTACAGGTAGTAGTTTTGCACATATGAGTGCCCATTACCAAGACAGCTTTTGTCAGCTCAGCATTAGGTAGGCTAAGTGGAAGTTAAATGTCCAGGAAATATTGGAGGTGCAAGACAAATGACTTGAGGCTTTTCACGGGCAAAAGGTCATAAGAAATGGCCTCATTGCCAAGAAGCTAGCAGATACATTTTTTTTACTTAGGTTATAACATAACTGAGGACACAGTTTAGATAAAGATAAGATGGTCTGATTGTAATTCTATTGCATTGTTCCTGATTTACTCATGGTATCACATTGTAGGATTGCTAAATGTATGTCTTTGTACATATTACAGGAAATCCCAGTCTCACAGAGGTGTTTCTTTCAACCCTTTTCTGCTAATGTTTGTAGGGTCACACAATGTAGCTGGGTCCAGCTCTTCTAAACGATGCAGTGTCAGTACTCACACAGATCTGCTGCTTCTCCTCTAATCTAAAAATCCCTTTGATTTCCACCTTATACACATCAGTGTTGTGGTTCAGCTTGTATATAGGAAAGGATGCTTGGGCATGTCTCTATTTTATCCTATCCAGCTCAACCTTGCAGTGATAGCCCCACTTACACAGGGGGCGTTTTCTCCACATGCTGAATGTATCTACTCACTCTTTTCTCCCAGCAAAAATGGCAGCAGGTCATGACCTGTTTACCTGGCCACTGCTATGGAGAAAAACAAGGATCATTAATCTCCCATGGCTGTTGTTGATACCTTACAGTGGCTGATAAAAACAAATAGCATTCTGTCAATTAAACAGTAGTGTACCTTGGGAAAATACCTTGTCTTTTTTATCTGAGTTTTGCAACCTGATGATGTCACAACTGCCCATTGCAGATGTTACCACTTCTGGGAGAGGGTGGCTCAGGTGTAGCTGTCAGGAAATGGTACACCACCCTCACAGCACCTTCAGGATTTTGGAAATATCCCTGCTTCAAGGAGGGGCAAAAAAGAAAAAAAAAAAAAAAAAAAAAAGAAAAAAAAGAAAAAAAAAAAAGAAGAAGGAAAACTTCCTTTCTCTCATGTTTTTTTGAGAGTGGACACTCAAAATAGCTAATGTGCAGGAGAATACAGCACTGACCAAGGATGAGTAAAACTCAGGTCTGGGTTTTCAAACACAGTTGGAGAGGGTTTTGAAAGTTTGGCCCTTCATATTAAGCAATATCTTGTGCTGAGAATACTTAGCATTGCATATATTCACATGTACTGTCTCTCTCACATTTCTCTTAGAAATCCCACTTAGGAGCCAAGAGATTGTTTCTGAGGCTGAGATGTTCTGGAGGATTCTGTTTTTCAGAATTAATAATTTGTTACAAAAAAAATTTTGGAATTGCACTATTTATCCCACCAAAGTAAGGCTGACTTTGAACGTCAACATTGCTTTAGGAACTGTTCTGGCTCTTGCAGGATGGAAAAGGTCATATCCTTTTCTTTCTATGGAGTTAGTTTTGAAGTTTCTCTTATGCATGCATGTTTTATATGCATAACACATATAAAACATGCATTAGATGTACAAAAATATAATATATAAAAAAATCCTTTCATTTGTATACATGTACTGTATATATATTTAGAAACGCATCGAATCCACACTGAGGTTGCTCTACCCTGAGATCAGCATGTGGTCCTCTGTTTCAGCATTCCCATGGAGCAATGAAATAAGCTCTAGGGACAGAGATGGATTAGTCTTTGTATAAATGTTTTTCCTGGTCCTCATTTCTTGGAAGGCCCATCCTGTGCCTCCATATGCCCTGTGTACTTGAGATTTTCTATGTGGACTCATTCCCCAGGTTCTTCCAGAGTGGTTCTTACAGAGAAGTTCAAATGAGTGAGCTGAGACAAGGAAATGCATTTTTGATCTCTCTTTTCCCCTGGCCAATTTCAATGAAAGAGAAGTTTTTGGAGGGTGGAGCATCTGACCTGTCTAATTTTATCTGTAAGGATGCAGATCTATCTTTTCAAAGCTGTTTTCAAAGTGACTCTGATAACAGGACTGCCTACAGATAGGGCTGCAATGATTATTCAAAGCATTAATCAGGGAAAAAAAATTATGCCAGTTACTGATTAACTAATTAGTGCAATCAAATATTCACTCCTCTCTTTGGAACGATGGGCACGGCACTGGGAAAAGGCGACAACAACAACAAAACCCTTCAACACAAAAAGTAGTTTCTTTATTCTTTGTGAACTGGGGGACTATTCCAGCTACAGGAGGCCAAGGGGATCCCAGGGGACCCCAGAGGGTCCAGCTGAGGCCTCTCTCTCCGAGTTTTCATTCCAGTGCATCTTGGCCTGCTGCAGCTTGTGATTTAATGAACAAGGAACAGCCAGCATTTCATTAAGGGAGAAGCATTTGAAAGTGACCTCTGCTAATGGCCTTGAATTAGAGATTCAGAAATGCCACTCATCTCCCTGCTTCTGCCCCCTGGGAACCACAGCAGAGGGTGTATTCCTGCAGGAAACCCCTGCACTTGCAGAGAGGAAACTTTCCAGGAAACTTCTTTTGTTCATATTTCCCACTGTGCCCAGTGGAAGGTAATGTTGAGTCAAGGGGGAGTACAAGGAAAAGGACAACTGGAGTCTGTGTCACACTCTGAGGGCATTGCACACACCCAAGCTTGCTACAGAGGAGGTTTGAAAAGCGTACATGGAGGTAATATGTGAAGAGGGGCAGGGAGATAAAATAACAGCAAACTGCAGTGCAGGCTAAAGGCAAATCTTGACCAAGCATCTGTCTGGCTGTGGAATAGTCTCCAAGGAAAGGGGTAGAAGATCCTTTGTGGTTTCCTTAAAACAGGCAGCACAAGGTCTCAGGCTGTTTGCACCACTTCCTTAGTAAGGTTAATACGCTTCAGTATCAAGTGGGCTGTAGTATTGCTTCCTCTTCAGAAGCGAAACTCGCATCAGTCCTCCAGCAACAGCACTTTCTTTTAAACAGAGATTAATAGTATTTTGTCTATTCAGAAGCTTTCTTATGTTGCTGAATACCAATCCACCTGGTGCTCTGCAGGCTGTGTATCCATTCCATATGCATGACTGCAATAGTTTTCAGTCTGAGCTCTGCAGATTCCTGAAAGTCCACAGACTGCTCCCACAGGACTTTCAGGTGATAACAGAGAAAAATGAATATGGTCAGTAGTCTTATATTTGTTCTACAGGAAATAAATAACACTTATTCTGGATTATTTTAAGGAACTCATAAACTGAAAAGAATGGTTTAATTCATTGATGTGGATGTTTCATCTCATGTTCAAGGCTTTTTTTCTAATTGTAGGTGTTAGACATACTGACTGGAGAGATTAGGGGAAGAAGATGGGTCAGAAAGGATTTTCCAGTGAAAGGAAATGGCACCACCTGAGGATTAGCTTCGTTTTCTTTACATTTTCATTATCTTCAATGTTATGTCTCCTACATCACTAACAGGGGCCTGAAAGGGTGACCTGAAGCTCCAGGTCTCCATGCTTCCTCCCCACACTATATTTTCACACGTTCCACTGGTGGTGGGGCATCCCACATCTGCTGCTCCAGGCAATATTTGGAGACTTAGCATATTCACTTGTATCACTGTTAGTGAACTGAATGAACTGTGAGGCACTAGAATGAGAAGCTGAAATACAAATCAGCTGCAAAGTCAGTGTAAGATTTGCAGACATTTGACACTGCAATAAATGACAGCCCTTGAGTGGTCAGCTTGTGTCAGTCCAGGAAGATAAAGTGAAATCTTGAAGCTAGATTGTGTGCCTTGGATTATTTTTTTTTCCCATTAGTGGTGATGTAGGGGTCTTGACATTCTCTTCAGAGGTATTTGGATTTTAGAATGGCTGAAGTTTGTCTGTTATCCAGAAGTTTAAAAAAAAAAAAAAAAGGAAAAGAAGTAGAAAAGCCTTAGATGTTAATTGCTATTTATTCAGAATGTAATAACTGCAGAGCCTGAAATTCATACCAGATTCAGAAATGAGATCATGCTTCGTAATAATTACTATTTCATACTGCTAGCTCCCTAATGTTTTTATTTTAAAAATCATCAAGAATTCCTTTCTAGTGTCACTGACACCCACTCAGCCACCTACTCACATCCCACAAGCATACACACAAAATTTGCCCTTAAATGTTACTGAACATTTTAAATCTCTTCCCTCTTTGTAATTTTCAAACATTAGTTATCTCAAATGTTTTCATTTTTCAGTATAAAAGGAAATTTTGTCTGACACTCACCAGTGAATTTTTCCAACATACACACAATGCATAGCACAGAACTGCAGAGGATACATCAAAGATGTACATTTATTAGTGGCAGATCTGGAAAGCTGAGCTGACTCTCAGATCGAAGGAAGTGGTTAGTCCCCCTGATTGGCACTCATGAGGACATATCTGGTGTCCAGTGTCCAGTGTCCAGTCTGAGATTGCTCTGCAAAAAAATGACTTGGCAAACTGGAGGGGGTCCAGTGCAGGCAGGACTACCGGGATGCTTGGGAGCTGCAGCACATAGTACAAAGAGAGGCTAAGAGAACTCAGTTTGTTTAATCTAAAGTAGCGAAGGCAAAGAGTAGACCTAAATGCTGTCTTCTACGGCCTAAAAGGTTGATAGTGAAGATGCTCTTCCCAGAGGTGAAAAGGCACAAGGCAGTTATCACATGTTGCAGCACAGGAAATTCCAGATGAACATAAGGAAGAAATTTTTCACCATGAGGGTGATCATGAGAGAGGTGCCTAGAGAGGGTGTGGGATCTCCATCCTTGAAGATGTTGAAAACTCATCTGCACAAGACCTTGAGTAACCAAACTCAGATTTGAAATTAGCTGGCCTATTAGCAGGAGTTGGAAGGTCTCTTCCAACTTGGATTATTCAACAACTCTTTAATTTGTTCCTTACTCCACCCAAGGTTGCCACTATACAGTGCTGTACTCATGGTCACATGGAAACTACTGAAGAAAAATGCCTTTCTGAAGTGCTATCCTGTCTTTCTCTTGGGAGGCAGGACCTGAAACTGAGTTGTGTAAAACTACGCTAAGAACACCTTACAAAGCTGGTGTTTTCTCCATATGCATGTTTAATTTTGTAGAAAATTGAAAAAGGTTATATAATCCAGACAACTTGTGAAGAGAATGTGGTTCCTTTTTCCAAGTCTCTGGAAGCTAACACCATCCCCACTAAACATATCAGGTCCCAGAATGAGATTTCATCTGGATCCATCCTTTGCTTGGTTTCACCCAAATACACTCATGTACTCTCAGAAACAGGGATGCAGCCTGTTGGTAATAGTTCTCTCCTCTCCATCCAGTTGCTTGCAGCTAGCCCTAGACTACTAAGAAGAAAACTAGACCAAGTTTGCACTTAGAGAGGGAAGAAGGCTGCAGACACTCTGCAGGTGGCCCATTCCCTACTATATATATATGTTCCCTTTTGTGCACAGATATTACCTGCCCAGTGTGAGCATGGCTTGATAATTCTGGCTTATAACTGAACTGTTAATCAGACAAGGGGAAAAAGGTTTAAAAACCAGACTGTTGAAATCCTACCTTTTTTTCCACACACAGAGACAAAATACTCCAACTCCAAAATAACCAACGCATATCCCAGGTGCTGGCTTCTGCATCCTCCAACAGGCATGCACAGCCACTCTGCCTGTCCTTCTCTCCGTCTGGCCAGTCTGTCCCTGAGAAATCCCCAGAACAATCTGTTTGTCCCTTCCCACTGTCCTTGATTCCCCTCGACCCAGCCAGGACACCAGAATTTGTCATACTGGCACTTGTCTGTGCTGGGAATTCCTGAATGGAGCCTGACACCTGGAAACACCTGGGCAAGAGGAGAGCAGAGAAATTGTCTGCAGACTGCAGAGGGTTTTTGCAGGAAAACATGGTCAGTGCACTCTCTCTCCTCATGAAGAATACTTGCTGAGCCCCCAGACAGAGTGGGACGTGGACTGTGTTGCAAAATGTGTGAATTGGTTTTACACAGTTTTAAAGATAGTATTATTGTATTCTAAATCCTTAATCTCTGCATGATCCTGACTCTCGAGTCAAGGGGAGTAAGAATAGGACACATAGCCACAGCTATGGCTTAAGAAGAATATGTCCTTCCCACTGAGCTCCATGGGTTTACAGGTATGGCTGCCACTGGAAGGACTCTGGAATGTTGTAGATCTAGCTGCACATTCGCCATCCCACTGGGAGAAGAAGGAGAATCTTTGCCTGACGGAGCCACATTTTGCATCTGCACCTTATGCACTGCTCCCTTCTGAAAGATGCTGTAGAAACATTAGAGATTATTAGAGAGGATGAAGCTGCATGATTGAGTATTAAATATTTATTCCCTTGTATTCTTCATTTTGATTATTTGAAAATCCTTTCCTTAATTGTCTTAATCTGCTCCCAAAAGTAGGACTGTGCTGATGGCTGCTGCTCCCAATCTTCATCTCTTCACTGTTATTCTTCCTGATCTCTCCTGTAGAGCAAGACCCTGGTCAGAACTGGGACAGATTGCACAGGAGACCTGTAGATACACATAAGATGACACAGTCCTTTTGCTGCTGCAAATTGAGACTATAAAAACAAACAGATGGAGTATGGCAAAAGAGGTCACTACAATCAAAGCAATCAGGGCTGTTCCTGACAGCCACAGGGGCAGCATATTATAGGCTCTTTTTGCCTTTTTTTTCCCCTAAAGATACATTTCACTCACCCACTATTTGGAGGGGTTTGTCTGTATTGCTCAGAGATGGAGAAGGATGTGCAGGGTGACTTGGAAGGACAACAGAGAGAGGAGAAGGCAGGAGCAAGGAGCAGTGGTCAGGATCAGGTAACCAGCAACCTGGACAGAGCCAAGAAGGAGAAATAAGACCATGTTCATACCACTGAGATGAGTAAGGCAGCTGAGAGGGTGGTGTTGTTGGGCCTGAAAAGGGCTGAAGAAGGCTGTCAGGTTCAGTCCCTCTCTTTCCAACAGACTTGAAGGCCCTGGAGCCTCCATTTCATGGTCCAAAACTCCTTTTGACCAGAAGCAAGCACCAATGTGCAAGTGATCTGTAGGAAAACCATCTGCATACAGTTTCCTCCTTGACTCCTGACCCAGGACTACCATGTACGGTGAGAAAAGACTCCCAAACTGCCTCCAGTTGTGTTTGAATATGCAGGAGCACCAGAGTCTTCAAGCACAGTGCTGTGCATGGGACCAACGGGGACCCAGGAGGATGACACAGAAGGGAGTAAGGAAGGAATAAAACTGGAGATGGGCTCATATGAAGAGGTACATCTGAAGGAGGGAGGTGAAAGGATATGGGGATGTATCACACTGAGGTGAACGGGAAGGCCCTGCACCCTCAGCCCTGCTGGGAAAAAGCTGGCAAGGGCTATTGGCTGGGAACTGGAGGGGACAGTGAGTGGGAAGCATGGAAAGAGCTGAAAAGACAGAAGCCTACTGTGGTAATAAAGGGGAAAATTACAGATGAAAGATAAAGCCCTAGGGAGAGATGGAACAAGTTCTTTAACTAATCAGCTTGTCCAGATGAGCAGGAGGGTTAATCCAGCTATGACGGAGTGAAAAGACTAAACACATGGGGCAGAGCAAGCCTGTCTAATTCCCTTCCAGGGGTGAAGTTGGTGGGGGAGGCAGAACCAAGGAAGGGCTGTGAACAGCTTAAAGACCCAGAAGCTGGCAGGAGGCTTCTGCTGCCCTCTGAGGAGCATGTGGCTGCACGGTCCCTATGTAGCTCTGGTCCTCTCTGCCTGAGCAGCAGGCAATGCAGAACTTTCCTTCACAGGTGGCAGAAGACATCCACCTTCAGGGCTCACTTATAGCTACCTTTCTGAGTTTGTTCCTTGGCAAAACAAAAGTAACACCTCCTAAAATCCACCTTGGGTATTACAAGGTAAATTCTATATTTGCCATGGGTATCTGGGCAGTGCAGCTGACAGAAATCTTGACTCTCTGTGATAGCTGGAGGTAATCCCAAAGGGCTGCCCATGGGTTAAGCTATTGCCCCAACTACTTCTACAGGCATGGCACGTGCACAGGTAACTCCAGGACATCTCAGTTTAGGGTGGCTTCTCATTTCAAGCTACATTTGTGCCCCTAGGACATGTAACCTGGCAGACGGGGGAAAAGGAAAGATAGGTTAGAGTAGTTCACTGTGGGTTCAATAATTATTGTTCTCATAAATGATAATGGGTTTGGTTTGGTTATTCTCTTTTACAGAGTTTCCCTCCATTTCCCCAGAGTGCCTTCAGTCTTCAAGGACACAGACTCAAGATGCACCAGGGGAGGTTCAGACTGGATATCAGGAGGAATTTCTTCATGGAAAGTTTTGTTAAACATTGGAATGGACTGCTCAGGGAGGTGGTGAAGTTACCATCCATGGAGGTGTTCAAGAAATGACTGGACGTGGCACTTAGTACCATGGTCTAACTGGCAAGGTGATATTCAGTCATAGATTAGACTCAATGATCTCAGAGGACTTTTCCAACCTAAATGATTCTGTGATTCTGTGTTCCTGTGACACTAAGAGGGTACCATATCACCATGATACAGCTCCAGATTGACAGAGCCACACAGGGAATTGGCTGCCTCTGCCAAGCAGGACAAAAACTAAGGTGAGGGCATAGGAAGGAGCAATCTCCCAATCCAGAAAGGAGGAAGGAAAGGGTGCTGCCTCTGGAGGGCCAGTTGCCAAAAAAGAAATGTGATGATCAGTCTGCCCTTTCTGTGGCTCTGCAACAACCAAAGGGAAGAAATCCTCCAGCAGGGAATAGGGGAAGGAGTAGTTCTCATTTTGTTGTGCTTGTGTTGTTGGTTCTCTGATACCTATTGTCAGCTGAGCTGAAAAGGCAAAATTTACAATCCTGATTTAGGATATGAATCCAGGTCCATTACTATGCATAATGCTGAAAGGTAAGATGTAGGGGACATAATTACTTGAATTACGGTATTTTTTGTGTTTTGTGTTTGCTGCAGGAGATGTGTTAGAGAACTTGAAAACTGAATTCTGCTTTCACCTACCCTGGAATATCGATCAATTCCCAGCAAGACTACTGCCCACTTGCACCACTGAGCAGAAGCAGCATTTCGGTACGCAGCATTGTGGTACGCAGCATTGTGGCTGGAATGTAGTGGACAGCATGACACAGTGATGCTGTGGTCTGCAGCAGCTTGAAACAAAGTGCTTGATCTTAGTAACCAAAGTCTGTACCCCGCTGTATGCACAGGGGACAGGCCCCCGTGGGCAACTTTTAACACACAAGTCACACGCCAGTAGATAATCCACAATTTTCTAATAATGGAGCCAGGAGCCATGCACTGGAAATGTTTCTGAGCACAATGGCATGCTTCTGTATTTGCAGCCCAGGAGGCATGAAGCAGTGAATTAGGATGAGAATCTCAGTGAGAAATTCTCTCTCTGGGAGGCAGGCTGCAAGAGAGATGCCTCCTCTTATTGCTGTTATTACAGTCTCTGAAAGGTTATCAGACCTTCTTCATCGTGTTGTCCTGACAGAGGGGGTGGATACCTGACTGCTGAGGAGTTCCCTGCGCTCAGCTGCATAGGTCTTGTGGATTAGGTCATCCCCCAGGCTGTCCCTGGCACTGAGTACACAAAGGATATGGGAAAAGTGGGGAGTCACTGTGTTTCACCATCCCCTGCAGGTGGATAATCCCTTAGGCACTACCTAAACTTGCCATTTGGTGATCTTCAGGATCACAATCAGTGAAAAACTGGTCAGAGAGTGACTCTGGTTTAGCCACCTCCTTCACTGTCTGAGTTGTCAGAGCTCATCTGCAAACCTGGGTCAGTACATTATCTGTCCTTTCTCCAAAATTTCTGCAGAGGTAATATAAGCAGTGTCATTCTTCCCTTACAAGGAGGAAAACTGAGGGCACAGACTGTTTTTTTGCCTGATGTTGGTAAGTTGGTGACAGGGCTAGAAAAAGAATTTTGCAGTCTCAATACAACTTCACCATACTTGTGACATGGTCCTTGCACTTTAATTAGGGGTGGCAGACAGCAGGTAGAAGGAATAAAAGCCACAGGGATTTAAAAGAAAAAGCTTCCTGTCTTTGTCTTCAGTCTTCAAGATTTTTGTGACAGCTACGAACAATTTTGAGGCAAAAATGCCCGGACAGCACCAGCAGAGGTGTGCAGCAGGTGGATCTCTGTCCACTTTGTAGGCATGAAGAGGTTTAGAAGAGTACAGGTATGGGACGGGGCAAGAGATGGGACACAGGCTGCATGGCTATAAGCCACTCAGCACCAGCCAGTTAAGAAATGCAGCTGCACAAATGTCCTGGAGTGGACAAAACCAGTTATTTTAGGTAACAAAGAGAAGAAGAAAGTATTTGGCATAGGTAAAATGCACCACACGTAATACATTTGGATGTAATGTGGAGACCAATGAAAAAATGAGCAAGATATAAAACCAGACATATAAAATAGACCCAAAAGGAGTGAGGAAGAGGAAATCATCGACATCAATATCATGTTTTTCTGGTGAAGGACTCCACATACTGACAACACAACATGCCAAAACCCATTCACTCCCATCAGGGAGAAACTACCACCATCAAGACCCAGAAGACCAGTGGAAGGGTGAGCATAAGAGCAAGAAAAGTGGTACAAACTGAGAAGTTTTAAAATATGTTATTACTACTATTGAGGGCTTTTTTTTTTCTACAGAAGTATGCTTCCTTTCTGTGTTATAGTCAAATCTGGAGTGTTATTCTTGGATTACACTGTTAAGACTTCTATTATACTAGCAACGAATTCTTGGGTTTATATATATATATATATATACATGTGCGCACATTTCCGCTGTGCCTATAAACAAGAACTTGGATATAATATTTGATTTCAACTTCTTGCAGATGGAAGATTATTCTGGAATTTAAATTTAGTCCTTTTGCTACAGACTAACTAATGCATTCAGCCCACAGGAAAATCCAAAGAAGTATTACATCACTAAAAGAAGAAAACTGAAGACTGGAAAAATATTTAAAAGGTAAACTTTAATTGCCTTTTTTTTTTTTCCTTCTGAAGAAATTTTAATAGAAAGTCTGTTTCAGAGTGACCCCTGCATTTTCTCTGAAAAGAGGTGGTTATATCCAGGTGAACAGGAGCAAAAATCATCTGCATAAGAGCTTAAATAGTCTCATGCAAATTGAAACATATGTCATTTAGCCAAGATAAATTCCCTAATACCCCTTAGTTATTTTGACACTAAAATCCTCTGTCACATGCTTCTAAGAGTCCTTCTGCCTGGTGCTGGGAGGAGTCCAAGTACATTTGAGCAAGATATGCCAGGCTCTGCAGTAGGTTTTCTAGGATAGAAGTGACTTATAAATATTTTGCCCTGTAACACCTCAGTGACGAGGTAGGGGCTATTTTTGAGTAAAGGAGGCACAATTACAAACACATCCAACCACCAGTGCTATATCTAAGATTGTTCTACCAGATTACCAGGGCATTCTTTTTGCTGCTCCATAGCCCTAACAACATTCATCCCAAATCTGCATGGTTTATGAATCTGCTGGTAGGATTTCAGTGCTGTGTAAACTGGCTGCAGTGAAGGCAGGGGCTAGAGGCTTGTGGATTTTTATTTTTCCAAACACCCTTTCTCCTTCTTGAACTGACTGCTGAGGAGGCCAGGGCCTGGAGGGTCGTTGGATCTATTTGCCATCCATCCTCCACTCTGGTCCTCCTTGTCCTTTCCCCGGTTCTGTCAGAGATGCCAGGATGCCATGCAGGGCGGGCTGCAGCTCTGCCTCTGTGTGAGCGGGGGCCTGGGGATTGCTGTACATGCTGGGCACTTGCTTTCCTGCTCCCCTCTCCCTCCTGAAAGCAGCAAGCCAGATGGCCAAGCCTCTCCCGCCTCGTGAGCAGCCACTGGAGCATTGGAACTGTTCACCCTGTCATTGTAACTGTGTATGGAAGTGGGGGAAAGGCAGGAAACCTAATGTTTGAGTTTATCAGGGAGACTCAGTTTGATAGCAGTTGAAACGGACAACATTTGTACACAGAATGAGCACACGCATGCTACACCATATGCATTAACCATGAGGTGGGGAGCAGGGAGATCCCAGTTGATGGTAAATCTTGTCTCACTCAGCTGGAGAACTGTTCTGGCTCTTCTTTTTGAAGTGTATGATGGGAAGCTGTGGTGCTTGGTGGCCAGGAGAGCCAGGCAGTGGTCAAGGGGGTCATGCTCTACCCTTGGCCCTGCTGCTGACTTGCTGAGTGACTTTGCACATACCCTGTCAAGAGCATCCATCAATCACCTGGCTGCATCATTTTTTGGAGGCTGGCTATGTGGGATCCCGATGCTCACTAGGTGTCCTTCCTTTCACACTGGACAGCTGCTGCAGCAGAACCTGGGCTTTTAAAATAAGCCTTTCTTCTTGTGCCACAATGCACCAGTTGTCAGCCAACCTGAAAGGGAATGAGCACTTGTCAGCATGCAGTGCCTTTCTGGCAGCTTGAGGGGGTGTGTGTGTGTACATGTGCCTGGGAAGTGCTGTTAAGCAGTAGCTTACACTTCTCAAAAAGAGAAGTCATGTGCTACTTTAGAAGGGTCTTCTTAAATGTCTAGGTAAATAAAGACTCTAATATCTGTTATCTGACTTCACAGCCTTTCAGTTTCATTAAGTTAATAGCCTCCATCAAGGGGCCAGCCCGGATGCTTGCAGTAGATTTAAAACCTGTGAATTCATCAATCTTAAATTGCACTTCAAGCAAAGTCAGCGTACTGCACCCTGGGGACACATGGAAACCCTAATGCTCAGTGCAGGACTTTGATGCCAGCAGAACAGGGACCAGATAACCAGGGTCCTTTGTGCAATCCTTATCTGTGCTTGTTCAGCTGAGAACTTCCCTTGCTTGTGCTGGTGCACAGTAGGATGTTTTGTCTTTGCAGACAACATGCTGAGCAGATAGTCATGGGGTGCTATGCTTCCAGACAACTACTTAAGAAAGCATGAGCAGAGGTGGACAGGTCTGGAAGATGGGTCATGGGGTAGATAAGTCTTTTCTGTGTCAACTTCTTAGTTTAGGCTTGTCCAAATTAACTTTCACTCTTGCAAAGACAATGTTGTCTTCTCTCACCACACAAATAAGGTGAAGGTATGTTTGATATTCCCTACAGGCTTTGAGAAATGATTCTTGTGCAGACAGGAGTGTGACTCTTTGTCATGGGATTTCTGTGGAGATGCAGTTGCTGGCACCTTGGACAAGGGATCCTAAAGAACGCTTAGAAAGACTATTATTCCTAATCTAGCTAGATATACCAACAACATAAACTACATGCCCTTTGGATAGGCTTAAGCTTGTGTGCTTTTAGATCTGGACCAGCAGGTGGGGCCTCAGCTGGCTTGTGATGACCCACAGACATTGACATTGTGTAGTCAGTCAGGGCACTGTGAAAACAATTGGCATTACAAGTCTATTTCTTAGCTCATGGGAAGGACTGTTAGAAGAGAAGCCAAGCTTATTATGGATACATAGGGTCAAACAACATTAATTCTATTTCACCTTGAGTTACTTCAGTTCAAATCCAGAGGATATGTTTCAGCTGACAAACCTTGTCCTAACTTGATTGAGATTTAACATTTTTCACCCCTTCACTTCTGAATGTGTGAAAGTCTTTCTGACTGGATGACTGAGACCTAGAAGACAGATTACTGCAGCCTAGCAAAGGTCCCTCCTTGTGACTCTGAGGCATTTTGGTACTTGTACATGGAGCTCATACTGCCACTATCAATACTAGGGGTGTAAAAGTAATCATTGTTTTGTCCAGATCCTTTCAGTATCTACCTCTTTTGTAGAAGTTCTCCACTCTCAGTCTCACCTCACTGTGTGGATTCAGAGGCACAGTCTGGGCTTCCGGATGCACTGCAGAAACAAAGTCAAACTGCAGACAGAGTAAAAGATCTGGAGTGACTTCAGTCTTGTGTCCCTTGGTATTGCATCTTTCAAGAGGAACAATGAAACTAAAACTGAACTGGAAGAAGAGAGAGAGAAAGAGAGAAAGAGAGAGAGAGAGAGAGGGAGAGAGGGAGGGAGGGAGGGTAGGAGTGAGAGGCAGCCAACTCTGTACCTATCCATGTGCAAAGCTCATCGTGTGAGCTCTAGACCATTTCTGAAAATGTCCAGAAAAGGAAGAAAGAGCAGTATGTGCCTGTGTTTTTATCCCAGCTCTTTCTAATTTGTACTTTGTAATTATATCTTATTTTTTATTCTTGGATGCTTTTCCTCCTTGTGGAGTCCTTGCTACTGCCTGCATTTCATACATAGCAAGGTCCTCATCACATCAAGAATTCATAATCATCCAAAAATATTCAATAGGAATATAAAATATTTACATGTGAAAGACTGTCAGACAGAATGAATCACTTGTGTTACTCTGTTGGAAATTGTTCACTTAGAGAGGGCATGAATTTTGCCAGGGCAAAATGTGTGATTCTGGATGAGTGCTGTGGGTATGGTGTGGATGAGACCCCAGGGTGGTCCTTGTAGCTCCTGTCCTTGGCTGCTCTGTGGTGCGTGAGGATGGCTGGGAGCCAGGTCCAGTATCTCTTCCAGGATGGGGCAGGCTCCAGGTGTCTTTGCATAGTGAGCCAGACCTTGTTCTGCTGAGCGCAAAGTAATGATATAAGACAGAAGGAGGACAGGTGGCCAGTCCTTATTCAGACATCTGACACAACCCTTATTTACAACCCAGATTCCCACCTTTCTTTAAGTGCCTTGCTGATTCTTTTTCAGAGTAGGTGCACTTCCAATACCTTCTGTTTCTTTGCTGAATCTGGCCCATGCATGTACCTTTCTGCTGCACAGTGAAATCCCCACAGAGGCTGTCTCCAACTGCAGTCTCTTATCTAATCTCTGCTCATGCTCTGACTTTCTTGAGTCAGCCCTTCTCCTGTACAGGCTCCTCAAGACTATTGTATCCACTTGTAACCACCCTCCTTTTTGATAACTGCATCTGGATGCAGCACAGTTGTCATGGCGTGAGCTGGGAAGAGTAAAATTACTTTGGCAAGTGACCCGAGGGCACGTCCACACCGCACAGTGCACTGCTGTGCTGAAGTGCTGAGTGAGCCCAACAGCAGGGTGCTGCATGGAAACATTAGCTCGGGTCATGAAAGTGGCGTAGCAATGCCAGCAGACTGCTCCCAGCAGGACCAACTCCCTGGAGCCAGCCCCACACAGTGAAGCTCCAGTGCCTTTGAAACCACAGTGAAGTCATGACATGCAAGCCTCAAAATTTCTGCATGAGCTGCACTGCATGATGGACATATGCTCTCTAGTGTAAGTGTGAGAAGAAGATGCCTTGTGTCTTTGGGCACGCAGTCTAGGATCCATCCATGTGCACTATTGCAGCAATGCATAAGTCAGTTGTAATTCCCTGAGAGAACACACATGGTTACTGTTTGACACTGGCCAAATAAGGTTCTTTTATAAACCAAATGTATAGAATTAAGTGGCAGGAACCCAAACACTAATCAAACTGGATCGTGTCTGGGACAGTAGTCTTGGCCATTTTATATACTGCTAATGCTCTTTTGAAGCTAAGGGGTTTCAGGATGCCTCTCTGAAGGAAGCTATTTAGCACAGGTCTGTTCTAGTTCAAGAACTGGTAGAAGGAAAGGAGTCTGATAAGAAGGGGTGCTGACTACTGGAAAGATTTCAAAACAGAGATAAAATTCATCTCTGTAAACTGATCATATCTAGTGTAGTTTCTGCTCCCACTCTCATTCGTGTAATAAATAGTGTGAGGGTGATGAGGCACCAGAAAATGCTGCCCAGGGAAGCTCTGGATGCCCCATCCCTGGAAGTGTTCAAGGCCAGGCTGGATGGCGCCCTGAGCGACCTGTTCTAGTGGAAGGCTGCCCATGACAGGGGATTGGAATTAGATGATCTTTAAGGTCCCTTGCAACCCAAACCATTCTATGATTCTATAAACAGAAACAGCTGTCAGACTTTTTCTCATGAGGCTAAGCAGTCTCTGTTTTCATCTGTTTGTTGGTTTGACAGAAGGGAAGGACCTATTCTGGAAGAAATACCATCACATTATGATACTGAAGCAGTAAATCTTGTCCTCTGTCAATACACAGGGGGAGAATGGGCTAGAAAGAGATTGGAATTCCCAGAAATCTATACGATACAGGATTTGAAGGGTTCCTCTGCTCTTTCTGCATTGGTATAGGAACAGTACCCTGTCATAGACAAAGATTCATCAGGAGTTGAATTTTACTAAACCAGTACCCAGAGGGGATTTAAGGGTTTGGGCTAGAAGGCAGGGAGGAATCTAGACTCGTTTCACCTACTGTGAGCTTGGTAAGGCACTTAATTGCTCTGTGTCTCAATTCTCTTTCTTTAAACAAAGGCAAAGTTGCCATGATAAGTTCTAAAGGTGCGCTGCTGATAAAAAGGTGGTGGTAATCCAGATAATACTAATAGTGTATTAGCACCAGGGCAAGAAAAACAACATTGTTTGGTCTGCAGTCCACAGAAACTGCTATCTGATATTTTCTCAGCATCTTCCCTGTAAATTCCAAACTTTCTTGTTGTCCTTTCCCTAATGAACTCTGTGAGCCTGGAACATGCACACACATATCTTCACACTCACACACACAGGGGTTTTCTTCTAAAATGTCAGTATAGAAGAGACTATGAGCATCAGAGCTGCGCCGCAAAATGGAAAAGACCTAGGGATTTATATTTAAAAGCAGGAGGAGAATAGGGGCAGTGGAAATCACTCAAGAATATTTTATAGAGAACAATCCTATGTTGACAGAGGGATGAACTAGGTGACCTAATAAAAACTGTTGTTACAGATTTTTTCATTTCTGTCACATAATAGAGGACTTCAGTCTCCAGAGCTGTCAATCCAACAGCTTTCACTGGCAGAAGTATTCACTCAAAAATAATCTTGGTGAAAGGAGAAAACCTCAGTTAACTGCTTGCCTGGGGCAGATAGAATGCAGCCAGAAGGCTTGTTTGGCAAGTAATTATAAATGCACTTTTGCTGCCCAGGTGCAGGAAGGACAGCTTAAGCTTTTACTCATTAACATCATTAAAATTTCCATTTCAGCCATTGCTCTGGAGTTGACAGTGCTTGCAAAATTGTGACCAGGTCAAGTCAAAATTGGCAGTGAGGCTGATGCTGGGCACCATGAGTTCAATTGCTTTAAAAAGCCAAAAAAACACCAAGAGAAATGTTAAATGATTCAAATGTACCTTCCTGCTCTTTAGATAACAGGAAAGCTGGCCTTGAGGACAGAAAGAAATAAAGGGAAAGAAGGTTCAAGAACACAGGAAATGCCACATCTGATCTAGCCAATTATCCATTTGGTTGGTATTTTGTCTTTGATACTGATAGGTACCAGAAGTTCCTAAAGAAGAGTCACAGGATCTCATGCTGGATAGTTAAGGATAACCATTGCTTAGGGAAATATCTTCCCTAGCACCCTCATTAGCGGTTGGCTGGTGTGCCATATTGTGAAGCTGTGAAGCTTTTATATTCATCATTTGTATCTTAACTTCTTCTCTTGTAAATCTTGAAAATTTCCACAAATATCTCTTTCTTATTTGAATCCTTCCACACCCTGCACCTCAGAGATATCTTGTAGCAGAGATTTCCACAGGTGAATGAGGATGCCTGAGGAGAAGTATTCCCTTTGATGGAATACTTTCCCTATCGCTCAGTTTAATGAGATGTGCCTTTGGTGCTGGAGTGCGAAAGACAAGGCAAATAGGAACATTGAATTTTCTTTTCTATGTAATTTATTCTAAGTATTTTGAATGCCTATTTTATTTATACGATTTCTAAAATAAATACACCTGGCATTTAATTTTCCTCCTACATGGAAGTCATGCTATTCCTTGAAACAATTGTGTTGACTATTTTGGAACCCTTTTGATTTCTGCTATAATTTTCTTTGAATACAGAACTGAGCACAGCATTCTGGACATAATGCTCTTTCATACTTATCTCACACCATTTTTAGTAAGAAACTCCACCCTATTCCCTGTGCATGCCCCAGCAAATGGAGAGCACTGTTTGACCATAGAGGAGCATGGTGCTACAAGGATGTAGAATGCAGCCTAGGAGGACATAAAATCTCTCTAATTTTGAACACATATGGATACTTCAAATGAATCCTTCCAATGTACATTTGTTACCAGGAAACTTAACACCCTTATGTGGTTGATTACTCACATCTTTCTCTAGGTTTGACAAAGAATATTTGCCATTTGCAAGTATCTCTGCCTTACTGACTATTCACCTTTACAGCATTGTCTGTAATCTACAATAATAGATCTTTCTAGGAGCTAGCTGCATGCTGCTACTAATATTTTTCTGTGTTGGAAATGGCAGACTTGATGCTAAACTACATATTTATTTTTTCAGATGCTTAGCCAGCTTTTCTGCTTGCCATGGCATGATGTTCTCATTAATAGAGTACCTGATTGCCTACTCTCTTGTTTGGATCCTGTCGAGAATGCTTTGAAAATCCAAGCGAAAACAGGCAGACAATTTTCATTTGTCCCACATTTGCTGACACACTCAAAGAGTGCTAATAGATTGAAGTGGTTTTGAAAATGCCCTTCCAGAGTCCCTGTTATATCTGCAACTTTCAGATATTTTGTCATTTCAGCCTTGTTTTCATCACAGGTAGCGAACACTCCCTACTCTGATTTCCCAAACACCTGTTGCAGAGGGCAACATCTGCTGATTCTCCTTACAGCTGATATCAGCCAGGCTGCATGCTTTCTGCACATCTTAGCAACTTCTTTCTTAAATCCATTCAAACCATCAGATGTACTGTGTGACTTTTGCCAAATTGCGTAACTATTCTATCTTGCTATTTCTCCTCCTTCCCCTTTGTATAATAAGGCAAAAGTAGTTATCTTTCTCACAGTGTGTTGGAGAAACTTACTTCATTCATTTTTGTAAAGTCCTTTGAGTCTTTCAGAAGGAAGTTGCTACAAAAGTGCAAAGTACTATTATTCAAGGACTTAAACAGTATTCCTAAGTGTATATATTTAAATATATTGGAAAATTTCGGTCCATCCTTAAAAATGTAAGTTCTATATGAAATGCTTTTGTGATCAGCTCTGTTTCCAATGTTTTCAAATTATACTATGCTTAGGAAAGAATTGCCTCTGTTTGGATGGATCCTGTAGATTAATTGTTTTAGCCTATCTTTTCCCTGCAACCATCCCTTACATATTAATAAGTAATAACAAAAAATCATGATCCCAAGCCAACTGCAACCTCTGGTTTCAGTTTTTTTCATATAATCTCCCCTCATTTTTTAAAATTCCATTTTTAATGCCTTGCCTTTCCTCTTCTGTTTTATTGTTTTTTTTCTGTTTGCTGAGTAGATTATGTGGTTTCCCCTCTGAATTTCCAATGAAGCTGAAACATGGATATGATTTTTGCCTTTGCTTATGCCTGTACTGTCACAACAGCATCCATGACAGTGTTTCAGCTCCGGGAACAGGGTTTATTCTGCCAGTGTACACACTGGTTCTCGAAAGTTACTCTAGACCTAATGAACATCCTTCATGCAGCATTTCCTCACATTTTTTCCTGCTCCTAATAGCATGCTCCAGTAATCCCTCTTTTGTATTTACACATTGCCAAACACCTACCTTTTGACCCCACAAGTAATTTCTTTTATGTTGTCACCTCTACCTCTCTGATAATTGCTGTGGTAATTTTTTCTGAGACCCCTTCATGCTATGTGGTAAAGACACTGATAACCACCAGGTCAGAACCCTGAAAACATACTGCTCATTAACCAGATGAATGGGCCTGTTGCCATTCTCTGAGTCTCAGACAGATGTCTAGTCAGGATAGATGATCATTCATCCAGCTACACTCATCTCTGGGGCTTCTTTAAGGAGCCATTTCTCAGCTGATGGCTCTTAAAACTGGAAAATGGCTGGCTTGTTTGCCCTGAAGTCTGCCCACTCTGTCTATCCCTGAAGTCTGCCCACTGGGCTATCCCCGCAGCTACTATGATTAATTGCAATTATTAAATTGTATTGGTATTGCTTCATCACACAGCATTGCCCAAGACCAGACTGGAGTTTAAGAAGTTTGTTCTACCCTCAGCGCTTAGCCTGGCCCTTGCTCCACAATAGCTCAGCACTTTCATCTTCCTCCCGTGCTCTGCAGCAACATCATAGATGACATGTTATTTCTTCTTGCTTTCCCTTGCTTTAGAGGGGAAGCTACAGTTCTCACATCAAAGGTTTATTGATGTCCTCAGATGCTCTGGGTAGGCATGCTGGGGACATGGCTGCAGGGAGACCCTCTGCTCCCAAGGTGCCTCTGCCACATGCTCTCCTGCTCACCCCCAGCCAAGCCACAGGATCCTCAGGGACCAGGCAGCTCTAGCTCAGCCGTTGCCTTTTGTGGCTTTTTGTGGTAACTGAGTAAATGATAACATCATCCAAGCTCCTTGAAGAAATATTTTCTAACCCATTTATCCATCTTGCAAGTGGGAAAGATGGAAGTAGGAAAAGCCAGGTGTCTGTCTGTGACACCATGAGGCAATTTGTGAACTGTTTACTTGAAAGCACAAAATTTGTCACTTGTGTGAGTAATTTACTGCTAATTATGAGCTTACAATCTGCAGATAGAAAAATCAGAGCCAATGCACATTTTCAGAGAAAAAGGAAAATTACTCAGAGTACTATATAATTATGCACTTAGCTGGGACTTGCTCCTGAGCCTTTCTAGAACATTGGTTTTCAACTTGAGCAAGTTTACATACAATTGCATTAGCATGTATGTGGGAAGGGAGAATAGCATATGCCAGAGAGAGGAAAAACCCAGAAGACTCACAGCAGACAAACCAGGAGGATAGAACCCAAGATGGTAAACAGCTAAAATTTCCTTCTCAAAGCGCAGAAGATTGGTAATTCTTGGCTGTGCATCACTGCTGTACATCATGCAACCCATTCACATTTTGCTATTCCAGCCCTGAACTCCGCATGCACATCTCTTCCTCTTCCTCTGGCCCGTGTTACAGACTGATTCTTCCCATCCTAAGCTCACAAATGCACTCGGCTGAACTCAGACCCATATGTTGTACCTAGCCAGTGAACAAAAACAATGGAAAGGAAAACCTCTTTTTCATTCCTGACTCGATGCAGTGTTGAACTGCGGTCACCAGAGCTGCCAGACCAGCAGGATGATCTCTTGCAACATACAACTGCAGCCAGCAACTGGGTTTTGCTGATGCTGTATGCTGTATCTTCATTTAGTGTCTCCTTTGCAAGAAAGAGAAAACCTAAAAATATTTCAGTGGATTAAGTCACACAGTTACTGAGTTAATAGTCTAAGGGCAAAGAAAGGGAAGCTAGAGAGGTAAGAGGTGTTGTCAGCTGAGATTTGAAATGGGATGAAGAGTCAGTAAGGCAGGAAGCCACAGGAAGGAAAATGTTAAATACTTAATTGAATCTGTGTAAGTGATTCTTTAATGATAAACTAGGGATAGGTGAAGCAGAGAAATTAGAGATGGAAAAGACTTATTAGGTCATGTAGCCCATAAAGCGGTTCAGATAAAATAACAGTCTTTGCTGCTCACAGATACCCCCACTCTCATTGGTTCTTGCTCATTCTCCATTTTGCCTACGTACAGGAACACCCTAGATTTCACTTGCATTTCAAACCTACAGGAAATATTTTCAGAAGTATTTATTATTTATAATTTTTCTTTAAATGAAGAGAATGTGGTGGCGAATTAATTAGCATCCTTGGAGACGGGTGTTCTTTGCTCATTGCTACTAACAGAGCAGAAGCAAGATGTGTTTGTGCTTCCTTTGCTGTCTGTCCCTGCTGCTGCAAAACAGCTTGCCCAGATGTGGAGTGGGGACTGAACTGAGCAGGAGCCCTGAAGCCGCCTGTTGAGATCCATGGCTTAGCAGGCATCTCAGTGCCAAACAGGGCCTCTGTTTTTGCTACACAGACATTTATCTACCTGAAAATGGACAGGCAACCCAGACAAAAATCATTAGGCACAGGCCTCTAAGAGCCATAAAATAATCAGGATTAAGGCTTCCTGCTGAGTCAGTCACAGGGATGGTTTCTGGGCACCAGAGCTCTGTTGTTACACAGGGATCAGCATCCCAAGACCCACGCTGAGCTCTTGCCAGCAGCTCCAGCCACTCAGAGAAATCTGGTTAACTTTTGCAGTTGGTTTTATGTGGGAGCCTGTAGGCTCTGGAAGGTCTGTGCCAGTTCTCCTGGGCGTCTTTCATGAGCTGGAGAGTGTCTGGGAGACTCTGGGTCTTTGGAGCAGAGCACATGTGTTTGGGCACTTAGCAGAATCTACAGGGATATTTTTGTTTTACCCAAGACAATAATCAGCCTCTGGATAACTCATCATCTGCCAGGTTTCACTGAAGAAATATGAATTACTTAAGCAGTTCTTCTCCATCCCACTCATCAGAAGGGTGGTTTGGAAAAATGCCAGCTTCACTGGGAACAAGCCAACACAGCAAACTAATTTTTCATTAACAATGGTCTGAAATTTTTAATGAATCTGCTTCATTCATGTTTGCTCCAGTTTTGCCCTGCACTTCGTACCCATGTAGGATGAGTGGGGTGAGCTGGCAGGTCTACCTGAGGAAGAAGAAATTTTAAGCAATTATTGCCAGAGAATGTGGAGATGTTAAATTTAGATTCATAGCAAAAAGTACCTGAGGAACTAGTCTCAGATCAGAAACCCACTGGGAGATGATCTCCCCATCCAAACCTGTTTCCATTTTGTGCAGTGACTCCTTTCAAGAAACTGGACACTCAAGGAGAACCATGGACCAGATTTATTCCAGTAACTTTGAACTATAAGTGCATTTGTGAAAAGAACAATCTGCCCATTAATGGTTTGAAGGAAAGGACAAATTAATTGAGTGAATGATTGATTATTCTCCCAGTCCTTCAAATCTCCAAATGCAGTGAGTCCTTTCTAGCCCAATCTCCTCATCAAATCTTCTCCCCTTTAAAAGCTGTTGTATTATTTTTCTACATTATTCATGTACTGAAATAAACGTGTTGGTTATGGAGTTGTCCTGTCTCCCTTCCCTTCTGCTGAAAATATTATTTAACTTAAGGGTGACAGTTATATAATTTAATCTTTGCCTTTCATTATTAATGAATTTTAACATGAAATATGTAGGCATTTTCCCTATTCTGCCATATAGAACACTGGCCATAATTATGTCAGATGGATTTTTTTCCTCCTTTTTTGGAAGAAACATTTATTAGAAACTGTCCTCCATGGTGCTGACAGAGGAAGTTTAAATGAATGGGTAATTTCTGCCTCCTTATTTTTAGCCTTCTTGTTGGCCATTTTCAATAACAGACCTTTCCGGTGCCCTACGGCCTGTTGGCCTGAGTCCTTTCTGGGGGGATGGATCTCTGCCCCTGCAAGCAATTCTAATAAAATCAACAGACACAATAGTGAAGGTGAGTTTGGTTAGACCCTTTCCTGAGGTCTCTCATGAATTTTCTCACTTGAGACAAGGCTCTAGTTCCCATTTTACTTGCCTGAAAAAGAGCATGGGGAAATAATATGCACATTCACAACAAGAGCACTGCAAACAGCAGCCTAGAGTTTCTCATGACCAGTCCCTTCCTCTTCTCATGAGTCCACCCTCCTTTTCACAGCTGCCAGTTCCCCCAGGACATGGAGCTGCTCCCACACCCCTGGTTCCTGACGGTGCTGTCACCATCTTTCCTCCTGCTTTCTGGTGTGATTATTCTCACTCCTGTTTGCACACACAGATGGAGCTCAATGGATCCCTAATAGCGTCATTTACTTAATTAACATGCAATTAGCTTAATGAATATTTTAACCTCATTATGTAGTTACTCATCTTTATCTGCTGTGGGTAAGTCTAGTGCCCAGCTCTGGACTGTTATAAAGACAAGTTAAATTAGTCCAGTTCTTCAATTATGTCCAAGAGGCCCTCTGTATACATTTCTTTCTCCCTCCCTTTACGTCTCATGTCTATAATGGAAGGTCTGGTGTTTAAGGAAGTACAGCCCCTGAAAAACTAGACATTTCCTTAGAGATGAGACATAAGCAGAGGGTGGTGATATTGAATTCTTGTGGGTGGCTAGGTGGTGTTTCTGCTGTTTGGTCAGGATGAAAGCTCTACCTATGAGACAGGTTTTCCCGGCACAAACATTTCCCAGCTCTGGGTCTTTCCTGTTTTCAGTCTGCTGTATGGTGTGATGGTGTGGTGCACAGTTTATGGTGGGACAAATGCCCTGCTCCATCATGTTGTTCAGACTCAGGATTTGTACCTCAGCAGAAGCATTATCTATGCCTTGCAGTCATGGGCTGGTTGTCTGTCAAGTCACTGACCAGCCTGTGGAAAACCATCCTGGGAAAACTGTCTGAAGTTGGCAAGGAAACCACAGTCCTTTGAGCTCACATGAGGGAGGAGATGGACTCTTGCCCAGAAGTATTGCAGGAGGAATGAAACAAGGAAAGGTGTCTTCTTTCTCTCAGGTGATCTTGTTGGCACATTTCACCCTCTTCTTCCAAGCAAGTATCTTAGCAAAGCTTAGCAGGAGTCTGTCTTGATGTGAAGTTCCCATCTCTCCCTTCTCCAGACAATCAGTTTGTAAATGCGGCTGGGGGAAACAAGCATGGGTGAGGGAAGAAAGCTTGCTTGAGTCAAGAGTGACCTCTTGAGCTGACCACAAAGCAAAAAAGGAGAGACTTGCTCAGTTTTACTAGATGGGCAGAGCAATATCCTAATAGATCATGTCTTCACTCCCTAACTGGGACACATGCATGAAGGAAAATCTCGCTCCCACCATGCTCTGGGAAGAAAACAAAATGCATCTCTGCTGGCATCTTAGCAGCCCCCTCACTGACTGTTCCTTCTTGTTATGATCTGGGGAAGGCAGTCATGCTTTCTACCCCATGGAGGAAAGCAGGCTGGGAAGTCATTTGGTCTCAGTGGGAATCCACACAGAGAGAAAGGAATGGACTTCAAAGATCTTAACAGAAAGAAAATATCTCTTGTAAAATGCCATTGGAAAGTTAAGAAAGCAGTGAGTACGATTTTCTTCAGGCTAAGCTTTTTGTTTTGAGTCAGCAAGGTTAACCAGAGAAATAGAGCAGAAAGTTGAGATTATTGGGAATGGCTACACTTGGGTTTTCAAAGCCTTCTCACATACTTCAAAGGAAAACAACAAGCTCTATTTGCACAATGCATAGCCCTGCCTTCTTAACCCAAAACTTGCTATGCAGAGAGGGAGAGAAGTGAAATATTAAGGGGGTGTTGGTAAAAGAACAAGCACAGAAATAATGAGGGATGTCTTAATGATAGGAAAGCTATGCCCTCTCCTCCACAAAACCAAGGGTCCTATCCAGCAGGGCTTCTTGAGGATGCATTTTTCTGACAGTGTCCACCTCCCTGCCAAGGCAGGCCCAGAGCTCTCGGTCAGCTATTTCCGTCTCTGACTCGGCATGTCATGTTCAAATTCTGTCAAGGTATCACCCGGCTCCTGTCCTCACAGAGGAGCAGCCGTGTTCAATGAGGTAATGAGCTGAGAAGATTTGTGGGTGTGCATATTGCAGCAGGGTCAGCCCATGCAATCCATGTAAAGAGCACTAAGTCTGCATTATTTGTCTTAATCTGTCACTCTTACAGAAACAGCTGTTACTGGGCCTGAATACTTTATCAACAGGACAAACACAGCTAGAACAGCCATCCATCCCAAAGTCAAGTGGACAGACTCATACTGCTCAGTGCTGTGACTGCTGAAGCCAAAGAATCAGGTTAATATTCATTTGTCGTCATCCTTTGGCTTGACTGAAGCAGCCTTGTGTTGCAGAATTAGTTTAGTCCCCATTTCCTCCTGTTGCTGTCATGAATAGTTCCCTATTCTTGCCAGCTCGAGGGAGGGCCCTGTGTCCTCACCCAAGATGACAGAGAAGTATCTTTCCAGAGACAGAGGAAGTAACTGATAAGATCCATGTGTTGCAGAACTTGAAGACCATGATCTCTGGTTGACATTGTTTTCTACGTGGGGGTTCCCAAAGAGTTCCTGCTAATGTGGTATATCTGAGTATATCTCAATGAGGGTAAGCTGAAATCAAACTGTCAAGTCACTGACAGTGTACTTGAGACACTTTAGTTTCAGACAAATCTTTTTGCTTTGTGACACACGGCAAGACACCCTACTATGGTCAGGAAAAGTAATAAGCATGTTGGTGCTGCTGTAGACAGGGCTGTATCCAGCTGCCAGTATTTGTGCATGTGCCAGAGAGAGCAAATGCCTCCACTCCCTTAGGTCAAGAGGGTAAAGGCTTTCATTTCGGCTGTGAAGATACCCCCATGTAAATTTTTTCATGATGCTTGGGTGTGACTTCAGAGCTATTTAGGTGCTGGAATCCTTTGTGTGTGTAGCACAAATGTGAATCTGACCCAAGAGACTAGCTGTTCCTTTTCAGATGATTTTTGGTTGTCTTTGTAGAAAATTCACAGGGATTCCACATTCACAGCCCTGCTCTACATCAGCTGGCAGGCTCAGAAGAGGCCAAGGGCTTGCACCCTCACTGGTAGCCCTGGCTGGGGAATACTGGGGGGAATAAAGCCCTGTGTGAGAAGCTGTTTTTCTCCTATCCCCTTGATAGAGAGATGATGAGATGACTTTATTCACCAGGGCTGTCAATCCGACACCTTTCAGCAGCAGGAATTCTGTTTAGAATAAAACAATAGACCCAAAGTTGATAATAAGATGCAAATTATGTACCAGTATGCAGAAGGCAAAGATAAGATTTGCATAAAATGTTTGTATGACAGCAGCTAAGTATCCCTAATTTTTTCCCAAAAGATATTGAAACACAGAAAGCTCATCTCCGCTCCTCTACCACAGCTCTCAGCCTGCAGTTCTGTATTAAGAGGGCAGACCAGTTCACCAGAGAAGTGCCCCTTCCCCACCACATACTGGAGGGAGCAATCTCCTGAGGGAGGTTCAGGTCAGGCTTGGTTGCTGTCAGAGACAGCACTGTTGATTTCCTTCTTCAGGAATCTCTTTTAAAGGAGTGGAAGCCATTAGCTAAGAAGGTGAAATGAATTTGCTTCTGCTCTTCTGTATTTGCAGAGCTTGTCCAACAACTGCTCTCTGTGGAGCTTAAAATAGTCTTTTGAGGGTAGGAAATGTCCCACCAGCTTCAATCCAACAGCTAAGTCTTCTGTAAAAAAGCAATCCAGGGTGCCAGTGCTGGCATAGTTTCTCTTTTGTGAGCAGGCAAGAGTTTCTTGCGTGGTGGGATACACTGGATATGTACTTTGGTCAATTTCCAGCTCAAAACATGGTCCTTCTACTTCCACTGTCTTGTCAGAGTTTGGGCCAGAGTGGGTCAGGGGCTGGAGTGTTTCCCAGAGTCAGTGGGGACTATTCACCAATGCTAACACGTAACCTGTAGATTTAGGTGTGTTAGCCAAAATCTGATGCTTTGCAATGTGGCTTCTGCACATCCTTTGGTTTGCAGGTGGAGACTGCAGGTCTTCCTAAGGAGTGCAGGTGGCTTCAATGTTAGTGCCCTCAATGGCTGCTTCTCTGCACCTTGGTGTCAGCTCAGGACTTTTGGTGCACCACTCAGAGGATGCCAATAGCACCCTTGCTTGAAGACTGTAAGGATCCCTCCTGCATGACCTCATCCAGCCTCACTGTGCTCATCAGGGTTGGCCACACCTCAGACACTGGCAAAGAGAGAGTGCAAGGGAAAAGGGTGCTCTTAGGATATAGGGGCTGCACCACTCATTTCAAACCCTGAAGCAGTGTCACACAAATGAAAGAGAAAAACTGGGGTTCTCCAGAGATGCCTGTACACATGCACACACGAGTCTGACTCATCTCTGACTGCCCAGGGGCCCTTCTGTCAGGTGGAAAAGAGCTGAGCTGTGCCAGTTGCAGCAGCGGCTGCAGCAGCAGCAGTGCCCTGTTCTCGTCATTCACTGCCATCTGCTTCTCCCAGTCAGACTCTATAGCTATTTTCTCCCCACCAGACGGTTAAAAACATGCCCTGATTTTTGTCTTCCGTGCAATATTTTATTTACGGTGGTTCTGGACCAATCCGGACCAGCTTTCTTAGAGAAGGCCAGATAATGGGAATTCAGCATTTCCCCTTCATTACTGATTGATTGTCTCTGTGTCTTGGGGGATTAGAATTCTGCATTTTGAGTCACTCTTGGCAAGTCTAAAAGTAACAAAAATACACCTGGGTCTTGAAATCAGGCCTAAGAAAACTTATCCTTTCCTTCCTTGGCTTCATAAATGTACCTGTTTTATTTGCATTGCTAGTTACTTTATTTGAGACATACAGGGATTGTGGCCCTTTTCATTGCAGAGCACTTGATAAAGTATTTTAGAAGAGTTAAGTACTGTCTATGCCCAGGATGGACAGAGGAACTACTATAGTTGTGTGCCCGAGACCACAAACTTCCATTAAGTGATACTGTCTTCCAACAACTCCACTGACAATGTTTTTGTATTCTTTCTGTCATACAAAATATTTTTAGATTGGTATTAACCTCTCTGTGCTTATGTGTGTGGATGCATATACGTGTGTATATTATTACCCTTGGTATTAAACATTGAAAAATGTACCTGCTAGATTTGCTTTGTGAAAAGCAGAAAGTACTGAACATCAGTGAGCTCTGTGCTGAACACAGGACAGGCTGTGTACCTAGGAGAAATGAGGAATCCCAGCTATGAGGAATGTGTAATCATGCATTCATGCTACTGCTTTTAAAATGTAAGAATGAGGTTACAATCTGTTTCTCTTTTAAAGGTCCGTTTCAGTTCCCTTACAATTTTGTCTTGTGAAATGTGTTTGGCTTGAAAAAGACCAGGCTGACTCTGAAATCAAGGGAGAATATTTGTGCAACATCGGGAGGAGAGCTTATCAAACAATATTGGAGCAGTAGTTTATTAAAGATTTAACCCCTTTGACATTTTCATTTTTGTTTACTGTTTGTTCACATCCCGCTAGCTCAAGGATATACTGTTTATTGTCCTTGAGATTTTCTGTATCATTAATTCTGGCTGGAGGCTCCAGCAACAGCTGCATTTGAAAAAAACTAGCTTATAACTGAGAGCAATTATGAATGATTTTGTTGATGTCCTCTTACCTTATCGATTTCACTAGAAATTTCACTAGAAATCATCACCTTGATAGTACTCCCATGGAGATCAAATGGGAAGGACATGTGTGAATGTCATGATCCCTTGAAATTTAGCTGTGTGTGGTAAGTGTACAGAAGTCCTCTCCCACTTGGGGTGAGTAAGCCATCCTCGTTCCCAACACTCCTTTTTCCATCCTGGCACAATGACGATGCACCATATCTACTAGATACAGTTTATAGGGCAGAAGAATTTGTTTTATACAAGATAGCCCAATTATCTACATCCTTTCATTTAAGGGGGAGGCTGCATTTGCAGCTATAAGATAATGATTCCAGGTTCTGCTTTGCAGATGCGAGTTTCTCTACCTTACTACAGACAGGGCTGTTTTCAAGCATGGGCAAAGCTGCTGGCTGCCATGGCCATGGCTACAGCAGTCCTGAGCCAACTGCCCAGCCTTTCCTCCTCAAGCTGTGTGGTATTAAGGAGATAGAAAAGAAGAAACACGTCCACGGATGGACCCACTCTGCTGCTGCCACACAGTTGAATTTTCCCTGTTGAAGGGTGAAGTGAAAATCCTTGGGCTGCAAAATTAAATTTTACCTACCCTGTTGATAAGCCTTGAGCCAACTCTGATTATAGAAGTATCTTCACCTTATTTTATTTTGACTACAAAGAGAGACTTATTGAAAGGTTAATTTTGATCCCTGTTAAGAAAAAAAAACAACAAAATTCCTCTTGCTTCAAGATTTTATATTTAAGTCTTACTGACAATACAATATTTTCTGAAAGTGTTACTTGGGGAGGAATATTTTTAATCTAAAATCATTTATGGTACCTTCATTGCAATATGTTTGCCACTTTTTTTGTGAGCCTCTATGAGTCCAACATAAACACATTATCCTGCAAAATCTTAAATTAAGGTAGGTTAGACACTGCTTCTGCAAGAGGCAATTTTCTAAATCAGGGATGATAAATGTAGAACCGTGATTCGAAAATGAAATGTGATTCTCCACCAAGACAAACAAGGAGAAAAAAAAGTGCTCATATGAGAAATTTTTATTGGTAATTTCTTGATCAGCCAACACTCATTTTCCAGAGAGAAAGGCATCTATTGGTTCCTGTAAAATATTCTTTCTCAAGCATCTTCTATCAATATGTCAGCTGTTTTCAGGGGCTCAGAGGTACATGGGGAATAAAGAAGAGTAATTAGCATGAGACACCTCACATAGGATGTTTGGAGCAAGGTTGAACTCATCCCCTATCAGCTGTGGTGACCAAACCCCATGTTATCCCAAGACAAGGTGTGCCCAGGGCAGCTGGACTGAATCATCAGGCACAAGGAGGCACATTTCACCTTATTCCTCCCTCTGCCCCTTCATATCAGCCCTTCATATCCAACCCCCCTGGCTTCTTTGCAAGGGTGGGACTCTTAAGAGAATTCTGTCAGAGTGTGAAGCAAGTGAGGGGGTGCCAAAAGGTGGTATGGAGAAAAATAAGTGCCAACTGAGCAGAAAGAAGGGGCAGAGCTGCCAGGTCCTGGGCACCCTGCTCAGCCTCCCCCTCCAAGCCTCCCCTCACCCTACCCATGGCCCAGGACCACATTTCAGCCCAAACAGGGGCCATCAGTCCCTGCCCCAGCAAGCAGTTCCTTCTTACATTCTCACTTTCCCCACTTTTCAGTAGTCTGCTTGTTCCACCATTTTTCCAGCAGTCTTTGCTGCTCTTTTCCTGCTTCAAGCTGCCCCAGTGTCCCTCTTAAATCCCCTCCCCAGGCCATTCCCCGCCCCCTCCTTTTGCTGTCCACCCCATTAATTCCAGAGTCAGTGCTGCCCTGACTCTCCACCAGCTTCTCCCTCTCACCTGGATCTTGCTGGTTCCTCCAGTCCCTCCTGAAGCTGGGTGAAGAGGTGGCACCCATCTCTCTCACTCTTGATGCCGAAGATCAGGAAAAAACAGAGTGGGAAGACCAGAGGCGTCGATTCCTCAGTGCCAGCATCACATGGCATGATGTCACTACTTCTAGCAAGTGACATACTGTGGTTTACCTGCAAATCTGAGGGCTGCTGAAGAGCTGTAAATCTGATCCCAAATGTATATTGTTCCTTCAGAATACTGGTTTGTGCATCCTAATGAAATACGGCACTGCTCCATGTGAAATACAAATGAATGGTTTATTATTGGCTTCTCAGAAATCAGTACTGGAGGTTGTTCCTCACAATGCGCTTTGATTAGAACAGGAATGCAGACCAGCAGTGTTTCCTTCTGTCGCCGTAATCTGTGAATGATTTGGTCCATCTAAACATTATACTATTTTTCGCTAATTTTACTGAGTGACGTAGCTAATAGGGAAGTCTGTTGCTGCTGCCCAAAATCCCCATCCGATTTTCCTGTGGAAGTTTGGATGCAGAGGTTGGCTCAGCAAGGAAAAGTGCCTCACCCTTGACCAGAGGATAGCCACCCGGGGAGCTGCATGAAGAAACTTTTTTGGAAACCCACAATGTCAGTGTGCAATGCTTAAGACATGAAGTGACATGCATGAAAATACTGCAGCCCCTGGTGAGCCCTTAAAGGGAGGTTGCACAGAGGGGATTAAGTTTTCAAGCTTTAAAAAAGTGCCACCCATACCATAGGTAAGCCAAGCCCTATCTTGACTTCAGTGGCCCTGCATTTCACATTTTGTCAGGCTGATGGTCTATTTTATAATCCTCCCTGTCTGTGAGGTACTGAGCAATGTTGTATGGTAGAGCTGGTTGCTCCCAACATTTTCATGGCTCAATGCAAGGTCACCCATCAGGACATGTGCCCAGTACATCACTCTGGAAGCAGCAATAGCCACAGCCATCAAAGTCCCTGTCTTTAGTATCAAGCTAGCATGATTAGCTCTTTTTCTCTTTCTTCTGAGGACTAGATGTAACTGAGAAATCAATCAGACTTCAACCTCTGCCAGCCTGTGAAGGGTGGAGGAGGTGGAGGTTCCCAGCAGGTTGTATGATCTGTCGTTTCTTCTCTGATCTGAAAGACAGGGAGAGGAGAAATGTCTATGCTCCACATTCCTGCTAACTTTCTTGGCATAATGAGCTAGCCAGCTAATAAGCAAGTAATTATACATTGGAATACACACTTCACTGGCAAAGCTGTCTGTCTGCAGCCATGCTGAGAAATGAGGCAAGGAAGTACTCTGTTCCAGCTCTGCTCATCTCTATGCCTTTCTCTCTGAGTCTGGGTGAGTCACACCTTGACTCTGTGTTTCAGCCCCCTCCTCATACAGGGCAGTGCTCCTTCATAGTCACTTTTGATCAGGGGTGCAATTCATGACAGAGACAGCTATGCTAGTAAAACCCCTCTGTGTGAGTGCAGATTCATCTGTTACTTTGCTTGGGAGCAGTGGGGAGATGTGTGATCCTGTCAAGAACAGCTCTGCTGGTAAACTACCTCCTCACCAGCAGTGCTTCAATGCTGCACAGCACCTGCACACCTGTATCGAGTCCCCAGGTAGCACCAGCCCCAGCTTTTCTAAAATGATTAGAGCAGCTCCAATGAAAAATGTCAGTAAATGTGGTTGGTGTTTCTATAATTTCCTCCCAGTAGAGTTTCTCTGCTAATTTCTTGTGTGTAGCATCTAGTGTTACTTAGTTTTACAGTAATGGCTCTTCTAATTCTGATTTGCTGTACAATTGTGTTATAAATAGTCATGCTAAGTTGAAACAGTCTTTCACCATGGATTTTCTAAAATGGATCAAGTTACAGACAAAAAACAAGGATGCTGTTGTGCCTTAAGAATCTGAGAATATTTAAGCAGAGAAGCAACACAGAATTGTGTTTCAGACTCACCCCAAAGGTGAAGAGGGAGCACCAATCCTTGGTCAGGGGGTGGGCGGGGTGTTTGTCCTGTGTTTTAAAGCATCCTTTCAGCAGGCACAGTTCCAAACATTTTCTCTTTGCACATTTCTCTTGCAGCTTCTGGAAATGTGCAGTGAATTGTCTAAGACATTTTGACTTGGCAATTTGTTAAAAATGTAGCTGCAGTGCATCACTGGACAGAAGAGAAAAGGATTTCTGCATGTATGTGTGTGTGTGTGCACACGTGTGTACATACAGGCTCACAAATAGATAAAAATCACTGGATTCTGGAGTCAAATACTGCAGCAGTGGCAAACAACACCTGAAAATGAAGAGGCAATAGGAACTTGTAAGGGTAGCTCACAGACTATATATAGTATCCAACAAGGAAACTACTTCTGCACAAGTTAACCATAGGGGCTTTATTCTCAAACTCACTTAGGGGAGCTGAGCCTTGTGGGCTACTTTTCCACCATGGGCTATTTTTGCATCATGAGAAGACAGTGGCTTTTGGATTAAGACAGAGTTCAATACTTCTCAAGACACTTGGACTGTAGGCATCCAAGTTTCCTTGAAGTCATACAAGATCAAAACACTGAGATGAAATAGTGTATATACAAGTGGTATCTCTGCAGACACTGCTGAGGAATGAACGTAAATGAAGGCTAAGAGACCCAGACTTCTCGCAGACGAGCGCAGAGCATACTGCCCCATAGGGGTAGGATTTGCAGCACTCTATCCCTCCAGACTTTGTCAGCTTACAGACCCAAAGCAGCAAAGTTCAGTGGCACTGAGATGTGTAAAGCCCAGTAAGGCAGGTCCTGGCATTCCCTCCTTAAGCCTGGAAACCCTCAGATGTATTCACCTGCCACCCTGAGCTACAGGTAGAAGCAGAGCAAGGTGTGACAGTGAAACAGGCCATAAAAGTTATTTTGACTTAAAACATAAGTGTCCACATCCATGTACCTCTGGAAGAGATAAGTACCCTGGGGACACTATATTTCCAACAGGAGCTTTGGTCCCAGGATTTCCAACCCTCAGGTCAAAGCTGTGCTTATTTATAACCCTCCTGAAAGGCATCTGACCAAAGGGAAGATGGGTCAGGCTGGGAGAATGTATTTGTGGTAGTGAAGGCAAAGAGCAATCAGCTGGACTGCTGCCAAAAAGAGAGCAGGAGGAAACCTCCGCCAGGAACTGGGCTGACTCAGTTATCTCCAGTCAAAACAGCCAGCAATGCCCAGGTGAGCTGGGGACTGCATGCCCATTCTCCTGGGTGGAATAAAGCCCATACCAGTAAAGGTCTGACTGCCCAAGCTGTTTGGATAGTGGCAGTGCACATAGGCTCCTGACAGCTATGGATTTAAAATGTTTTTCGTTGTCATTACTTTGAGAGGCTGGTGGAGAGCTGCACCACTGATGAGCACTGTACAGTTCCCCAGGAAGCAGGCATTGAATTGGATGTTCTTTTCTTCTCCTTCAAGCATTGAATTAGATGTTCTTCTCTTCAGCTTGCCCATCACACTGTTAAGTCTTTTTGTGACTGGCTCTCCCACCTCTTGTGTTCTGGGACTGGTAGTGAGAGGAGATTCTGGCAGAAAAAAAGTTTTTTCTGCAGCTTCTTTTTCATATCCAAAACATAAATGCTCAACTTCCTGAAGGATGGCTCTGTGTAGGGACAAAAAGGGACTGAGGAACTTCTTTTGTGTTATTTTAAGTCATTGTATTGCCAATAGATCAGCTTCCCAGAACTGTGTGTGGCCACTGGACAACTGAAGTGAGGAGGTACCAGCTGGGGTGTTTTCTCACCACTGAGACAGCTCAGGGCATGTGAACCCACAGCATTACCTGAGTGGTCCCATGAAAGTGACTCTTCAGGATGGCTTCCTCCTCATCTCAGGAAGACATAAGGTGCTGTCTATGGCCAAAGACTGTCTTCACCAAGGTCAAACAGGAATGTCCCTTCTGACAACTGTATGAGCCAATCAATCATTCCTATGCTGTGAGCGGTGTTTAAAACATCTTATGGGAAATTCAAGTAGCACAGTCTCCTGGGAGTGCTGGTTCAAACACAACCCTCTGGCTGAAGGCATCTACTTCAGGAGTAGTTTCTTTACCCTCCCCTGCACCACTACCTCCACCACAAGGCAGAGATCATACACTTCAGATCATCTGCCTGGCACTAACAAAATCTGCAGTCAATGCACCCTTTGCTCGTGGTGGCAGAGGGCACGAACAGGGAAGAATTATGCCCAAACCATTTGTATCTGCTCTCTGTGAAAAAGTATTCCTCTCCAGGGCAGTCTGGGAGATGTGTGGTAGGAGAGGGGGCTGAGGCAATGAAAGGAAGTAGAAGAGAGGGAGAACAAGTTCCTTTAACCAGCATTAGCTTGACACTTTTTCAACTCACTTTTTACACATGAAAGGGAGGGTGGGAAAAAAGAAGAAAGTATGAATGTAGAAGGAGAAGTAGCCAGAGAAGAAAAAAGATCAACAAAAAAAAGGTGAAACAGGAAAAAGATGCTCCCAGTGATGCTGAGACCCTTGTCTGTGCCCCTATACCAGCCCAAATCTGTCCTAAAACACAAAGGCAAAAAAAGCCCAGCAGGATCTCTGGCAAACTAGACATATAGGCTTAAAAGCATATAGATTGGTAGAAAATGTTGAGTTAAAAGCCTGTGGGTTTAGAACGCAAGTGGGGAAAAGGGGGGGGAGGCCATGGGGTTAGCACTAGAGCTAAGGAAAGAAGAGTGGCCACACATTGAGATCAGAGGGGCAAGGGATTGCAACGTCTTTCAAATAAGCCTTAACCGGGAAACATAGGTTTGTCAAAGTATAATTGGGTAAAGGCAGAAAGCAAGGATAGCAAAATCCAATACAATAGCAACCAGGAATTTCAGTGTGGCCCTGTGACTAGCTGCATCTGGCAAGTGCAGGGAAGGAAGGGTGGTAAAGCTCAGGTAGACCATGGGTGAAGAATAGAGATGGACTCTCTCTTCATCACTCCTCTGAATACCAAACACTATCTGTGATGAGGAGAGCTAATAGAAAAAGGAGAGAACACATGAGTGTTGTAAAATGTATCTGGGAAGGAAGAGAGCACAGTATATGTGTATTCTCTGGAGCAGAGATGAGGAAAACTGAGGACAGCAAAGCAGAACCCCTGGGATTGATAACCCTATATTGGCATGCTTCATACTGGAAGCAGGAGATACCCAGGAGGATCTAGGACAGCAGCAGCACCAGCCTGGTGTTATGAATGGTGGGAAGCACTGCTCTAGGCAATTTTTTTCCCACAGAGATTCTTATTCTAGTACTTCAGAATGGCAAACTAGGATTTTTGAATATTTTTTTCACATTTTTCTTATGAAGGCAAATTACACAGAAAGAAAGCAGACAGGGGACAGTTAAACTGCATCCTGTCATTGTAGCTTCACCCATGCTTTCCCATCTTCCAGCAGTTTGTGCGTTGCAGAGTACCTGGTGCTATTGCTTTCAGTTTGTCTGTAGCAGTTCGATGGAGCATCCCTTCCTCACACACACTGGCTTTCCCTTGCCTTTCCCAATGTGCCCTCTTTGGCTCTTTTGCTGCCCCATCTCATCGCCTTGGGTTGGGCAATGAGATTTGCCCAGTGTTGCCCCTGTGCCACGCTGTTGCAAAACCTGTCCCAGCTCAGCAGCACTGCAGGAACAACCCTATATGCTCAGCTCCTTGATGCAAACCTATGATGGAATCATTCTTGGATGTGGTGCTAAGAAAATGAACAGGAAAGAGGTGATAGAAATGTCAGACCACAAGCTCAAGAGATCACAGGGGCCCAGAGATAGTTGCCTCATCCCAGAAATGAAATAAATGTCAGACTGCACCAGACTACAGTACGAAAACACTGACACAGAAATAATTTATGTTACTGCAACTGGACCTTGGCCTCATAGGGTTCTTCAATCGCCTCTTGCCTGGGGTCATTGTGCTATATATGATTTGCTCTCTTTGAACACCACATCTATCTCAGAGACTGTCTACCTCTTAACATAGCTGTAAAATATAGGTGATGTAGTATACATAAATATTTCAGAGACAGGCTTCGTTTGACAAGTGGGGTCTTGAGAAGCAACCAGAGACACTGAATACCAGATGGAAAGATGGGACAAATATGTTCTGCAGAAACAGTCTGAGGGGAGGAAAGGCATCCCTCATCTTTGCTTTTTGACAAGTAGAATCACTACAGGGTATGGTTTCCCTATGACAACTAGCTTGCTTCACAAGTGTGCATAGGAGTGATGCCTTGCTGTCACCCATTGAAAACTCCATAGTTAGGAATGCTATGATTTATTAGACCTCAAGCAATAATTATTAATTACCTTATTTAGCAAATGCAGTTAGGTACTTGGGTTTTGGCAGTATGTTTTTCAACTCAGAATATACTTTGGCAGTTTATTTTGAAATTCATTTTTCATAAGCATTTGTGCCAGTGAAACATGAGCATGTGTACTGAATGCTAACACAAAAAGGGGGGGTGAAGCACACATTTTTTTGAATTTTTTTTTTTTTTACTCAATAGCCAGACCTGTAACTCATACTTGTTCAAACACTGAGGCATGATTCCATAATTTAATGAGAATCCCTGGAAAAAAATATTAGAAAAGTTACAGAATGCCACATAAATATCCTTATTTCAAAGTTATGCATTGAAAAAATTTTCATGGGGTTTTTTTGGTTGGCTTTTTTTGTTTTGGTTTGTCTTTGTTTGTTTTCAAACAAACAAATTTATTTATTTTATTTGTTTGTTTTCAAACTTCATCATCATGAAGTTTCCTAGATCTGCAAACATTTCTACATCTCAATTTCCTTGAGCTGCTTTCAGCCCGCTTCGTGGAGTTGTGGACAACTTTACTTTGTTTCCTCATCATCAGCTCCTGCTTCTCCCCATGCCCTGGCAAAGGGGTTGCTCCACCTGTCCTCCTGGTGCTGGCTGCCTCCTTCTACCTATGCACCCTTTATTAATGTTGCTGCCACTCACTTTGGGAAGGATTAAATCCTTCTCAGATAAGGTTTATTGTATTAAAGAATAAGCTTGATCACATCAGGTGCTTTCACAAGTGCCCCGCTCCATGCCATCAGCTATGGAAAAGGCATCTCAGAATGCGAAGCCCACAGTTGCTTGGCAAATGTTGCCTTAGCTTGGTCATAGAAAAAAAATACAAAGGGGAAAAAACACCAAACTACCACAAAACCAAACAAGGCAGTTTTATACTGGTGGTATCCTAACACGTGATAGAATAGAGTGCAGTGTTAAATCGCCTGCCACGTCTCCTCCATGCAGGGATGCTGGGCGCTGGGATGAAGCTGCCCTGTCTGTATCGCAGCTCTCCTCTCGGTTCATGCTGTTGCTTTTCTTTCCCACTGAGCAACACTTACAATAGGAATAACTGCTTATTAATTAGGAGTTATATCTATTAATTGGTTGTCTGTTAGAGCATGACTGAGCAGCCAGCCGCTCTCTGGGCCATCTCTTGATTTTTTGATTTATTTTTTTATTGCATTTTTATCCAGGGTGACTCAGTGCCTGCCGGCATACGTCTTTCCACCCACTTTCCCTCGGGGTCCCCCACCCCTCGCCAGCTGCCGCGGGGAGCGGGCATGGGTGCAGAGCCGCGGGGCAGGGCCGGGAGCACCGGGGGGCAGCGCGCCAAGCCCACGCGTGGTCCAGCCGGGGGAGCGCGCAGGGAGCATCCCAAGGAAGAGCCGGAGAGGACCCGCCGTCGCTAAGGGACACACACCCCCGCATCAGCCAGCGCCGGGGAAGAGGCGAGCGGGAGCCCGGCTCCGGGGAGCAGTCCGCGCCGCTAAGAGGGATTTCCACGGCGCTGGCTCCGCTTTACGGTCTGGGCTCATTGCTACGGCCCCGGGCCAGGCACGGGCGGGCTCGCCGGCTCGGGGGCGAGCAGGTCTAGGCTCCCCAGAAGCAGCTGGAGATAGGGAATGGCAAAGCAGTGCCCGGCGCAGCCTCCCAGTGCCGGTGATGATGCTCGGGGTTCGCGCAGCATCCTCGTCCTCCTCCCGGCCTCTCGCCCCGAACCCTGCGCGGCGCAGGGTGGGGGGGCGCCATGCACAGCTCTCCCACTCCGGGTTTCAGGTACGAGCATCACCACGGCCCGGGGTCGGCGGGTACCGCGGCCCCCGCAGCCGCGCACCAGGCTGGGGGTCCGCAAAGCACCCCCGCCCCGCCGCTCTTTAGCAGCATGCACAAGGCAGCCCCGCCAGCCTGCAACCTACCTGGGGGGCCCCAAAAAACTTTGCTGGCAGCAGCCAGCGCCAGCACAGGACACACCCCGGCAACTTGCCTTGGCCCCCATCCCTTCGCATGTCAGGTACCAGCCGGGAGAAGCCGACCTTGCCACGAGTGTCCTGAGGATGGGGATACCCCGGGATGACAGCCGATCTCTCGCCCGAAGCAAGTCCCTTTTTCTCCCCAGCCCTGCGGTGCTGTCTACAATTGGGCTGGGGCGAGGCGTGGGGACGTCCGCAGAATTGGGCAGGAGGCTGGGCTCTCCCCAGCACGGCCGCTTTAATTGGCTCTTTTTCTTTTTCTTTTTTTTTTTTTTTTTTTTTTTAATACGGAAGGGGAACGGAATCGTGAGAAGGGGAGGGGAAAAACCTGGAAAGCCAACAGAGAAGAAAATAAGGCGCGGCTGGCAGAGCCGGGAGGCAGGGAGGGAGGGGTGAGGAGACCTCGAGTCAGTCTGTCCGTCGGGCGCGGGAAATCCCGGACGCCCCATCGGGGATCGGTGGAGCGAGCGCCCCGGGGTCAGCTGGGGAGCGGTGACGCTCCCAGCAACTTTGGCAGGAGATTTTGGCGCTTCAGGAAAAAGCGGTGGGGCAAGGACCTGCCAAGCGGTTTCCAGCTGGCGTCTAGCAGGAGTAGCCCAACTTTGTCCAGCTTCTTGTCCCTCTTCGTCGGCTCTCTTCCAGCTGCAGCCCGTTAGTTCCCACTAGGAGCTCCGGCAGCCGTCGAGGGAGAGAGACACGGGCCTCCCTACAACCGCAGATCCTCTGCGAGGCGGGTGGAGGAGGAAAACACGGAGGCAAAGCATCTCCTGGAGGCCGGCACACAACATCAGGGAAAGTTTTGAAGGGAGAAGGACCTGGAAGGCTTGGGGAGGAGGCGAGGAAAGCCGGGCTGAGCTGCAGGCGGAGCGAGGGTGCATGGTCTGTCTGCTCCTCATTTGCTTCTCCCTTCAGGCTGGCTGGGGCGATGCAGTGCAGCTGGGGGAGCTCTTGGGAGCCGCTTTAAAAAAAAATAAATAAAAAAAATCCTTCCTGGATTTGATTAATTACAACAATCCCCTCCCCAGAAGATCTGGAAAAGAGGAATCACCTATCCCTCCCTCCGCCTTTCAGCAGCTGGCTCCTACCCCCCACCCTCGCTTCCCCCCTTTTTTCTCCACCTCCTTCTCCTTCTCCCCGTCCGCTTCTGGGGCTGCGGCCAGAGCCTCGCCTGGAGGAGGGAGGGCGAGGACTCACTGAAGTTGGCCTCAGTTGGCAGCACTTCGGGTAGCGCGGGACTCGGGGCAGCGCTCGGCAGCTCCTGCTGAACAAAGGAGACCCCCTTCCCGCAGGGGCCAGGGGATAGCGTCGGCTGGCCCGGGCCCTGCTCCTGCCGTAGCCTGGCGCCGGCCCAGTGCCCCCAGGCTGGCCTTTTCCTGCACCCCGGGTGCGGGCGCAGCTGCCTGTTCGCCTGGAGATCCTCGAGCAACCTGGCGAGGGGAAGCGGGCAGCGGCGCTCCGCGTTCCTGCCCTCCCTGCCTCCTTCCCTCGCTCTCTCCCTCCTTTTTTTCTTCCTTCCTTTCTTTCTTCTCTTTTTTGGTTTTTAATTTTAAATTTTACCCCTAGGCGGCCCCTGTTGGGGGGCGGGGAGGGAATCCCTTCCTCCGCCCGAGGGACGCCGGTGCCCGGCGCGGAGCGGAGCGCATGGGGCGGCGTTTCGGGCGGCTTTCGGCTGCTTCGTGCTCCCCCGCCGGATGCTGCCTGAGCTGTTTTGGCTGTTTTTCTTCGCCGGCGATGAAGGCTCTGCCTTGAAGATGGACATGATCTGTTTTTTATTCCTGTCTCTGGTGCCAGTGTACAGCCGGGGACAAGGAGTGTACGGTAAGGGACGTTGTCGCGGTCGCTGTTTGCGGAGGAGGGCGGTGGGGATGGGGGGCGAGGGCGCAGACGGCAGCTGTGGGATCAAAGTTAAAAAGCACCTGCAGGAGAAAGTAAATGATGCCGGCGAAGCTCATCGCAGCCTGAGCGGAGAGATTGATGCAGCAATAGGGCTCCCAGCGCCTGTAACTACTTCGTAATTCCTGGCCGTAACCTCTGGCCGCCTCCCATGTACGAGTCCGCCGACATGGCACGCAGGGACCGCCGGCGGGGCTGCTGCCGGGGAGCGACTCGGGGCCCGGCCCTGCCTCCCCTCTCCCCACTCGCGTGGGGACGCCACGCTGATGTCGGTGGAGGCGGCTCCGGGAGCACCCCCGAGTTGCATTTTCTTTGGGGCAAGGGAAGGACGGAGGATCCCCTCCCGGCGCTGCGCTGGCGGGTTTGGTTCCTCGCAGGACCAGCGGCACGGGATGCAGAGAGAAGGGCGACCGGCGCTGCCCCGGCGGGGCTCGGTGCCGGGGTGCCGGGGGTCTCCTTCCCTCGGTGCCGCGGGCAGCCCGCTCCCCGCCGCCCGTGCTCTGCCCGGCTCTGCGGGACCGGGTCCCCGCGCTGTCCAGGCTCACCCTCACTCCCCACGGCGAGCCCCGCCGGGCGCCCCGGGAGGGGCGAGGCTGGTTTCGTACCCTGTGGAACTTTGCGGCTGATTTTCTTCTTAAGGTGATGGAGATCGGGTGGGTGGGTGATGATCTGTGGCAGAGCTGATGTCGAGCTGGTTGATTTTTTTCCTCTTTTACTACTATTATTATTTATTATTATTTATTATTATTGCGTTTACGGAGCTTACTTCCTCTCCTTGTTTGCAGGCAGGTGGCAAATGGCAAGCTCGGGTGGTCTCCTCATGAGAGGTCTGGCTCCCGCAGCCCCTCAGTGGGAGGGCAGAGGCAGGGGATGGCACCCTGTGCCACCGCTGAGCACAAGCTCGGGCTGAGAGAACACCCGGGCTTTACGTTAGCCAGCCCTGCAGCCCTCCTTTCCCTCTCCCGGCACTCTCTGAATTCTTGCTTTACAAGATCTGCATTTCCAGTACACTGGGAAAAAATAAATAAAAGCAACCCACAAGTCTTGTCTCTCATAACAAGCCGGCTTTATCTTGGCTTACAACTCAGTTGTGCGTCGCTGTAAAGTCCTCCTGGAAGGCATGCCTCTGCCTCTAACAAGCCAGGCTCTCTGAGCTCTGAAGAGAGACCCCAGTGAGAGAACCCAGCCCCCCCGCTCCCTCTTTTTTAACAGCACGCAGCCAGTCTCTTGTGTAAGCTCTGGCAAAGATCAGTTCAGTCTCACTGACTGTGGGTAAGTCTTTGTAGGTCACTTTTTAATGATGTATTTCTTTAAAGGAAACAATTCTTCCTTTTTCCTTGAGGGCTGGGGTGTTAATTTGAGTTTGGGTCTGTTTTGTAAAATAACTGTTTTAAACAGCGGGTGTTTAGCTTCCTTTATTTTTCTCTTTCTTCCTCTCAGTATGTGTGTTTTCTCCCAGTCTGCATGTCCAGACGAAAATTATGTGACCCTTAGAAGGCTGGAAAGATGAGGAGTAGAATGAGTTTGTGGTACAGAAACCTGGTCAGGGCATGTTATTTAAGCCTTTAAAACAGGTAATCTGGTTCTAGCTGAACTTTTATTATTTCACTTTAGTGTGCTTGCTGCTCAATAGCTGTCAGTTGCTGTAGAATGGCCTCTCAGCTCAGGATTGTAGCAAGAGGGACAGAGCAAAAGACCATGTTTGCTTAAATGTGCTTTAAAAGGTTGCCTGTTGTATTTTCTCATCCACTTCAGTGAACTTGCATTTGACACAGTTGCTGCTAAATGAGATCTTCAGAATAACTTACTGATGTTTTTGTCTTTTTCTCTCAGAGAGAAATTGGAGAAACTGTGTACAAAAGAAAGCACAGATAGAGACGTATACTAAGATGCAGCTATCCTTTTGAGCCAAAATGGTATACTACTTCTATCTGTTCTCCTACTTAACTACACAAAGGGGAAACCCAGGCTCTTCCTTCCTCTCCCCATCCCTACCTCTTCAAACTGTCTAACATCAGGAGGCTTAATACACAGCTGTCACTGAGTGCAGCCCAAAGCAGTGTCTCGCAGAATCAGCACACTGGATGGTGGCTAATAGTTTTCATGTTGTCTTTCCCAATCCTGTCGTCAGACCACTACCCTGTGCTGTTTTCATGCCTTGTGCAGCCAGCACTGTTTCTTTGGGTGCAAGATTGTTGTTATTGATGGGTCAAGCAGAGCTGGATTGATATGGTTATATTTGCAAGGATAAATAAAGCAGGCTAAGAAATTAGTCCTACTGCCCCCCCTCCACTTCGGTTTTTCCTAAATATTAATCTCTCACCATAGCTTTAAACTGTACTTAAGTGTTCTATGTTGTGAATGTTGATCTCACGTGGCACCTAATGTACAAATTATGGGAGTTTAAGTGTCATGGTTCAGATCCGTGTTTCTTCTTTTGAATGTTTATGGCAATGGAGATTGGGGGAGGCATCTATATTGGTCTATAAATATATTTTACTTTAGCAAATCTCCTGAGATTAAATCAGATTAAACAAGATAAAGTATCCATGTGATGTACCCTTTAAATAATACACCCACATGGATGCGCACAAAAGACCTCTGTCTAGGAGAGTGGAGTTGCTGGAGAGGTTTATTGAGATGAATGGTATAAATAAAATGTGTGTAAGGGCGTTTCTGGGAAAGGAGCATTTGCAATCGAGGTGCAATTTAATTAGGAGTCAAGGTGCTTTTTGCCTGCTACCTGAAGAGGCTTGTTATATAAACTGGCATTTGTTGTAATGACTGAAGTGTGTCTGAAACCCTTTTCTCATTAGCTCATCCCATTCTTTCAGCCTTGTTTGTTGCAGTGAGACAAGGCTGGCCTGATTGGGAAGGCAATTCAGCAGACTGCCAAGAGGCAACTTTTATTAGCCTTTTGTGGTAGCCCATTTCCCAGACTGCATGTGCCCTTCAATCCTGGTGTGTTAATGCTGCGGTCAACATGAGGTGCAAGCTGTAATAGATCTCTAGAAAATGTCAGAATTGGGGAGGAGGAAGGAAGAGGTAAGAAGATAGGGGATTTGCCCTTCCAGGTTTTGAGTTATCAAGACCTAAAGACTAAATTAGACTGAAAGGGGAGGTTTGGTGGTGTCAGGGGGTAGTATTCAAAGGAAAAGCGAGCACCTCTTGCTTCCTACTCAGCCTTGTAGATTTCAGGACTTGAGTAACTCCGGTTCAGTGTGCACAGTGCTGCCGCTGTGCTTGCTCCATGTGTAGGATATAATTAACACTTCTGGGTTGTCTTGCAACTAGCACATTCCAGCTGATCAGCAGCAGCCTTTCAGGTGAAAAAAGAGTGTGGGATGTTTTTTCTCCTGTCTCTCATAATTCACCTGCAGAAGAGTCATTTCAGGAATGGCCATCACAGTGTGTGATGAGGGGCTACATACAGCAAAGTGATGGAAAGGGAATAAAAGGAAGGTTTAGGCTGGGCAGCAGGGAAAGCTGCCCGACACGGTGATCAGAGGGGCTGGATGGGCTGCACTTGAAACTCACAGGGGTGAAGCACTTCCAGTGCAGAGTAGTCCTGCCCTGGCCTCAGAAGTGGGGAATAAATGACCTGTTAAGGCTCTTCCTTTAAAGAGACACCATCACACTGAATTACCCCTGAGATGCCACTAAAGACAGCCAAAAAAAAAACCTACTGGAAGAGTGTTTTCTTGCATCTGTGATGGAGGAGTGTCATTGTAAAACATATCCTGAGTTTAGGCCATAAACATCTGTACTTTTTTACTTCATGTACACATGACCTGATTTGTTTCCTGCTCCTTTTACCTGTAAAGTAAAAACCTGAGGAAAAGAGTTTTCAATGCGATGTGCCTCATGATGTCTTGCAACCTATGTGCATGTGTGTCTTTTGCTGCCAGTTTTTGGGGCACAGACGCTCTAATGTCACCCGGAGCCTGGTGACCTGGATCCTCTCACCTGCCTCTGCCTAGAGCTGTTTTGCCAGCAGGAACAGGGGTCTGAGACGTGGAGCTCTTTAGATACTTTACTGTCATCTCAGTGTACCGTGTGCCCTCAGAAATGGCTGAGCAGGTCGCTGGCTAAAGGAGCGGTGGAGCTGGCTCCTGTGAGGCATCTCTTGGCTGATTCTGTTTGGAAAATGTGATGTATAAGCACTGTCATCCTCCAAAGTATAGATGTGTGTGTGTGTATAAAAATATACACAGGTGTACACACACATCCTTTGTGCTCGACCATTTATCTTTGTTGTCCAGCATTTAAATCTGTAGTGGGCTTAGGCTTTTGAGGAATGGTACACTGCCTTTTGAGGAACAAGTTTTCTGACTGGAATGCCATAGAAATAGTCTCACCAAAGGACTGGAATGGTCCAAGATTTGCGTAGTTCTTTAGCAGCTTTTTAAGGTCAAGGCATTAAATCTGTCCAGCCCAGTGCTTCAGAATGCCTTGCTGTTCTCCAGCTGTAATGTATCAGATTGACTCTCCTGTGACACTAGAGCCTCTGGTTTTAGGTCAGGTCAGTAGCTTCATACACCAGATAAGCCTTCAATTGACTTTAATATGCAGTACTAGAAAACTGACATTATCCTTTTGACAGGTTGTTTGCAACTTGCTGGATGAAGTCAAAATATTTCACTATAGGTGTCATCAGAAACCACCATCCTATGCTAATTTTTGTGGGAACATGAAGACAGATGTTGAATAATTTGACATGAGCAGCATAGCTTTTAAAATTATCACCGTGTCAGAGTTGCACTGGAATTTTCGAAATATATATAGGTATTACAGATGAGTTTGAGAAAGGGGGAGGTGGGTATAGTAAGTGACTCCCAATAAGTGGTAGATGCAGCAAAAGATGGCTCTGGAGGTTCAGTATTCAGACAGCAATTCAGCTGTGGCAGTAAGGGGTGCTGTGCTGCTGAGGCTGCTGTTCTTATTCTTAAGGAACAAGACAAAGTGACTTCCATGCTGGTAGCTCAGGGATCAACGAGGTCTGATCAACGAGTTTCTGATCAACGAGAAGCCCTACTGTTTTGCCTGTGTTTTAACGGGTTACTTCTATTCTGCTTGCTTGAATAGTGCAGTTTCAGGCTTCCAGCCCGTCCCTCCACACATACTGTGCTCTCTTGGTTCATTAAGCATAGTCTGTGGCTAAGAACCATGCCTGGTGTGGCTACGATTTGTTATGAGAATGGCAGAGTTGGGGGTGAGGGGCAGGAAATTGCCTTTTGCCCAATGCCAATGTGCTGGAAGAAGCAATAGAGGGAGATGCATTTCAACTAGTGAAAGACTGGAAGGTGCTTCTTACTCTGTGGAAATGTCCTGAACCCTACATGCAAAATGCCTCTTTAGTCAGCATCATGTAAGTCCACAGTCCGCTGGTTTGCCTGTGTAGTTCTGGACAGACAGTTCACTGCTGAAGTTCTCTTCAGGATAGGTGAGATGTTGGTATTTTTTGTGCAGAGGGGTTGCTGTGTTCTGTCATCAGAACGGGCTGTGCTTTGCTGTGAGGAAGATGAGCCTCATAGACAGACAACAGACAGTGGATAATGTTGGTTTGTCCTTGGAGATGCTGTAGGTAATACAATGTGTGATTCTTTAGGCTATACCTGGTAGCCCAGATTTTAGGTATACTGAAACTATTAAGAAAACTTTGAGACTGTTTCAGCTCTCAAGCAGTCAGAGTGAACACATGAAGTGCCTGAGTCACAGACACCTTTTGCTGATCATCATCTGCTGGTGTGGCACAGGTTTAAATTCCGAAAGGGAAAATGTGCCAGTGGCTTATGGAGGATGGGAGGGATATGGCACTGACACAACACAGCAGAATGCTGATCTGGCAGGGCCTTCAGGATTCACCAGAGAGAGTGATGTGTTGTGAAGAAGTGGGAGAGTTGGTGTGTTTCATGTCTCTGTGCCCATGTTTAACTGGTGAGATCTCTACTCTGGTAGGATCAAAAGTACTTGGCTTTAAAAAGAAAAAAAAGCTTTCATCTGCCCCTTATTTGGGTGAAGTGGTTGAAGGAACCATAGAAATTTGTTTCTTATAGCCAAGCACTTGCTAATGAAGAAATTAAATGTGGCATAACCCGTGGAGCTGACAATCAAAAGCACTGCGTTAAAGAGCTAGAAAAGAGTTTGAGAAATGGAGCCAGGAAAAGGAGATCCTGAGCATCAGCTGTTCTTGGCTCAACAAAACTCAAGTGGAAGAAGGGCGGTTACCAACAGGTTAGCTGGGACAGGACTTGCTGGGAGGCAGAGAGCCTTTGTGCCCTGTGTCAGGTGTTGCACGAAACGAAGACTTAGACTCCTGTTTCTTTTCTTGATTTCTGCCCGGGCACAGCGCGGTGCTGCAGGCGGCTCCGGCTTCCCCTGCCGCCAGGGGAAAGGCGGGGGAAGGTGCCCGTGTTCCCCGTGCTGCCGGCGGGCTCCTCTCCAGCTGTGCGTGCGGAGCACATCTGGGCGGCGAGGCCGCGCCGCTCCGCCGCTGCCCGGCAGAGGGAAGCCTTGCACCGGCCCGGCGGCGGGGGTGCCGGGGTGCGCCCCTTCCCCAGGGAGAGGAGCAGCTGCGGGGGCCGGGATTCCCTCGGGACACGCTCCCTCTCCTCGGTGGGAGCGCCCGCGTCCCGGCCGGACCCGCGTGGGGCGGGCTGGCCCCGGGGGCCGGGCGGGCCGGGCTCGGCTCTGCCGGGGATCGCCCGGGGATGGCTCCTTCTCTCCGTGGCCGCCTTGGCGAACTTCGGGAGAACCCCGCTGTCCGTCCTGCGGTGCGGAGTGTGGCGGCGAGGCCGAAGTTCGCGGGAGCGAGCGCCCGGCACATCGAGCTTTTGGCGTGGCTGCCTGCGTGCCGCTTTGCATCTCTCCAGGGTTTCTATCACGGTCTGAAGCGCTGTCACATTGTATACAAGCACTTCGTGACCCTCCCTCCCTCCTCCAACTTGTTTTTTCCTTTTTCCCTTTCCTGTTTGTTTTCCTCTTTCTTGTTTGTAATAGTCTTCTGGTGAAAGTGCTGCTCTTCCAGTCCTTCTTGTCTGTTTCCAAAGATCATACAATAGAGTGAGTACAGGCCTCTCAACTCCTTCATTAGCTTTTTTTTTTCTCCCCGTTTATTTCCTCCCATGTATCTGTATAGTTATGGGTTTAAGAAATTTTTTGTTTTGTTGTTGGTTTAGGGTTTTGTTTGTTTGGTTCTCAAAAAGAAATGGTAGGATTAAAGGAATCTGAATGGGTATGGGGGAAGAGGAATCCTCATGCATGGCCTTGCTCTGGGAGAGGGATAAAAGACAGCAAGGTGAGATCTGACTATCAGGGCTCTAAAATGATCAGGTGAGGGCATTATTGCTGTCATATATCTATTGCCTTGGTTCTGTGAAGCAGCAGAGCTGAGGGGGGCCACAGCAGAGGGATTGATGCTGGTGCTTTGGCTCCTGGAAAACATGGCTTAGGGGCCCTAGCTTAGAGGAACATTGTCTTCTGAGCACTGTGACTGCCTACAGGGAGTTCTTTGCACCAGTGTATTTGTTGCGCTGTATCCAAGGTCAGCTTCTGGCTACTAAAGCTTTAGTTTTAGTGCCCAATACTCTGGTCTGTGGTGGGAGAAGGGAGATGCCTAAAGTTAACCAGGGAAGTAGAGAGACTGCTGAATATAAATGATTCCTTCTTTAGATTTCCTACTTGTTCTTCTAGACTAGGCAATGTGGATACTCCAGTGTGTGCTTGTGACTGTATTCCCAAAATGTACAGAGCACTTTATGGTTCTAGTACTCTGCTGAGAAGGATCCTCCCTCTGTATGCTTCTGTAAAACACTCTGTTCTCAGCATTGTGCTAGTAATGAGCAGCAGCGTAGACATAGTTACAAATTTCAGTGGTTGCAAATAAGGTGGGACAGCCATGGTGCTGGGGTGGCCTAGTGATTTGAAGCCACCTGCTCTGAGAGCAGGTCACAGCTCTGTGCGGCACTGAAGAGCCCCAGGAAGAGGGCAGATCAAGGTGGTGAGCAAGGACCTCAGGCAGCTTTTATTAATTTTGCCAGCCTTTTGCTTTCTTGTGGTTCTTTTTCCTCGTGCTGCAAATCACTCGTAGGTGTGGTGTTGGCTGTTACCTCTTTGCTTTAGCTTGCATAGGAAAGATCTCACGGATGTAACTAAAAATCCATCTGACTGTGATGTGCTGGCTTGTGGTTTCTCTCCACTGTGAGTGTAGTGTAGGACAAATGGCATGCAGATACTTTAGTGGGTTCATGTAAATGGAAATGATGGCAGGGTGAGAACAGCAATCGACAAAGGTGCAGTAAGAACAGCAGTTTCTGAAGACAAATTAGCAAAAGTTGTCTAAAGAAGAACTGACATAACATTGAAAACTAAAGTCGTGCTGTGAGAAAGGCTTTAGGATGTCTGCAGGTGGACATTTAATACAAGAATAACTGCTTGCTGTTGCTGCTCCTGTTTCAGAAGGAAATGGTCCTTCACTAATTAGCGTAAATTGTTTTAAAATAAATGTGGATGGGAACCTTGTGCATCCCTTGTGTGCCTTTGTGATGAAATAAAAAGGAAAAACAAAGATATGATTCAGAAAGGTGTTAGAGAAATATGTCAAAATGGCTTTTGCTTACCAGTACTGCTTCACCTTCTGGTGCTTCTTGCATGCCTTGCACAGTGGAAAAAGGCATTTCTAAGTTCAGAGTGAAGAAAGACTGGTTTAATAAATGGATCCATCTGACTTGGAGCATTCCTCAGAATAGCAGAAATGTGAGAAACTGAGGCTCATAAAAGTAACCTGAGCAGCAAGAGCCACCTGGGGATGGAAGACTGAACTCCTCTGCTAGTCAAGTGAGTCCAGCTGGGCTGTTAAGAAAATGTAACTGATAGGGACATTTCTACTGCAATTGTTAGATCCTGAAAATCCCTCTGAGTGCACATGTAGGATTTCTTGTGGGTTTATGTGTTTCCCATCATGGTAATGTCTATGAACTTCCACCTTTACAATGCCTGTGTTGCCTACAGTTATTCCATTCTGCATGTGGGGAAATGAGGTGGAGATTAAGTGATTTGCTCATGACAGAATGGAGAATCGAACATCAACAAAGTTTTAACTATCCTTTTCTCTCTGGTAAAGTGCAGCCAGTATTAAAAGCAATCCCTGTGGCTGATAGATCCAAGGTAAATACATTCTCAATAAGAAGGCATAAGCCATTGAAAACAGGCCCTGAGCCAGTTTTCTCAGAATCAAGCTTTTGCAATAAGAAAACACAACTGTGTTTTGTCTTTCACTCTTAATTTAGCTCATCTTTTTACAGAGGTTAGGATTTAGTTTAGGACACCTCTTGGAGGTCTTCTAGAACTTGAGACTTGCTGTACAGCACTGGGAGAGAAAGAAATCTTTCAGTTGTGGGTATGTACGTGGCTTTGCTGTGTGGATCAGCAGAAGGATCAGTTTCGGAATCTGTTGACTCATTCTGCAACAATTTAAATTATTTTGCACTTGATCAAAGAAGCAGTATTTCTTGCTGTGAAAAACTTCTCTCATGAATGAAGGAAATTAAATGGCTGTTGCTGGTACTCAGGGGAAGGACAAAAAGTCTGTGTTTGCCATGAAGGAACAAAGATTTGGGATGAGAAGAAAAGCAGGGAACTCTATAATTGATGAGGGTCAGTGTCTGGGACAAAAGAGAGAGGTTGTGATAAGAAGGATGGAGCTATGATTCCAAAATAAGGCTGGATGCAGGAGCAGAGCACAGCTTTTGAAGAAGCAAAAGGGAAGTCTGAATATTCCAACACGTTATGTCATTTTGAGTATGTGCTAAGCCGTATTCTTATTTTTCTTACAAGTACGAAGACAGTGAGAAATTTCTGGTGTTTGTTTCCCAAATGCTAATGAAGACCAAAAGGATTTAATGTCGGTGATTTTTGTTTGACAGTTCGACTTGCCATGCACATACACTATGCTGATGCAGAAGTAGGACTGTGACTTCTGGGTGCATTCTTGAGCTTGTTTTAAACTAGCAGTTTTAGCTACTGATCGCAGTACGGCCAAAACAGCTCAGCCTGGCCTGTGCTCCAACCACTCATGTCACATCCTCAGTGGGCTTTGTGGTGTGTGCTGAACCCGCTGTCCCTGGGGTCACCTGGCAGCAACATTCTGCGCATGACTACTCCATAAATAAGTTGTGGGGCACCTACTCCAGGTTCATGCTTGCTTCTGGATTGCAGCGCACACAAATAGACTCAAGTCCTGGCCGTGACACTGAGTGTAAATCTAACTTAGCTGGCTTATTGGGTGCAGTTTGAAGCTCGAGGGCTGCAGCAGCTTAGCTACCACAATCCCATAGCTGTGAACTCCAGCAAGACCAGTGCCAGGGTTGTTCTTACTCAGTGGTGTTTTTTGAACAAGCATAAATGTGGGAGTGCAAACTTGCTTGATGCAGTTTGCTGTGATGAAAAAGAACCTCTGAAGCACAGGTCTGGAATTAATCTCAAATTTCGAGAAGCTGCTCCTGAAAAAGTCCTTGCATAGACCAGCCCTGCATTTAGCTGCGATTAAGTTTCTAAATTGTTGTTCAAAACAGGATAGTCAAGCTCCCGAACCATGTAGCTGCATCTGAAGATGTTACCCATAGAAACTAAGCTCCAGCTTTCGTTAAAATAGCTCAATAATAGTTTGTTTTCTGGCTGGTCAAATGATAAACAGCTTAGGACTTTCATCCTTATTTCAGCAGAAAAATGCAGTCGACAGTAGAGAATGACTGTTTACTATGAAGTGCATGATTAATACCCTAAATCTTTGATGCTGGGTGAGAGGCATGGATATCAATGCAACAAATTGAAAGGAGCAGTTTGTTACATATTTGTGGTTGGTAATCAGGCTTGAAACTCCATGTAGAAGCAGAAATTAGCCAAAGTGAATGGTAGTTATTGAAACTAGAAACCGCTCTGGCATTTGCTAAGCTTTGGCAAAGATGCCACGCTGGGTTTTGCAGATCACAATGAACATATGTACCTACTTGTGGCTGATGGTTATTCCAAGTGGCCAGCAGTAGTGTGTGTGCTATTTGACAAACAGTTCTGCTTCCCAGATTATTATGGAGACATTTCAAAGTATGTTTGCAGCATATGGCTTGCTTAAGGAGATGGTTTTAGATAAGAGACGTTGGGTAAAACACAGTAGATCAGCTGCTTATCACTCAGCTTCAGATGGGTCAGCAGGGCATTTTGTACAGACACTTAAAAGAACAGTAAAGAAAAATGACAGACAAGCCCTGCATCACAGTATCACAAACTTTCTTTCCTTGCAGTGTGCAGGAAAGCTCCAGCAGAAATAACATTTAATAAACAGATTTTAATTTTAAGAATTGCATTTGATTGTCTCAAAGCAAGTCTAGAGAAAGTAGTAAGCGAGGATGTTGGGGGAAGGAAACCACACTTATGAGCTATTTTCTTGTTAGCCCTAAATAAAAGCTTCACAGAAGGAGGAAGCAGGAGAAGGTGCTAAAAAGCACTAGGATCTGTGATATGCTTGGTGAGGTAAACAGGGAAATAAGGAAATGTGTCTAGCTATTGCTAGATATATATAAAAAAAAAAAAAAAGAGAAAAGAAATGGATGCTGTTGATGGTGTGTAAATTCGAGGAGTAAGGATATTTTTCCCTTTCATTTGCCTCATGATAATACCTGGGACATTGTTGCTGTTGAAAATGAAAGATAGGAAGAGCAAGTGAGAACCACCATCAGGCAGAAGCCTTCCCTGAATAGGATTGCACTTCTGCCAGAAAGCAATAGCTGTAAGTCCAGGGTCATGTCAAAGGGGGCTAATCTTAGCACCTCCATTGCAAAAGACAGGAAGATTTAATGTAGCATTTGCATACATAGTCCTATAAACTCTTTTTTTACGGTCCCAGATACTCCGTGAGCATTGCTGTTGTCTGTAGGTGACACCAAGGCTGCAGCCCAAATCCCAGGGTGATGTAAAATGGGTGATAGTTTGTAATTAAGGGGTTCATTTGCTGAACTAACTCTTCCGATTTTTCCTATATTGTATTTCTCTCTTTTTGTCTGATCCAATGAGTCATTGTAATTAGTTTTTGAGGCATGTTTGGCTGATTGGATTTTTGTTGATAAAAGATCTTATCTCTTGTATGGTTTTTTTGGTCACACCTGATTGCCTTGCTGACATGGAAGACTTTTATTCATTAGCCCAGAAGTGCTGCTGCTATGGGACTGTGAGCAGGCAGCCCTTGTGCCCGTGATCCTCCAGCAAAAGCTGCTGGCCAAACTCTGACTGAAGCTTTTGCTACTGTCTGACTGAGAGAAATGCTTGTGTTTCTTTGGATCCTCTGGGAAAAAAACGAAGTTAGAAGAAGGGTGGGGGAGGTCTTAGAGAATTCACTTTCCTGGATACAATTTTTGGCTCTGCTATGCTACTCCTGTAGATAGCATTTTAATTTTAAAACAAAGAGTTAAATGCAGCTGAGCTGTTGCTCTCATAAAAAGACTGGCCTGAAACGATGCACATAATGGCTTGGATCCCGTTGCTTTAAGTCTTTTTTATTTTAAAGACTTCAGTGTAAACCAAGTATGTAGAAAAAGCCCAAACAAACCAGCAGCAACAAATAAACTTCCCTTAAATTGCAAAAAAAGGACAGCCCTGTTTGTTTCTTCTGCCCATCTGCTTGTGTGAATGGAAGGTGGTGCCACTTGCCTCCTTCAGACAGAGGTTTTGAAGATGAAGCTGGTGATTTCAGTGAGGTGTTTTCATCTAGATATGAAAGGAGAGGGCATAGACAGGCAACCTTGGGTTTTGTGTGGTGTCCTGTCTTAGTAGTTTACAGGTTTTTCAGGGACATTTGATTTATTTTTTTTTTCCTATCCCATCCACCATTGAATTTTCACTTAGGACATTTTTAGTTTTGTGGCAGTTTCTTCTTCACTGCATTGATGAGCACTGCTGGTTGCTGTGGTCACTGCTCTGCTGCCACTTTCTCAGGCAGTCCCCAAGCTGCCTTTGGTGAGCTGCTGCTGGAGAACCCGACAGCAGATCTGTCATCAAAGCACAGAAAATCCTTAAGTGTGAAAAGTGCTTTGGATTTGTCTGACCAGAGTGCAGTGCATTGAGACTTAGCCAGCCAAGTAACATGCCACCAGAAAAAGTAAGCTCTGTTGTCACTGTTTTTTATATTTACTTTCCAAGTCGATTGTTTCTGTAGGGGGATTTCATGTTTCAGGGCTTGAAAAGTGTCTGGGCACTTTGATTTTCAAACTCCACTACTCTGGAGGACTGGTATTGTTTGTGATTATTCCAGAATGGGATACATCTTATTATCCTTGAACTGCAGCTTAACTGTCAGCAAGTCATGCCTTCACTTCTGCTGGTCAATTTGGAATAATGACAAAACCAGTCCTTCCTACCCCAAAAGTTTTTGGCTTTCTTATCTGGTATGTGATACCACTTGAGTATCCTTTCCTAGCGACTGTGGGCCTGTCTCACTTGCAACTTGCTGTCTGGAAGTGAACTGTAGGTAGCTGGCAAGACTTATTTGGATTTCCTTTTTATTTTTCCCATTCTTTGCTTTTCTGCAGGATTGTAATGGTGAAATAAGAGGATTTTTTCCTTTCTGTTGTTTAATTGCATTACAATAGTTGAAGTTTTTTTTTTTATTCCTTACCTTTGTCATATATGTTTGCTCCCTAACTTCTCTGGTGTCCTTAAAAAGTGCAGCTAGAAGGAAGGGACATAAATAGAGCTAGTGTTCAGTATCTCACTTGGCTTTGGAGATAAGGGCCCACTGGAGGGGAGTCTTTGTCCCATTGTCACCACCGTCTTCCCATCTGCCTTCTCCCTTTCCTCAGTTCCTGTTGTTTCACCTTCAGAATTCTTCCCGAATTCACTGTGCTTAAAATAATACTTGTTTGAACAATAAAAGTTGTATTAAAGGGATGCATTATCACTTGGTTTAAATACACATATTGGCTCTGCAAGAGAGGGCGTTGAAAAGGAAGTCTGACTGTATGCTTTTGCACATAAAATGAGTGTGTCAACAAAGTCCTGTAAGAGGTCTGCAACTGAAGAAAGCCCTTTTCCCCTGCTTCCCCACATGCAAATGTCCAAATACAAAGGATATTCCTACTGTTGAAGCAGCAGCAAAGAAAAATCAAGTGGCATTGAAATGCTGCCAGTGATACCTTTATACTGAGTTAGAACACTGAAGGCAAACAGCAGTTGGAAGCTTGGTTTGATCTTTTTGTATGAATAAGATTAAGTTGCAGGCACAGTGCTGGTGAGGGGTATTTTCCTGACCCTCTTCCACAAAGCTTTTGAACACTTGTGGAGAAACGCAGAGTATCTTGAGCACCTGCTGAAGGAATGGTGACCGGAGAGCTTGGCATAGCGGAGTGCTCTGCCTGTTGCTGTTGGAGAAATAGCTGAGAAAGACCTTGGCATAACATGTTTAGATTGTCTTGCTGACCAGAGCAGATGGGCTTCTCTGCTGTGTCTGTGGCTCTCCTTTTCCTTCCTGTTATTATTTTTGTAATTATTTGTACACGTTTGACATTAAACATATCATCTCACTGGAGTGAGAACCTTGCCTGGTGTTCATCAGGGAGCTGGGGGTTTGGGTTCAAGGGCCAGCTCCTGGGTCCCTGGGGATTGTGTGTGAGATCAGATGTGAACTGAGGCAGGGCTGAAGTCTTCCCAGGCTGCTTCTGTAGCCACATCAGCAATCTCTGCTGTTGTGTTTGCTCTGCTGCTGTGAGCTGTCATCTTTGCTCCCATTTTTGAGCAAGAGTGAGAGAGCAAACTTACTGTCAGCTGTTCTGGGTTTTTTTTTTCTGTCAAATATCTTTTCAGATTCCCAGTACTCCCTCATCCTACCTATCTTCCTAGAGACATCTTGACAGTCTGACCTTCTTCTTTGTCTAAGTGTGCAGATTTACACCCATGAATTCAGTTCATGGTATTTCTAACACAGGTATTATCACTGTCTTTGCCTTTATTATTTGATTGTTTTAGATTTATTTATTGCCTCTTTCTTGGGCAGATACATCCCCAGATCACTTGTCCATCATCTCATCACCTTCCAAGAAGAAGTGTGGGCTCTAGATCTGTGAGTGCTTCTGCAGTTGGTGTGTCTCCCAGAGTTCTGCTCTTCCTGGTGACGGATCAGCTGGGCCAGGGTACCTCTCAACCCAGTGCTGATGCTGAAATGGAGCCAAAACTCAACTTCCAGATGCCAGGGTGGAAAAAGATGATACTTTTGTGATTGTAGTGTTCATTGTCGCTGGATCAGTTGTTCCTTGAGTAACCAATGAGTAATATATTTAAATCTGCAGCTCTGCAGCCTCTGGGGATGGTGGGGTTGAATAGAGATAAGTGCAGCACTTTTTGCTGAAGAAAAGAATGGCATGAAGCTCTCATCTACTTAAAGTGTAGAGTGACCTTTCTTTTTACTTTGCAGTCTCTCAGGATTCTGACTCTTCCCCTTTCATAGCTGGTCTATTCATCCTCTCCAGTATTTGGTGGCTCTCCCCCAGGAGCATGCATGCCCACAGATGGCAGCAGCCAGGTGCCTTAGGTGAGCAGTACAGTGGTAGGCACTACAGCAAAGAAGGCGGCACTCATCCATGGGGGGGAAAATGCTTTTGCCTCTGATCATCTGCTAGATTTCCCTAGAATCTCTTGCCTGGGGAAAACTGTGACATTTTGCATTGTTTTGGGAGCTCTGTGGCCACCTTCCCAGAAGCTCTTTCTGGGTTTTATGGTCCTCAAGGAGAGAAGCAGTACAGTAACTTCATAATGGTGAAAATCAACACTGTATGTGGAGGGGAGAGGGAAATATATTTGTTCTTAAAGGGAAAAAAGAAAGCCTGAAGTTCCATTTCCTTGGGACTGAGCTTGTATCTAATCTGTGACATCTTTCCATTCCTCTTACCTTTTTCTGAGAGATAGTAAGGTCCAGAGACTTAAACCTGCACCAAAGTAATTGTAGTTGAGGATTCTGAAAGGACTGACAAAAATTCCTACTGCCTGGACTGCAGCCTGGTTTAGAGGCCCTGAGCCATAAAACCCCTTGTTCATCTCTGATGGCATCTACAATAATGGAACAAATCTTAAAAAACAAACAAACCAAACCAAAACAATTAAGTCAGAAAAAAAAAAAGTATGTTAATAAGTCTGATGTCCATAAGAGCCCTCCTTTGTGATTTTGGTATTTCACCTTGTTTCTACATCTCCAAGTTGAAATCTGTTTTGTGTGTGTGGTTACTTCATGGAACGATTGAGGTTGAAGGGGATGTCTGGAAGTCACCTGGTCCAGCCCTTTGCTCAAAGCTATTAGAGCCAACTTTGAAGTTACATCAGGATGTTAAGCACCTCATCCAGTTGAATTTTGAGCTTCTCCAAATATGGAGTGTTCATACACTCTCTGGGATCCTCTACTGGTGTTTGACCAATTTCATGGTGAAATAGCTTCTGTCTTTAGAAATGGGAATTTCCTGTGTTGCATCTGGTGGTTTTTGCCCTTCTTTTCACCAAGCACCTCTGAGGAGAGTCTGACTCTGTGTCCATCTTCCCTCCCTCCACTCCAACCCAATTAAACAATAGCAGTAAAATCTCCCCTGTAAATTTTTAGGCGTAGAAAAAAGACCAAACCAACCAACCAGCTAATGAAACCCACTCAGATTTTCTCAGCTTTTCTTCATACAGCATATGCTCCACCTGCCTGACTTTTTTGGTGGTCCCTTGCTGGACTTGATCCAGTATTGCATACTATAAGTTCTGCTTTCTGGAAAAATGTCTTTTCTAGTTTCTTCCAATGAGATGGTCCTTGTTGCATGGCATTTAAGAGAAGGGATTACTTTATGGCCTATGCTCCTCTCTAAAGTTCTTTGATTAACATGTAATTAGCACACTCCTGGTGTGGTCTGAACACAGGGAAACTGAAGATGTGCTTGTAGGCATTTGTACATTTTCCATTATGTGCAGCATAATCTCTGATGACAGTTTACTTAGTAGTCTTCTGTAACATAAAGATTAAACAAACATGGGGCTAAAGATAGTGAAAAAAGGTGTCCATGTATCACAGGGAGTGACATAGCTGTGTATGTCTATGTACTCACATGTGCACATGTATGCATATGTAATATATATATGTGACGCACAAGTGATTTTGCAGGGTCGCCCTTGGGATACTTGGTTTCCTGCAATAGAAAGAAAGGAATGCCCAGCAGATGCCCTATGCTGTGCACCAAGTCAAGAGAAGAGAGTCCTGTCTCTGGTGTGTAGCAGTAAGTGATTGTGTAGGAAGAGAGATGTGCAGTTTCTGAGGAAAGCCTTGTAAAGAGAATGGTGTGAGGGTCCGCTCAGACTGTTTAGTCTGAAGCCACTTGTGGTGTGCTAATGTAACAGGGGGACCTTGTCTCACGTTGAATGCTCCAGAGTTTCTTTACACTCCATAGGTGCCTGGTTGGTGGCCCTGCTTCACAGCGTGACATGCCGGAGCAGGAAGCTGAAGCTGGAGTCATGTTTTCTGTCTTCATTTGACACAGTTTTAGGTGGCGTGGAGAGTGGGATGCTGGGTTAGGAAGTAGAAGGAATTATTTTACTCCCACTGAATTTTATCTGGGCAACATGCCCTATCTGAACAGTTGGTTTGACAGCTTTTTGTCTTTAATGTGCTCAGTATACGTATTCTATTTCTCTGTCTCTTGTAGGGCCATTTCCAGATTAAAATGAAATAGGCTCTAAACTAGCAGAAAAGGATTAGGAATTGGGAAGGTTCATGTGTTCAGCTGTCAGAAACACAGAACTGAACCTCTGCGAAAGGTATCATTTTACTTGTTTTCTTGCTGGTGAAAGCTTTCAGAAAACAGAATGAATTCTAGTGTTTGTCTAGCCCTCCCTGAATCTGAAATCTAGCCCAGGTGTAGTTACACATCTCCATTGCTACCAACATCGAAGGAAAGGACTAAGCTGTTTATTGTTATTACTACTACTATTACTATTATTATTTTAAATTCCCAATGTTGAAACCTTGTTATTGACCTCTTGGGTTTTCTGAGAGGGAGTGTGCAGCCAAATCTTAGTCCTACTTTGCAGATTTTATTGTTTGCATATGGCTTTTTTGAGGAGGGTGTATGAAAATCTTGCCATTGCTGCTGAGCTATCTCCTCTGAGGGAGTGGTAGCACTGCAGTTTCACTAGGAAATATTAATGCATGTAAACATTTTTCAAAAAGCATTACATCTTTCTGCATGTACTTTATTATATTCCCACAAATCTGACTAGATTTGATAGATAGGTAACCAGGGAGCGAGAACAGGGGAAGCGTGCTACAGAGGGAAAGAGGAAAAAGGGAGTGAAATAAACACAAACCTGCTGTAATTCAAAACAAGGCAAAATCAGATTGTGTGCTTTGGCTAATTTTCTTATTCAGGTATTGATCCAGTGGCTGCTCCAGAGTCTATTAGCAGTCAGCCAGTGAAAATATTTCCCATCGGGGGCTCTGACCTGAGACGGGGGTGAATCTATAGCAATTTGTTCAAACAGAGGAAAGCTTTTTCCTCTGATTTGTATTCCAATTTGCACAGCCTACAGAGGTGGGGGGGGCATTGTGGGGATTTTCGGGGTGGTGCTTTTCAAGTGGGAATCAAGCTTGAGCCAGGTAACTGGCTGAAAAAAATGCCTGATTAAACTCTGAGCTGGGCAACCTCCCTCTGCCTCTCTGGGCTGTCTGGGCACTGCAGCTGGCTCATCTGCCAAGGGGACTGGGGCAGCTTGGTGCTTGCCCTCAGCAGGAAGGACACACAGACCTGACATGTAAAAGCTGCCCCAGGGAGGAGAAAGCTGCCCTTGCTGAAGCCCTTTAAAGAGAAGGGGAGAGAGGACAAAAGTGATTTCTACCTCATGCCTACCCCTTCTCTCCATGTGCTACCAGCACTGGCTTAGGAACAGGTTCCTGTGAGGGTAGCTATCTCCATGGGTGGGTTTCAGCCTGGGGCAACTGGGCTCATGACTGGTTTGACCCCAGTTTGCTCTTGCTGGAGAGGGCCAGTGTGGATGCTGCTTCTCAAGTTAAGAGCCTGCTACAGGAATTGCTGGATTCTGATACCTTCTTGAAGTCTGACAAAAGATGCCTGATAACAACCTTCAGGTCCCAGCTTCCACCCAGAGCTGTACCAAATGTGCCACAGGGACATGGAGCTCCCTTTCTCAGTCCTTCCTGTTGGCTGCCCGTTGCATAATTGCTTCAGAAGTAATCCAGACAGGAAAACACAGTCTCAGCATCCTTTAAATCCAGATCCTGCAGCTATCAAGAGCTGCCAGAAATCTCAATGATGAAAAACCTGACAAGGTTAGCAAGGCTCATGACTTCCAGTGCCTCTTGAGTCTCCAGCAGTTCTGATGCCTGGTCTGATTCCCGGTCTCCATGACAGCCTCAAAACCTTTAGGTTTGGGGTGTAGCTTGTCTGTCATGGCAATGAGGCAGTTGTAAAGTCATGGCTGGAGAGGTGGGGAGACGTTTTGGAAAGCCCTTGTCTATGCATAGAAGCACCCACTCTGCCTCTGAGAGGGCCAGAAACATCAGGGTTGTGTCTTGAAATACGTCATCAGGAAATATGTAAGACCCAGAGAAGAACTCTAAATTTAGCTGACTAAGGTCATGATACTTACATATATATTGGGCTTCCACATTAATTAGTGACACGGTGCTGCCTTTTTTTCTTTAAATTGCCCACATATGGGAGTCTAAGGTTGGAAAACCTGTTTAGTAAAGGCAGGAAGAGAGGGAAGCCTTCATTTGTATAAAATACAAAGGTAAGAGTAGGGCGGAGTAACAGGATGGGGAAGATGCTGCTTTTAGCTTTTAGAATTGGCTGGAATTCTCCTCGGCCTTGTTTATACTTGCTTTAATTTAGTGATGGTTGCAGAAACACTTAGAGGGAGGAAGGAGGTAGGAAGGCAGAAATAAATAATCACTTAAAATCTTAAATCTGTGCAATTTTTAAACCACAAGTTTATTTTTGACTTGGCCATAACTTTAAGGGAACCAGCCTGAGTGCCAGAGAGAGCAGTAACTCCAGGTTTGAGAAAGAGGAGGAAGTTTATGGGATTTTAAAGCAGTCAAGCAGAGGTCTCTGCAGTTGATGGCACGAGGGGAATGTGCATGGGGACAAGAACAGCAGCATTTTGGAATATTTAGGAGAGTGTTTAACAGCATTGGGCTTGTGCAGTGAGCTGATGCTGCTTTTATAGTCAGCAGAGGGCTTGTTATGGTGCTGGAGGGGAGGGTTAGTGGAGGGCAGGCCCCTCTGCCCAGCTGGCAAGGGTGCTGGCTGCTGCAGGAGGGCTGTAGGCAATATTTCCAAGGGAAGGAGAGATCCACTCCTCCAGCTTGTAGCAAGGCTTTCTGGACAACAGGCAGGGCAAGTGCTGTGCCAGGCTTTCTGAGCAAAGTAGGCTAGAGGGAGACAATTAAAATCCAAGGTACCACTTGGTTGACATACACCAGTGATTGGCTCCCATTAGGTGTAGGATTTTAAGCCTTTCATGCCAGCTAATTAGTCCAATCCCTGCCCTGAGCGTGACCAGTGCCCAGGGCTTTCACAAAAAAAAGGAATGACTCATGAAACAGAGCTGTCAAACTGCAGGTCTTTGGCATTGCTTTCAATGTGTTGCCCTTTCATTCCACTGTCTCCCTCCTCCTGAGCTGTGGCACAGGCTATAAGAGGGAACTAATTGAACTGTCTCTGTTGTCTTTTACATTTTGCCTGTCCTTTGCAGTGTTGGTTCCTGTAGCAAAGTAAGCAAGCTGTGCTTTGCTAGTGTGCTCAGGAGATGGAGCTCAGTTGGTATCGGGTCGTGTGCTTGCTGCTGTGGGGCATGTGGTGCACAGAACCAAGCAGCAACCTGGCAGGAATAGATGGCTGGTATAGGACCAGGCAGGAAGGTGGCTGGGGGCTCCCTTGCTTTGACTGTAGGGAGACAATGCTGGGAGTGACCTCTGCTGAGAGAAAGGGATAGCTAGTGCTCACAAGTTATCATAAGGGCTTAGGCAAACTGTTTCCTCCAATAAATGTTTAAAGTTTTGTAGCTTATATTGTGGTGTATGTCTTGGAAAGGACTATGGGAAAGTAATACGAGTTGTATATAGAAACCTAGTGTGTCCCCGGGATGCACAGCAGAGTCTGTGACAGGTCCCCAGAATAACAGCTTCTTGGTGTCCCTGCTGTTGTGCAAGACTGATTCATCATATTTCTCCTAGAAAGCATATTAGGCTCTGTCTGGTTCAGGACTACAGAAAACAGCACCTGCTTCCCTCCACCATCCCTGTAGATGAGTATTTGTGTTCTTTTTTAATGTCTTGTACAGTGTATTTCTTTTTTTATGAGGTGACAGCGCTGGCAGGATTCATTCCCGAGGAATACTAGTGGAAGTCTTCCTTGCAGGCTCTATTCACATCTGCCAATTTATGTGCTTGCCTGCCCACATTGCTGGGGGCTTGGTGTGACTCAGGGGGACAGCACTGCTTGACTCAAAGTCTCTTTCACTTCTGAATCTTGTGCTGCACAACATGTGCATGTGTGGGTTCCAGAGGTTGCAACTCTTCCTTGCTTGGGTCTGATGCCATGGCACCAGAGGGATCAGCTCCCTCCAATGGCCCTCGCTGCTGACCCTGTGCCATGGTTTAACCCTAGCCAGCAGCTAAGCACCATGCAGCCACTCTCTCACTCCCCCCATACAGGGAGATGGAGAGAATTGGAAGAATAAATGTGAGAAAACTTGTGGATTGAGTTAAAGACAATTTAATAGGTAAAGCAAAAGTGGCACATGCAATCAAAGCAAAAAAAGTAATTCATGCACTGCTTCCCATGGGCAGGCAGGTGTTCAGCCATCCCCAGAAAGCAGGGCTCCATCAGGTGACTTGGGAGGACAAAATACAGTAACTCCAAATGTCCTCCCTTCCTCCTTCTTCCTCCAGCTTTATATGCTGAGCATGACAATGTAGGGTATGGAATGTCCCTTTGGTCAATTGGGGTTTGCTGTCTCAATTGTGTCTCCTTCCAGCTTCTTGCGCTTCTCCATCTCCCTTGCTGGTGGGATGGAGTAGTGTGAGGAGCAGAAAAGACCTTGATGCTGTACAAGCCCTGCTCATCAATAAAGAAAACATCCCTGTGTTATCAACAGTTTTCTTCACAAAACCAAAACATAGCCCCATTCTAGATACTATGAAGATAATTAATTCCATCCCAGACACAAATAGCACATTCTTCACCCTTATTCCATGCTGTTTATGTCGTGCTCACACTATCCAACACATTCTCATTACCCACCACTCCCATTCCCATACTTTGATATAATTCACAGGTATCATTCCCATGGTCGATGGACCACCTTGTGAAAGGTCTGAAAAATATCCATAAATGTCCATAAAATGTCCACTGAACTAATTTAGTTCATGAGTTTTGGATCCATCTATTATGGTGGTTGCTTGAGACAGGAGAGGTGCTGTGTTCTGTGGAGTTACAAGACATCAAAGCCAGATCATGTCATGGCACTGCTGCATTTGTACTGTTTCTTGAAAGGCTTGTCCTCCATTGATTCAGGTGGTTCCTGCTATAGTAATTCCTGTAGCATGAAACTAGTATCACAGGTTTCAACAATTTAAAGCTATTTTGCATTAGAGCCTTTGACTGCCAGCTTGGTTGCTTTCTGCTTCTTTGCTAGCCTTGTGTCTGCATAAGCATGATTCAGTTATGGAAGGGATTGTGGGCATGGAGGGAAGAAAAAGTTTGAGAAATGCAATCCAAGGAAGCTCAAGACAATTCTCATGCTACAGGATGAAACTTGTTCCTTATACCATGTCCATTCCTGTCTCAGATGTAGAGCACAGAAGTGAGTTTTAACTGTTCTTCAGTCTCTGAACAAAGTATCGTCCCCACATTGAGCAGAGATTTGCTTTTCCTCCAGTAGAGCTGATGCTGTTCCCTGATGTTTTCTCTCTGAGAGTAACCTTAATTCTCTCCAAACAATTGAAGCAGGCTATTCCTTTTTTTTTCTACTCTGCCAAAACATACCCACTCATTTTCCTGCTTCATTTGGACTTGGCAGCCAGCAGTATTAGCAGGAGGGTATGGGAAGGAAAGCAATATATATGTCTTCAGCCAGATGAGCCTGGAATTTTTTCTTGTCATGGTGCTCTGAGAAATCCATTTACAGGTCTGGCTGGTCCCAGTGGCCTCCTGAGGCAAATGTCTTTCCCAGGGCACTCACACACCCCAGGAGAATTAACAGTTTAGGATGGGGCTGCATCTGGGCTGAAAGTCCCCACTACTTCCCACCTTCCTCAATCCTGACTCACCAGCTGTCCCTTAAAGCTACTGAAAACCTGCCTTTCCTGAGTCTCTAAATCGTGCCTTTTGTGTGAGGACTGGTGTAATGGTATCTACCCAGCAGCTCTACAACCACTGGTGCATAGGCAAGGACAGTCTGAGCCGTTTGCCATTAGCTCCCATGTTGGAGCTTTCTTTTCACCCTCTCTTTCTTCAGCTGTATGAATTAGAGATGTGAGCATCCTGTACACTGCTGTGCTGCAAGAGCATGGGATACAACAGGAAATTCCTGGTTTTGGGAGCAGATGGGGGCATCTCCCAGTGCTTTGGTAACATCAGTGGGCAATGTATGGTGAAACACTGCCTTGCTCACTGTGTTGTTGTGACTGTCCAGCATTGCACTAGTCTTTACCTGCTTACCTAGAGATAAAAAACAATACGAAACCAAAACCACCATGGGTTTATGGTCTGTTCTGTCCTTAATTTTTTATAACTGCAGACGGGTTTTCATGTCTGATGTGAGATCATATTTACTGTTCTTCCTTCTCCTGCCCTGTTCAAGTTGTTTGGTACTGCAAGGGATCCTTAAATTGCTGCTGGGCTCTGTGCCCAAGTGGATGTGTTTCTGTGGCAAGTGGGCTTATTTGGGTGAGACAGACCATGAAACAGCCTACAAGTGCTTAGTTGTTCAAGAAAGAAGGGAGTGTGCAAAGGAAGAAGTGGTAAAGGTGAATGTGCAAGGATCAGCCTCCACGCTGAAGAATCTGGCTGTCATGGTTCAGGAATGGTACTCCGAAGTTCAGTGCTCCCACTGAGACTCAAAACCACACAACGCTTGCTTGCTTCCTCACTTTCCCTTCCCCCTCTTATTGTGGTAAAGAGGTAAAGATCCCGGGTTGAGATAAGAACAATGTACTGGAAACAACAATGAGATAAGAAAATGAACAGTAACAACAACAATACTAGTGACAGAGGGTACAAGAAAGGAACAATTCACATGGAAACCCTGTGACAATAGACAGTACCTGGTGGCTCCTTCAGCCACACTTATTCAGCTGGAAGGAACCCCTTGTCCTCGTAAGTGAGTCCCTTCCCCTCTCTGAAGGCAATGACATGAGGTGGTATAGAATAACCTCAGGGTCCCAGGTATGCCCCCTCCTGGATACTGCAAGATTAACCCTGTTCTGGCCAGAACCAGGACACTGGCTCAAGTGATGAATAGGAGTCTCTCGCAGGTTGCACATTCTGTAACTTGAAACCTGTTGTTGAAGAAATTGTGTGGGAGACCTCGTGTCTTCCATGTTGTAGGATCCAGCACACTCTAATGTGTATTAATGGGCTAATGGGAGGGCAGTGCTGACATTTGCTGTGGGGCATGGCAATCCCAGCTAGTTCTCATGTCTGGGCCAGCCACATGTCCAGCTGAGATAGTTTGCTCTGCTGCTGCAGCAGCAGTGTCCTACATCTCCAGCTTTCCCTTCCCCTTGTTTCTTTCATCCCTCCACCTGGGTGTTTCAGACAGCACAAAACCACATCCCTTCCTGACAGGCAGTGTGGTCTGCAGAGCTGTGGGTATGTGAGACAAGGCTCTAGGAGGGTGAGGGACTCCATGTGTTGGGGCAGTTTCAAAGTGAAAGACCTGCAGCTGAGCAGGCCACTGAGTAGACAAGGCTTGCTGAAAGCCTCCTGTGGGAAGCAGGCATTTGCACCAGGATTGCTGGCTTCTGCCTCAAGGCACTGCTTTACAGCTTAAATGCCACCACAGCCAAGGAGGTGACTAGCAGATGCTATTTTAATAAACACCAAGAAGGCTTTGTGAGAAAAATCTCTTTTATTCAGAGACGATACAAATATCTGTGAGATAAAGAAGTTTAGCAGAAAAAGGAAAGTTTCTATTTCAGCAGGTGCTGGGTGCTCCAGCCACGAAGGTCCAAAAAGCATCCCCCACCCCAAAAATCGTGCTTTTTATGTGTCCCAAGAGTCCCACCTTGTTAGCATAATGACAGGAGTGAGCCTCTTCTTCTAATTGGGTTTGGTATGCCCCCCTATGCAGGGAGACGGGGCTTCTGGTGAGAATGACCACTTTCCTCTGCACACAAAGGGCCTGTCACATGGCAAAGGCTTGTTTCGGCCATATATCTTTATCTACTTTCATAATTCCCTATTCCCGAACACAAATTGTCCCTGGCACCAGCTCCAGACAGGATCTGGTACCTTACAACTTCTGCGGTATGCCTAGAGAAAAATAATTCCTGAGTTATTGAACTATTTGCTTCTGATAAAACCATGGGGTTTTATTTCTCATAGCTTTCTATCTCAGTTTCCTATTGCTTGCTCATCACTTCTCTACTTTATGCTATTCCTCAGGGGCTGGATCTTTCCATCAGCAAATCAGTTGCTCATGAGTGGAGTAAACCTCCCCATCTCGTAGCACCTCTTTTTCTAGGCTCTTAGAGCGTTGCGTGGCACGAGATGTTGCAGTGAGCGTTACCATAGGGATGCACCAGGCAGCATATGCTAACCTATGCTGAATATCTTACAGAAAACAGTCCCTGAGGGCTGTGTTGTTTTCTATACTGTGATTCCCTTTGTGGGAGGCTGGTAAACATGTGACTGGGCTGTTGGACTGGAAATTGAGAGCACCAAAGAGGCTGTTCCTCACTGTATGTCGCTGAAGTCTGCTATAGCTATGGGAGCAAATGAGTACAGTGAGCTCCTGGACTGAACTGCTGACTCCCTGATTATCCTGGTCAAAATCCGTAATCTCTCTGTGCCTAGTTCCCTGACTTGTGCAGCTGCTGTCTGGGCTGCCAGAAGTGCATGAGCATCTGACCCTTTGCAAACGAGAGGCCTGTGTAAGGCTGCAAGGAAGGGCAGTGATCCAAATCCCTCCAGTCTAACAAATCCCTCCACAGAGGAGAGGTGGTGTGCCTGTTTCCCTTTTCTTCAACCTCCCTTTCTCCAGGTGTGATGCCGGTTCCCACGGCATGCCACAGTACCTCTTTGAGCTGTCTGCCTTTGGAGATGGGCAGTGGGCCATCAGCAGCACCCGCTCCCGGGAAGCTGCATCCATTTTTGTCATAGTGGGACACCATCACTGTGGCCAACAGTGAAAAAAAAATTATGCAGTTTGTGACCGGTGTGCTGCTAAACAGTGTAATTTCTGTGGAACAGGAACAGGTGTCACCGAGGTCCATGGTCCACCCAGGTCCTCTGGTATTGAGTTATTGTGAATAGAGATGGGATGCTGAATAGAATGCAGTAATGCTCACTGAGTGCTCCCAAGGGACGAGAAGAGCAGAGGTTGCATCCTGCAAAGAAACGGGGATTGCAAGCCAAAGTCTTCCTTGAGCACCCTTAATTCATCTTTAGGGCTCTCAGCCAGCCTTTAGGTCTGGAACAGGCATTACTGTGGGGTTGCACTGTGAGGTGAGCCCTGCTGAGCTTCCAGCCCCTTGCTCAGTGTGGCTGCAGTTTCTCCTCCTCACTGCTGCTGGGGGCAGGATGGTGCCTCCTGCTCTTCCAGTGTGATGAAGAAAAGAATAAATACTTCAAGAGAAAAGGTGTAGATGCTTGACCTTGTGCCTCAGGTTTTTGTTCTGCTCTCTCCATCAGACTCCCCCAGCTGCCAGGCACCTGCTGGCTCCAGCAGCAGCTTCTTGCCCTTGACTCGTGTTCAGAAGCTCAGCGAGGGGAGTGCAAGGAGAACACAAAGGGGAGCCAAGCTGAGGAGCCTTCCCATTTCCCAAGAGTGCTTTGATCAAGGTGCCAAGATTCACTAGTGAAGTATATATCTGTGACCTTTTGTTGCTCCTGTCAGGCACTTCACAGTCCTCAATGTGACACTGACTAAGTTGCAAAGCCGCATCTCAGCAGGTGACAGCTGCTCCTGCTGCCTTTCTCACTCTTTCTGTCTGGTACCGGGATCTTCTTAAACACATCATTGCATTTGCACTGTGACAAGCAAAGCTTGCAGAATAAAGTCAAACAGCTTGATGTGAAGCTTAGGCTCCACTCTTAGATGAGAATTGTAGCTCTGTGTATACATAATCCCCTTTGCATTTTGCCCAGGAGCAATGGAGTGGCAGTAAAAATATCCCTTAGGTAGCAATTCTCATGACATTAGTCCCCAGCCTCCTTGGAAATGTCCTGATCTGCAATGCTTTTGGCCCAAGGTAATTTAGTAGGAGCTTGCAACTGCACTGAGCTTCAACCACCTCCGAGCTTTGCTCAGTGAAGCAATGTTTGTGGAATCTCGAAGACTTCATTATACTGGGGTTTGCTGGATTTTTATCTAAAATTATGTGGGCTGAAATTCTTGCCGGCCCAGGCACCTGAGATCACAAAATCAATTCTGCTGTCTATTAAATAGGTGTAATTTCCATCGACTACAGTGAAAGTTGCCATTTTGCAGTGGAAGGTGGACTTGGATCCATGCATATTAGAGACAGACAACCCATCACTGGCATCCTCTGGACCTTTTCCAAGGTCAGTGCAAGACTCTTTCTAAGTGTCGGTGACCAGTGCTTCACTCAGTCTACAGCACACTGGAGATGCCAGTGTCTCCCACCAACCTTGTTTTATCTTTAGGAACTGAAGTGTGACAGGGAGTGGAGAGCAAAGCCTACTGCCGATGGTTTCCTTTGTTTCTACATGGTTTTTAAGTATTTTAGCTTATGACATTTTCCATTCTGTGAAGGATTGGGGTTTTTTAATTTGATTATTTAAGACCTAAGCATTAAAAATGTTGAAATTAATTCCTTCTGGCAGACTTCCCTAATCCCTCCAAGCTACCTTCAATCCCACCTCCTCCATCTTCTACTTCAGAAGAGAACAGCAGTGTTACCAAAGCTGTGTGATTGGTGCTGAACAGCAGAGATGGTGTTGCCCTACCTGTCCTCTGTAATCATTCTAGCAGAGGCCTAATCTTCAAGCCAGTGTTGACCTAGCAATTGCACTGGGTGTAACTTAAAATGCGTCCACTTCTGTGGGCTTGGACACTTGTGCCAGGTTGTCTGTGTGGACACACCCTGGTGTAGCAAAGCGTGGGGTTGAATTTCACTGCAAATCAGTCAGCCTAGATGCTGCTCAACGTTAGCTCTGTCCTTGCTATTTAATGGTGGGGCAAGGCTAGTCTAACTGGGTAGGTGCAACTGGGACTCAACTAGGATAAGTAGAGGTGATAAGGGCTGTGGGCTTGGTGCACACTTTGTGCTTGTCAAAGCTCTCAAAGTTAGGGCTCATAATGACTGCTGTGTGAAAAGCTGCCTTCTCAGGGCAACAGGAGAAGTAGGCTTTGCTCTTCAGTGCCTTCTGTGCTCTCCAGTTTCTTCCTGCCATGTCTACAACAGGAATAGCCAAGATTTAGACCTTGTCAGACATGAATTTCACCTCTGTTTTTGGGGTAGGCTGCTTCTCACTGTTTGTAAAATACCAGGGAAGCTTCAAAATAGCCATGTGCCAGAGTTAATGAGGGTACAGATTTTCCTACCTTGATAGTATGTACTTTTCTGGTCTCATTTCGCTGTGATTTCAGGTCTGCTAAGAGCTGTACCAACATGGGCTTGGGGGATTTGGGGTATGACCAAGCCCTTTGCCACCAAGATCTTCAGCTGGGGCAGAAGCCAAGGGCAGTGCCAGTGTCCTGCACCATGAACACAGAGCTGTGCAGCTGGCACCTGGCCTTAGAAAACCCACTCTTCTTTCATGAGTGCTTTGTGAAAAGTCTCGATTTGACAGATATGGAATATTCTGAAAAGTGGTTGGCTGCTGTTGGTTATTAGTCTATATTTACTTTATTGAAGATTTGCTTAAGGATTTTAAAAACTGAAGTTCAAGAATTGAAAATCTGCATATTCCCAAAGTTGAGGTCACTTGAGTGATGTGAGACATTATGATCTCTCTAGCATAGCATTACAGTGTAATCAACAGATGTGTTGGTATAAAGCCAGCGCATTTTGCTTTATCTCAAAGCTGCTTCTTAAAGAGCAGTGTTCGTATGAACGAGATCAAATGCATGCCTGTAGCCCTCTGGAAAGAAATGGAGCATCAAGTTGCTATTTGTTTGTGGTCATGAAAGACCAGAATCACTTTTTTTATTATTATTTCCCATGAGTTGTGGCCAAATTCCAACTTAAGTAATTCTATTCTGTTCCCTAATTCCCCCTGAAGCTTCAAATCAGTTTAGATTGCTTTTGCCTTTCTAGCCTGAGCAATTACATAATATCCCTGAGCCCTGTTAAGCAGCTATATTCCACCTCAGAGGAAGCTGCATTCTGTTCCTTATGGAAGCAGCCCCTCTTCTCCCACCTGTGTACTTACGAAGTCTTTTTGATATGACAAATAATAGCTAAATGGGAGGTGAAGTGACTGCTTCTCACAGCTGGGGTGTCTGGCACCTCCACACTACTAAAGTCAAGCTGCAGAAGGTGTTGCTACTGGTTCTCTACAGGTTCTGCAGTGTGCACCAGCTACCCCGAATGACTTTGATGACAGTAGCATGCTCTACAGCAGTGTGGGTGGGAAAGGGGTGCTGCTTGTGTTTCAGCAGTGGACATGGCGCTTGGAGTAACAGGCTGCAGAGGAGACGAGATAAAGGCTGAGTTGAATGGGAGTGCATTGGGCATGACATGGAGAATTATGATCTGCAATATAGGGAGGGGGAGGTGCTTGAGTCAGTTCTTCCTAATGGCTCCACACTGCATATATGCACCCAGTTTTCCGTGCTGCACTTTCCAGCAGAGCAGCTGGTGATGCTAATCCTTTGCCCTTATTGGTCACATATAGGAAAGATTAGCAGAGCATCCTCCAACAAAGCACACCCCCTCCAGCTTCTCTCTTGTAAAACTGAGGATACTGAGGGGGCATTTGGCTTGATCCTTTTGCACAGGACAAAGGGAGAAGGGATGTTGCACTGCTCCTTAGTGCCACACATGTTTTGTCTTCCTTTTGAGTCTCAGGTGAGTCAAAGTAGAGGGTAAGTGGCTTCTGAGGGTTTAAAAGTGAGTATTGGGTGAAGTCTAATAAGTGATAAAGGGTGTTTAGTTTCTCACACTCCCACCCCGTCCCATGGACTCCTTGAGTGGGTCTTGTCTTTGTTGCAGTCAGTTTGTTTCCAATCATCACTTGAAGCCCTCTGAAGAGAAAGGACGCGTGTTTTCCTTACTGTGGTGGCGTATTAGGCACAACCAAGATTGTTGATAATCACACCTATTACTGTAATACCTGATGTGAGCTCAGATTGCCTTGCTGTGTGCCTTCAAGTGATAAACAAAAGTATGACATGCCTTCTACAAGACAAGTGCTTTGGGTGCTGTTTTTCCAGCCTGTCTTAAACCTCTGTCTGGGGGGGCAACTCAGGTTGAATGCCAGAAAAAGTTCGTGATGCTAACATCAAAGCACCTGTGGAGATGCTTCTCTGGGGACCTTTTTAAGCTTGACCAGGCTCATTGCTTTGGAGCAGCCTGTAGGGGAGGCTTGGACATGACCTGACAATTAGTGTGGGACTCTTCTGTCTGAAATATGCGTGGTTCCTTGAGCTCTTTCTGTAGCTTATCTGAGTTTTGCTCTTGGTCCATTTGCCTATGGAAGGAGTTGGCATATCTGTACACACATATTCATGGGAAATCCAGTATTGCTTTTATCTTTGTCATTAACCAAAGAGAAATAGCACCAGAAGAAACTATGTGAGCAAGTGCAGTAAATAGGAGTGAAGGCAGATGAACAGTTGATTGCACAAAAAATCTGCAAGGCTGGGATAGCCTGTTGATTTTGGAGTCTGCTAGGGAGCTACTGTTGCAACCTGTGTATGTAAAGGGAGGATAGCCCATACTACTATACATATGTAGTGTGTATATATATCTATATATCTATATATCTCCTATACTGTCTCTAATGCAAGAGCATGTGTGGTGTGAACTCAGTCATGTGAAGTATGTGGAGGGCTGTTTGCACATATGAAGACATTGGGAGGGCAGTGCTCTGGCTGCATCTTTTGTGCTGCGGGAAAAGCTGGTACTCAGGCAGTTAAAACCATTTCCAGCAATTTTCCTTCTCTGGTGATAATTGTGCTCCAAGAGACTTTCCAAAGGCTTCTTCATCTTGGTGCACTTGGAAGTAGCTGTACTGCAAAACACTTCAACAACCACATTTCTCGTATAGGAGAATTTTAAAGCTGTTGGTATGTATTTTCAGAGGCACTGAGCCAGTGGCTCTCAGTGCGTAGGACTTGTAGCTGCCTGTGCTCCAGGGCACTTGAATCCTGCACAGCCTAAGGAGTGAAATTTCTCTACTCCTCCAGCCTAGTGACTGGAGACTGGGACTTGGGTTGTATGGGAGTGGGGCCCCACAGGTTTCCAGCTTCTTGCAGCTCTTTTCTAAGTGCTTGTGTGGTCTCTGAGCATACCTGCACCTGTTTGCTCTCTGCCCCAGGCAGCAGTTATTGTGTAAAGGTTGTGGGGTCAGAGCTGTGCTGCTTTAGCTGTGTTTCATATTCCTCACTGCATTGCAAGTCTTTTTGGGTTGCTCAAGAGTTCTTGTTACCCAAAATCAGCATTAAGTTTAATGTGTGATTATCGCCAGGAGCAAGAAAATACTTGGCAATGTCTTGGAGACTAATGGTATTGGGCTTAATTAAGGGAGAGCAGTCTGTCCTCACATGCATCTGTCTCTGCTTCCTCATCCTTCCTATCAGTATCAGCTTAGGTTTGTTTTTAATTATTTTTATTAAGTGTTGCACAGAACAGTAAAACCCACATCAGATTAGTGAGGATATTAATCCTTCGCACTTCTCTAGCACATCACATTTCATCCAATGACAGAGGTTTGCTTTACAAACATTAATTACGAAGCTTCATACCCCCCCGTGAGGAAGGTAATAACCACAATAATACTTAGCGTTTATATGATTTTTGCATCTTTAAAAAGTTGTATAAACACTAAGCTTTAAAGTACCCTGCATGACATCGTAGTGCAATTATTCAAATGATACACAGGGAGAAAAAGATGCACCAAGGGAGAACCTTCTTGCCCAAGGTCACACATCAAGGCAATTACTGAGTAGTGCTCCTTATAGACTATTCTTGGTTTCTGGGATTCCTTCCCACTCTTTGTCTTCCTTGGTGTCCTAGCTGAGCAGGGATGTATGAGAGTGGTAGAGGGTGAAGGCCATAATCTGAAGACCATTAGGTCCATGGAAGTAAGCAAATATACAGGATGCCATGTCTCCTGAATGAAGCTGGGGTAGTTTGAGGTTAACAGGGTCCTGAAGAACTATTTGCTGTCAGTGCTTGATGATGGCTGGTGGTTTGGAATATTGCTGCTGCTGCTGCAAGTTAAATTCTTTGATGAGTATTGAGCAACTCCCCAGCTACCTCAGATGGCTTTCTGCCCCCTCTATGGCAAGCATCAACATGGAAAGTGCACAAATGATAAAAAATTGCTGTTTCCCACATGTATTAGGACATGATCAAACAGGTAGTTTGGAGGCATGGTGAATGCATTATGTGACAGAGTGGCTCATTTTTGGGTGTTCAGCCATATGCCCTGTGGAAGAAGGAGCAGTCCTGGTTGTACCCATTGCAGGAAAAAGGCATGACTTTTTTTTTTTCTTCCCCCAGCCTACTTCTTAAGTTTGTCCTGGCCAACTCGTGTCCCTCCAGATGAGGATTAGCAAAAGTGATTTGCAAGACTCAAATGGTTCTTGATCATTTCCCCAATGTAATTAATAACAAGCAAACTTTTGACACATTGGGCTTTGAAATGCCCCAAAACTGGTGTGCTGCCCATTTCAGTGAAACAAACTGATGGTGCCTTGGTAGTAGGTGACATGTCTTGTGAGAGAAACACTGTGAAATAGTTCCATAGTGCCTGTCAGCCATCAGTCTGGTGGACTACTGGAGATGTACACTCTTCTGGGACATAACCAGATCCAGACTCTTTCTCCTTACTGCAAAATTGGAGCAGACTGAAATAGGGAGCAAAACTAGATTCTAGAAGGTAAGCCTATTCCTTGTCTGATGGGGAGCACAAGCAATTTGATCATTTAGGAATGGTAGGTCAAGTAAGCGCGTATTTTCAGAAGCTGTCCCTCTTTCCCTTGTCAGATACTTTTAAATGGGAAGCCCAATGTCTAGTTTTGTGTTAATTCATCCCAGGGTGTTCTGCAGCAGGCTAGGTTGGTTGAGGTCTTTTAAGAAAAGTAGGCTGCTTTTGAGACTTTGCTGTCTGAGTTAGCTTTCTTCCTGTCCCCTTCAGAGACCAAGGGACAGTTTTGTTCTCCATGGGATGGGCTGCTCTGTGTCATTCAGCATGCAGCTGAAGGCTCAAGAGTGTTTTAAATAAAATGAAATTTCTTGCTAATATCAAGGAAACATCAAATGAAGCTGAGGATAAGTGATTTCAAAATATGCTGAGGTCTTAGCCTGCCCTTGGCCTCGCCTAAGTAGGCCAAAGCCTTTTTTTCTCGCAGAAGAGTTTGAGAACAAAAATCTTTAAAGAGCTTTCCTCTTCAGAGATACTTTGGCTTTGAGGCTGGTGCCTGTCAGCATTTCAGTCTCTCAGAGCTTTCTTTCCTTAGTGTCAAAGATCATCTTACTTCCTTTGCAAAGCTGTCAGCCAGACCCTGACTGCTTTGATACGGCTGCGTTAGTCCCTGAATCCCCTGTTGAACAAGCTGCTCAACAATGTTTGCACAAGTGCATGATCTGGGGTAGAGAATTAATCCCTGTTCCTACACCCTGTGCAGTCAGCCAGCTGAGAAATTATTTTAAACACCATCCCATGTGGATTAGTGCTTCCCCAATTTCCTCTGCAAGTCTCTGCTGTTTCAGATGATCTTTTGACTCCACAGAGATGCAGAGTAATAAATCCGTAACCTTGCCTTGTGGAGCTTTTGCTCTTAAGTTCATTGCTGTTGGTCTCTTACCGACAGGGGGATGGCCTAATCAGCATCAGCCTGCTTCGCTTGTCCTTGCCTGTGTTTCAGTTGGAATCAGATGTACTTTTTTTTGCAAAACTCTTTACTAAGCCATTTTTGTTTTCCCTCTTTTTTTTTCCCCCCTCCTTCTCCCAGTTTAATTGTGTGAGCTGCTGCAGCTCTTTGTCAGAATGAATTCCATCAGTAGAGCAAGGATGTGACAATGCCAGAGCTACTCTTATTTGGCAGGGCTTGGGGGATGCTCCTGAGGCCAACATTTGGCACTTGTGGTTGAGGAGAGCTCTATGTAGTAGTGATCCAATGCCCATCACATTTGCAGGCACAGCTTTCTAGTACTGTGTTAATCACACGTGCATCCAGAGAGTGGCCCCATCTTACTGGGAATAGAGGCAGTTGGAAGGGACACTACAGAAGGCTGAAAGTGGTAACTTGTTACTGAAGAGACTGGAAGTAGGTTTTTGTTTTATTTCCTCTGAAAACACCTGGAGATGCAACTTGTTCACTGAGCATTTACTCCCCCATAAACTCCCAAGTCTCCTGAGCAACAATAACAGAATATTGGGCTGATGAGTGCCTGCCCAGGAGAGGCAGTATGGCCAGATGTGCTGCACAGCTGGAGAGGAGTAGGTGGATAATCTGTTAAAGAGAAACAATGCAAACTGTTTGCCATGGTGTCAAGAATACTTCACTGCATGAGCAGCATATGGCAGATGTGTAGTGACAGAAAATGCTCTGTGTGCAGAGCCTTCCAGAGGCAAGGAGGGTTTCCCCATGTTCTGCCAAAGTAAGGGGCAGGGGATAACCCAAGTCTAAGAGGATTGTAAAAGACCCTCCTCTAGATTTTGTGTACAAAGATAAAAAGATAAAAAAAGATAAAGTAGCAGTTCCCCAATTTGCCTACTGTAATATCAGTCATAAAAGTATAACGTGCTGACTCTGGGATGTGCACCACTGCCCTCTCCTGTGTGCGCGAGGATGCTCGTTGTGAACAAGGCTGTGCGTGTTGCACACCCCTGCCACTTCAGGACAGAAGGTCTGGTGCTCTGCTCTCTCATCATCTTGAAGGACTTGGGTGCCATTACATGTGAGAACACCCTTTGGTGTGGTGTCCTGCCTGGCAGCTTCAGAGTGACTCCAGTGTTTTGTGGAACTGCCACTAGCAGATCTCCTGTTAAGGATGAACTCAACTTTGCACACAGATGCGGAATTTGATATTTTTCTTATGTGTGAAAAACGAAGCTTACCCTTTACAGATTTACAATGCATAGTCCTCACTGGCAGAATGAATTTGCACAGAATTTGCAAGTCAGTATATTAATTGACTTGAATTAAGATTAATTTTTTAAAGTGTCTTCAGTAAGGAATTTAGTGTTTGTCAGTCTCTTTCTTTGTCTGGAATTAATAATGTAATAACACTGGCTCTTCAAATGTGGCATGTAATTAGAATTCATTGAAATCTTATGTCTAGGCTAAATTTGAAGAAAATAGGTTGTAATTAAACTAAGTTATTAACAGTTACTATATCTAATTATTGTGACTATGTGGTTCTGCTCTGGGTTAGGTGGGAAATCATTATTCCAAACTCAAACCAATTGAGGACTTAAAACGTGCTCTAATTCAGAGAGGAGGTATGCACAGTTAAAACACCTGAAATAACGTCAAGTCTTTGCAGTTATGATGATATACATCAGCAACATTATGACTAAGATGTATGGCTGCCATCGGCTCCAACTGAGATGGAACAGAGGTTTAAAGATATCGTGTATTTTCCTTCTCGTTCTCAACCCTTGAAATAATGAGCAGAAGAGAAATAAATGAGTGCTCTCTTAGCCTGCTGTATGTGGATTTTTTTTTTCCAGTGTAATCTTAAATTAATTTCCTGGATAAGTTATTCTTGCCTCAGGGAATAATTGCAAGATTTCTGTGCTGTTTGTATCTCTTCGATTAGCTGTATGTACTTCTTTTTAACTCTGTTTTCACCTGAATGCAGGTCTTGCAATGATGTATCGCAAGGCTTCTCTATCCACATCTGCACCATGTTGCGTAGGTACAGGCACTTCTTATGGGGAAGGATTTTAATTCTACCCTCTGCCATTCCTTCCCCTCCTTTCTGTCTGTGTTAGGAGAAGAGCAGACGGGAGAGAAAACAAAGAATTGACAGAGATGAATATGCCCTATGAATCAAAGTGCCTGGAAATGCTTCTGTGAGTTAGTTACCTTCCTAGTGAGAGTAGGAGACTTGTACAAAATTCGCCTTGAACCGTTCTTTCCCATTCCTAGAAAAATCCCAAGAAACTTGGACAAGAGCATTTTAAATGGCGTCTATCTAGCACTCCTTTGTTGCCTATTTTGCTACAGCTAATTAAAAGAGAAAAGCCTTTTAATATTTAAGCACCATTAACTCGGCTGAATTATTAAATGTCAATTTGCATTATGTGCATAAAAGGATCAATAAACAAAGAGAATAATACAATGGAGGTGTCTGGAGTTAGAGAGATGTCAGCTCCTCTTATCGGAACCAGAGGGAATTGCTTGCTTGTCTGCCAGTTTATAGTTGTTAATTATTGGTACTGGGGAGGGAAAGAACTGGGGACTTTCTGAACACCAAAGGCACTGCAGGGATGTAAACGATGCTGTCAAGATAAAACATTACTTGGCTTGATTTCCAGGGGTGTCACTCAGCCCCTGTTGCCTCAGTTTTGCTGACAATTTGCTGGCATTTGCTTTCAGTGCTCTGTCCCTTTCTTTGGGGTGGAGTTTGGCCTTTGCATTGTATACCACTGGACTGGAATGAGGTATGGATTGATCCCTGGCTGTGCTTCAGACTTCCTGCCCAATGATGGCAAAACGTGTTAGCAGCATTTCCCCACCTAACAGCACAGCTTGGGGAATAAAAGCTTCACTGTATTGTGAGGGCCTGCACTGGAACTGATTTGAGCACAAAGGCTTTTTTCCACTGAGGGACTGTATCACCAGCAGCCTCCCTATATCATCAGCAGCACCTCTGCCTCTAATTCATGATCTTGCTGGGAGCAGATAGGTACCCAGCAGAGGGTACCTGGGTCCTTGGCATCTCTACCAGGTTTGCCAGCAAGTGGTTGTGCTGGGGTTTGTGCCATGGTTGCCAGTGCCCCACCAAGTGGCTTGGAGCTGAGAGCAGGTCTTGTGCAGCCGCAGTGCTTTGCTCCCCTGGGAAGTGACTTTGCTGTGGGGGAGCTGGGGAGCATATGGAATGGGCACTGCTGTTCACAGAGCTTTGGACAGAGACAAGTCCCTGCTGCCCACTACTTTTCAGTAGCAAATTGGATTTTAGATAGTTGAATTAAGGGTAGCATTTGTGCTTCCAGCTCTTTCTAACTATGGTGAGAGCAAAACACATTTTAAATGAAATTTTATTTCAGTCTTTTTCATTCAGCTCTTACCACCCTTTCCTGCTCTCGTTCCCCCCTCCCTGCCCCTGCTCGCCCTCTGTTTCACAGTTGAAATAGCCTTTTGCTTTCTGTGGAAGATGGGTATAGCAGAAGATAAACACGGCCATTTGTTGAATCTTTCCTCTCCTCTGTGGAGCGAATGTTTGCACTGTCATCATGGCATGATTGCCCTCACATCCCCAGCTTACTCTGAGCTGGCTGGATGGGGCCCTGGAAGCAGCAAAGCTGTGACAGGTGAGGATTTAGCATTGATTCAGTGCCTGAGTGTTTACTCAGCTATGCAGACAGGCTTTGTGGTCTACACAGAGCTCTGTGCCTCTGCAGAAACTCTCCTGACAGTGTTGGAACTGCTTTCTTTACGTACACAGGAGAGTTGGGGCACCAGCTAGTCAGTGCCGTGCTGTGCTAGCCCACACACCCACTCCCTGGGGTTAGCAGCCCTGAACGTGCAATGTCCCCTTTGAATCTCCATGTAGAGAGAAGTCCTCTCTTCTAACAGCTCTTCTCTGCCAATCCTTGTCCTGCCCACCAGCCTCCAGTTTCCACCTCATCACTGAACAGTTTGAGCCTCAGGGTTCAGCATTTTGAACTGCACCAGCTGGAGTTGCATGGAAATGCTCCTCTTCTTACCCAGTTTCTGTTAGCGTGCTCTGGTTGCATGCTGGTTTGGTTTTTGCTCCGTTTATTCTCTATTGGTTTTAGTTTACCTGGACCTTGAATTTGTTTCTCTTCCTCTGTTTCCCGGGTGGGTTTTAGCATGTGTGTGTGTGTCTTTAGTGGTTTCCTCACTAGCAAAGACTGGAGCTGGGAAATTCAGTTTGAAACCACTGCCTCTGCTTTTCTTTATTTTTCATGATTCAGGAGCCACAGCTGTCATCTGGGGTTTTTTTCTGTTTTGATATGAAAAGGAGCCTGTAGTTCTTCATTGATTGGAGTTCATGCACCTTTGCTGCTAATCTGGGCGACAGATGATTAGCAAATCGACTTTTTTTCTCGCTTTTGAAGAAATGAAGTGTCTGTGTTGTGCTCTCCTTTTATCTCCTATGTTAGATGGTCCAGCCATGAAACAACAGCTGAGTTTCAAAATATGCTGATTTAAAGATCTGTGTACACAGACCTCTTTGTCGAAGAGCCACTGTTGTATCAAAGGGGCGCAAAGTATAAAAAGGGAAAGAAAGCAGAAGAAGCAGTGCCTGTGGTGGCTTTGGGAATGAGCTGATCTTGAATTCAGGGGAAAGAGGTAAAACCCTTGGGACCATTCAAGCAAAGCCCATTTACCTGCAAAAGTTATTAGCAGCAGATGCGGGGGACATTGCCTGCTGGACTTTGCTGCCTGTGCTGGCAAGCTTTTACTGGCTGACTGGGGATGTGCAGCTTCAGTGGGTCTTGCATGCTGTGATGTAGGGGCAAAAAAGGGAGAGTGGGAGTGTGAGATGCATGAAGAGCAGATGACTTGCATCTCTATCTGAGCCAGCCTTGGCTCTCTGGAGAACTGGCAGCTCAGAGGCTCCTGGTGATGGGCGTAATGAAAGATGAGAGCTTAGGGTTAACAAAGATCAGAGTGTCTGAAGGCTTTCTGGATGCCTGTAGCTGCTCATTTGACTTCAGAGGGTGGTGGGTGCATGCAGCAGCTGGAGATTGGTTCAGGGGACTGGAGACATGGGGGGAGTTTACGTAAGGAGGCAAGGGATCAAAACCTACCAAGGAGCCTAATGCTTGCTTGTCATACAGGAGTGGTTCCTGCAGCATGTGGGTGGGATAAACAAGTGTCTGTGCTGCCCATGTCCAGTTGAATTCCTCTCTTTGTAGCCCTTTTTTCTCTGACTGGACTGTTTCATTTTTGGTATTTTACCAGATGACAGACAAGTTGCTCTGTCAGTGGTCTCCAGAACAGAGGATGATTTCTCCCCCAAGATGCTTGCCTCATTTTTGTATCCCCTTAAAATGCTTAGAAGCTTAAGTAGCAACTGGACAAGAAATGTGTTTTTGAGTGCAGTGCTCTGACCACTCAGCTTGGCAGGATCACCTGGCCCAAGTGTGGTTCTGTGGCTCATTGAGTTTTGCAGCAAGATTTAGAGATACAGCTCAGGCTCTGTAGCTTGCACAGTGGGAAGTGGGTTGTGAAAGATGATAAAGTCTCTTTTATGGCTACTACAAGACGGGCATACTTTTTTTATTTCCTAGCTGAAGCTGGAATCTTCAGGACAGTATGACTAAGGTGTAGGCTCTGACTACCACCATATCTGGAGCCCCTAAAGACTTGAAGACAACCTACTTCATATTGCTGGCATTGAGTCGTCGATAGAAATTCCACTCAGGCATAAGAGTTAGGCAATAATGCAGAGTTTATGCCACCATAATGCTGTGTGTGTGTAATACCTCTCACTTGATTCTTATCAAACAAAGTTGCTGATCGATATTGCTCTGCTGCTTGACACTGCAGTTAGGTGGACCTATGTAAAAATATTTTGGGAACATCTAGGAAAGCTAGTGAACAACTGCAGGCAGTGGAGTTGGGGTTTGGGAGTGATCAGTGGTGATCTGGTAACTGATACTTTAGTAAAGCACATAATACTGCTTTAGTTATAAATTGAATGATGGTCTTGGGAGCAGGTGTTGTGAGTCACTGTGGGGTGTACCTGCTATGCATGACATCCCACATGATTTTGTTGCTGACATTTTTCTAAAACAAACAAAATTATAGAGATGCTTCAAGGAAGTGACATTGATTAAGCAAAAATTTATTTTAAGACTGTGGAAATCATCTGGCTGAGCTTTGCAAAAGGAAACTGTTTCTGGAGGTGTAATCAGCCAGAGATGTCAAGACAAAGTCTTGGTCTTTCCCAAGTGAAAAACAATCCTATGCTATTTTAAGTAGCCAAGTTTCATCCTCTGTGATTACTTTCTGCAGCTCTGTCATTTCTCTGTGCACTTCCCATTGAAATTTTTTTTTCTTTTTTTCTTGCTCAAGAGTGCTATGAAGTGTTGTGTGGAGTTAGATATAGTTGCTTTGTATATCTTGGGAGTGGCTGTGTTTCTTTTATGAGTGGATTGATGTTTGTGTTTTAATCATGATCAGTGTACAAATACCAAAGGAGGCAGAGACATTTTGCTACTGAAATATAATGTATTTTCTGCTGCAAATTTAGGTCAGGAGTACACTAAGAATAATTTATTTTTTTTTGAGCATATGTGGTTCGGGCTGCAGTGAGAACACTGATGCATGGGAGCCAGAGACCCTCCCTGGAGATCTGTCTTGTTTGGGCTTGTAACCTGTAGTATCAGCATGCAAAGAGGGCTTCCTGATGGCTTTTGCTTTAGGACAGCCTTGTGGTAGCACAGAGCTGCCCAGGCAGCACATCATGTTGGAAGAGTCAACAGGAGGATCTTGGGCAAGGCAGTCTAAGGCGTGGGAGGAGACCTAGGACCATGGATGTGCTTCGCTTGTCACCTGTCCCTGGGAATTCTGAAGTGCCTCCCTCTCTGCTAGGGGACTAGCCTGGTCTTGTGTTAAAAGTTGGATCTTAATCAGGCTGAACTGTACAGAGCACCTTCTGTGGGGGAAGTTCCCTGCAGGGACTGTGCTCCCTTTGCCATTGCACTGGGCAAAGTGACAGTGAGAGGCTTAGGTGAGAAGGAGGAGGCCCCTGAGCAAGCATCTAGGGAGTCTGTTCTGAAAAGCGGTGGTGGCAGGGGTTCCCTGTGCCAGCATTACAAAGACATCCAATGCCTGAGCTCGATTGCACCCACTCACTGCCATCTTCTCTCCCTCTACTATTGTGCTGGTCTTAACTGCTGACTGATGAGTATGGGCAGTCTTTCTTCAGCCATTAATACGATATTGATCCACAGCCCTGCTGACAGTGTTAATGGACAGTGATTGTGTATTATTATTTCCATAATTGTCCTCAAGCTGGAGTGAATTCTCCTTTTCAAATGGTGCATCGATATCATGCCCTGCATTGTGGGCTGGATCTGGCCTGGTTAATTTGTTTTGTCTGAAGTTTCAGTGAAGCCTGTGGTCTTCATCCTCAGTGAAGCAATCAATGAGACCAGCTGAACAGCCATGGAGCACACATCAAGGCAGTTGTCATCCCCTCCCAGAGCAGAGTGCCTTGTTTGATGGTCAGGATGCTGCCCCTGCAGACCCTTCCTATTCTACTAGACTTTCATCACTCCTGCTGAGTTTTGCTAGCATGTCTCTTCGCTTTATGTGTGTGCTGGCTTCTCTTTGTGCTCTGCTAAGGGGACATGACCCCTTCCTCAAAGGTCTGCATGTTTGTATGCCCCTGCTGCTCAAGCAGATCTGTGCATTGCATGAACAGATGGGATAAAACACTAACTAAAGCAGTGACTTTGAGGCCTGAGATGCTCCCTGGGTGTTTTGCCGTGCATGGTCTGTAACTAATAGTGCTGCAGGGCAGTTCCACCCATGGACAGGCAGTTACTGAGAGTGGCTGTTCAGCAAGGAATGCCACATGTGGATCTCCTTAATGAAATGCTTATTCAGCTCCACTGTGGTTCATAAATACCCCATGTGTTTTTCCCTTTTCTGGGAACTCCCTTCAAGATGCATCCCTTACATACCAGTTGCTCAGGTTGGAAGGATGAGGGAAGGAGACAGGAAGATTCTTGAGGGGTTTAAGCAGCAGATGAGCAGCTGATGCCCTGCTTCTTCTTGCTTCAGTGTAACTAAGAGTCCAAGGAGCCTGCAAACAGAAATGGGGAAGGATCTTGGCTTCTTTGCTTAGGGTATGTGCAGAAGAGACTGAATTATAACTACACTAGATGCATGGAAGATCATTGCTTGCCTAGCAAAGCAGGGTGGTAGATTAAGCCTTAGGAAGAGAGAAAGGTCCATGTTTAGCTTCCCTCTCTTCCCACCCTTCATGAGGGTGATAGTGGAGGTGGGTGGATTCAGTGCCCCTGTGTGTGTAGCTGCAAGAACTAGACCAGCAGCTTTGGAGATGAATGTTCTTTGTCCTTGAGGCTGTCAGCAGGATGTGTGCAGGTGGCAAGGGTAGTGGTGGGGCAGTCAAACAGTAATGGCTGGTGTTATCCTGCTGAGAAGGCAGCAGTGAAGTGTTGATGCTGTGCTGCAAATGGGGGTAGTGGCTGCCCTTGTGGGTGCTGACAGTGACCAAGGCAGTGTCAGTGTAGTATCTGTCACTTACCACCCTCTCTGTGAAGGAGCTCTCATCATTGCCATTGTAGTGTTAGGATCTTGGTCTCAAGAAGATGAATAGCTAGACATGTGAACCAAATACAGATAATTCAGTCCTCTCCAGAAGACCATTTTTTCTCCTTTTCTGCATTTTCATATTAGCAACCTCTAAGCACCAAGCATCTCATAAACTTTCCAGATTATGGTAATAATAACATTGTTCAGTACACTGCACTGGGAATAAAGTTATTTTATCCACTTCAATTTCCTTTTGTTTTAATGTGTAAATATATCAAGTGAAACCATAGTAGGAAATCTTGGTGCAGAGGCCAAATGCATTGCAAGCTAGACATTTTCTGAGGAAGGACCTAATGCTGCATGTTCAGAGTCTGAATTTTTTGCCTTCTAAAGCATCTGACACTCAATATTTGGCTGGCCTAGTTTCTCTGGAGGACTTTCTAACTTCCCTAAGTTGATCTTTTACCTGGAAGTGGAATAAAAATGATAATGCATCTGTCCCTCAAAATTCTGGGAAAAATAGGGTGGGGAACTATCTGTCCCCTCTTCCCCCACAGAGACCATCAGAGGTCTTCCTTGAACCTCTGCTATGAGGTTAGATGGTCTGAAGATAGGGATTCTGCCCCAGCAGGACTTAGCAGGGGAGATTGTCTCTGTGCAAGAGCTGTTCTTCATGGAGCACTGCTGAAAATGGATGAGATTACTGCTTCAATGCCAGCACCTGGCCTCATGCTCCGGCCTCTCTTTTCCTTCCTAAGGGCCTTCTGTGAAACTGTTACTCTGACAGGCATGGTCCTGCTATCCTGTTGTGCTGGCAGTGTGCAAACTGTCTGTGTGCTGAAATCCTCCAGGAGACTTGGGATGATATCAAACAATAATGTATTCTTTCTGTTCAAGCACATTAAAAGTGCAATTAATCCTCACAGTCTCTCTGCCCATCTGTAATGTGGCATGAGGTGACTTTCCCAGCCTTTGTGTTCTGTGGCAGGCTGAGCTTGGAACAGAGACCTTCCTGAGTCTCATCCTGTGATTTACTGCAGGCCTCAAAGAGCTAGGTTGTTTCATTGGTAAGCCCCTACCACTTCACTAATGTCAAATTGTAATCAAAGCAAAGGCAGAGTGTCTCCAGCTTCTATGCCATCTACTTGAGTGCTTTTCCTTCCAAGGTACTCCCAGGCTTTCTGAGTTCCCTTTTGAGTCATTTGGGTTCCTGTGGGGTTTAAGAAATTAAAAAATGGTGGATGTTCTGCTGAGGACCTGGTGCTGTGATTGCCAGAGAGATGTTAAAGCTTAAGCAGTGAGGATTCACTTAAAGGGATGTCCCTGTCCAATTATTTTAGCTGAAAGGTATTAGTGTTGATGACACAAGCATGTTCAGACACCTATGAACAAAGCTGGATGTTCACACCCTTGTTTGTAAGCTCAGTGTATCCAGGGAGAATTTGGGAGAAGAGGACAAAAATATGACCCAGGTCTTATTCAACCATGGTTGTTGTTTTGCTGTAGACTAGTGCCATATAAATGCTTTGTAGTGCAAAAGAAGGTTTAGTTTAAATAATGTTTCTCTCAAACTCTGAGAGACACCAACAAGTTACCGCAAGGTATTTTGGCACCAGAATAATTGCACAAAAGCCCTCTAATCCTGTACCACTGCACCGAATGATTTTGCTGTGGAAATTTTCCATGTGAAAATGTCTTTGGAGAAGTGTAGAAAAAGGTGAAATATTGGAAGTGGGATAGACAAAGGGAAAAGAGTAGAAGTTGAAAGACTTACCTTGTATACCATATGGGGTACAGCAGAACAACTTAAGAGCAACATTTAACTGGGATCTAGAGCTGCAGTTAAATATTCTGATTCTCCATGGGGTATCTGGAAATTAGTTTTTGCATCAAGGTCATATTTGCAAAGGGAGAATAGAGCCACCAGCTGGCAAATGCAGCCCAGAGACTGTAAAGAAAGGTTACGAGAGCTTTGCTGCTTCAGGGTGCCAGGACCTTGCTGAAATGCAGGCAGCACAGTTTGGGGATGGGAGGAATGTGGCATAGGATGGGAAGGGACACAGTTTTAATCATAGAGCAGGGATTCTTCAGCATCCCAGCTTGGGTCTCAGTCATTTAAATGGTGCTCTGCAGTGTAGAAGGGGTTAGAGGTGTGATGGCAGATCTGCAGAAGAGTGATCTGAGGGCTGTAACATGGTAAGATACTGTCATTTGGATTAAGGTATATTAGCAAAGGTTATAAAGGCTTCTGAATTCCTCCTCTGTGACTGTTGGCTTTGACAAGCATTCATGATGTCTTTTCCTGATAAGTCACTAATTTACTTAGTGTATTTACATATCTGTATGTATATTCATACATGTATGGGTATACAAACACATAGATGTGTGTAAGCACATTTATAGGTTTCCGCTTTCCCCTGGGTTCGGTGAGACTCTTCTGCTACCCAGGTAGGGAAAGATCACTCCCTCATCTGCTCAGCTGTATCAGGGAAGCCTTAACAGTTGGACTCAGCATTCTGTGATGCTCGAGCGCTGGCAGGCATCTTGGGAGGCCTGCAGACGGGGAAGACAAGAGACCCTGAGGGATTTGTATATTTGTGCCATCGTATTATTCAAATACACATGTTGCTTATGTTAGTCAACAGTTTGTACAGTAACAGTGATTTTATCAAAGTGCCCCCATGCTGGAAAGACAGAGGAGATGCAAAAAGATAGTAGCTTGCTGTATGTGCAGTGATGCTGCCTGGATGTTGAGTGGCTGTGGCAGGCTGTGAAGCCCCAGCAGCTGGAGCGGCTTTTTGTCCACTAGCCCTATGTCCACTCTCATGTCACTGCTGCTTGGGTTAGTGCATTGTGGTGACACCAGTTCATAAAGACTGGCCTCAAAGGCAGATTTTCTCCATTGCCCAAGCCCAGCCTGCCTTAGGTCTGTACTGCTGGTGGATCAAACCAGCAAAAATCTGAGGGCTTCCCTTTCCCAGGTGATTTGGTTTAGAGCATTTTGGTCAGGCCAAAAGAATGAAAATAATATTTTTAAAAAGTAGTCTTTGAAGCTCAACTAACCTTGAAGGAAAAGTGGGTGCTTGATTGAGCTTTAACAGATTGTGCAAAATTTGTTCATGTTTAGGAAGTCTTGGTAAGGTTCGCTGCTTTGAAAACTTTCATCATTTCGGCAGTTGTTTGTTCATTTGTATTATATTTCACTAATGGGAACTAGAGTTGTGGCTCCAGAGTCTCCTGCAAGCATTCTAGCAAGTCAGGGAAGTGTGCTGAGGAACTGTCACTGAGACACCGACTCAGACACATTTGTGGGTTTCTTTCTCTGTTCCTTGAAGTGTGACTGGAGTTTTCCCCTCAAACAAGTGCGGGTGTCCTGTTGGGCTGAGCAGTCACCTTCAATACATTTCAGTTGCTTCTGTGATCACACAAACGCTTTGGAGTAGGGAGCCAAAGGCTGTTTGCACAGGACTTCAGAGCTGAGTCTTTTTTCTTTATAAAATCCTGTTCTCCTAGAGCTTGTCTCTCCCTGCTGCTCATCAGGGCTGCAGTGGGACATAGGTGCTGTTTGGGGTTATAGTGTTTTTTAACTTTGTTTTGGGAACTTTCTTTCTATGTATTTTTCCACTGCACTGATCTTTACACATTTCCCTGGGAGTAACTGGTCTCTCTTTGGAGCCCTAGGTGGAAAAATCCCTAGAGATGATGGGTCCCCTGATTTTGCAGATGCTGTTCACTCTGGCTCAGGGCTGAGAACGGCTTCTATTTAATATGGGAAAGACTTGTTTTTCCTGCAGCATGTGCTCTGCCTGTTCTAGGGATGTGTGCTAATAACTGTACAGAGCTTCAAGGCCCTTTCTGACTCTGCTTGGTAGTTATGCCAGCCCCCTGCAAGGTAAATCATAGTAATCAGGCTTATTTTTGACAGGCGTAGAGCAGCTGTGATTTGACCAGGTCCCTGCAATAGCTGCTTGCACATACTCCTCCCCAGCAGGATATTCTTAGTACTCAGGCTATGCAGAAGGGTCCCAAAAAAAAAGCTCCATATTCTGCTTTTCAGTGTCTATTGCTGCTCATCCCAACAGGACCAAAAGTTTTAAAATAGCAGTTGATACCAGTTGCCCAGGAAATGGGGAAAATTGCTTGATTTTATATCTCTTAAAATCTCTGTGTCTCATTCCTGGCACTGTCTGGCTCTTCCCCTCTGTGGCTTAAGAGCTGACTCTTTCACCCTGCTGTGGGAGCATCCACCCTGGGCAGTGGGCATAAGGAGATGGGGTACTGCTCGTTTACCTGTTTACCTCTTCTCTCTCTGCAGCTCCTGCTCAGGCCCAGATCATCCACGCTGGGCAAGCTTGTGTGGTAAAGGAAGACAACATCAGTGAACGTGTTTACACAATTCGGGAGGGGGACACACTAGTCCTGCAATGTCTGGTCACAGGACACCCCCGGCCACAGGTAAACTTTCAGTCTTACCTGTCACCCATGCTCCCCATAGCACTTGTTTGTCATCTCCACATGGAGCAAAATTGTGGGCAGCAGGGTGCTCAGCTTTCTCCATGTTGAAGTCAGATAGGGATGCCCCATCATGCAAGCACTTGTTTGTTAAGCTATGAAGCATTTAGGGTTGCTTTTGTGGAAAACAGTTCACAAAGCTTTGCAGGAGCCTACAAAGGCTTTCTAATGGTTTTCAGCATGTGAAGTACCCCCAGAAACTGAAAGCCAAAACTGAATCCATTAATCAAATCTTTAACTCTTTTACTACAAAGGAGGAACAGCCTAGAGAAGGCTGGCCATAGGCACTGGTCCTTCATGGTCCATCAGTCTCTCAGCTTCTCTGGATGTAGAGCCCAAGGGACCCTGCTTGGGAGAATTTGGGAAGTTGTTCATAGTGTGCTTCACTGAGCACTGTGCAGAGCCCTATATTCATTGCTTTATGGCCACCAAGCAGAGGCAGATTCAGACTTTCAGCACGGGACATATCCATGCTGTCGTCGAAGACACAGTTCAGTGGAGAGGTACGAAGCTGAGCTTGGCTAACTTGCAGTCCTTCCCTGGGTGCCTAGAAGCTTGTATAGCCTCAAGCCCCATGCAACCACTTCTCCACTCTTCAGATACTGAAGCAGAGTGGTTCAGTGTTAGTGTGGGTGTGTCCGTAAGGTATTGGACCAGAGCATGGGTCTGCGAGCTCTGGGACAGAGCGTGGTAGGAGTGGCAGCTGGTGTGCATACGAGTCTGGGTGTGCCAGAATACACTCCAGGGAGCCTCATATGATATGCATGTCTTCTTGGCCCCCTTCCTCAATCCTGCCAAAAATATTTGTGCTGAGAAGCCATATGGCTGCATAGAGCAGTCAGTGCCTCTGTGGACTTGCTTGTGAGGAGCTGCTTGGCAAAGAGGTGATGACAAAAGGCAAGGGATCCAGCAGGATTTGAAATGGTTTATCCATCAAAAGCATATCCTGGAAACAATAAAAAGAAAATAATCTGAGCCAAGCCAGCAAAAACGACCAGCCTAGGTTTGTGACTTTGGTAGGCAAATGATATTTCTATAAATCATAAACAAGGAAGATGGTAGGGCTGACCCTGCCTAAGGTTGTTGAATGTGTGGGAAGGTCCTGTCAGGCTGTGGGGATTTGAGCCTGAGTAGCCAGAGAGACTTCTGGAGCAAAGCCTGTTGCAGACAGCATGCTAGTGGGCAGCATTGTGGCTTGTCATTGCCTGGACATGCACAGGGTACGTGAAAATGTAGGACCAAGTGTGACGGGGGAAACTGGAACCTCCATATACAAAACACGGCAGGCATCCTATATCTGCCCTTCCTCCTCGTGGGTTGATTTCTTCCCTAGGTAAGCTCTGATCCTAACCTTTGTTTAATCTTCTCTTTTCCCTTCTATCAACCAGTCATTAAAGCATGAAAATGTGGCCAAAATACTTAAATGAGGTTGCAATTGAAAAGATTAAAAAGAGCTGGCTGAAATGTCTTTGCAAACAAGAGACTCCGAGAGTCTTGGGACTCTCAGACAATTTCATAAGCCTACGAAAGCTGAATAAATCCATGGTCATTAGCTCAGCCCGGTGCTCTGGGACTGATATGTAGACAACCCTGTTTTTTCTAGGGCATCAGCATCAGTCAAGTCATGGCAGTGAGCTTTAGGCAAAGTCTAGCCGAGTGGTCAAGGTATTTGGTCCATTTTATCTGTGGCTGACCCTGAATGAAAGTCTGTCTTCTTTCTGCTGGCTGATCTTGCTGGATCTCAGTCCCAGAGTCTAGATGGGTACCGGCGTAGGAGACCAGCAGTCACCAGCCTTTCGAAGGGAGGCTGCAAATATGGGAAACCAATGGGCTGGGAAAAACTATCTCTCTCTTTCATTGTCTGTACTGCACAAAACAAGAGGGAAGCTTGTACTGGCACTGTGAGATTGTACCTCATTCCAGACATAAGAATTACCGTTCAGTCTTTAGGATTGCTGTCCTCATGCCACCATTCACCATGAAATATCATGCAGCTCCATTGTCCCTGGAAGCCAGGATCTTAAGACATGTAATATATGGACAAAAAAATGTGAAGATAGCTTAAAATCTGAGGGATTTTTTTCCTTTTCTTTTTCTGTACCTTTAAAATCAGAGGAAAACCTTGTGTACTGCAAAAGAATGCCTTGTAAAAAATAAAATATGCAGGGGTTCCCTGTGGGAAAGGGGCAAGAGTCAGATAGCAACTGCATTTTCTCACTCTTGGAAAAGCAAAAAGCAGAAATAACCTTGCCATTCAGAAAAAGATGAGTGTGGACTGCAGTGACAGCTCTGTAGCTGTGAGCTGATGTCTGCTGTAGCATCGTGGCCTACCAGCCACGTGGGGTCCCAAGGCTGCATGCTAAAAGTCCTGTGTGGAATAAAACTGAGCAAGCTGCTGGGTTTACAGGGCTGGGACAGGAGTGGTAAATATGTAGTGTGTGTCTGGGTGAACTGAGGGGGTATCCTGGACTCTTGGATGTGGGAATTAGTGATGGACGAGAATCAGCCTACTAAGACATATTGAGATCAGTAGTTGAGCTTTGGTAAGTCTGGTGGTGCTGTAGGATCCATTTTTGAGATGGCTAGGGAGGAGGGGGAAGAGCCTCAAAGGGAGCTCTGCTGTCCCTTGGGATCTCCATTTTGTGTCACTGATTTCATTTGCCTTGTACTTCTCATACAGGTGAGATGGACCAAAACTGCTGGCAGCGCATCGGACAAGTTCCAAGAGACGTCAGTGCTTAACGAGACCCTTCGGATTGAGAAGATCCAAAGGCTGCAGGGGGGCCGCTATTACTGTAAAGCAGAAAATGGGGTTGGGGTCCCTGCCATCAAGTCCATTCGAGTAGATGTGCAGTGTAAGTCGTTTAGTGGCAACCCAGACCTTCCCACAGTTCTACTGCATGTCTGCCTCGCTGCAGGGCCAGCAGGGAGCTGCATTGCCCTAGGACCACGTGCACCAGATTCAGGAGCAAAGGGATTGGTGTGGTGTCCCCAGGGTCCTTTTTCCCTAAGAGATTAGATCCATCCATGAAAAATGTAGCTCTGCCTGTCCTCGTGGGTCATTCTTAACTAGGTGCCTTGATGTCTGTCACTGACAGGTTTCCCTAACACTTGTCTGGGATGCAGCATTGTAGGTGGTTTCTGCTTTCTTTTTCTTCATTTTGAAGCTGGCAGTTCTTGAATCAAACCAACACTTCTTGAAGTTGGTAGTGCCCCTGATGCCAGGGGTGTTCCTGAAATCAGTGACCTGCTCCCAGCATTGCTACCTCTGTAGCATGGTGGAAACAGAGCAGAAGACTCTGAGGTGCAGCTGAGGAGGGTGAGCTGTGAAGGGGGTGAATGTAAAGCTGACTCAACATTTCTCTGGCTGTTCACAGTGCCCATCCTTCTTGTATCCTGAAGATACTGTTAGTGGTTTTCCATCTTGGGCTCCAAGTTTTGAAGGTTTCTCTTAATGTTTATTGGGATTAATGTTTATTCTTGGGCTGCTTTGGCCAAAAGTGAGGGTAATTAAATTTATTTCATAACAACCATATGGGAGGAATCCAAGATTTAAGGTCTAGGCAACTTTTGAAGAGATTTGCTCTTTTGGAAAAGATTACCATTGTGCTCATTGTCCTTGGCTAACCACTATTCCAATTTTCTCTGGCCCAAGGAACACCAAATCACTCTTCTCACTCATATCTTCTTAGAAGGCCAGCCAGCAAGAAGATGATGCTAGAAAGTTGTGAAGTATGATAAAGCAACTGAAGTTGTCCCAGAAATTGTCATGACCTGTTCTCACACTCCATCTAGCAAGATAGTCTTCTGTGCTGATGTGCACTGTGGAGTATGGGCAGATATTTTTGCTGACAGCAACTGCTGTCAGACTGCCTTCTCTTAGTTCTGCTGTTCAGCCCTACTGTGATGTGACTCTCACAAACAGTGCCACAGACTTGAGCATCCTTAGCTTTCAGCAGGCTCGTGATCCACAGTCATATTGTGTGGCTGTGAGAAGTTCCCATCACTGTTCCTTCCTTGCCCTTCCCTTTATTGGAGTAGTGTAGTATGGGCATCATCCTACCTAGGCTGGGGAAGTAGACTGCTTCAGCAGCAGCCACCGTGAGTAGGATGGGCATTTTTGCATTGGCATTCCATTGCTTTGTTTAGGGAAGTTCTGATGCCCACCCTAGATCTGCTTTGCTTCTCTGCCCATTTCTTCTCCTACGTGGGTGGAGGCATATGATAACTCTCTAGTGCAAGGGGAACTTGCTCTTCTCAAGCCTCAGTGTGACACTTTATCAGGGCCTGTGTCTCTAGAATAGGACTGTGCCATGATTCTCTTTAAGCTTTGAGGGCAATCCTGCAGTGCAGAGTGATTTAATGCCCCATGGTCTAGTGGAGCTAGAGTGATGTAGTGTCTCATGGTCTCTCATGCAGCTCTGACCTGTAGAACTATGGGGCTAATGGGGTGGCCAAGGGCTTTCTCATACTAACATCTACTCTGCAGATGGACTTGGTACTGCACCTCTGTTCTGCTCACTTGGTTTCTGGGGAGGAGAGACTATTTTCTGCTAGTATTTGCAGTAGGTAAAGGGAACATGTAGGAAAAGTCACTTTTTTTGTTGAACGCTAACCCAGGCAACCTTCAGCTGAATGAACAAGAATTTGAAAACAACCCCCTTCTTTCCCTGCATCCCATTTTGTAGTTAGAGGTAAGTAATCACCCTCATGTGTACCTTGGTGTCCTTGACAGCTACTGCTAGTTCTCAGTCACACTTTTAGTATTAGACAGAAAAATTGTAAATTGTTGGTGCCAAAAGGATATTAAACTGGAAACACTAACCTGTGTAGCATGACGTTCCTTTGCCCCAAGTGAACATCAGTGAAGATTTAATGTATTGTTAGATACGGGCAGAGGGGCAGCTGCTGTTTGGAGTATTTCCGTGTGGGAGGGAGAGAAGTAAAGAAAAAGAAAGAATGAATGTTTACAAGCTCTTGCTGTGCATGAAATATCCCATGTGGTCATCTTCATGAGCAGCCTTGGGCCAAATTTATCATTTGTGCAGCTCACTGACATCAGTGTTGTTACTCTACACCAAGGACATACATATCATCGTAGGTTTTATTTTAGCTTTTCTCAGGAGGGCTAGACCTAGAGCTGACTGCTATGAAAGAAGGCTGAAAGATTCGAGGGAGGAAAGCTTTAGTAACCAAAAGGAAAATGTTGTTTTCTGTGTAGGGAGTAGCTGGGAGCTAAAAGACCTGAATGGTGAGCATCTTCTTTGTTTAGAAAGGGAAAGGATTCACCGTGCTTCCAGCTGAGAAGTGGAGTCTTAGAAGAAAGGTAGCTACAAAGTCACTCATGTAAATTTTGAACATATAAAGGAGGGTTAAGGACAAAGAAGGAGGAAAAGAGGGGAGATTGTGCCTAGGGTCCTGGTACAAAAGAATTTGATGCAAAATTCAGTCACCCTATGGCCACATGAAGACAGGCACTGTATAGAGACCAGCCTTTTCTTTCCACCGGTGTATGTTTTTCTTCAGCCTTGAGTGTTTTGTGATTGTTGGGTTTTTTTCAGGGGTATTTTTTTTGTGTCTTGTCATTGTACCATTAATGGCTCTACTCATATTTCTGAGCTATGGTCAAGCAGAAAAATTTCAGGTCCCATTGCAATTGCTGTCTGCCAAGCATACAGCTCATTAAAATATGCAAATCCACAAAGTTGACACTTGTGATTCAGCAGAGAACATATGTTGTTTGCATGACATGTTAGCAGAAACTCATCCTTGCTTCCTTCTTGCTTTCTGGAAGTCAGATCTCCAAACTTACAAATCTGTAAAATAAAATATCATGAAAATTAGATGGCATAGGAGGGCAGGAGGTAGTGAACACATTAACATATGCAGAAGACTGTGCTGGCAGCACCAGACATGTACCTCAGTTTCCTTAAAACTGAAATGGGGTCACAAGGCTCCTGAAAATGTAGAATCACTTCAGCTGAGCTCAAAATATACTTTATAAGATATACCTGAGGGCACAGGGACAGATTTTGGTTTTAGAGGATCGATTCTTCTCAAATGGGATCTTTACATTTAACCTCAATCACTCTCAAAGTGGTTGTGGGAGGAGAAAGATCCACTCCCTCTGAAGTTTCCCCCGTGCTACCTTGATATTCAAACATTGATACCTAGTGCAACTTCCAAGAAAACAATCCCTTTTTAGCTGGTGGGTAACCCTAGGGGAGCAGTGTACTCTGCGTGGCTGGAGAAAATACTCTCCCTGCAAAGCTATTGCTTATGTTCTTGCAAGTGAAGTCACTGATAAGCATTGATTCAGTCATGATGTCTGCATGTCTGGTGCAAGTACGGTGAGGGAATTGAAAGGAGTGTCTTCTATAAAGGGAGAAAACAAAAGAATCTGATCAGTTTACGGATGGAGGATGGAGTTGCAGTGAGTAGAAGTTACTGGAGAGGGATAGTCAGTACACACTTCAAAGAAAATACAGAGGATATTTAATAGGAAGAGAGAAAATATACATTCCTGTTACAGTGTTTTGCATCTCATATTCCCATGACTCCCTATGAGACTTGCTTCTGTCTAGATGATTCTCCATCTCAGCTCCTCAGTCTTGTCCTGATTTTCACTCTCTTTCACTCAGAAGGTTTGTCTTGTCCTTTGAATGGACATCTCACAGCTGTGAGCTTTGTCCCATGATTTCAGGAAGGATTTGGGAACTGAAAAGTGGAGAAATGATGATGGAGCAGAGTTTCCTGGAATCCTTCTGATCTCTCACTGAAGCAGAGAGTGGTGATTTTGGGAGGGGTGGTGTGCCATTGTGGAAGGTGAGGCAGCCCACTGCTCTGAGAGGCAGGTGGTTTGTCTGAGGACTGCATGGATATCTGCAAAGCAGAAACTGCTTTCTGTTCTCTGAAGGTTGTGTGGTGAGCTGGACAATTTTGGCTTCTCCTGTCTGTTCCCTTTAAATATTAGTTGTATTACCTGTCCTCAGCTTTTAAATCTGCAATTGTGATCAACCAAATGTGTGAGACCTTCCCCTCTCCTCTGTGGTGCCTGGAGCATCATCTGCTCTGCAGGCTGTACATGCAGACCAAGCTTTGCTAACAACTGCTGTGACCCTCCCTACCTTCCTTCCAGATCTAGATGAACCTGTTCTCACCGTTCACCAGACCATCAGCGACGTACGTGGCAGCTTCTACCAAGAGAAGACTGTCTTCCTCCGCTGCACAGTCAACTCCAATCCACCAGCTCGCTTCATCTGGAAACGTGGAGCTGAGACGCTTTCTCACAGTCAGGACAATGGTGTGGACATCTATGAACCCCTCTACACACAGGTGAGTATATTACTGGTGCAGGGCACTGTAGTAGATTGTGTTTGATTCCCTATATGGATTATGATGCTGAGGAGAGGGTGTGGGCCACTTCAAGGAGCACTGTCTCCAGTAGGGCTGGTAGAGCCTTCTTCTGCATACAGGTTCCCAGGGTACAGGAAGAGCAGAGCAGCAGGAGGGAGTGTGACAGCCTAGAAGTTCTTTCCCCTTTTTGTCATTGTCCCTGAGAGCAGGTCACAGCTTCTCTAATGAGGTTATGTGGCTGTTGGATGGCTGAGAATAATCCCAAGATCAGTCTCTTCTATCTCCCACTGTTAATTTTTTTTTCCTTAGTTGAGTGCCCAAGCTCCGTATGTGAGGGGAAGTGCTTCGTGTTTAGCAGTGTGAGTAAATGGCAGGCACTGCTATGGAATCCATGAGCTTTTCCTAATAGCCACAAATACTGGGGAGCCCAGATGCCTGGGCACTTCCTGACTGTTGTCCGGTGACAAGCAGTTCCCATCCTTTCTGCTCGTCCTGCTTGCCTGTGCTGGACTTGCCCTGGACAACCATGTTTCTCCCACGAACACCACTTTCTTCACAGTAATGAGCCTGCCAATGCAGTGGAAGACTGAAGGGAATTTTCCTTTTGCCAAGGCACTCTGGGCATGTTATCCTAAGCTGAGCTCTGGTTCTGAATACCCTTCAGATGCTAATCAGCCCCAGTATTTCCAGCAAGGCTGCTAGGCAGCACAAGGCAGTGACCGATGAGAAGGGAGGGCTGGAAGGGCAGCTCCCCAGGGCACCTGTTTCATCCCAAGCACCTTCCTGCACTCCCAAAGCTGGGCCCTGAGCACATTCTGGCCAAGTTTGATTTCTGAGCAATGCTCCGGGCAGCCTTTAAGTTAATGTAGTCATGTTCATATTTTATTGAAACACACCATCTCTGTAGGTCATGGAAATGGGCAGCCAAATGGAAACATTCAGGGGGATGAGGAGGGAGGAGAGAGCTGCAGGTTAGTGGCAGATTTGCAGAAACACTGCAAGTCAGCGCTGCTGTTTGGCCCTGAAGACAGCTTTGTCTGTGTGCTGTGTGGCTCCCAATTAGGACATCCCTGGCCTTAGAGGAAGCCACCATGGGCTCTTTCAGCTCTCACTAAACATCAGTGTAATTAACAGGAGACATTGCTTAATGAGATGTCTTAGGACTTGGGGTATTTTCTTCAGCTAAGTAAGGCATCTGGCAGAAATTTACCATGTTGCAGCATTAATGTGTAAATGACCCAGCATCCTGCAGCTCCTGTCAGGCAATGTTCCCAACATGGTGGGTCATTCCCAGCTCTGAGAGAGGGTGTTAGTACTGCTGTGCTCATACAGGCGTGCTCTTACAGTCCTCTCCTTAAGCGTCTTCATAAACCTGTAAGTTTGGCTTGGGAAGAATTGCAGTTAACTAAAACACGCCTCTGCAACACTATGGGAAGGAGAAAATCTTGCTGGAGCTCGAATGCACTATGTTTAACAAAGCACCCTTTGCTGGGGTTTGCCAAAGGGCAATATTGTCTTAAAGATGAACTTGTACCAGTGTCAGGTTTGAATAGGCCTTAACATTAAAAAGGAGGTAAGGACTTTACTGTTTAAGCTTTTTTAAACTTATTTACACTGAAGATTTATACACATTTACCCAACATTTACTGATCAATGAACAGGATACATATGGCCCTGTAAGTAAGTAAATGACATGCCACATTGTAAATGCCATCATTTGTGAGGTACAGCAACAATTCTCAGGGGACAGAAGTCTCAAAGGGTTATTGGTGTCCCAGGTGTTTATTGTTCTAATTTATTCGGTTCACATCCTTGTTCTCTGCATATTAGCATGCCTGAGCTCATTGTCCAGTCCCCTGAGGTCGTCATCCGGAGGATTTGTCATACTGACATCTTCTAACATTTGCAGGCAGTTATGGAATGGTTTCTCCAAAAGAGATTTAGACAAACACAAGGAGAAAACAATGACAAGCTGTTGGAGGAAGACATATGAGTTGCATGGTATGCAAACCACAGGATGCATCTAAGTGCTTTCTGCATTCCATAAATAAAAATCTACAGAACACATCTATAGTTAATTTAACAACTTGATTCTGTTTCTATAACAAGCCAGTAACTAATGGAGTGCCAGGCAAAGATTTTGTTTGTTCATTACCTTAGTATGAGAAAAGGCTATCAAAGTCTGTGCTGTCACTCTGGATTTACATCAGCATAAATGAGATTAGAATCTGTAGAAGGATCATAAAGTTTTGGGAATTCTTTGAGTATTTCTCTGAATTATCTTTCCCCTCCACTCTGTACTGCAAATTTCTACAGCATAGACGTTGATCTTGTCATATTTAGGCCAGCATTAATGCCTCAATCTGCTCTGATTTATTTTGGTTTGGCAGTGTTGAGTCCCCTGTGATTTCCCTTGGGTTCCTTGGATATCTTGGAGTGAGGTCTCAGGGTCTGTTCTTGGACGTTTAAGGTTTGTCATGTTCTGCAAGATGATTCTGGCAGCAGTTCATGAGAAATGATGCCCAGACCTGTTTGGCAGTGCTTTCAGATCAAATGTCAGTCAGTTTCTGGGTGTTTTGAGAAATCCTGGAGATGAAATTACCACAGCAAACATTTTGTGTCTCCTTTATGCGGAGCTGGAGGGGCTTGGAGTCTGCTCAGTTCCCTGAGGTTTTGATGGGCGCTGCTGGTAATCCATGAACTTTAGGACAGGTTGTGCACTTAGAGTGATGATCTGTGCTTTGTACACCTGTGTCTTTTTCCCCCCTCCCATTTTTCCCAAATCTCAGGGTGAAACCAAAGTCCTGAAGCTGAAGAACCTGCGACCCCAGGATTATGCCAGCTACACATGCCAGGTGTCTGTCCGCAATGTCTGCAGCATCCCTGACAAATCCATCACCTTCCAGCTCACAAACACCACAGGTAAGAGGGGACACAAAGGGTCCCTGCAGCACTCTGACCCCTCACCTGCTCAACAACCATTACTCCTCCAGGAGGGTAACACAGCACCCTGTCCAGGGTCTGCAGCACTCACCCTCATATATGTGGCTGCTAGGATTACGGAGCCTTCACATGGAAGTCTTGTGGCTGAGGATGCTCTAATTTCTTGTAGAACTGCATATATCCAGTCCCTTGGCCAGGTCTGCCATGAGATCATTAAAACAGACTATGTGTAGGTGTTGAGGCACTATGTCGTTTTTAATTCAAACACTGTTTTATTTATTTATAATTCTGAGTGACTTTAAAAATAGATTCAATGCATCTAGAACTGGGCAGTGCTGCAGTTCTTACAAATAATTCATCCACATGTGACTCTGGCCTGGTTTGCTGGGCTGCACTTTCAGCACCTCCCATCCAACAGGCTCCACTGGTGCCAGTGTTTGTGGAAAGCACACCTCTCTGGTGCCTTCCCAATAAATAAATTTTACACTCATATTCTTACTGGTAGCACTTGAGGGAACCTCCAGTTTTGAGCAGATTCAGTGTGGTGCCTCTTGCTCAACCTGCAATAACTGATTATCATGTGTCAAATGCTGGCAAGGACCTAATTGCAACCTGTCCATTAAAAAAAAAACAACAAACAAACAAAAGCAAACCACACACACAAAAAATCCCCACATACAAAGCCCCTACGTATGTTGAGTATTTTCAAATAGTAAGTAAATGTCAGGAAATCGCTTCCAGCCCTGAGGTATTCCATGATCAGAGAGAAAGACATTGTAGTTGTTTGAATTATTCACCTCTCTAATGTAATATAAAGCAGTTTGCATCCCTTGTGTCATCTTTGTGCAGTGGAAACAGAACTTTTTTTGATGTTGCTAGCTGTTGATGGTATATTGTTGATACTGTTTAAATTATGTTTATTGATCCGACTTGAGCGCAAGGTGTTGAACAATAGTTGACTCATTTTAGGTAGGAAGAAGAAAAATAATGAGCTTAAGAAAGTGAATTATAGCTAAATATTCTCTGTGTAGTAAGAACTCTGAACATGTCTCGAGCAACTCATCCTATTACCTGAATTTCTCTCAGGATGAGACTGTAGCAAATGTTGAAATATTCCCTTTAAAAACTATCTTCTGTTCATGATGAAGAAGGGGATCTTATACAGCTCTTCTTCACTTTGTGCTTTTACCTTTGAAGAGTTAGAAAATCAAATTTCTCTTCATGTCCACTCCTGCCAGCCCTAGCACAGAGAAACTACCCTCCATTTCAATCCAGCTCCTTTAATAAATGTATGGGAAAAATGTATTTTCAGGTTGTTGCCCATCAGAAGTCAGTGATATGGCTGAATTTACACCAGCTTCTTAAGTACTTAACTAAGCTCTGAACCTGGACCATGTAGTACATATATCTAGAATTTTTTTTCCTGTTCTTAAATTATAGATGCATATTTATACAGAGTTACAGTGGAGGCTGGCACTACAAGCTCAAAGGGGCCATGGAAAATGTGTTCATAGCAAATCGTATTAAAAGTTGGCAGTGAAAATGAAGCTGGCATTGCGGTGTGAGCAGGATTTGCATTAAATACCACAAGTATATTTAGCATGGAATATGACCTGGGTTATTTGCCCTGTAGGTAGTATTGTGCATAGGTGAGGAAATGTTTTAAGGAAATTCTTTAATTCTCTCCTCTTTTGCGTAGTTTTTTTCTGTCCCTCCTGTACCTGTGCTTTCACAGCTTCTCTAGCCTTGGCTGTGCCAAGAATCCTGAGCAGCTCACTCAGGATGCCTTTGCCTTTGCAACTGAGAAGGGCCCAAAAAGCACTCAGATGCTTGGAAATCCATCTCTTAAATATTTATAGTCCCCAGCACTACAGACCTGGAAGGGAATTGGTGGGTCAGGTCATGCCAGGCCAAGGGAATCTTCTCAGTTCTTTTGCTGTTCCTCAGCTGGCTCCTCAGTTCCTCAGCTGGGTCCTCAGTGGCCTTTGGGCAGATCGTAGTCTCCGGTAAGGAGATGTGCTTCCCCCAAGCTCTGTGTGAGCAGCTTGGCCCTTGCAGTGGTGGTTGGGTTCTTTGTCTGCAGTCTTAATGGGAAGGAGATTTCCCTGCTCCTCCTCTGTTCTGCTGCTGTTGCATGGCTCCAAGCAGCAGGTTGGGTCCACAGAGCCACAGGACCAGCTCAGCACTGGGCTGTCATCACCTGCTCCAGCAGGGTCAGCCTGACGTTTTCTTTTCCCCTTCCTCAATTTCTGCAAAATTAAGCAGCCCAGCTAGTTAATTCTCCTGCAGTTTTACTGCAGCAAATTGGACTTCAAAGGGAATTGAAAGCGATTCTTTGTTTTTAATGGTCCCTTCGCTGCTCCGCAGACTTCGCCAGCAGGTTTTCTGAGCCAAGAACAAAAGAAATTGCCATAGGTTACAAATAAATGAGATTCATCTCCTGCATAACAATGTCTGCAGTCTGTTAACCTCTGTCTGCTGATCAGAGGGGTAGTGGGGAGTTGGGACCCACACAGGCTGCCACAGCCAGGTCTCTGTTTTGAGGCGTGTTATGCGACCTTGCTGCCTGCAGCTGTGTAGGTAGCAGATTTGCTGTTTCCTCACCTCATTCTTGCATGCACACACAACCTGCCCTGATGCAGTGCTTGCAACAGCATGTCATGGTTTTCCCAGAGCTGGGCAAGATGAATGTGGGTCAGATATGTGCACATCAAATGGTGCAAGAGCCCTAAATCTTAACCAGAGCATGTGGGACCTCTGGTTTGTGCTTCCCAACTCTGACACCTTCTCTCTGGATACAGCCTGGTCTCAGCCTTTCTCTGTCCCTGATGGGGATGGATGGAGGCTCCCAGGCAAAATGCTGCATCTGTCAGTTTGTCCATGGCATGTGAACCTGAGACTAGTTCAATCTCAGAGGGCAGAAACAGCTGTTTGGTGTCAGCTACACTCAGAGACAAGAATGTGTCCTGCCCAACCATGGTGAGTTGAGCTATTATGTTTCTGGCCTTCATAGTATCTCTTGAAACCACCTGGAGCTTGGTGAGGATGTACAAATCCTTCCTTTGCCATTTAGGATGCATTAACCCTTGCATACTATTTACAAGACTCCAACAAAGACACCTGCCAAGGTGTCTTGAGTGCAGGTTGTGGCGTCCCAACATTCAAGGGCTCCAACCACCAGCCTCAAAATGGCCAGTGCAGGTGACAGAGAAGCTTCCTTCTTCCTTAGACACAACTGGCCACCTCTGGCAAAAATAGCATGTCCTGTGGTCACGGAGGACATTGTGTTCAGTGCACCAAAGCAATATCCCAGCATGGCAGTAGTTGCACTACTAAATTATGGCACTGGCGCTGAGGAGAGAGCAGTCCTCCTTGCCTTGTTTGTATGGGCTGTAATTCAGAGATCCAACACAAATCCAGCACAGCTCATTAACACAGGGTCCAGGGAGAGAGGAGGCAGAAATAATGATGCTGTTAAATCAGGCTTCATGAATATGGAACAATGTCTTATTTTGCATTATTATGGCTGTTACTTAAAACATACTCCCTGCCTTTGTGCTGGGGACTGATACTTTCTCAGCTCTGTCTGGATGGAGCCAGCACCACTAGTGGTGCTGACAGAGGCTTTGAAAGGCTTCTCGTGGAATGAAATTGAAAATACAAAGGGAAGCATTTTGGATCAGTTCCTGGAGGGGGCTGTAATGAGAAGTGTGCAGAAATAAACAAAAAAACAGGTATTAGGATATTCAAAAGAGAGCTTGTGTAGACATTTTGAGTCCGTTTCAGTTCAGTTGTACAAGCAGGAGAATCCCTGTGATTGTGATAGCCCCCAGGTGTATAGAAAAGTGTATTAGACATCTGAGGAAGAAGTTAAGAGTGGGTGTAGAGCTGCTGTTCACGGTCTGTTATGGTGCAGACAGGTCTTGGTCCTCCATATCAGACTCTGAGCTGCAAGGGCTAGCTGCTTGTCCAAGGCCTTGCCTCTCAAATATCTAATTGGGTGTGAGAGTTAGAGAGGCATATTATAGGATAACTGATGTCCTTTCTTTAATGGTAGACCTTCCCTAAAGTTCCCTTCTTGGGATAGAAACGCCTGTGGGAGGCGTCATTTAATCACAGCTGTCCTTGAACTCAAGCAGTGGCTGGGTTCAAGCAGGCTCCTATGAGCCTATCCTTTCTCCTTTACCTCTCCATCAAGGCTACAATGGCTTTCCATTGTCTTTATGCCTTGCTGCAGCTGTTTGCATCAGGAGCCAAGAAGCTTTTAGCCTTGGGTTTTCCACTGCCAGATTTTGTCTGTTTGCCACCCTTGTCTGTGCAAAAGGGGATCGCTGGGCATTTCTTCTGACCTGCACCCTGAGTTCTAGAAAATCTGCGCTGAGCACTGATAAAATGTCGTACCTAGTTTGTGCCCCAATTCTTAGCACTAATGCGAGTGGTTTAGGTATGATCTCCATTCTGGGTTGGTGTGAGGTCCTGCCTGCCTACACTGTTTCCTAACCATAAGAGAGCAGAGTGTTTTGTCTCAAAGACATGCTTTAGATTCACAAACACCTTGTATTTCTAATGAGTTCATGGATCACACCAGCCCTCCGTACACCAATCAGCCATCATCAAGAACAAATCCTAAAAACTGTGAAACTGTGCACAGACAAGTGCATGGGCCTTTTTCAAGCTCAGAAGTGTCCCTCTTTGTATGTTTCTAGCCCCCCCTGCTCTGAAGCTGTCTGTCAATGAGACGCTGGTGGTCAACCCTGGTGACAACATCACTATTCAATGCTCTCTGATGGGTGGTGACCCACAGCCAGATGTTGTTTGGTCTCACTCTCCCGGCCCAATGCCTCCCAATAGCCTTGTGCAAGGAGGCAACCTCACAATCTGGAGGATCCATGTGGAGGACTCGGGCTACTACAACTGCACAGCCATCAACAACGTGGGGAACCCGGCAAAGAAGATAGTGAATCTGCTGGTGCGGTGTAAGTTGCTGTTTTTCTCAGAGCATGGGTTTTCAGGGTGGAGGGTCCAAATTTGCATTTCTCCTGTCTGTTCTTGTACAGCTGAGGGTGAATGTGATATTTAGCAGCAATTAGTATTCTGGAAAAGTGCCTGTGTGAGTTTCTCTGCTCCCAGACCAACAGCTGTGCAAGCACTTCTTGCAGCTTCATCCTGGACTGTAGCACTGTCCTGGACTGGAGAATGAACCCAGACTGCCAGGTGTGAGGCCCAAGGGTCATTTTGTGGGAAAGTAAGTGGGAGAGGTCTTTGAGCACATTTTGCCTTCCTGGGGAGCAAAGAACTGTGGTTCTGTCCCATCCAAGACACTTTACTGTCCCTAACCAGTTTTGCACTTCTGTTCATCTCAGCCATGAAGAATGCCACGTTCCAAATCACTCCTGATGTGATCAAAGAGAGCGAAACCATCCAGTTAGGGCAGGACTTGAAGCTCTCATGCCATGTAGATGCTGTTCCCCAGGAGAAGGTTGTCTATTCCTGGTACAAGAATGGGAAACCAGCCAGGTTCTCAGACCGGTTGCTCATCACCCGGAATGACCCTGAGCTCCCACCTGTGACCTGCAGCTTGGAGATTATTGACCTGCGATTCAGTGACTATGGCACCTACCTGTGCGTGGCTACCTTCCAGGGAGCACCCATTCCTGACCTCAGTGTGGAGGTGAACATCTCCTCAGAGACAGGTGAGCCTCTCTGTGGCAGGCGGGGACCTCAGAGGAGTGTTTGACATCACTAGATCTCCCCACCCCCATGCCTCTTGTTTGAAGGACCTCACATGAGTGTCTCGAATCCCAGTAGGGAAAAGTCAATCATCCTCAGGCAAGCACTTGGCTGAGATTGAACATGGGTAATAGTTACAGTTTTTCTGTCAGATGTGTTGTGCATCAAGCAGATCTTCCTTTATGTCCGTGAAAAGTCCAAACTACACTTCAGTCAAAACTACAGAGACAGGTTTAGAGCATGATTGTCCAAAGAAACCCCCACATTGTGCAGGAAGGAAGAGGAGCTGGTATTTCACCAAATTTCAAGTGTCCCTTTGCTCAGAAGGTAGTGAAAGAGAAAGCAAGCTACTGTTTCTTCTGTTTGGAATTGCTTATGAGGAACATACCTTTTTTCAGAGCTGTGTCCAGGATAGTGGTCTCATCTGTCATGGAAAATTCTGTGATGAGATTTGATGTTTACTGGATTGCAAATGCAGTGTGTCTTGGGCACTCTCTATAGGAGTCAGTGTTATAAATGCCTCCCCCCTTAAAATTACAGTCTAAGCTTCACCCCATGGCTTGGTAAGGACAGGACCAATACCTAGGGGGTTTTCAGTCACTTTGTGGACTAAGAGGACTGTCTCTCTGTTTCTGGAGAAGTGGTAGGTCCAGATGTGCTCTCCATTACATCCATGTCATGGTGCTGCCTTTCCAGGACCAAGAAGGTACAGCACAAAGCAGCACTGGGTTACTAATCTGATGAGGACTCCTCAGGGGAGACATCTGTCCACAGGTTTTGACCTGAACGTTCACAGAAATTTTCTTCTCAGTCCCTGATTGTGCTGGATCCATAGGCCAGGCTGATCCCAGTCTTGATTCTGGGTGCTGCTCACTTCAGGGCCCCAGCAAAAAGTGCTGCAAATGCTTTTGATGCTTTGGGAAGCCCTTGTCTCCCATGAGAAATACTGGGGCCTGCCTGCTCCCAGTGGGATTGTATCCAGTGCTCATTAGCAGCCTGGAGATTGAGCCCTGACTGTACCATGGACCCACTAAACAGTAAGGAATTGCTGCTTCCATTCTGTGGACAGTTGTGGAAGGTAGGGCACGCTCCATACAAGCTGACACCAACCCTGTCATACCAACAGGGAACTAAACTGGGGGAACTCCCCGATCTTGGTGCAAAACTGTCTCTCCCAATCTTGTGTGGCTGCTACTGCCAGGAACAATCCTTTTTGCCCAAGATCACTAGATGGCAGAGTGCAGTTGTGTTTAAGACTGCAAGGGTAGGAGGCTGTAAAGGGCTGGGAGGCCCAGGATGAACCCATGGAGAGGCTGGGCAGTCTGTTGGTGCAGGTGTTGGTCCAAGCACCAGCCAGTTGCTGCCTTAGAGTGGATGTCTGCAGTGACAGGTTGTCCCGTGCCTGTCCAGAGAAGAGTGAACTCCATATGCTTGTGTGGAAGCTGCCAATGAGGAAGGGTGGGAGGGCAGCCTGGGGCATTTTGAAGCCTCTCTTTGGAAGCCTGGGCCAGCAGACCCACCTTGTGTCCCAGGGAATGAAAACAGCCATCCCTGCTGGAGCAGCCCTCCATGCAGCACCCAAGGCTGTCCAACATGCAGCATCCTCACGAACGGCAACAAGCAACTTTCAACATGTGATTCCCATATAAAATGCCAGGTTTTCACCAGACCACAGGATCACAGGAGGAAGGCAGCAGCACTGGCTCCATGTTTCTCCACTGAGCAAAGCCTGAGCTCATCAAGGTGGCTGCCTCCACTGAGCAGCTCTGAGGAGATAGCTTTAATTAAAAAAAAAATCTTCAAATGCAATTTACAACTTTTCCTGTGGAGAAAATTGCAGCTCGTCAGGTGAGCCACTGCCAGCAGCGTTGGCACTGAAAGTGCTGTCGTCCTTTCGCACTGTGCAGGACAGCATGTGATGAGATTCCCCAGCCCACAGGAGACCTGCAAATTGAAAATGTGGCCTCCCTGTTGCATAGGAAGGTCACTGCAGAGGAAGATTATGCTGGATCCATCCTAAATTTGCTCATAAAGAGCTGCAGGCTGTAACGTGTACAATTACCATAGCACACTCTCCTTTGCTGGAGCTGAGTTGAGCAAATGTTGGTCAGACCAGCTTGTTACAGCTTCTGTAGTTCTGTATTTTGATTTAAATGAAAACGAAGTACATGGCCCTTGCAGCTACAGAAGTGTCAATCCAAGTGTTGCCACTGTGATCAGGAAGGGCTGAAAAAGTAGCTTTCAGAAAATTATTGTAGCGTTATTTATCTCAGCTGAATGGTTAACTCTAAAGACTAACACAAATAAATTCTCAGTATTATGTGGGTTTTGGCACAAACATCACTTTCCTGGGTTCTTGGTGGAGTTAGGGGTGTGAACAGCAAACCTCTTCCCACTGACATCTATGCACTCTTTAGCTGTAGTCATTGGGTTTCTTTTGGGCTTTGTTTATCAGCCAAGTTTTGTTTGTTAATTGATAACTGAGTATCTCTTCAAGTGTTGCTGTGCCTCCAATTCTAGCCCAAGCTCAGCAGCAATTCTGCTGGGTGAGCTCTTCTCAACCTGGAAGGGATAACAGGAGTGATCTTTGCTGGGACTTGTCTCTCACTCAAATGAGCCAGAGGTTCATTGGTGTGGGAGATTCACAGCGCGTTTACCAATGCACAGTGAATTTCAATGTAAAATAAGCAAAGACACCTAACAGAGCTGACACCTTTCTGTAGTTTAGGAACAAACAGTGATCCTGAACCTCTGAGAAGACTGGAAGTGCAATCTACAAGCACTAATTCCTTAACTCTTGGCTTTTGTCTGCCCTGGATAAGGGGACTAGATACCTTCAGAGATACAACTTTTATTTCTTGACCAAAAGACTTCAGTTCCACTTGAGATGTTCACTGACCAGAAACTGAGAAATGGATCCAAGAGGCCTTTACCTTTGGGTTCTTCAATGCTATCCCTGCTGCTGGATAACATTTTGCAGACAGAGGGATGGGATTCTGGAGTCTGCCCCAGTCCAAGTGACACTTGCCATTCATATTGGGATGCATTGTTGGAGAAGCTGGGATCTTCCTTGGTACCCTGCAGCTCCAGACCCTGTAGGATAATTTGCATGGGAGAGCATACTTAATAGCAATATAGCAATGCTCATAGAGGTGTTACAGTGGATCAAGTCAAAACTTTTGGAGTTCAAGGCTGTTAGTGTGACTCAAGCACAGGCATCTCAAGAATGTTCCTTACTTGCTGAAAACCACTGTAAAATGATTCCCTTCTTGTCTTCTTTTAGTGCCACCGACAATCAGTGTCCCTAAGGGTCAGTCCACCATCACTGTCCGGGAAGGCTCCAGGGCAGAGCTGCAGTGTGAGGTTCGTGGGAAGCCCAAGCCACCCATCATCTGGTCCCGGGTAGATAAGGAAACCCCCATGCCTTCAGGGACAATGACGATGGAGACATACGATGGGAAGCTGCATCTGGAGAGTGTGAGCCGAGAAATGAGTGGGACCTATAAGTGTCAGACAGCCAGGTACAATGGCTTTAACATCAGACCCCGGGAAGCCCTGGTGCAGCTCAATGTGCAGTGTGAGTATAACCATTCAGTACTGGAGTGCCTGCCTGAATGCCTGTGTACACAAAAGCCTGTAGGCTAAGCAGGATTGACCTTTCTTCCTGAGCTGAGCAGACACATCTCTTTTGTCTGGCGACCTTTGAATGGTTTATGTTTAAGTGTTCTGGCTACACAAGGCTACGAACAGGTTACCATAAGGCTAGCATGTTGCAAGTGGAAAGGAGAGGTGTTGTACATGTTTGTATACAATGCTTTCTGTTTCCTATCAGAGGATGAGTGCAGAACAGTAGCTTTACCAGGTGCATGTTTATATGCATTACATGTATGTAAATACCTTCAGGGTATGTTACTAAGTTTGTAAAGTCATACACTCAAAAGGTAGCAAATGAATGTTAATTAGAGCATTTCCACACCATAACCTTTTTTTCAGCTTAATTACCCCAACTGTCATTTATGGATATGCCTGAATCATTTTGCCTGAAAAGCAGTGCTATGCAGACCTAACAGGGACTGCATATTCCCAAATGGTGTTCATGCAACAAGGCAGTAAGTAACAGAAAACTGATTCTTAACGTGGTATATGGAGGAATTTCAGCTATGGGTGGTGCTCCCAGCCACTCTTGAAGGCAATATCTGTGCACAAAGGTGAACAAAGAGGGAGAGATGCTGCCAGTGTCTGCATTGGATGACATCTCTGTCCTTTCCCTGCAGTGGTTTCTCCCTCCAGAGAAGTGAGTGCCTGCTCAGCTCCCATGCTGTTGGGGTGTTTTTTGACATGGGGGAGCATGTGCTCTCTCTCCTACAAGACTTTGACTCAGACAGGGAAAGCAGCTGGGTAAAATACCTTGGTTCAGAGGAAGATGTGACTGTAGGAGTAGCTCTCTCTGCAGATCTCATCCCATCAGGATGGTGTGATTGTTGAACTCTTGCAGAGTACTCTGAGCAGCACAGTCTGACAGGTGTGGGGTGGGCAGGGAGCAGGTTAATTTGCACCTGGACGTGCTGCCTCTGGGCTGTGACTGATGAGCCTCCACACACAGCACAGCAGCACTCATTATACATGCTGCCACACTTCTTTCAGGCTCTCTTCCCAGGAATAAGAGAAGTGAGACTGGAGCAGACAACCTGGCTGAAACCAACCAGACAAACTGTTCACAGATGTGAGCTGGTGAGAGCACAGCAAGTAATGGAGAAGTGTGAAATCCTGCAGGCACTTTGAGTATTTGAAGATCCCCTTTTAAAATTATCTCTGTCTATTCAGGAGCGTGGCAGGAATTAGATTACAGGGTGAGATAGGGAATTGTGTGCAGATTTCCATGCAGGTAAATATGCATGGAAAAGCTTCCTTTTAGCAGGGTGAAACTTGTGTGTCTTGGTTTGAGCTGTTCTGGAAGGCAACCTGGGCCAGACATATGGGATTAGGCAGGACGTGGCAGGGAGGGTGACTCTTGGTCATCTCAAGAACTGATGAGAGGTGCAGCAAAATTTCACTTGGGAGCAAAGAACTATCAGACCTGCTGGTGTCCTCAGTTTGGTGTTGCTGTTTGAAAGCTGTGTGGTCCTTGCTTCACCCTCATTGCCCCTGCAGAGGAAGCAGCAGTGCCAAGCTTGGGATGAATTCAGGCTTACTAGGTTGTCTGGAGTGGGATCACAGCTCTGAATCTTGGGCTGAAGGGGGAGAACATGACTCCCCACACAAGATAGATGGTAGGTACAAGCCAGAAGCTGTTCTGGCGTGGAGCCTTTGATGTGACCCTCAAGAAGGCAAAGATGTGATGAACTGTGTAAAGAGTAACTCAACATACTCCTCCTATAGCTTTTCCTATGGACAAGCAATGCTTTATTGTGATCCCGTCCAAGTAACGATGACATGGTCCATGTGACAGCCCGCCCAAACAGCCCTCTTCCCTTCTCCGTCAGTTCTTGTGTACCTTTAGTTGAAAGTGGATGCACCCTGAGTGTTTTCACACCTGAGCTGTCTCTTTCTGCCTGGAAATTGTGGAAGGACCTTACGGTGGCACTGGCTGTTCTGTGTCTAAGCAGGCAGCTTTGTTTTCAGGAGTGTCAATTGCTCCTTCCATTAGTATGAAAAAGAAACCGCAAACCAAGAAAGTAGGGTAGGAATTGCCCTCCACTCTTTTACAGGATCCTCTTTTCCCTCACCCCAAGAAACAGATTCAGAAACAACACAGTCCCTGTTTGTCCCTCTCCTCCTTTTTCATGCTGCTGGAAGGATATGGGTACTGTGGTGAGGGCTTCTGTGGTTAATTGAAACACAGCTTTCCAGTGTGGGTAGCTCATTAGTCTGGTGCCTTGCTCTGGAATTCTCATCTTATTGGAAATGGGAATCGTGTGGCTCCTGCAGCCTCCGCGATGAGCACTTCTCTCACATCCCCCAGCTGATGCATCCCACTGGAGTGCCTCTTCAGTGGGGTATGCATCCACATGGGCGTGCGTGTGTGTGTGTGCGTGTGTGTGCATGCAGGAGTGCCTGTTTATGTGTCAGTGTGAGCTCCTTTTAAACTGGCTCACTCGAGGGAAGAGCGAATTCTGGATGATAATGTGGTTGTTTCTCTGATTTGCTCCAAAGCTAAAGTTGCAAAATCAATACAGCAGATCTGATTAGATGTCAGAACCTGTTTCTGTGTTTCCTTTTCTCTCGTTTTTCTCCCCTCGCCCTCATGCATATAGTGCTGTATTGTAACAAACTAGCCTAGAAATAGGCTTTGCCAACTGCACTGCAATAGTGGAAAGAAAATAAGAAGAAAAAAGAACAAGTCAACTGTCAAAAAAGGTGTTTGGACTTTTTATTATGTTTTGTATTTCGAAAGCAGAAAAAGTTGCTTTCCTTTTATCTTATGAGCTGTAATTGTCTATCATCAGCTCTCTGACAGGATGAATAGTCTGTTCCCTGGACTTCTTGGTCTGAACTGTAGAGCTTTGAAAGATTAATAAGTTCATGAAAGTCCTTGCAGCCTTATAGTTCTGTGTTTAGGATGAAGAAATGTTATACACTGATTAGAGCAAGAGATTGGGCTTGTCAGAACTCCTGGGAATCTACCACTTGGAGTGGCAATGTCTTGTCATCTTTTCCTGTACCTTCAAAACAGGAATGAAACTGACCCATCTCATCAAGGATTTGTGGGGCATAGTAAACAAAGCACTTCAGAGTCTTGAAATAAAAATATTAATGGAATGGCAGAATGCTGTTACTAATATCAGTGCTGTCACTGATGCTATTGTCAAGGGTTTTTTTCAGAAACAGGTACTCAAAAAAGTCACAGCAGAAAAATGAATCCTTTGCAGAAGTGGGTTTAAAATCAGGGCTGGGTCACCCTGTAGAGGGGAGATAGTGTAAGACTGTAAAAGACACTGAGCTTGAAAATGTGCAGCAGTCTGAGTTTTGCAATACAGTAGTGTCATTTAAGCTGATATGTGTGAAAGGAGGAAAGAAAGACAGTGTGCATGTGTGGATCAGTAAAAAGGATGCTACCTAGATATTAGCAAGCACATAGCAACAAATAAAAAAAAAAAAAAATGTATTAGCCATGTATCCTAAAAGACTGGTCAGAACAGCATTTCCATGAATTACAAAGGTTAGTAGTGATTCCAGACTCTAGGTGTTGCTAGAACTGACTATTGAGGTGACATTTGCTCTGTTAGAGCCTCATAAAACAGTGTGGTGAAAATTGCAATCCTATCCTGCTTGATCAAAATTGTGTCAGCTCTGATGCTTTGTCAGTCCTGAACAGCATGTCATAAACTGCTGGACAGCTTAGTCCAAGTCCAGCTCAACCCTGCACTCTTCATCCCACCTGATCCTTGATATATCTACTCTAGTATTTTCCTGTAAATGGGTTTATCCTCCTTTACACCACTCACTACTTGCTGTCCAGGCCCTTGCTCAATCATCTGAATGCATTCTCCCTCTTTGGATAACCACCAAAGTCTTGTAGAAGAGCACCTGTCTCGTCTCCTCTGTTGAGAGTTGTTAATTAGTTCATCAAATTCTGAAGATAAGCAGACTCTTGCTGGTGCCATTTTTGTCTTCAGCAGAAGTTGTGGTGTCTCTGAGTGCCCAGCAAAAGAAGAAAAGAGGGAAGAGGGAATTTTGTGTAGGGCTGACTTTGTTTTGGATAGTCAAATCTGAAAGGTGACCTTGTTTCTCATCTTGGGGTCACACAGCAGGTGAGATATTGGCAGGAAGAATGACTAGAAAAGGAATTAACCTAACTGTCTCCATCCCTGGAATAATGTGGCCCTGCTGGATCTAAAGTAATAGACCACAGTCATCTGGGATTGATCTCCAAAAGATGATGCTTATTGTCCTTAGGTAAAGTTTTGCCACATTAAGGAGCAGGTGGGTTATTGTGTTTTGTCTTCAAAGCATAGTGAATCTTAGGTGTTATCAGGAAAGAAGACTGAAAATCCCTCTGGAGGGATGGTTATCATGGTTAACAGGACTTCAGGAGCCATTTATAGTCCTAGACATAGGCATTGCCATAGGGCTTGTGACTAGCAGGTCTGGCTCTGTCCTGACCTGGAATACTTCCAGAACACGTCCTGCTGGGGCATCTGCTGCCATTGTCACTTTAACTAATGTTCAGGTGGGCACAGATATGTTTTCGTATTCAAGCTCACACACTGGCAAATGTTATTCCTGGTCACACACTGTTGACTCATTCCTCTTTAAAATCCTGCTGAACCCATTGGCATTGCTGTACATCAGGCAAGCAATAGTCAGCATCAATTTCTCCAGTTATCTATGTAGCAAACAGAAGAGCAGGGAGGAGGGGAAGGGGTGATACTGTAAATAAGTAAGAAGCATTGCTGGATCCATGCAACTGGAAATGGAAATGCATTAAACTGTTTCGATCAACTGTTGAAGCCATAGCTCAATGTCAGTGCTCTTTGCCGGTGCCCTGTCCCCCCCTGAAACATAAGCTTGGATATTAACTGCTCTGTTAAAAGTGCTCTTGAGACATGCTTTTGGCATGGAGATGTTTTTGCAGTGGCTAAGAGTGAGCTTTTGGCTCCTGAGAGCTCCCTGCAGCTCTCCCTGCCTATGAAAGAAATCTAGGAGAAATGAGACTGTCAGGGGCCAGAGCTGACCCCTATCTGTGACTGAGCTGACTTACCTGTCTTGCTGCTGGTCCATGTGAGCTGGAGTATGGAGCCATCTGCTAAGAATTTTAGACCTAGTTGGTTTAATTTCTGAGTGTATTTATTAATAGTGACTGTTTTAATTTTTTCTGTTGTTTTCATCAGTGATGTGCATCCTGATACCCTCCTCCAAACTGAGTTCAGGAGCTGACTTGGGGGCAGACAGTCATTTTTCTACCCTTACAGTGGCTGAAGCTTTCCTGGCCTTCCATTTATGCTTCAGTATTGCTTTTCTACCTGGTACAGGTCTTGCTTCCAAGAGAGGGAAACCTTGGGCTCTCCTACCAACTAGGACTCTGTCATGTTCCAGTTCCTTTTAGACTATGAGAGGCTTAAGAATGAACTGATGTTCTGGGCAAAGTGCGACTGTATTCGAAATCACAGGAGAACAGTGACTTGTGCAAGTTCAATGTTTGCAAACCTGGAGACCTTCATTAGTAAAGAGAATAAAATAATTCTTTGCCCTGGGCATGACCTTGAACCACCAGTCTGAACAAAGCCTAGCCTGGTAGTTGGATTCCACGCTGATGAAAATCCTCTCTGCTTATCCCCAAATTTGTTGCATAGAGGTTTGTGTGACTGAGCTAAAAGTGTACTTGTTATTTCTGTGTTTCTATCAATACACAGCACCCTCGCTGCTCCCACTATTAAGAGCAGAGAGTTTTGTTCCTGATTGTCAACACACTTTCTGCTTGCAGTATTGTGTTTGGGATTAAGCTTCTTAGAGTTTGTGTTTGTGCACGTAGCCCTGTCCTGGGTGATATGGCGTTAGGATTGCTCACTCCACTTCCCAATGCCTGGGCTGCTAACAGCTAATTAGGGTTGTCAGTCTAAGGACAGGCAGAAGGGAGGAATCAGTTTTACTCTGCTGTGGCTGTAAACCCAAATGGCCACAGATCAGAGCACAATAACAACCACAGAGACTTATAGCTGGCCTCAGATTTGTCTTAACAATTACCAGGTCCTGGGGCGTGACAGATGGAGGCTGTGACAGCACTTGTATCAGTTTTGGTTTTGGGTCTTAAGATGAGAATGTATCAAATGTTACTGTGTAGGACTCGCTGGCCCTACCCTTCTGCCAGCCTCGTGGCATTAAGGGGTAGATAGTCTGGCAGGCTAAGGATGCCTAGCTAAAGCCTTCTCTGTAACAACCTTTGTTTTCATAGAGCAAAGCCCCAGGACTCCCACTACTGCTTTTTTTTGGTAGCATATGTTGTATGCAGCTTTAGAGAAATAAAAATGCCTTTCATAGGTTAAAGGAGTTGGGTGAGTTTTGACTGATTTGAATTTTTGCCCTCAGTGTGTAGGAGTTGGGTCTTATTCTGCAGATTTTTGGTCTCTTCTCTGCTTACTGACTTGTGGGCAAGGTTCCCATGTGCTGCCACTCACTAAGGTTTCTTGGGAAGTCTCCCTTGTGCACTGAGAGCTTTCCTGATTTACCTCTTTGACTGAAATTGGTCTGACAGAGCATGTCTGCATGCTCTTGTGGCCAGAAGATGTAAGAGACATGAGACATAAAGCAAAAGGCCCAGATGGCAGGGGGAATTCAGAGGCTAGAGAGCAGATTTTGCAAAGCTGGCACGTCCAGTCTGTGGCAACACATGTCAGATGCAAAGTACCATGAGGCCTCCTCACTGTGCCCTAGGTAAAACATGGTGAAAGAAGAGACAAAGATACCCAGACGTGCATCAGAAAGGTGGGAGCCTGCCTTAAAGAGGGGTCTTAAGTCTGCTATGTGAGATCACAGGCTGCCCTGCATTGCCATTCAGCTGCTCTGCACCTCATTGTTCATCTCTAAGCACTTCTGTGGTTGTAATAATAGGCTGAATAAAAGCTTGTATGGGAGCTCCTCACCTAGAGAGATGAATTTATTCAGAAGAGGACTGGTTTAAATCAGTTAATTCATTTCTTGGCTATTGTTGGGAGAAACAAATACACGTTCCATAATCTGCCATTATCCTGTTTTTTGGCCAGACTCCCCAGGAAGAGTCACTTAATTTTATTGGGAGAGACACATCCAAGCTACACAGTTTTGTCAGGAAAGGAGAGGCAAGGGCTGTACAGACACCGTGGATGGCAGACAATCTTGGTCATCACTCTGTGGGTATTTGCTCACCTTTCATGGCCTTTCAGAGCCTGCATGCCACATCTCATACTGTTCTAATTCAGACATTCTTTTTAAGGTTTTCCTGCTGTGGCAGCTATTTGTCCTGTAGGATCTAGTTATATATCAGTTTCTAGGGATAAAAACCAACTCCAGAATCCTCTCAATTGCTTTGCACTGGGCATCCTGCAAGGCTCTGCATGTTTGGGTCTCACCCAAGCATGTCCTTGTCTTTAAGTCACAGGAGCCTACTGCTGCCAAAGGACTGTCAGACACTTTCCCAGTCCTTCCCATCTTGGCATTCTGGAGAAACTGCTCTGTTTTTGAGTCCTGTTGTTGTTGTTGTCTGGATCTAGGCTGCGGGTAACACCACCTGTATCAAAGATCTTCGGAGTGTAATGCAGCTAGTGGTACCCAGATTGCATCGAGGCAGTCTGGCTTGAGGGAGAGGTTGTCCTGATTCTGCTTCTTTTTGCACAGGGATGTGACACAGGTTCCTCTCTAACATACGCTGTGAGTACTTTTGCTGCGTGCTTATTTCCAGTAGGCAGGTCAGAGACAGCGAGTCTGGCATGGCAGCTGTTGCCAAGCTTTCTCTCTTGGTCTGTGCAGCACCAGAATATATCCAGGGGACATGGGAACTTGGCCAAGGCAGAGAAAGCGCTGTGGATCCTGGAGTGTGGGATGGTGGAATATTCTCTGCCAATGGTGATAAATAGGACTGGGATCTGAGTGTATGGGTAATCCATTAGGGCTGGGGAGGAGAATCAGAAAAAAAAAATGTAAAACTCATGGGTTGAGGTAAGAACAATTTAGTGATTGAAACACAGTATATTTACATTAGTAATAAAAAGGGGAGAAAGAGAGGAAGAAAGGAGAAAAACTCCAGGAAAAAAAAGTGATGCACAGTACAATTGCTCAGCCATCTTCCCCCAGTTTATATACTGGGCATGACAGTCTGTGATACAGAATATTCCTAAGGTTAGTTCAAGTCAGCTGTCCTGGCCATGCTCCTTCACGATTACTTGTGCACCTGTTCGCTGGCAGAGCATGAGACACTGATCGAAGTCCTTGAGTTAAAGCACTACTTAGCAAGAACCAAAACATCAACATTAATCTCATCCTAAATCCAAAGCATAGCACTGTAACAGCTACTAGGAAGAAAATTAACACTGTCCCAGCCAAAACAAGGACACACTGGCATCAGAAGACGTGGGGCAAGGGAGGCAGTAAATGGAGCAAATTAGAAAACTGCTGTCAGTTCTCATGTTTTAAGGCTGGGTTCAAGGGACACAAAGGGAGGGAATGCCTTGTTCCTATCAAATTTTGCCTCTTGGTGGAGGCAAAAGGACATGAGCGTGTTGGGTGCCCAGCTGTGCGGAGAGAGATGTCAGGGACCAGAACTCAGCAGGGGAACCAGCAAGACACCGAGCAGACAAAAATCATAATTCATTTTCTCATGCTAACTCTCAGCCTCTGCACAAGGCCCTGAGGCACAGAGAAGCGAAAACAGCTGTCCAGACCTGCAGGGAAGCATAGGCCATCAGACCTGACACAGGACCTGTGCCAGAAGAGCAGAGGCCATTTTCCCCCAGGCTCTTTCCAGAGAGAGCTGTGTGGTGCCATGAAATTGTGCCTGTGCCTCTTCTTTTTTTTCCATGATTTTTGGGCCATAAACCATGTCAAGCAGCACCTGTGAAGGTGTGGGAGCAGGCTCCCATGCTATTCCTCACCTACTCTGTGGACTCTGCCACCAGAGCAGAGCTATTTCCTCCAGCCCAGCTGGAAGACTGTGGCAGGCACATGGAAGCAACACACAAATAGCAAAGCCACTTTTGAGGAGGATAGTCATGCAGGGGAGACCCCAAGACGCTCCTGATATGAACAGAAGCCCTAGTAGGAAACTGAGCATCCTGAGGGGATTTTGAATTAGCTGTGACCATCCTGACCCTGAGCTCTGAAACAGGACTAATTACTAGTCCTCCTATAGGGAAACTGTTTCTATGTGAATTCATTTTCAGAGGTGCTCAGGCTTCTCTACATCCCAGTGGGTCTTTTGTTGCCAGTTCTGTGCTGGGTCACAGTACTGCGGCACTGAGGGTTCAGGTTTTAGCAGAATTATAGGGGCTTTTTGGAGCTTTATGTGGGGAAACAGCTGCTTAGTGACTAGTTCATGTTTTTCCGCTTGGGCCAGTTTCAGAGCAAGAAATGTTTTTACTTTGAAGCCAGGAAACTGTTTCCTCAGTCAGCAGACATCATGTTTCCAATGTGCACCCCTCTCAGCCTAATTCACTTCATATAGTTCCTGATTTCCATTCTTCTTTGCCTCTCTATTGCAAACACAAATAAGCACATGTGTGCACACACTCTTTCCTTTTCTCAGCTGTTGTTTCTGATTGAAATTTAATTGGCCATCAGGACTTGAGGTAAAAGAGTTGGTTTTCTTTTAGGAACCCAGCAATGAACCTGCAAAACCATCGTTGGTCCCAGGAATTGACAGACATGCCTAAATTTCCTAGTTACATTCAGATCTGTTGCATTTTGTTTGCTTTTGGAGTCCTTGTTTCTAGGGTCATGTGTGGTCACAGGAAGCCAGGGAAATTTTTTGTTACTGTTGACTGGGAGGAAGCTGATTTATGAGACTGTTCACTTAGAATCATAGATTCATTAAGGTTGGAAAAAACCTCTGAAGTCATCAAGATCAAAGACCTCCAAGATCACTTTTGACCTAATACCACCAAGCCCACTAAAACATATCATGTGGTGCCATATCCACTCATTTTTTGAACACTTCCAGGGACAGTGACTCCACCACTTCTTTGGCTAGACTGTTCCAATCTTGACTACCCTTTAGGTGAAGAAATTTTTCCAGATATCCAACCTGAACCTCCCTGGCACAAATTGAGGCCATTTCACGTTGTCCTGTCACTAGGTGCCTGGAGAAGAGACTGACCCCCATCTCACCACAATCTCCTTTCAGGTAATTGTAGGGCAATAAGGTCTCCCCTGAGCCTTCTTTTCTCCAGACTGAAAAACTGCAGCACCCTCAGTCACTCTTCATAGGACTTAAGTTCCAGACCCCTCACCAGCTTTGTTGCCCTTCTCTGGACACACACTAACACCTCACTCTCCTTGTAGTGAGGGACCCAAAACTGGACACAGTACTCAAGGTGCAGCATCACCAGTACCAAGGACAGGGAGAAGATCATTGCCCTGGTCCTGCTGGCCACACTGTTTCTAATAAAAGCCACTGGCCTTCTTTCCACCTGCTTGCATGCTGCTGGCTCATGTCCAGCTGGCTGTCAACCTGCACCACCAGATCCTTTTAAGCTGGTCAGCTTTCCAGACACTTTTCTGCCAAGCCTGTAGCACTACATGGGGTTGTTGTGACCCAAATGCAGGACCTGATATTTCACTTTGTTGAACCTCATGCAATCGGCATCAGCCCATCGACCCAGCCTGTGCAGATCCCTCTGCAGGGCTTTCCTACCGTCCAACAGGTTGA
>JAWWEW010000112.1:38416466-38712339 GCA_035583185.1 Anabacerthia variegaticeps | reverse complement strand
ACCCAGCCTGTCCAGATCCCTCTGCAGGGCTTTCCTACCGTCCAACAGGTTGACACTCCTGCCCAACTTGGTGTCACCTGCAAACTGACTGAAGGTGCCCTTGATCCCTTTATCACGCCCTTGGGTGGATCCCATCTGGCTCCATAGACTTGTGTCTATGTGGCACAGTAGGTAGCTAAGCACTCCCTCCTGGATCACAGGGTATTTATTCTGTCCCTGTCTTCCAGCTCAGTGTACTGGGTACCCTGGCTATAACTGCCCTTTCTGTTAAAGTCTGAGGCAGAAAAGGCATTAAGTACCTCAGACTTTTATCATCCTCAGTGCTGGTGTTCCCCTCTGCATTCAAAAAAGAGTGGAGACTGTTTGGGGGGGTTGGGATTTATTTTTTTGTGGTTCCTGGAAATACAGGCTTTTCAGCTCCAGTATCCATGGAGCTATAGACATTCTGCTTCTCTGAACCCTAATCCTAAAGCTTTGGACAGAGGCTGAGGTTCCCAGTACTGTGGGTGGCCCAGATAAGAGAGATGCAGAAAGATCAGTGTTTGTGCAGTGCTGTGCTCCACTTGGCATACCTTTTCCAGCCCCAGTATCCCTGGAGTGGTAGCCTTCATGGTTCTCTGAACCCTAACCCTACTGCTCTACCAAAATGGCAGCTTGGGATTGAGGCTGAGGTCTCAGGTTCTGTGAGTGGCCTAGATCAGAAAGATGTGGAAAGAAAAATGTTTGGGTAGTGCCATCATCCCATTGGCATACCTTTTTCAGCCCCAGTGTCTCTGGAGCTGTAGGCATTGTGCTTCTCTGTCTTGATTTGCCAGTCTGCAGAGGGATGAATGTGATGTAGAATAGACTGAACATTACTTCATTTCTGTGATGAAGAAGCATCTGGGGTAAATCCCTCCTGGTTAAGAAACAATGGCAACTAAAGGCCATCCCAGCTGATTTTGTAGACTCTTGATCTGTTGTGACGTGCTCTCACAGCTGATGAAATGAGCGCTGCAAAGCTCATCCATCACAAATATGCTATAACTCTGGGCCAATTTGGCCAAGCATTTCATAGGAGGAACTGGTTGGAGTGCTGAAACTAACAGAGGCTCCCAGCACTGACTGTGATTGAGGTCAAGAGAACAATGAATGATAGTAGCATTTGCACTGAACAGGGATTTTCCTTACAAAGTGCTGATTGCAAAGAGATACTCTACTGTCCTAATCATAAGCTAGAATACAGTAGCTAATAACTTAATGCAATATAGATGAGTTTAATAGTGCTAGGTCTGCTGGGATTTTCTGAGCAGTTCATAGCTTATGCATCATACAGGCCCTTTAGCCAACATTCTGGTATGCTGTAAAATGGAGAACTGGGACTTGAGGGAAAAGGAGCAGCCCTCCATCTAAGGTGGTTTGCTGGAAAGAGTATAATGGATCTGAAGGGGTGAGAAGATGGCAGCAGTTGGCTGGGTCGGAGGAAAATGGTGCAACTCAAAATGGGTGTTTGTGATTTGGAAATCTTTCTCTTCCCCTTTGGTTGCTTGCAATGGGCTTTGCATGGAAGTGGGCAAGTTTTCTTACTGATTCACTTTCTAGGAACCAACTCACATGTATAAATGAAAATATACAGATGAAACTACCCACAAATTTTAAAGGGAGGAGGAAAGAGTTGGGGTTTGTGATGGGGGTTTTTGTTTGTTTCTTTGTTTGTTTGTTTTGAAAACATTTGGAGAAGCTTATGTGCTCCAATCTGCTTATCCAAAATGCTGTGACTTCATCTTCCTGATCACTATGAGAAAGCAAAAGCTCTTCAGATCTCTTTATAATCATTTAGTGCTGTTTGTCTAGACAGGAGACTTAGTTATTTGCCAAGCATAGTCCTTGTTACTAGTGGAGCTGAGGAATGAGGTGAGCTTACCTTTGTGCATCTAAATTTGGATTATTTGTACATTTTCAGTGCAGCATTTCCTCACACACTGAAGTGACAGAGAGTTTAGTGTGTTGCTCATTAAGTTGTTCCAGTGTATTTTCACTCTCATGGTTCAGTTGTCGTCACTTAACCTAAGCCTGTCTCATTTCAGTTTCCAACTACAAGCTCTGTTTATGCCTTTGTCTTCTCACATAATGAGCTATTTGTTATCAGCAGTCTCTTCCTTGTGTAGTCTCAGACACCAGAACATCTCTTAGCCTTTCCAGTATGCAATCCGGAAAGAGTCTCTTTAGCTGTTCACCACAAGGCATGTTTTCCGGCCCTTAATTCATTTTTATAGCTCTCCTCTCAGGGGTTTGTTGTTTGTTTTGGTTTGGGTTTTTTTTTAACATCACTCTGGCAGCATGGTCACATGTATTAAACAGATTTTCAAAAATTGTCTCATCAGTGCAGATGTGACGCCTATCTCACAATACATTTAGTAAGCTTTGGCTTAGTAATCCAAGGACTTGGACATCTTTGGACTACAGAATTAAACCAAAAGCTGATGTTCACTGGATTACATTAACTGAGGCCCCTCTTGGAGTCATTGTCTCTTTCCTTGAAAGAGTGATACGTTCCTTCCTCAACAGTTTTCTTTCCAGAACCTTTGCATTATGATGTTAAAGATCCCTACCAACCCAATTTTTTTTCTGTGATCGTGTGATTATCCAAGGTAAATTGAATGGAGTTCCCATATCCTGTTCCATGAAGCAAGTCAAGTTGTACTGTCTGAGGTATCTCTTTAATATGTTATTTACTGCTACATATTTTGTGTCTTCTGCAGATGCTGGTATCTTATCCTGACATAGGCACTTAAGGATGGAGATTGTCAGTTTTGCCCTTGTGTGGGAGGGAAGGATGCAAAGCACAAGCCACATGCCACAGATGTGCCAAAGTCTGCACCTAATCACCCCATCTGCAAATGGATGGAAGGTCATTCAGACACTAAAGGTGTCTGAGATTTGAAAAATGTGTAATGTTGGCTACACATCCTGAACAGGGACTTTATAATTGATATGCTTTAGCTATGCCAACCTGCTGGCTGGATCTTTGACCTTGATGGAGATGTAAAATAGCATCAGTTTAAGAGGTTCGTATGGGTTCTTATTAGACATGTCTTCTTAGAATAGATCTTTCCTCTCTCTAGAGAGATCCCAGTGATGTGTGCAGCCATTTAAAATTTCTTTTTGAACTCTTTCAGTTAATATGTTTTTAATCTGCTTAATGTGGGCTGCATTTGAATGGTATTATATCTTCAGTTAGTCTATCATGTGGAAGCAAGCCAGGATCTTTCCAAAGCCTGAGGATGTTATGACAAGATAGTTACTTTTCTTGGTGCTTTCTCAAACACTGCCCAGTTTGTGTGCCAAGGCCCATAAAACTATATTAATCATCATTCATTTTAACTTGGAATGTTGCATCCCAAATTCATCTTCCATGAGGTTTTTTTATGGAATCAATGAGGAATAAAAAGGTTTATTGCTGTTTGTTCTGAGGTCTCATCTGCTTACATTGACCCAATTGATTGATGTTTGTACTGCCATAATAGTTTTATCTCCTCTGATGTTTACAGGATGCTATCACGAAGTTCCCCTCACAGGCCTAACTGGCTGAAGTTTTTCCACATCTTTTCCTCCGTTCTATGGCATTTTTATGATCTATTGGTAGTCTGTTATTCTGCCATTTTTGTGCTGATTAATTCAGATCAGGGTACACAGACCTAGTTAGAGTCTTACAAAAAGACGTAGCCTGTCTTTCCATCATTGCTGACTTTTATCACAGATACTCCCAAAATTAAGTCCATGCAGCTTCTTTCCAGAGCTGTACACAGAATTATATCTTCTTTCTGCCCACCACACTCGGATGGCTCAGCAAACATTGCTGAAACTTGCTTAAAATGTCCTTTTTACCTGGGCTGTCTGATTCTGGGAGGTGTTACTACCTATCATGGAGAAAGTGGAAGGAGCAGGGTATTATGTTGTAGTGTGTGCTGCTGCAAACCATCAGACTGATGATTGCTGGTGGATTGACTCAGCATCCACTTTCAGATCTTGATGCAGTGGGTCAGAATGAGGAAGGTAATGGCTTTACCTTTTGTGTCACAGGAGAGTTAGGAATGAGAATAATGGAAACTTAGAGAACCAAATTCAGACATTTATCTGTTAGACCGAAATCCAGGAATCAGAAGAAGAAATGGAGTGTGTACTTCCCACTTGTCCTGCTTATCACCTTTTCTGCAACATGAGCTCTCTCGGTCAACAGGAAAAAGTATCTCTGTGAGATAGGCAAGTGCCCGCATTACAGGGATTGTGCTCCTCCGAATGGTTCCTGCTGTGCTGACCTGGTTTGAGGTCAGTCACAGAAAATCAAATGTCAGATCAGATTTATCCAGTGAGCGGGACTGTTAATAAATGTCCCTCTCCTGGTCCAAGTCCAGAGGAGATGGGACAGAGTGGATAGGCAGATGGGGAGGTTGAAGGAGCAGGCTGCTGTCCTTGAATTGTGGCCAATTCTGTCACTGGCCTCCTTCCTGTGCCCTCTGCTGCAGAGGAAATCCCGAGCCTCAGAGAGTGATTTCTGGGAGCCCACAGCACCTGCGGCTGTCAGAAGTGACAGCGCTCTCCCTAACACAGGGAAAGATGGGAGCTGCAGGGCTGCATCTGCTTCAGCAGCAAGGCTGGTGTGCTGCTGCTTCTTGAGAAACACAGTGCCAACTCAGAGGGAAGACATGAGGTTTCCAATGTGGGAGCGAGCCCTCTATAGCTTGACTCATTCTCGGAGGCAGGTGATCTCATCTCATCCACACCTGAAGAAATGAGTCTGCCAAATCCTCTGCTGTCTCCGTAGGCAATTAGCTGATTTGGGAATAAGGTATAGAACATAGATTCATGAAAAGCTATGACAGTTACTGATATGATAGATGAAGTATTTTTTTCATAATTTATTAATAGAGGAGAAGTTGAGCAAAGGTTCTTATGGAAGTCACACATTTTAAATGCTTGCAGGTGATATGAAGAATGGAGGGGAAAGACAGAATTTACAAATGGCAGAAATGGTGGCTATTTGGCAGCTTCCTTTTTGGAACCAGTGACTGTTCTGAAAGACCTCAGCCATTTCATCTGATGACCTCCTGAACCTATCCTCATTTTTCCATCCTTTGCCCTTGATTGATTTGATCTACCTTGATTCATCTGAAGATGATGATGACAATGATGAAGCAGTAACCATCCAGAAAGTGACAGTAAAAATGCTTACAGTAAAAAATGTTCTTCCCTCTCCTTTCTCTATGCCATATATACAGTTCCTGTATTTTTAAACTGCATACATTTCTTGAGTTCCTGTACATACCACCCCCCTTGTTACATTAATTCTTATGGGAAAAATTGCTTTGATATCTGTTGACCTCAGCTGTTTTATCTGCAAGACTGAACGTTTGTCATAAATCTTTTAGTTTGAGCATCCTTTCAGCCTCTTTCTGAACAGTTACGTTTTCATTGTCGTCATCTTCCTCAGATGAATCAAGATCGATCAAGAGTGAAGGATGGAAAAATGGTGTAATGATGGCAGTTAGTGGAGCAGGATATTAAACAATTGGCAGCAGAACTCCAGGGTAGCAGATGGAGAAGTGATGGAGAACTGCGTGTTGCTCTATGCAGAGTTCTTCCTCCTTGGTCCAAATTTCCTCCTAGGCCTGAGGGAGAGGCTGAGGAAAAGCCCAATTTGGTATGGGGAAGCTTGTCCTCTTTCCACTCTGTAGGTAAGTGGTGAACCATTGTATTAACTCTTCCTGGCCTAGCTTTGCCCCATGCATCCTCTTTGGTTACTAGTATGGATAAAGGTTTCCAAGTAAATACACCGAGGAATGCTGGTTAGTATTTGATTATTTTACTTGCCTTAGATGGCCCTCCTTCCCCTACCAGGCTCTTTCTGGCTTGCATCTCTCCCCTTTCCAGCTCTGATCCCACCGCCCCATCCTTAAAGCAGGTCTGATTTTTTAATCAGTGTTTCTCTTTTGGCTGTGCTGTCTCTTGCTTTGCCTGCCAGTTTGGAAAACAGCTGTGGAGGGTTTGTCCTATGGACACAGTTTAGCTTTCAAACTGAAAACAGAAGGTGACCCAGCTGTGAGCAGAAGCCTCTGACCCCCCTGCAGCCCTGACAATCACTGCATTTCTATGTAGGGACTCTTCTCCATTTTGACAGTATTACAGTTCTCAGAGGTACTTTCTCCTGCATTCTGCCTGCTTTTAACTTTCAGTTCTTTTATTGAAAGGGTGTAAATATGTGGAGGCAATTGAATTGCTAAGGCAGCTGGTGATGGAATAGGAACTTGTTGCTATTGGATTGCTGCCTGGAGTCTGCAGTAGCTCCTCTGGTTGTGGGTGAGATCCCCTGTAGAAGACAAGAGGAAACTTGGACCCAATTCCTTGTAAGCAGCAGCTGCATACTCTAGATGTGAGTCCTGGTGGTGGCACTAATTCACTATAATCACTATATTTACTATGGGGAATGGGCAGGCCAGTGTCTGTTGCCTTTCCAGATTAACTCTGCAGTGTGCAGCAGTTCAAGATATTTCTTGTCCAAGAGCAGGACATGCTCCCCATGTTTCAGCTGCATATTGTGACTCAGCCTACTGATTAACTCATTAAACAAGGCACTGAGAGGTCATGGAGAGGTTCATGTAGGAGGGTGGCACTGGCCCCTTCTGTGCATTTACTTTTCTCTGCATTCATCCTGCCTAATAGAGATGTGAGGGTGGGGATCACCTTAAGCTCCCTGTGCAGGCACAGGACAGAGGCAGGACTGCTGGAGATTCCTACTATCTGAATCATTCTCTGGAGATGTGTCTCTCACTCAGTAGCCTTGAAGGGAGGTGGCGTTCTTGAGTGCCTCAATGAAGAACCTGAAGTTAGATAGGATAAATTTGGTCTTTAAAGTCCTGTTACAGCTTGCGCCAGATATACTGCTAAACCTGTGAGGGGAGGTGATCAGTCCATTCTCAGTTGTTCCAAATCCTTCTCAGGAATATGGAGGGCCCATCCTAGGATGATGAACACCACAGACTGACTGTTTTCCCTCTATTTTCCCTTTTTTACACTGTGGATGGAACACATAAGGAATATTTTCTGCTTTGATAGTGTTTCTGCTTTCAAGATTGTAAATGGTACCTGTTGATCTCCGCCCCATTATGGGCCCCTGTGCCCTGCTCTCTGTGCCAGGCACATGAGGAGAGTCAGAGCTGTAGATTCGAGTTTCTCTTTTAAGTTTCCCTTTCCTAAACTTTTTGTATGTTACTCCTCTGGCATTTAAAAGCCAAGGACAGTGTTTCTGCTCAGAGAAAACAAAATCTAAATAGGAACTGACTAAAGCTGGGCTTCTGCCACCTGAAGAGCAGAGGAAGGAGAGAAGAAGGAATTTTAAAGATACGTATACATACACACAAATATAAAATGTCAACATCCTCTTGTCAAGGACTTTGGGAGGAGAAGAAGAGAACAAGAATTTTTTCCTTCTAGGATTTGTTGAAATTGGGAGCTACTGGACATAGGGCAGAGTTGATTACTAGGACATAAAAACACCTATGGGAAGGATTTGCAGTAGTCTTAAACTGCAGCAAGAGAATTTGGTTATATGGTTAGAAAAAATAGTGATAAACTCTGAAGCAAGAGGAAAGATATGGATTCTCTGTTTTGGAAGAAGAATTTCATTTAGTTCTTTTTGTGGGTTGATCTTATTTTTTTTCTTTTCCTTAGTTTGCAATGGCAGTGAATGGCTTTATTCCCAGAACTACCCAGCTGAGTAGCTCACCTATGAATTATTGAGTAGTAAGATAACTGGTTCTCTGCCAAAAGTTAATGCATATGGGATGCTTTTGGGGGAGAGAATATCATTGGCTGACTGTTAGTGAATGTTTGCATCTAAACTATTTATATGCTATTGGGAGCGGCGTGTCACTGCCAGCCCAATTTGTTTAACAGAGGTATGTAATAACAGATGCATGGGTATGAGCTGACATCTTGTTATCTTGTAGAAGGCAGGCAGAACCTGAGCGGAGAGTTGGTGGTCTGACAGTGCTACACATGGAAGGGCTCCCCTCCTGTGGGTATGTGAGTGAGTAAGAGAATAAAGGGTGGGCAGAACCACCCTGGCCGTCATCCTTCTTCACCATGTTATAATTAGCAGAATTAGTTGTGAGTTAGAGAAAGTATTTTCATGACTGTCTGTGGCAAAAAAAATAAAATAAAATCTATGTTTGGGTTATGCTATTGGTCTGGCAGTAATCGATGGTATTAGCACTGAAATGTCCACTCTCTCACCCTTTTTATTTCTCTTGTGCATAACTTTGACAATTGGGTGTCATGTGGGAGGGGGGAGGATTATCAGCATGCATTTCACATACAAATGTGTATGTGTTTTCTGTATATGCACCATCTTTTCCCACCTATCTTTTTCAATTAGCAGAGCGTAGTGTTTTGAAACCAGGCACTTGAAGGTAAGTGAGGCATGGGAATGAGTTGGCTTTACACTGCAGGAGAATACTTGTCTTTGTAGTGTCTTGTTAGCATGAATTAATTGGGCAGTGAGTCTCAGTGGCATTCCAACATGTCTGGGACAGATCTTTCTTTGAGGAGGCATGTCTGTGAGGCTGAAGATCTGGAAATTCCCACCCAGAATGGACTTTCTTCAAAGAACTCTGTAAAGTGAGCTAGGGGTCTCCTGTATTAGTTGGCACAGTTTGTCATGTGCAAGAGGAAATCCTTTAGTAAATCCCTCTTTATTAAAATAAGGTGAAGACTGGTTGAGCTAATTGGCTTGGAAAGTTCAGGGAAGAAGAAAACAGAGAAGCTGGTAGCGAATACATTTTATCTGCTCTTCTTTTGAAAACAGTCAACTGGCACAGAACTAAGCATTCTCTGCTCTGAGCCCTTCCTCTCCAGATCTGCACCCACTTGTCTAGCGGAAAATGTACACAAATAAATTTGTTTTCTTTGAAATAACAATACTTGCAACTTGGCTTTCAAGCACTATGGGAAAACCACACGTTTTATCTCTTTTACATGGGGAGATTGAAGTGCAAAGGCAAAAGGCATATAAGATGAAAGAAAGAGATTCTGGCTTTTAGCTGAAATAGGTTGAGCAAGCCTTCCTCCATCTCCTTGCTTCTAACTATGCAATTATATCGCTCAGAAACAAGCATATGAGAGACTGTGCTAGTAAATATGGGTTGGATATTTGTCTCCACGGGGTAAACTGATGGTGCCTAATGCATGTTTCAAGGGTGTGGGTGCTGTTGCAAGGAACAGAATTGCTCAGCTGTGATTTTCCAGCCTTGTGATAATAAAAGGGCTTCCTGCTTGTTTGGGTAGAGACCAGAAACCCTGGAGTTTTCTACCTGCTGTGAGAAAAGGGGTGCAGTATCTTTAATGCATGTGACATCGTTATTACACAAGACTGTGGGACCAGGGGCTGAATAGGGAAGGCACCTTTACTGGGATTGCTTTGGTTTTCTAGAGCAGATTAGGGAAGACTACATCCAGTATGACTATAGAAGGATACCTATAAGAAATTAAATGGATGCTGGATGAGGTCATATAGGTCTTATAAGGCCCTAATAGCTGCATGTGCTAATTTGCTTTCTAGAGAGAGAAATTACTGCCTGGTGCCATTAACTGCTTTGATTAATGAGACATAGCTAATAATTGTAACTAACCACAAAGTGCAGTCTTTCATAGCAGGTTATCTGTGTGTCATTTGCAATGTTAATCCAGCAAGTGAGCAATCAATTAGGTCTCACACATGGGATAAGGTAAAGGCTAAAGGCAGGAGTCCCACTGGTGCTATGATGCATAGCTAAACTTTGAGGGAGTCAATCAGTAGCGTGGGATGAGAGCTACTCAAAATAAAGCTGCTTTCTAGTCTAGCAAGGCTTTCTATTTTCATCAGTTGTGTTACATATTGCACTTTCTAGATTTAAATAAAAATGTAAAGGCTGACTCTGGAGGGTAGAGTAGAGGGTGTTTCTCACAGAGAAGGAAGCCTGGGCTAAAGACAGAAGGACTGGGATATCGGTCCTGTCATGGAAAGTGTCCTGATTCAGGAGACCAGATACTGAAGGTCAGAATACAGGACTCCTGTGCTGCTTCTGTCTGACGCTGCCAGTTTGTATGACCTCAGTTAGGGCATCTTTCTGTTTGTGCCTCTCTTTTTCCACCTGGACATTCCTGCGCTGTGGTGCTCTTTGCAGTAAAGGAAGCATTGCAGGAAGTAAGTTCCTGTAGAAAAATAAGAGTGCAGCAGCCCATGGCAGCTGCACAGAACAGCAGTGCAGTGCAGGCAGCTAACCATCTACAGAGATGGCTGTTGTCAGCCACTGCTCAGGGTGGCTGCATGGGGGACAAGACTGCCTGTGAGTCAGAAAGCAGGTTATGAGTGAGCTCCTCAGCTCTGGCAATCCTTCCAAAATGAGCCAGGTTATACTATTCACAGTTCACAAGCTGCAGTGGGAAAGCAGACTTTGCATGTGTCTTGCATAGTAGTGTTGTCCTGTGGTATCTAGAATATTCAGCCTTCTCAATTATTGCCTGGCAATTACTGCAAAGTCTCTTCACTCAGAATTCCCCTGTTCTGTAGATGCTGATTTGTGTTTAAGCTTGTCACTGAGTTCTGTGTATCAGTCCACTCCAACAGGAGCCTTTCTTTGCCTTTGATCCATACCAGACTGAGCAGACTGATGACCACATCCTCATTTTCTAATTTAGGTGATTTTTTTTAAAATATATTTACACCACAGGTGAAAAACTTTCTGTAGTGCATCTCTGTTATCCCAGGATGCTCTGACTTCATCACTGGTGGAAGAAACATCTCTGCCTTCTGGAGGCATCTGGATTTGAAGGGCATCTGTAGCAATCAGACAGCAGTGCAGCGATGGCTGAGTACCCCTTCTTGAGCTCTGCCCAAGCAGGACAGCACAGTAATAGTGCAAGGAGAGTGTGGTCTGTCCTGCAAGCTCTTTGGCTCTTGTGAGGGAGAACACTACTCCCTTCCTCAAGGCTAAAATAAAAACAGACTTAAACCAAGTTAACCACCACTTGACAGCCAGTCCACTTCTCACTCACGTGGCAGGATGAGCATTTCACTTCTGGTTATTTCCAGTGAAATTAAGAAAATAAGAGGTCATTGGGACACAAAGCAACACTCCTTGGTGCTTGACATTTCTCTCTTGTGCTTCCCTCACTGTTGCCCTTCATCGTTGTGAACACTGTCAGCTTAGCAACCCTTCAGTGCAGAGCATCTGCTCTGGCTCACAGCAAGGAGCTGCCTACCGCCTGGCTTTGCTTTAGGGTGCTTGGCACGCTAGAGTAGGTTGCCTGTGTTTGGCTGATTTGATTTGCTCCTAACTAGCTAATTCTGCTGCAAAGGCAGGCTGCCCTGCCCTGTGTTTTGCAGCAACAGCATCTTAACAAGGTTGCTGGAGGAGCCTCGCTTCAACATTGCCTCTTCACCCCTTTCATCACTCCTCTTGCCAGGGAGCTCTTCTAGAGTTAAGCTGTGTGCTGAGAGAGAAGAGTAATAGCCTATATTTGTTCACTGTGTTTCTTACCAGGGGATCTGTGCACAGAGGTTTTTTACCTCCTTTAAGCGTAGCAACCTGCTGCCTGCAACGTGGCAGCTGCTTAAAAGAGTGCTTCAAATGCAGGCACTGGAGTTCAGGGGAATACGGAAAGGCATCTGAGGAACCTCTGGATAAGTACTCAGCTTTGTAAGTAGGCTAAAAACTGCGGTTGATACCCAAGATCCTCAAAGAGCATCATGGCAGCTTAGCAAGCCAGAATAGCCAGATACTGCTCCCTCCTAGCCAGCAGGGATGCTGCTTGCCAGTGGGTATAAGAGGCACCTGGGAAATCATTATCCTTTCATGCAGCTCCCTAAAGGTGTCTGTGCGGAAGTCATGTGGGAGGTCTCTGCTCTGAGACAGTCCCCATCTGAAGTGTACTGGAGCTGTTCAGTTCCCAGTTCTAGCAAGTAGGAGCACCGGTTCATTTAAACAAGCTTTCATTTGCCTTTAAGCCAGAGGAAAACAGAAAAGGTTGTGGTGTTAGCTGCTAGGTGTTACAGACTGAATCCTGCCTTTCTGGTGAGTCTGCCTTTTGTGTATAACTTACTTGAACAAGTGCAGACTTCCCAATAGACTTTGGAGGCCAGAGCTGATGTCTGGCTCTGTAATTGTTGTTGACCTTTCTTTGTTTTCATATCCATTGGGAACCTTTGAGAATAGCTGACCCTTGGTATAGTTCTGTATGCTTTGCAGCAATGGGATGATCTACTTCAGCTCTCTCTCCAGAAAACCCAGGAGCTCTAGGACTACCTGCAGACTTAATGCTCATTGGGTGTTTCCTAGTGCCAGAGACAAGAGGAGAAAATGTAATCAATTTTTAATTTATAGGCACTTTCAGACATTCCCTTTGCAAGTTGATAACATAGGGCCAGAGCCTGTCCCAGTGCAAATCAAGTAAATCCCATTTCCTGGCTGAAGAAGATTAAATATCTTCTGCATCCTTGGCTGCCCTGCTGTTCCAGTGACCTAAGGAAGCATCTGGAACATGTCAGCCCTGTTCTTCTGTGACCCTTTACCAGCCTCAGACACTCTCTCAGTAAGGCCCAGGAGGGTACTTTCCTTGCAGCACATTTCCTTGCAGTCAGCTCTTTGTCCAGTTTCAGACCTTTTCTCTTCCTTTGTCCCAGTCCCATAGACAGGCACAGCTATGTGCAATGAGGAAAGCTGCTCTCCCACCCCTCTCTTTCCTCATCAGGAGAGAGGCTGCTTTGAGTGCATCTGGAACTGCTGTGCTATTTTTTTTAAACCTTCTATTTTCTCTTCTCTCCCCTTTTTCTCTTTTTTTCTTCCTCCCTACATCACCAGCTGGCCTAGATTATAATGTGAGACCCCACCAGCTTCAATTAAGGAGCAGATGTGACCGAAGAAGAAATGGGATAGCAGCTAGGGATGGAGATGACACATTCATAGCACTAGGTCTAATCAAACAACTTCTCACATTATTCTCACCGTGAGGTGGGAGACATATGAGCCAAAGGCAAGTCAGCACTTGGAGCATTCGCAGAGACACACTGCTAGCAAAGCCATCTCTAATGAGCTGACCATGCCACTCAGTCAAGGGCTGCTTTTAATCCACTGAAGAGCAGCAAGGGGCCCAGACACTGAGAGTTGAGAGCAGGTATCTTGAAAACTATCAGCCATGTCAAGCCAGGGCTGCCAGGTGGAGGGGATGATTGTATGCTGCATACCCACAGATGTATTTGTGCCCCAGGACACTGCATGCCCACCTATGGAACAGTGTATGCACCACCTTCATCTGTGGTAAAGATGGAGATGCCACTACTGTTACAGAGCTGTCAGTGGGTCTTGCTGGTGTCAGGCTATGGGAGAGGAGAGACTGATGAGCTGGAGCCCTCCTGGCATGGCTGTGTTCAGGACAGCAGGGATATTGAATGACCCATGGTTGTTGTTGGAGCTGTTTGTGGCACTACAGATGCTAGATGTTGCAGGGTTTTGGGCCTAGCTTGGCAATTTTGTGGACCTTTAGAGGAGGTTAGTGCTCTGTAGATCTGTAGTGCATAGAAGTTGTCTGTGGAAGAGCAGGTGCTCTGAACATGGAGAAGGTGAGTTGTGATTGTGCTGAAGCTTCTATAAATCAGTTCTCACTCTTTTACATTCAGGCTAACAACTGTTTTGTGTTCAGGAAGCTTTTCTCATTTTAGATGGAGAGCATCTGGTTATCCCCATGCTGTAGTGTTTTAATTAAAAGTTTATTGCAAGTGAAACATATCTATCAGATGGCTGTGGAGATTGAAGTCCTCTGCCATTGCATTAAATAAGGGTTAAACAAAGCAGCACCAGTCCAGACTTTCTCCTTGCTCTGCTTCAACCATGCCCAAATTGTGAGGTTCCTGTAAATTTTGACACGTGTAAAGAATAAGTCTCCCTTTGCTAAGGAGGTGAACACAAATCACCATTCCCACTCTCACGCTACTGGCAGAGAAACTGACATGAATAGATGTGACTCACCTCCCAACATCAGGGCATTGTTGCCAGAGATAAAAATAGGACCCAGAGTCCCTGTAGCCAATCCCTGATGTACATCAATACAACATATTGATGTATTCAGGAGAAGCCCTCTAACACCCCTTCAGGTCTTTAGGGACAGCCAGTGTGTATCACTCCATCTAAACAGTGTCCTTGATAACCCTGCCTGACAATGATGATAAGAACATGAATGTTGCTGTTTGGGAGCTTACCTGCCTGTTCAGGGAGTGCATTTCATGCTGTATGAGAGGACTGTGGTTTTTCTGATTAGGATCTGAGGACTGAATCCATGCTGTGACACTCAGCTGTTGGGGTTGCACCTCCCACATGAAACAGTAGGGCTTTGTAGCTTCTCCAAGCAATGTCTCAGTGTGGAATGAGTACTTGCTAAAGGCCACCCTTACCTCATAGAGGGGAGGGAGGTGGGATGTGGCCACAGCCTGGTCAGAAGGGGATGTCAGGTAACTATTGCTTTTGGTTTGATGCATCCTGGCTTCCACTAGAAAATAAGCATCCTCTTGGAAATCATAGGTACCTGTCTCGTCAGAGGCAGTCAGGGTGACTGTTCTGAGTGAGCCAGTTGTTCCCTGACAGCGTCCCGCTCTGTTGCTCTGTTCGGTCTGCAGTCCCCCCTGTGGTGGAGCCAGCCTTCCAGGATGTACGCCAGGGCATGGGGCACAGCGTCACCCTGCGCTGCACCATGCTGAAGGGCAGCCCCATGAAGGTGGCCACCTCTGTCTGGCACTTCAACGGGACGCTCCTGGCGCAGCCCCTGGCAGAGCAGCAGGACTACTCAGAGCTGAAGGTGGACAGCGTCAGTCGGGAGACCAGCGGGAATTATGAGTGCAGCATTTCCAATGACGTGGGAGTCTCCACCTGCCTCTTCCAGGTGTCTGGTAAGTCACAAAATGCACATCAGAGCAATATGTTGGGTGGGGTCGTGGAGATGGGAAGCTTGCTCCTCATAAACTCAGTACAGGCAACCTGTACTGCCTCCTCTGTACACAGTTTTCTGTTCAGGAGGAATGATTTTTCATACGCCAACAGGGAGCTCTGTCTCCATCATTCAGGCAGATGGACCTGGAGCAGTTAGTGCTAGCCACTGGTACATTTTAGCTTGACATTTTAGCTTACATTTTAGTTTGACCACTTGCCTGAAAAATATAGGATTGAAATTCAAGGCTGCCATCAGCTTTTAAGCTTGGACAACCTGTATTGTTGATAAGTATTGGCCAAGGGAAGGTGCAAAGCAGCTCTCTACATATCTCCAACAGACTCCAAACCATCTACTTTCCCCTTTAAAAGCCAGCAAACCAAGAAGCAAAAACTGTATTACGTATTTTTCTGCCTTCCCCATGTCTCCTGTCTGTCTGTGTCTCATGATGCTTTTTAGGAAGAACATGATTTGAGTATGGACAGTAATGCTCAGTGGATTTGCTGCTCAGTTTTCTGTGAATCTATCACCCACCATAATAGGACTCTTCTCCAGCACCTGCAACTGCAAAGAGGGATAGCAGAGTTATAGCATCTAAAACCACACATCTGACCTGGCCTCTGCAACTGATCATTAAATCTGCTTTTCCCATGACCCCAGAATTGACTTGAGCACAAGTTTCTAGAAAAGCTCTCCCACAAAGCTCCCTTAATAAGCAATAAATTCAGCCCAAAGACTGGGGTTTGAGTCGGGGGTCAGTTTATAATACTTTTCAAGTCAGGGCTGAACAAAAGAGAATAAATAACATCTAGAGAGGCCTGATTTTGAAGCAAATCTTTCACAGGGTTTGGAAAAGCTCAGGTATGCTGTAACTCTGAGGTGCTCTCAGAGATGGGAATGCCCGAACTGTTTGAGTCCTTTTCAGGACCTTGCTCTCACCCCTTGATATTTCCTGGCATCTTTCTGGCAATGGGTTTTTCTTGAGAGCTTTGGCTGTCTTTACCCTTTTTTCATATGCTTGTAACTCTCACGTCACTAAGTGATGGCAAACCATATCCCTCTATGAGCCATCACAGAGAACTGTCTCCCTGTGGAGCTTGGGAATGCTCCCAGGAATTTCTTGCTGGAAACTGGAACAAATACATATTGTCACCGAGTGTACCATGCTGTGCCTTAGATAAGATTCCCTCAGCAGCAAGACGCATTCATCCCTAGAGAGCTCTGATCAGGAAAGCAGCAAGCCTTTATTTTTCTGCATCCTTTCTCCATTTCCAAGGCCTTGATATCTGATGGTAGCTGTTCAGCTCCAGACATCTCTGCCTGTCTCCTGGACAGTTACAAATCAATTAAGACCTTCTGAGCTTGTAGAGAAACATGAAAAATAATCCAGTGGCTAGACTGCTTTGCTTGGGCTCAGGATTGCTGGATTTTTAATTCCCATCAGCTACAGCCTTCCTGTGTGAGTGGGCAGAATGGCATGGTCTCTTTTTGGTTTTGTTTCTTCTCTGTGTAAGAAAGACTTATAAACCTTCCTATGTGACAGGGAGGTAGTGACTCATTTGTGATTGTGGGACGTTCAGATGTACTGAAAATAATGTACATGAATCTGCCCAGGATGTGATTACTTTCATCTATGGATGGGTGATGAGCTTTCCAAGATGTTTTGAAAAGATAGTGAGACAAGTTATCAAGTTATCAGGCAGCCCACACTGGTCACAACCTTCTCTCCCACTGGCCACAAGCACAGAAGAGCCCTGTAAGACAGAGTGAATAATCTTCAGCTCTTCCCACTGGCTGTACACAAAAGAAAAAACTTTACAGTAATGCTAAAAGTTTCCAAAAAGGCAGTTCTGAAAATATTTTGATCTGCAGCATTTCTATCCAAAGGCCAAAAGGCTTTTTTTTTTTTAATTTCCATTTCCATCTCTCAGTTAATTAATAAGGAATTAATACCATGCAAGATAATGATTATCATCAGTTCTGATTTTATTTTGGATTCCATTATGAAGCTTGACTTCCACAGTCAATACAAGTTGAATAAGCAGCAATTAGTCTCTGAGGTGATTCTGAACTTCTTGCTTGTGCAAAAATTCAAGTCAATAAAAATAATAAGAAAAAAAGGACTTGGAAATAAATATCAATATTATCCGTCTGAGTTCATAAAAAAAACCCATTGAATCCTGTCGAGCCTGATTATAACCATACAGGATGGCAGGGCCTGTGATTCAAGTGGAAAGGTGCAGCAGATGGCTTGAGGAGATGCTGTTTATGCCTATTCTGCTCTCCAGTGTCCCTTGTTCCCAGGCATCTTTCTGGTCACTACAGGTTCAGATTGGACCTGAACCCAGAGAGTTTTCATTCAGGTCCAGCTCCTGCCTGATTCAGGTCAGGATCTGCCAAAAATTGAAGCTCACGGGGTGAAATGAAGGTAATTTCATATAGGGCTAAACCAGTTGTGGGTAAGACCTCAAGTTGCTTCTAGGCCCTTCTAGTCTACCAGGCTGCATCTCAGTTGCCTTCAAATCCTGTTTGGTAGTGGCTCAGGACAGCAGTGGCTGTGGAAATGGCGGAAGCCCCTTCTTCTCTGAACTGCTCAGTTTCTCTCAGGTCTGTTGCTTCTCCTGTATTTCCCTTCTTTTGCTGCACTGTTTTTAAGGAGAGGCGTGAGTTTAGAAAAGACATCTCCACCCCTGCCAAAGCTCCTGCTGTTTTTACCCAGGCTGAGGTCAGCATCCCCTTTGCTGCTGAGTTGACTGTTATGCTACAAAGAGGCTGGAGCACTGTGTTGCCAAGGCAGGGGTGATGCAGAAGGAGCAAGGTCTCCTTTTTAATGCCATGGTCCCTGTGTGATAAATAGCACTTTTCCTATGACCTACTGGCCAAATGATCTTTCCTCAGAGTTTGTTAGCAGGAGTCTTTGTAAAGCAGCAGATGAAACAGGAGAAATGCCAGTTTAAAGCTGTTACCTCAATCTAAACTACAAAGCAAGGGAGAAAAGATTAGAGCTGGTTCCAGCTGGAGAACTGAAATTGTTCCCACCTTTTTAGGTGCTGATCATGCCCCACTGGTGTTGCAGGGCTGCTAATCCGCCCAGTAGTTTATGCTGCGAAAGCAGTATTGAGTCACAGAAAATGGTGGCACATCACAGTAAAGGTGTCCATCATGTCAGAGGCAGGTGGATGAACTGGGTGAGTGGAGCTGTTCCACCCTCACCATGTCTCTTTGTAATGTTTCCCTTGATCCCACTCTTTTACTTTCTTCCCTCTTTTTTCCTTTTTTCCCCTCCAGCAAAAGCTTATAGTCCAGAGTTTTACTATGACACTCCCAACCCCACCTTGAGCCAGAAGCAGTCCAAGAATTACTCTTACATCTTGCAGTGGACACAGAAGGAGCCTGATGCTGTGGATCCCATCCTCAAGTACCGTCTCGAACTACGGCAGGTAAGGTCTGCTCTTCTGGAGCCTCAGCATATGCCCCTTGGGAGGACAGCCTTTCAGGAGGCAGTAACCAGTATCTCTTTGCTGATTAAGAGCTTGAAGGTGATGAAATTGACAGATCTTGATGGTCTTGCACCTTCTTTTCCAAATGGAAGAGACAGGCCAAGTGCACAGCTCAGTGATCATTTTTACCTCTGCTGTTGGGTACAAGCAAGGTCTTCCCAAGCCCTACTGCTCCCATTGGACTGTTCATGCTCAGTGTTTTGAATAGAGGTTTAATGGGAACAATACCTTACAGTCATTAGTAGGTATTGTAGATTTTATAGGCCAAAGACTCAAAAGAGTGGAATTCCATCCTCCTCACTTGTATGGAAAAAAAGGGAATAAGCTGAAGAGCTCTCCAGCCAGGAACTGCAGGAAAAAAAGCATATACTGTTTGTGTTGCAGAAGGGCTTTCATACTGTCACAGTAACTAAGCTATTTGAGCTATGAACTCTGCAGGGGAAGAGAAGTGGGTTTCAAGAGCTTGAAGAGAAATTGTATTGGGGGTGCGGGCTGGATGGGAGAACTAAGCAAAATCTGAAGACATCAGTAGTTGGAGATGGTTAGAGAAAAGAGTTTGATGTTTTTAAAGAGCATATTAACTTAGCAGGATTGCCAGGTACTTTCATCCATGCTCAGAAAAGCACCTGTGTTCAACATTTTTGAAAAATGGGGACACTTAAAGTTGGTAGTTCTTCCATTCACTGGTAGCTGGGAAGCAAATGCATTTTTGCAAGGGAAAGTTTGTTTACTGTAGATAGAAAACAAAATAATTAAAAAGATTCAAGTATCTCTTTCCTCTAGTTCTGCACAGTAGGCTCCAGTTTTATGTCTCCATTTGATTGTGAGCTCTCTGGGGTGGGACAGCCTTTGTTTGTTACTCACACGGCATGGAGCACGTTGTCAGTACTTAATAATAATACAAGACACAGGGGAGCCTCTAATAATGAAGGCAGTTTGTCATAGTAGCTCTTTCCTCTGAGCCAAGTTTTGCTATTATCAGCATTGCAACTCAATGAGCAAATTTGTGGGGTTTATCCTGCTCTGCTAATGTTGAGGGTTTTTTTCCTTTTGAAGCACATCTAAAAGTAATCTTGGATCTGTTCTCCTTTGAGCTCCTACTGAAAGGGATCAAGAAAATGGAAAATCACTTTTTTTGCTTTAAGTTATGAGATGAAGGGAGCTGAGTGCCCATGCAAATTTAACCCTCCCAGTTTTGTTCATGCCCCATCACTTACTGCTGTTAATGTTTTGCAGAGTATCCACAATAGTTATAACTATCAACTGATGGGGTTTAGAGGAGTGTAATATTGTGGCCCTGCTGTAGCCCACTCTCATGTATGGGCAGGCTCTTAGAAATGGCTACAGGTCCCATCATGGTGGCCTGGGTCTGAATATGAGAGGGCAGAGAGAGAAGGAAGCAGGGGAGGTTTTTTCCCACTTCTGTCAAGCACAAGCAAGAGACATTGGAAAAGGCTTTCGCTGTCATGCCTCCTCCTGGCCCTCCGCCGATAAAAATACTTGCATCTCATGGTGAGCTCTACCCCTCCACGTGCCTTATGGAGGTCCCACTGAGCCCTTTTCATTTTCTTGTCTCAGAGGATCACATACAGTCTCATATTCAGCCTGCCACTTCCCTGTACTCATCCTGCCTTCCTGGTGTTTTCTCTGTGATGTCTCCCTTGGACTCCAAACAGCCTTGTGACATCACCTGACCTTTCATGTTTTCTTTTGCTCCTTCACACTCTTCCATATCTCACAGACCCTGATGCGTTGTTGCATCTTCTTCTCTGTGCTGGGACACTCTTACACCCTGCTCCAGCTTTAGTGGGTGTTCATCTTAATGTCAGGCTTCAAGAGACTTTGCCTACACAAAAACATGTAGACCCATTGGTTCTCTGGTACCCTGAGTTAACATTCAGAGAATAACTACACATTTTTCTCTAAGAGATTTCTTTGAATTTGGTGATAAAATAGGCATTTTGGCAAAAAGGATTTTAAGAAATAAAACATGCAACTTCACAAAAGCATTGCAACAGATTACCAGGATTAGCAAGCATTGCTATAGTAAGGAACTTCTGTTACACCCAGCAAACTCTATGCCACTTAAGTTAGGTACCCATAACTTACAGAAAATAAGTGTTTAAGTTACCCACAAGAGGAAGAAAAGAATAAAGGAAGAGAGATTAAGAGAAGAAAGAGTAAAGAGAGAAAAAGAGGGGAGAAAGAACATAGTTACCACTCAGAAGGTCACATGTTGATGGTTCTGAAGAGAACAGGGAACACAATGGAGACTTTGGTGAGTGCCTCTTTACTGTGGCTCGCTCCAGGCAGAACCTCTGATCCACTGGCCCCTCACTGTCCACACACACACACAGCCTCACAAGGTGGTTCTGACCCAGTAATAACTGATCTGCTGTGTGTCAGACACCTGGGGTAAGCTTTGCATACTTCTGTTCCACTGTTGGACTGCAAAACATAATGACCTCACCGAATATAACTGTGCAAAGCTCAAAAGCTTAAAAGCATTACTGACTGGAGAGCTCTTAAGAAAGGGGATTTGTCTGCGTGAGTGTGGAGCTCCTGTTTGTCTGCATGCCCTCCTCACTGGATGCACTGGCTTTCCAGGAACTAGCTGTGATGGCAGAAAAATCCTAGATAGCTAGGATTGAAGTGGAATATTCTCCTTAGGTAAAAGGGGCCTTACACGTGGCCAGACACAACTGATTTATTGCCAACATCAAGCTGATGAAAGCTTACCCAGCCAGCCAGCCCTGGGAGCTCCACAGCCTCAGTGGTCATGGCAGGGGCTTTTCAGCACCTTAAGGATGAATGAATATGGCAGCGGCAGCAGCAGCCTGCAGTCTTGGAGTTGTCAGGGGCTGTCAGGTGCAGAAGGTTTGGAAAGGGGGGAATTAACTCTTGCTAAGCTGGAATCCAAAGGGCAACCATCTGGGATGCCCAGTGATTGTGAGATGGTTTGCTGGTTTTTCATTTCACACTCCCTGGTTTGCTGGAAGAGCTCTTGGCATATGTAATGTGAAGATCCCCAAGTAGCAGGATGCTTTGCAAAGCACCTGGGAACCCTTGAATCAAATTTGCTTGCTGCAGCTGCTGAAAATGGGGCTGGGTGAGAGTCAAAGTGCTGTTTATTAATTGGCTGGTGCTGTGGCTCCTCCAACTCTTCTTGTTGAGCAGCTTCCTAGGGCTTATTGGGCATTCCTGGGGGAATTGCCAGCAGTTTGAGGGAATTTGGTTTCCTAAGCAATGCATGGGGGCTCCCAGCAAGATGGGCAGGTGCATTTCCACCACAGTTGATTGCTCCCAGCAGTGCAGAGCAGGCTGAGCGGTGCAGCAGACGTACCAGTTCCAGTAGAATAAGGATTAACTTTCGATTAAAACCATATAAGCAGCTTGACAGCTTGAAGCCACTGACCCAGGCAAAGCGCATATGATAGCAACTTGGAGCAAGCTTCTTGTAAAGCCTCTGATCTATGTCTAGGCAAAAGAGCCTGTTACTTCCCAGAGGGCATCAGTCAGGGGGCCTTAGGCATTGGAATTGCTGAGTGCCAATTCAGAGGGGAAAAATTCCCCATCGAGGAACAGCGGGGGCCTCACCACCGTTTGTCCTGACAGCTTGGAAGGCTTTTCGTTTCTTGCTGCAAAGCAAGTGATCCAAATACCAACTACCTTACTTTGTCTTAGCCAGTGAACTCAATGAGTTAATAACCTTGGATGGTTTGGTTGTGAGCAGATGCTGTGAGGCTTTTGGGTTATTTTTCTGGTCAGTTTTCTTTCTTCCATGTATTCTTGGAGTGTAGAAAGGCACTGAGGCACTGCACTCCAACTGAAAATGCTTTTCATTGCTTGGGGATTCAAACCAGACTCCCCAAACCAGATCTTTACTTAAAAAATAAAAAGCCTTTTTAAGTTGCTTGTTTCTGTCTGTGTATTTTATCCCGTCCCAGGGCTCTGCTCTAACATTAAAAAGAAATGAAAAGCCATCTAATACTGTGAGCCGGTTGCATCATGGAGGAAAGATCTGAGTTGGGCTGGTGGTTACGGGGGATAGTGGCAGAATTACTATGCACTTAATGAGCTGGAACCCATCTCTGACCTGAGGCTGCAAGAGAAAGAGGAAGGAGAAGCTTTTGGTGCAGTAGGGAAGTTTAATCTTCTTTGTGCCCCTCAAGGAGACCCGAGGCTGCAGTCTCCTCTGTACCTTCTCATACACAAGCTCAGGCCAGAACAGGGCCAGCTTAACACATTCCTGCCTTTCCTGTCCTCAGAGCAGGCTCAGCTCTATCTGCCAGACAGACCCCTGAAATTTACACTGGGCCAGCCCCAGACCCATTTGTTAATTAGCTCACTGGGTCGTCACTTCAGATTAATTCCTGTCAGGGGGACTGTCTTTAATGAGACTGGCCCTGTGCGATGCCTGAGTAATTGTATGGTCTCTCTTTGTTTGCACTTTCATCCCCTACATGTTGGATAAACATCCCCTGCTGTCTACAAAACTCATCTGGGCTCGGGAACCGGCTGCCACTTGCCTCATCAGCCAGCCAGAGCAGCATTAATGAGAGCTGTGGCAGTGGGGAGCCGGGCACACCGTATGGGGAGGTGACAGATAACAGAGCTGTTTGGACAGACATAGGACAGGGGCGTTAGCAGGAATTTAATGATTGTGATTAGAGTGGAAGGTTAACTCCACTGATGGCCATCAGAAAGCAGCAGGAGAGGTTTTATGCCGAGGCCCATGGATTGTGGATTTGTATCTCTTCATTTCTGCCTCTGAGTTGTTCTTCTGTCCTCTGAGCCCACTTTGGTAGTGTCTGTCAACTACTGTCTGTCTTTGGCTTCATTAGCATGCAGTGCCGGCACTCCCTCCAAGAGTAGGGGGGTCTTTCACATCTCTTCATTCACTGAGCAGTGGTCGTATCACTCGAAAGGGAGCATGAGCAAGCAGTGCACCAGGCCATAGTGGTTTTCATAAATGTTTAGTTGAAAATGCTGTTGGGTTCCAGATTAGAAAAGCCTATGAAGGCAGGAAAGTTACGTATTTGAGCAGGTGGTGGCCCTTGTAGCAGCCCAGCCCTGTGCCCTGGGAGGTGAACAAAATTCTTTTTCTTCTGCACATGCAGCCATGGCTTCAGGCAAAGATTCTTGGAAAACCAAGCAGCACCTTGAGGGCTTTCCTGAGGGCTACTCCTCAGGGCTGGAGGACGCCAAAGGCTCAGTAAGAAGGCAGTTCAGGGTGGCCAAATTTGCTTTACAAACACAACAGCTAACATTTTGCTGGCTCCAGGGCACAATGCTGCCATTGCAAAGGCAACTGCTGTAGGCCAGGTTGGGTCCATAGCCTTCATCCAGAGGTTCCCTGGGGCACTGTGACCCCACTGGCCTCATCCTTGCCTTCCCCCAGTAGTGATGTACTGGGGTTTTCAGCTGAGGGATGCTGCAGAAGCTGAGGAGGTGATACCTGTGTTAGGACTTAGCTAAAAAGCAGTCCTACTTTTCATACTAATAGATAAAAAGCTTAAAGGATGAAGTTGTAGCTTGTAAGCTAGGGAGGGACCCATTGTTTTCTGGATAAAATGTGCCTTGTGGTGCACTGGCCTGGTGTTACCTGGAAAAAGGGAATGGGCTTGTGGTGCCACATCCACCAAAAAATCCATCTGATGGGGTGCTTAACTGGATAGCCCAGTTTGATGTCCCATTGTGGACCACAGGCAGGGCACATGGGCGTTGTGTGTGTCCCTTTGCCTAGAGCATCACAGTCCCAGCCAGCCATGAAGGGAGTGTGGCTTTTCATGAAGAAGCAGATGGTGGCCTCGGCTGCATGTGAGGTGCTGCATGAACCAAAACACTCATGGGGTGTGACAAACTGCACGCCTTTACTGTTCCTCATTTCACTTGATATTCTCGTCCTGTCTCACCAGTGTTAGGACTGGGTACTGCAGTGACTTGGTCTCACAGCATTTGCCCAGGACTGAATCTCAAAGCACACCTTCTGTTGTAGGATGGTTTATAAGTCACATCTGTCAGAAAGCTTCTCTAGTCTTCTTTTTTTTTTCCTACCTTGTCTGCCAGTTTGATGTTTGATCACAGGATGCTGTCATATGGGATGTCAAATCAACGCAATTTCATCTACCTGCAGAGCCATCCCCTGAAGCGGCAAAAGGTCTTTTTTCAGTCCTTACTATCCCATCTCCTTACTAATACTCTTTTTTTTGTTTGTTTTTTTTTATTTCAACTCTTGTACTCTTGTTCAGGCAGTGAGAATAGACAAATTACATCTGTGCTCTCAAGTCAATTGCCTTCAGTTGTGCTAGTGGCATTCATAATGCTGTGCAGGACTCAGCCCTGAGGAGGAGGTAGAAGAGGATGCAGAAAGAAACCAGTGTGTCAGCAGGAGGTGTGCTTGGTGGATGGTTTGAACAGCTATCATGATGCAAAGCCAGGGAAAGCAAGAGAGGGAAAAGGAGACTGCCTTTCTGGGCTGCAAGAGGAGGAGAGGTTTGGGACTGTGTCAGCCACACACCTGTGGAAGGAGAGCTGATCAATACCATTTGATGGACAAGCAGTCGTTGAAGCTTAGTGATGCTGCTGTGTGGGACCTGGGGGTAACGTAGCGACTTTGCCACAGGCATTTGGGAATGAAGAGGGCAGGATCTTGCCTCAGCTCTGCTCTCTGCTGCCTGAAAATAGGACACACCATCAGTTACTGCATCTGACAGCACATTGAGCCATCTCTGTTTTCATCCCCAGCAATATGTCACAGGGGATGGTATGTCAATGAGACCTGCTGCTAGAACAAGGTTCTCTCCACCTGTGTTGTAAGGGAAGAATCCAGGATAGCTGGATGTTTTTTGGGGGTGGGGGTGGGAAGCAAGGAGCTTTTTCCACATTTCGTGTATTTACTCTCTACTGGCTAAGTCAACAACAGCAGAGCCTCCACCCAGCACAAGGGAAGGAAATTTTCCCTTGGCCACTGCTCACTCCACTGCCAGGGGAGGTGTCTGCCTGGCTGTGGTTGTTTGCACTGTCAGCCAGAGGATCAGAGTGTTTTCTGTGAGACTGGCCAGAGAAGCTTGACACAGGCCTGACCGATACGGATGGCTCAGGTGAGTTCAGTGAAAATGGCTGGTAGCTATGGGATAAGGTTGTCCCCTTGGATAGCCTAGCATCTTCCAATGCCACTATTGAGATTTCTTCCTTTTACCTGTGAAAGCTTAGCAAACTATGCTTAACTAATGAATTAGTCTGATTAATTCTGTCTTTTTGCATTCACAAATTGCTTTTCAATATGATACGTGTTTTTTTTGAGATGAATTTTCCCTAGTCCACAGATCATTTGTAATCAGTTAGTTGGGAAAATTAGTAATATGAGCAGTGGCAGGTTAGTGCCTCAGTCTTAGGGTATCATTTCTCTTCTGTGATTATCCAAAGTAAGTAAGGTGTGGTTGGTTGACTTTGGCTGGACACCAGATGCCCACCAAGCTACTCTATCAGCAGGACAGGGGAAGTAAAATATGATGGAAAAAATCACATCAAGATGAAGGCAGTGTAATAATGAAAAACTAAGGCCATGCTTAGAAGCAAAGGAAACCAAAAGATTTATTCTCTACTTCCCATCAGCAGGAAATGTCCATCCACTTCCTGGAAAGCAGATTTTCAGTATATGTAGCAGTTGCTTTGGAAGACAAACATAATAATAACGAATGCCACCGTGGCCCCCCCCCCCTCCCCCCCCATCATTTTATCTCTTTGGTCAGTTTGGATGAGCACTCCTGGATGTGATGTCCCCTTCCAAGATCTTGCCAACTGGTGAAGGAGGAATGTTGGAGAGACAGCACTGATACTATGGGAGCACTGCTCAGCAGTAACCAAAACACTGGTGCATTGTCAACACCTTTCTGGCTACTCACACAAAGCACCACACACTGTGGGTTGCTATGGGGAAAATTAACTCCATCATACCTGGATCCAATACATAAGCTCATCTGCCAAAAACAGGGTACCTTAAACTTTTGCAAGGTGTTTTGCCATTCATAAGGTGCCAGCAGAGATTTTGTCTTAGATTCACTTTTCATAACTACTGCTCCTAATGCAATTCAAGTACTTGACTGGGCAAGAGAGAAAGCAGGATATTGTTTAGCTTGCATAGTACAATGGAATAATCCCAACAGTTTTCCCAGTCTTAACTCTGTTACAGTGGTTACAGTGCCTGAGAAGAACGTTACACATAATCTTGCTGGAAAGGTTCATATGATCTTAAAACACACCTAGAATGAAAATTTCATCTCTCTCTAGCTCCTAACACTGCTGTTCAGGGTAAGGAAAATGTGAGAGAAGAGATAATCAGATTCTCCAAATGAACACACCCCTCCTAGCAGCCTTGCGGGCTAGAGATGTTGTTTTCACACCACTATGCTTGTTCGTATCCAGCAGGCTGTTGGCTTGTGTTTTACAAAGCTGAGTGCAGGATGAAAAATGCTTGCCAGATATCAAAGATAAAAGTCAGCCCTTTTTGTGCCTCTCTTATCCACATTCCTTCAGAGGCTTCAAGGGGTACATGCTGTTTATTGAGTCTTTGTAAAAGTCCCTGTCAGTAGGCTGTGGTGCAGCTTCCTCCCATTTACTCTGTTCATCTGTTATTTTCAGTAGTCAGCCCATGTTCCTCCTACTGCTTCACTGTCTTTTCTTTGTGCATCTTTGCGCCCTTCCCTACCCCCCCTCCTATTTTCCACATCTTTCTTTTGTTTCTGTTTCCTTTTTTGGTTTTGTTCTTGGCTTTATTTGTTTTTTTCCCTGGCTCTCACTTTCTAGAACATGTTGGAGATAAGAGGTGAGAGAGTGTGAAGGGGAAGGGTTGGGAAGAGAGATGTAGTCTTTCCCATAGCTAGTCACAAATGAGCAGGATTAGGCACTAGATAGATGTTTGTGGTTCATAAAGAAATGAAGCAGGCAACATGGAGTGTTGCAAAGAGCGAAGAGCTTCATGGCTCTCCCTGCATATGCCGTGCTGGCTGCCTCTTCTTTTTTAGAGAAAGGACCACAAGTGCAGTAGAGTTAGAGGTGCCCTATAGGCTCTGGAATGAAACTTATATACCTTCATTACATGTACCATATTGAAAAGTCCAGAGTCCCACAAAAAGGCTCCAGGAAGCAATAGCCCAATCCTTTATTAGTTGTTTTCAAGGGTAAATGTATCCTAACAGAGGGCTCTGCCAGGGTCTGTAGGGAACCCAAGAAAAGAAGCCTGGGAGGTGGCAGCTTCTGTTGGTGGAGCACGTCTGCTTGCTAAGTTACAGCCATATTATAGACAAAGTGGCCCAGAGCTCAACCTCACTGCAGCTGGGCAAACTTGAGCTGTGCAGAGCCAAATTGCTTTTTCTTCTTGGACCCAGAAGTGCTGACACCACAGTGCACAAGTGTGTGTGGGTCTGGCTGCAAGTAGTCATGTCCAGTGCAAGGCAATTGGTGCAAGAAGAGACTGTGCTCGCTGACATAGGGATGCCTATAAAGTAGGATTCAGTAAGGCACCAAGTAGTGCTGATTTTCAGATGTGAGGCTCAAAAGAAACTGGAACTACTCCTCTTTGCAAGAGGGAATGTGGAGCAATATGAGGGATGTTGTCTCTTATCCACTTATGCCCATACAGAAGACAGACAGATGATTTCAGGCTCTGCAGTGCATAGCCAAGTGCAGGTAGGAACCTGCAGCAGTTGGTTCCAGTCTGAAACAGAAGGACTGCTTGTGCCTTCAGGATTGAAAATAAGGCTGTAGAAGAGAGCCTCAGTTAAGGCTTTTGCTTGACTGTCTCTCTGACAGAGTGAAGATTAGGTCTGTTCTTCCTTAGAGGAGGGAATATGCGTTAATAAAATACATATTGCTTTCTGATCAGCACCTAATGAAAGACATTATTGAGGAGTGTGGAACAAGCACTTACAGTAATTCATGACAGCACCAATTTGGCTTCTCTAGGAAGCCATAAACTGCTGCTCTTGGCACCTAATGAGGATGGGCAGCTGATTGCCTGTGCAAGAGGAAGAGAGAGACTGTCTCCCAGCTTAGATGGCTCCTGCTGTCCTCCGTAGCTACTAAGGGTCGCAGTTGCTTCTCCCTTTGGAGCTGGGGATGTTTCAGCCTAGAAATGGAGCCTCCTGATAAAGCACAGATTAAAACAAAAAGCTTCCAGGACTCCTCATTTAGACTGAGTAATGGATTTGCTTTGGCCATCCATCCTTGCTTAACCCCAGGATCTGGACCTGTGTGCTTGACTGATGAACAACATAAGCATGAATTTCAGTTCACTGGTATGCTTGTCTGGAAAATGCCAACTTTGTGTTTGAAATGTGATTATTTGCTCTGGAAACCCCTAATGAGTAAAGATTATCAAGCAGGGAAAATGAAATAAATCCAGGCTTAAACTTACTCTAGCCCTTTAATTGATGTGTTAATGCTTAACATCATTTTTATCTAAGGTGGCGATGAAGTACTAACCAAGGAAAATGTTTTAATCAGATGTGACAGGCACAGGAAGTTTGATGAGAGATCATAAACATCACAATGACCGTCTTTATATACAAACCAAATTTCTCCACTATCCAACTCTTACCCACATGGTTTTCTCCAGAGTAGGCAGGCCTCTTCCCCGTGGCTGATACCAGACAGTCAGTTCAGAATCCCCTATTAAGATTTTGCTGTTAAAATTTTGTGCACCTGACATGAGGTTGGGAGGCAATGCCACCTCAGTGAAGGATCAGAATATCCTAAGGAAGATCTAAAAGATGGAAGACTGCTTGAGTGGTTCTGGTGAGATGAAATGCAGTAGTAAAAAGGTAGGGTCATGCATGTGTAAGGTGCTATTAGACAAATCTGCTACAGTGGGATATGACTGAAGTGGAGGAACAGTGTACATGAGTGAGGTGGAGGTGTGAGAAAGGGCAAATGTACTCCTAGGTGAAACCTGAGGTACTTCTAGGAAAGGTGGAGAAGTGCCACTGCATCCTATATGCAGGGCTGGGGCACCAAACTCCAGGAGGTGGAGTCGTGCAGAAAAAGATTACAGAGTCGATCAGGGAAAGTGAGAGTCTGTGTTACAAGAGGAGTCACAAAGTGCTCAGCTTGCTTAACCTAGCAAAGCAAAGGATGAGAGGTGGTGTGATTGCTGTCTATAAAAACATCAGGGGGTCAAGCAGCAGCAAGGGAAAAGAGCCATTAAGCTAAAGGACAGTACTGGCACAAGATCAACTGGGTGCAAGCTGCTTGTGAATAAATTCAGTCTGGAAATGAGAGCATTAGAGTGGGCAGGCTCTGGAAGAGACATCCAGCGGGAGGAGCAGGCCTAAAAGGAATGAACCACTTTTAAGATGGGATGTGATGCATACATAAAAGTTAATAAGCAGAGGCAGCCCCTGTGGTGACAGGGGACTGGGCCCTATCAACCAGGAGTATACGTCACCTGCTGTGTCCTTGAGAGTGTGTCCATGGTTTTCCCTTCTCTGAACTCTGGGGGCTATCAGTGCCAGAGGAGTTTTATCCTTCTGCCAAAATGCTGAGACCAAGAATCAGATCTGTGGTGTTCAATTCACAGAATCACAGAATATGCTGAGTTGGAAGGGACCCATAACACAAACCATCTTGCTCTGCTCTGCCTTGTGGCACCAAGGTGACATGAAGGATCAGAATCTCAATCCACTGCTGTGTGTCAGAGAGTGAATAGGAAGAAGTGAGAGAGAAGGGCCAGATTTCTAGCAGAATATTCCATCATTGTGGAACATATTGAAGCCTCATTTTTAGGAGAGTTTCCTAAAATTTCCTGTCCTCATCTCCCTCCTGACCATGTTTTTGAGTATTTTTTGTTCCTCTTTTCCCAAGGAATTATTTTTACCTGTGGAACTCGTTTCCTGGACTCTCATTCTCCAGCAATGGAGAATGTGTCTTGCCCTTGGATAATTTTGCTGTCAGTCTTGGACATTGTAAATTCCGACACATATAAATCCTGTAATCATATTTTCTTTTTCTTCTTTTTCTTTTTTTTTTTTTTTTTAACATTCAGAAGTCCATGATGCGTACTCTTTGAAGTTACCTCTCTGCAAGGCACCCTATAGCTTTGGAGGTGCAGTTGGGGCAGAAATTGAGGACAGGGTATGTCTGCTGAAGTAGCAGGGTATTTTGCATTGCAGAGCCCCAAGTTCATTCCAAGAGCTGTTACCAGCACCATAACAAAGCTCATCCCCTTCTGGTCCCTTGGATGGGGTGCTTGGGAGTTTCTTTCCTGGCTGTTACCAGTTTAAGGCCACAGGCACTGCCCATCCCCTTATGTTGAGCGCAATGGTGTGATTGTGAATTGGACTCCCTTTGGAAGGGAGCAGCTGGATCTTAGCTGGACTTTTTTGGGATGGGGTCATCACAGTCGCAGCCACTGGGAAAATCTGGTTTGAGATGGTGCCTGCAGCACTCTAGGACACACCTTTGTAATGCAGCCAAGACTCTTTGCAAACACGGTGAACTGGTGCAGATGGAAGGCTCTGCCACACCCTGAGTGGTATTGCCTGTCAGAAGAAAAGTACCCTTCTGCTTCTGTTGCCTTCTCCTGGCCCTAGGACCATGCTAGACAGGAATGTCTATGCATCATGGGAAACTGGGTAACTTGGGTGAGACTGACTGTTCTCCGGGACACATGAGAGAGACGAATGCCCTCATACCACAGTGCTGCCAGGGCACTGAGCTTTGAAGACCACCTTAATTCCTGGTTGCTTGAAGAGTACAACCTGCAGGCTGCACAGACAGTTGAAGATTATTTTGTCTGCATTATTGCCCCATTCTTCTTTCCAGACTTTTTTGAGGTACCTGTGCTTCCTGCACCACCTGGCTCTCCACAGCTTCTGGTCCCATGGACATCTACTCTCCAGTGTCTTGACACTCACACATGAGAGAGGAGGGATAAGCTGGGGGGACTCAAAAGTCATCAAGAGAGGTTGTGCAATGACATCAGTCAGCTCACTGAGGATACTTGGATGGATCCCATCAGGCCCCATAGATTTCTAGGGATCCAGCAGGAGCAGCAGATCTCACACAATTTCAGGGTCAGCTGGGAGTTGATCATTCTCGCAGTCATGGTCCTCCAGCTCAGGGCACTGAGACCTCCTTGGTCCGTCATCCATGTTGAAGACAGAGGCAAAGAAAGCATTAAACACCTTGGCCTTGTCTCTCTCTCTCTGTTTGTGAGGTGACCATCCTCATGTTGTAACTGTCTGATGATATTTCTCTACTGCCTATTGGCATTAATGTATTTGAAAAAACTCTTTTTATTGTCCTCCACGTTTCTGGCCAGCTTCAGCTCTTTGAGCTTTGTCCACACGGATTTTCTCCCTACAGTGGCAAACAGTGTCTCTGAATTCTTCCCATGTCACTTGACTTTCCTTTCACTGGGCATACACCTTCCTTTCTGCCCTGCCTATCCCTCCTGAAGAGCCTGTAACCATCCAACAGGGCAGTCCAGTCACAGGACTCATCCCATCAGGTTTTGCTTATGCCAATGATGTCAAATCTCTGGGACTGGGTGAAACCTTCGAGCTCCTCTTGTTTGTTCCTCATGCTGCGTGCATTGGTGTAGAAACATTTCAGATGTGTTACCTTGTAGCCAATACCTCATGATGGAGTTTGAGGGGCCCCATAAGTGCCACTTGTCTCAAGTTTTGGCACACCCTCCCATTGCTCGTTACTGGCGAGCCTGGGTTTGCCCCATTCCCCCTCCCAAGCTAATTTAGAGCTCTGTCAAAGCCCTGCTAGCTCCTGCACTAGATCACTTTTTCCCCTCTGAGATAGGTGCATCCCATCAGGTGTCAGTGGACCAGCTGTTGAGTAGATCATCACATGGTCAACAAATCCAAAATTTTTCTAAGTACACCAGCCTCGGAGCCACTCATTGGCCTGATGGATCTGCCTATCACTAGCAGTATTATTCCTTGACACTGGAAAAAATCAAGGAAATTGCTACCTGTGCTCCTGATCCCTCTGCCATTTGTCTGGTGTGCTTCTCTGTTGAGCTGCACAGGGAGTAAGGAAGAGCCTGCCAGAGGGAGGGAGCCTGTGTGTGAGGCTGCTGTGCCACATCAGCCTGCCTTTGTCTGCTGACTCCTCTCATTTTGGAGAGACTGTGGGGACTGAGAATGGAGCTGGGAACTTTCCCAGCAGCCCATGTTTGCAGTTCATTAGTGGGGATGGAATGGGAGGGCAGGCAGCCACCCCTGTCTCATTTGGGCTACAGGAGGAGCCAGCAGGGGAATTTGAATGAGGTTGAGAAAAAAGGGTGAGACAGTAAGCATGTGTGGAAGGGATTTGAGTGGGAGATACTGGAAAGCAGAGGACTTGTTCCCTGAGCTGAGAAGTTACTGAAGAAGCGGGACAAGTAGGGAGAGAGTGGCAGGACTAAATTGCAATGCTGGGAAGCTGGATGCCTGCAGAGCAGTTCCTTTGCTCTGATCAACTTATTGGGAAATCTACATGATTTTAATATACGTTTTTCTAGCTGGAGTTTGCAACAATTCCTTGCGGCTTGGTGATGAAACAGACTTTCTTTCTAATTTCTCCCTCAAACAAGCATGCATAGTAGCTTAATGTACAACTGGTTGTGAGACCACATGCGTGTCTACACAAGTCACATCAGGTCTTGTGAATCCCCGGTGTGGTTTGTTGAGCAGAACTGCAACATGAACTCTTGACAGATGTTTTTATTAATATTCTTTGGCTTTATTGAGTCTGCTAGCTGATATGTACCTAGCTTAAACATCATTCAGTCTGAAAACATCATCCTTTTTTTCCTTTAATAGCTGATATAAACAGAAAACGTAGGTGTGGCAGTGTCATACTTTGGACCCCTCTGCTGTGACAGTGCCTTAGCAGGAGGCAGGGGTAGCGTGGCATCCTGCTTTTCTCTCTGAGGCTCTTGGTTTGTGTTCCAGGACCATGAGCTGGCTTGGCTGGCCACAGTGGAACAAACACTGCAATCATCATAAACCAGTTCACATGATACGATGGGGCTCTGGGTAGGCAATACCTACCAACAGAATGTAATGGTGAGGAATGAGAAAGAGCAGTCCCAGTTTGCACATCCCAGAGCTTTGATGGCTAAGTACATATAAACATGTGAGTGTGCTCTTCATGATTGCTAATACTGCTTATAGGTGACAGGGGAAAGGGACAGGTTCCATACACTGCATGTGAATACATATGTACCATATGGGGCTGATTTTGCTCTTTGTAAGGTGTTTTTAGTGTACTCCTGCAAGAATATTCTCACCTTTGCAGCCTATGTGATATTTGCAGCCAGCTGGTAGAAACTGTGGGTTTGTTTGGGATTTTTTCCCTTCCCACCCTCTTCCTCTTATTATAGGAAATGAAAGGAGGTGAAGGCAGAGAGGAGGCTGTGCATTGCGCAGTGCTCTTGTTGTGGCCCTGTTGGCAGCTTCCCGAGCCTGGTGATGAATGAGCTTGTTGCATGAGATTCTCCACTGAGGCTTCAGCATCTCTAATAAGGCGACCAGTGTTTCCCTGTCCTCTGTGCCTGCCTCTGCTTTATTAACTGCACCACAGCAATATTAAACTGGAGCACTGGGTCAACATGGTCAGGAGGAGGGAGGCTGAGAAGCGGGTGGAAGAATGAAGATACCAAGACAGCATGGGGGAAGAGAACACAGAGCAGGAGAAAGGGCAACAGCTGGCCACTGAAGTGGATTGAAGAATGGGTTTCTACTGGACTGATGCATGCAGCTCTGCACAGACCTGCTGCCGGCAATCAGGAACGCAAAGGATATTTAGGGAGGGGGAGGCAGAGACAGACCTTGGCCTTAATGTCTCTGTCTGTTGGACCTGTGCTGGTGACTGCAAGCCAGCATCTGCTTCACATGCACACAGCAAGCAGCTGGCTGGAGCTGCCCCCTTTTTCTCTCTGGCACTAACCTCATGCCCTTTAAACTCTGCTGGCAGTGTACCTGGCTCTCTGTACTGATGGCTGCAGCTGGCTCAGGGTAGACATTTGGCCCGTGCTACTTTTCATGGAGAAGAGCCAGTCTTTCCAAAGACATCCAGGGCCAGTTCTGTCATGATGCCAGGACTGTAGGGACCATAATAAGGATGCGAAAGAGGGCAGCCTTGCTGGCAGCCAGATTCTGTGTAGGTCCAAGTCACAGATTGAATAGAGACAGGACACAGGCTGAGAGAAGGGTTGGCTATGAAGTATTTGGTGAAGGGAAAAGACTCTCATAAAACTTCCCCTCTATGCACCAAGAGGAGATACGTGCTGGGCCCTGACTGTGGCTTTCCCGTTGCCTAGTGGTCTAAGTGTCTTTTGGGAAGGAGGAAAGTCGCAACCCATAGGAAGTATATGTACCTTTATTAATTTCTGTTTCACAGCTAAACCTGGGTGGCAGCCAGTTATTTATTTGGTTAAACCCACAAGTCCCTGAGGATAGACTCAACTGGGGGATCTAGCACTTTACAGTTCAGACTGAAGGCTGATTTCTTAGTTTGTCCTGGATTAGATGATGTGGGAGAGTATGTGATTTGACATTGCTCCCAGAGGTTTTAGATACCCAAATTCCACTTAACTCCCAGCTGAGGTAGAATTTGCACTGTCTGAATCTCACGTTCAGGCTTCTCTCTGACTCTCCATTTTGTTTCTCTTCTAAAGGTTATGTCTAGACGAGGGAAATGGCTTCTGACCTCCTCCTGTTTGCTGGCTGCCTTCCCAGCACCCTGGCTCATGGCAGCCTGTGGGGAGGAGCAGCTGCCAGCCCTCCCAGTCAGACTCCACTACCCAAAAACCTCCGTGCCAGCAGCTGTACCACTCCAACCTTCTGTTTCTGGCTTGCAACTGCTCTTCTTCTCCCAGATAACTGGGGGTCTGGTGCTAATGATCCCAGGTGAAGTCACTACTGCTGGGAGCCAACTCTGCCATTGCTTGGCAGAGCGGTGTTGTGGAAGGCTGGCAGATGGAAGGGCTGACCAGTAGGAATGTCATCTTACATGCATGCGTATGGGACATTGTTGATACGAACGGATCCTGGCAGCATCCTGGTGCCAAGTTCACACTTGGTTCCCTGCCCTGGTCCTTCCTGCTAGGACTGCTCCCAGGTGTCTTGCAGGAAGGCATCAAACTGGGAGAAGGCAGCTCCCAGCTCTCTGACCCATCTTGCCCAGGGGAGAAGGAGGAGGGTGCAGAAAGTAGTTCCTCAACCAACTTTCACACTGCTCTGTTTATGTACAAAGCTCACTTTTAGGTACAACCTGTAAGGCAGGTGCCAAGTTGTTTTTCACTGTGAGAACCACATGCAGGCATGGGTTCCCAGGGACAAGTCCCTGCCCCAACACAGGATCTGGTCCAGCCCTGCACCTTCACTTGGAAGCACCATCCAAACAGTGGGCAGATCAAGGAGGTGGGTCGCTGGGTCCTTGCCATGTTGGAAATGAACAGGGTTGTGGCACAGGAAGCTCTCCAGTGGCAGCCTTTGCTTCTGAGTTTGAACTTACAGTTACATACCTGAGGGCTGGAGGCAGACAGAGGAGGGATTGAATGTATTTGTTTTTACCAAGTTCACATCTGCACTGCTCCCTTTCACTGCCTTGCTGGTGGCTCTTGCTCCTGCTGTGCCCTCCCTCCATTTTCTTCCCCCACACTCTCTACAGTGACAGATTTGCTGTAAATCTTCCTCCATACATCCCGGTTCCAGTAATCCTGTAACTTCAGAGTTAATGACCAACACTGAGACTGCCTGTCAGAAGAATTGCCTTTGTGATGAAAACTGTCAGCCTAGAGGATATATCAGAGGCGGGGGAAAACTTGGTGTCTGGGACAGTGAACACTGGACCATGGGAAGCCCTGCCAAAGGTCTTTTTACCAGCACCAGCATCCCCAGTAATGTGTCTTGCCACAAGGATTCAGACACTGCATGGTGACAGGCAGGAAATTGTATCTTCACAATGCAATCCTCGTTCTTGTCCTTCCCCTGCCAAGCAGGCATGACCGTGGCAGGGAAGTTGCCCTGACATGTAATTCATCATTTTTAGTGGTGGTGATTTTGATAACGATATTTTTCCCATTGTTTTCTTGAAACTTCCCTGCTGCCCTAGCAAACTGAACAATGTTTAGCTGGTATGGTTCAGTTAGCATGGTTCAGCTCCTCCCAACTGGCATCAGAGGAAGAGGGAGCCTATGAGGGACTCCAGAGAACTAGTGTCTTGAACTAGACCTTTTGCTTTGGTCTGCGGAGGCAGAGTGGGCTAGGATTCAAGGATGGATCCTATGGAAGGTTGCTGAGGAAGCATGGTAGTAGACAGGTTCCAGCAAGGCACCAAATGAAATGCCACAGGGCCCAGGCAGTAAATGGATGAATTCTGTAGCAGTGATTGTGAACTGCAGCGTATCTTGGCAGAATCCCATGCTGTGTTTGCAAGCATCTTGTTGCACTAACAGGAATGAGTTGGGTTCATTTTTCCCATCCTGAAGCTGCTCATTCTGGACATAAAGTTACTCCAGAACCCATAGTTCAAGTTGTCCCTAGAGTCAGGAAGGCCCCAAGGCTTCCCTTCAGGGGGAACTCAGGCTCCTGATCACTGTTCTGTACCAGGGTGGGAATTTTCAAATCAATACTGCATGAAGATGTCATGAAGAAACCAGGTGTACATTTCTGTGTAGGAAGAGGAAGAATAGGGTGTTAGATGTTGGGTAGGATCACTCAGGTGTCCAGTTTCAGGATTCTTGTAACACTGGGTCCTTTTGCTTTGCAGCTGTCTCAGAGAAGCACCATCCAAAGCTTCATTCCTGTGAAGAAAATGGAAAAAGGCCTGTTGTTGGAGCACATCTTGCCCAACCTGAAAGTGCCTCAGAGCTATGAAGTTCGCCTGACACCCATCACCAGTTTTGGGGCTGGAGATATGGCTGCCCGCGTCATCCGGTACATGGAACGTAGGTGTCTCTGCCTCGGTCCTGGCTACAAAAGCAGGTCCGAGCCCCAGGCCTAGGGACGTGGACGTGCATAGATGTAGTCTTCTATCACTCATGGATGGATCTCTCTGCTCTGAGAAGTTTAGATGGCACAGGGCTATCATATTTGACTGTATTTTGGCTGTTGTCATCAATGCAGAGCCCTAAACAGAGACCCCTGAAGGTCAATCTCCACTGATCCTTCACTCAGCAACTCTGACTTGCACTCTCCACTCTGTGGGCAGGAGATCCCCAAAACCCCAGTGCCCCGTCAGGCCATGCTGCAGTTTCCCATGGTACAGTGGTGTATTACAAGACAGTCACAGGACTCTGTGTATTAGCCACATCCCCATAAAAGAAGAGTATTTGAGGAGGATTCAGTTCTTTTCAGAGCTGAATGTATGATTCCTTTCCTAACTAGTCACTAGTAAAGCTGTAGCTCTGTCCAATACCATGAGTCCCAAATCATCCCATTGATACACATTGACCATACTTCTCTCCCCAGCATCCCAACAGCTCACAATTCTCTCAATTCCCACAACTCTATGATTTCTTTACTCCCTGTTAGGAGTTTGGACCTTCTATTTCAGCACAAACTACAGACCCCTCTCCTTCTGTGTTTGCATGGTTTCACACAAGCCTCTTGTCCTGTGGACTAACAACATGTTTGGCATCCTCAGCATACCTATTCTCAAACTTCCATTCTGTGTCAAACTGTTTTGATGTCCCTCTTAGATACAAGGCTTTGCTGTCTAAGTGGGTGCTATCCCACTGGGTGCTCCAGAAAGAAACTGCTTGCGCTGCCAGAAGGGTTCCCCTATGCAATCTCAGGATCAGCACTTAGATGGGGTTCTCTTGAGTACTGTTGCTGCTTGGATTAGAGTGTCAGCACATTTTTCCATCACCAAGGCAGACACCGAGCACTGCTGTTTGACAGGGATGCTGCCAGGAGCATTGTGCATCTGTGACCTTTCTTGATGTGTTTGGTTTATTTTCAGAATTTGATTGTGATTTGTGATTTGAGGGAATGTTAGCTGTTCTGACTTGTTTTTGTGTTTCCTCTTCCAGCAATCAACTACCCCAACCCAACAGGTAAGCAACAAGACCTTTGTGTTTATATTTTGAATGTAATGCATGTTCATCAAGTGCTGCAACAGACCAGGCAAGCTAAACAACTGGAATACACAGCTGACTTTGTCAAATCTTTTTCCACAAAAGAGAATGAAATTGCATACCTAATGTTTCCAGTAAATATTGCCGTTTGTTGCAGCTGAGTTATTGCTGGGTGATACACACCAGAGATGTGCCTCTCATTCACACCTTATATTTCTGTGACTAGATACACTGTGGTCTTGAACCCACCCTTCCCCTAACATGAGCAATTTGCTTCCAGTAAACCTCCAGTAAGCAGGTTATTAAATGTTCCCCAAAATAATCTGTGTTTAGGAGTTATATTGTCCATTCTCTTCTGACCAGGAAAGATACCACTTTATATTTCTGCAAGTTTGTATGGAGCAGTCTCCAGCTCAGATCTGGTTCTTCTTGTAAACTCCTTGAGCACAGTCCCTTTCTTCTTTTGTTCCAGTGTCATCATTGTTAACTTGTTTATTTTCCTTCTGGTCATTCCGGCCAAGATGCATACCTGTCTTTATCAAGCACCCAGAGTTCCCACTGATTTTGAGAGCAGAATACACAATGTCTCAGCAGATGGTCTTTAACGTGAATGTGGTGGCACCCATTGAGCATGAAAGAGGATTTCTAGCTTGCTGTAAGCAAGTGTGATTTTCAGGGGATGAAACAAAGTGCATTTGCTTCGATTACTGGATTAAATCCAGACAAAGCTCTTGGGCAGAGACGGGCAGACTAGTAGCTAGTGGTCCATGTGGAACAGATGCTTCCATGTAGGTGTTTCTCCCCTTTTCCAGCTGCTGAGTCAGTATTCAGTCTTTTTATGTATTAGTCTGTGTATATGTAGGTAAGTGCTACTGCTGCACTGCTGGGTAGCAGTGAGAAGGAGAATCCAGGATTAGCCAGTGGCAGCCAAAAATCAGGATTATGGAGTTGTCTTGTTAAGGCAGCCATGAGGTGTTAATTCTTGCAAGTTCACACTCTGAGGATCATTTGATGAGCCATTCTCTTCCTGAGAGTAGGAGCTTTTTACAGAGTTAGAGGGATTTTGTGCCTCTAATTCCTGATTTTGTCTGCTTACTTCTCCCCACTTCCTGATCCTCTTTAAACATCCTCCACAGACGACTCACTGGGAGTCACGGAGCATATTGCTGGGGACCTACTCTAGAGTATGTCTCTTGGTACTTGCTGCGGGAGGCATGCATCCCAGCCCACAGGTGGAAGTGACAAAATCTGGCCTTTTGCCACTTGCTTTTACACTACATAAATCACTGGTAAAGCCAGAGCAACTTCAGTTCTAATTGTGCCAATCTCTTGGGAACTTTGTAAACTGAACCATCAGACTGCCTGCCTGGGGTTGCTTTAGCAGCTTGATTTAGTCCAGAGCAACTGCATTAAATCCCCCTGTGGTGGAGGATAACTCAGTCACATGTATTTTCATGCAGTAAACCCAGCACTTATGATGTCCCCTTGTCACAAGTTGACCAACCTCTAGTGGATATTGGGACCTCTGGGCCAGTCATGAGGGTCTTGCCTGTGAGTTCACACCTTGAGACTGACTGCCTCAAACTGGACCTACTGCACTTGATTTCGGATATGTCCCTTCCTTTCAGACCAGCTGCTAGTAAAGATGAGCCCAAAGGCTCATTTCTTTAGCTCTTTCTTTAGACTGCAGCTGAGTTCCCAAACTCTCATCTCAGTAACATGGAAATCCTTCCTGCTACCTCTTCTTTTCCTAGTGCTGCTGCTACCACCACCCCCAGGGAAAAGTTCACGCTAGACTGCCCAGCCAAATTCTGGGAGCAAACATTGAGAGCTGTCGAGTGAAAGGCAAAGATTAGATGATTAATGCCTCTGGCAGCCTGATCCAAGGGCATGCACAATGGTGATTAATTTACAAACTCTGAGAGTCACTTAATGCAATTATTTCTTCATGCATTTTCTCTCAGCCTAATAAGATGCTAATAACATTGGGGCAGGCATGTGTGTGGCATGGCTACAGGCATGTGTGTGTACAGGGCTATAAAGGAACAGCAAAGGAAAAGCAGAGGAAGTGAACAAAACACATTGAGGATTTCAAATATTTAGAAGTTACCAGTAACACTAACTCTTAAAATTCAGTTGATCTAGTTCTAAAAAACATAATTTATATTTTAAAAACTGCCTGAGAATTATTTTAGAGTTCTCTTAGAATAACTGGTTATTTTAATGTCATGACTAAATTCAAGTGCTGAGGAATCTGCTCTGTCCTTCTTACCTCTCCCCGGCAATTTATTTGAATATAGCCTTCACTTCCTAACCCAAATCCTGCAGTGCTGCCCCGCAAACTGCTCAGCTCATCAGCAGTGGATGGTTTGATTTTCCTGGTTCTACCAGATGTAACCTTGCAACCTTAGTGATGAGGTCATTAAGAAGTATATGGGATAGTTGGTTTATTTTACTGTTGGCCAGTTTGTCTTGCCCTTCCAGAGCAGCAACACTATTTCTCATGTATCTGCAGCCTGGCTGCGCATGATGCTAAAACATTGTGGAACCCTGGACAAGTGCAGTGGGTGGTGATCCATGCCAGATGCTGGTTGTTGTAGATTACCCTGGCTTGTTGCTTGCCATGTAGTTCTTGTGTATCCTGTCTCTGATAATCCCTCATAGTCCAGAGGAATCTAAGACTGTTGCTCAGGTATGAACATGTGGGAATGAGATGTCAGCCTGCTGTTTACAGAGTTGGATTACTCAAATTTGTACCCACTCTTCAGGAATGTTTGTAACACAAAGGTTAAAAAAGGTGACAATTCCTTGTATCATAATGGCAAATAGGATTGTCTGGACCATATTATCCCCTTAATTGCAGATGGAGATATTAAAGCAGATGGCAATCTAGTGTGATTCCAACCAGTTACAGTATTGTGAAGTTCTCTTCCATTATTGGTGATAAATGCTCTAGAAGATTACAGTGGAAGAGACTGTTAAATGTGTTTTCTTAGACCACCATGTACTTTGAGCTCTCAATACAGTTTTCATTGTCCTCATTTTCTAGGCAGGGAAACTGTTGTCCAGTGAGAATGCGATAACCTGTGGGTCAGGCAGCAGGTCTGCTACAGAACTGAGGCTTGGAGTATGTTTCTTTACATTCCAAGCCAGTTTCAGTCCTCAGACCACACTCAAATGATGAAGGCAATTTTATTCAAATGCACTCCATCGGCTATTCACCCATAGGCTGCAGCCAGAATAGGATTATTATTTTTTGCATTCATCTGGCAGGCAGAATTTCAGACCAAGAGATGGCTTCCGCCTAAGGACTTGAAAGGAAAACCCCTATTGTGTTCCTCAAGAAGGCAAAGCAACAGGAAATGCTAATAGCCACAGCAGAGGGTCTCTCCCCTGGGAATGCAGGGAGCTATCTGTAAGCAGGAGCAAACATGCCTGCACTGAGCTGCTGTTTGGTGAAGACAGCGCTAACTCCAGCCGTTGAGGAACCAGCTCCCCTGCCACCTCCACTTCACCTATACCAATCCAGAGAACAACTTCTGTGTTCAATATTTAAATCCACTGCTTAATTTTTAAACAGGAAAGTTCCTTTGCACCATGGTGCTGAACCAGGATCCCTGGCAGATGAGCTAAATCTTCAAGAAGATTTGCTTCACACAGCTGAGACCAACAGTCAGATCACCTCTGGGGCCTCTTGAGACACAGCAGGTCATTTAAAGGTTTTATTTTTGGCTGGATCTGCCAGGTTTCTCCTGGCAGGCTTTGTTGATAACCATCAAGAGGTGGTGTGCTGCTGGTGTCCCAAACCACACTGAGCATCTCCTAGTAATTCATGGCACTTCCACTTCTAGCTCAGAGAAACAACAGAGTTTTGCCTTCCTGTGGTTTGTTTTAAACCAAAGGACCAGGAGTCAGAGCACTTGGATTCTGTTTCCAGCTTAGGCACTGCCTGCTGTGACCTTAAATGTCTGTCTATACTTTTGTGCCTCTGTTTTCCCATGTGTGGTGCAGGAGATATATAAAAAGAGGCATAGCTATGCCATAGAAGTGTTAAGAAGCCTTGTTCATTAGTTGTTGAAAGGTACCTTGAGCTCCCAAACTAAGCAGAGGCAATGTGCTGTAGTTAGAAACTCCTGCACAGCAAGTGGTGTTGCACGTAAGTTGGATCATGTTGTTAACCCTTCTCTATTTTATACACTCTGCTATAAGTGTTGCCTTCTGGAAGTAGCTTGCACTTGAGAGAGAGAGAAGTGTATTCAGGACCCTGTTTTGACATTAAAAGAGCTCTCTTTAGGCTTTTGAGTCATCTTTTCTGAGCAGTGACGTCCCATGGATGTGTGGGGCTTCTTACAAATGAGGCGCAGTAGTCCATCAGCTGGCACAACCAGACCTTGGTGCTAAACTGGGAATACTGTCTTCAGTCCTCTTGTCTTGTACAGCTCTCTCTGATCCCCACCTGAGCTTGTGCTTTCTCCTTAATCAGTCTCTCCTTTGATGTCTGTGTCTCCTCATTTGTGGATTTGTTCCCTCTCAATCAGTCTCCTGGCTGACCTCTGCGTTACAGCTTCCAGCTTTGCTTTCCACCTGATGTTCCCTGTTAAGGTAATGTTGTTTTGGAGAAAGATGTCACCTCTCTCTAAAGGTCCATGTGCACAACAGGGTCAGAGGTGTAAACAATCCCAGTCCCTTTGCAAAAAGGTAGTCGTGGGGGATCCTGCTGTGTAGGATAATGCTGTTCTAAGGGAAAACTTGTCTCTTCTAACTGCAGCTGGCAACCCATGAGCTGAAGTCATGGAAATGTTTGTCTTTGGTCCAGTGGAGAAAAACCAGGGATATCACACAACCCCGCAATATCAGCTGGAGGGGCTCCAGCCCCTTCTTTGAGGACCACAGAGTATCTGGTACAACCATGAACTCCCTTCTGTCAGCCATGAGAGCTGAAGAAGGACCCTTAGGAGCTGCTTTCTCACTATTTTCTCCTTCCATCTCCCCTCTGCTGGGGAGGAAAGAGGCCTCCCCAAGACACGTAGTTGCGCTGTCTTAGCCCCTACAAGCATCTGCCCCATCATCTGCTCCCCATTCCTTCCTTCTCCTTCAGCTCCAGATGCCATTCAGAGCCCTGTGCTAGGCACTGCAGAGCAGTGGCTAATTTGGATTTGGATGCTAATTAGAAATGAGCAGATTGAATGGAAAGCACTTAGCCAGGGTTAATCAGCAGTTAAGTGGCCAGCCCAGACAAGCTCCCAAAGGCTGTGCTCAGCTCCCAAGAGCAGCATTTCCCACTGAGTTTATGGAAAACCCAGCTGCCCTGGTCTGTGAACAAAGCTCTTCATTTGCCACACAATGTCCAGCCTGCACTGGCGAAGACATTTTTGCTGGCCACAGCAGGAGGCTGCCTCCTCTTTTCTCACTGCTTCCGTGGGATGCTGGAAAGAGACAGGCAGGAAGGGGAAACCCATTTCCCTTCCACAGAGGTGTGCAGGCTTTTGATGTCTGTTTGGATGACAGTTGTTTTCATTTCCAAATGGGAGGGAATGGGGAGGATGCTAGTTGCAGGGTAGGAACAAGAAAGTGCAGTGCCTCAAAGTCAAGATTCTGTTCATTTCGTGGGTAGTCTTTCTTCTCTGGTACAAGATGACAGATTTTGATGTGCATGGTAGGTGTGTGAAGCTCCTACCATCATAATATACCATGTCTGGAGCTTTTGGCCCTGGCATTGCAAAAAACTTGCCTGTCCCATCCCTGGCACCCAGCCCATAGGTTTCTGCCCCTGCTCTGCCCTACATGTCCTGCCAGAGCCACCCATGCTAGGTGAAAAGCCCTCCTGCCCAGGAATCAGAGCAAACCATCGCAGAAGGTACAAGAATGCGACAGTACAAGTAAACATTTGGGCTTCTCTTCATCCAGGCATGATAATTAATGGAAATAATGCGGGGAGTAAACCTCACAAAGCTGAATCTTGCACCAGCATACCACAGATGAGGTTCCTAGCACATTCCAAGCCCTTGGCAAGAGCCTTGTTTTCCTTTCTGTATGTGTTCTTTCATGGCTTTTTCTTTCATTTTCATAGCATACCTCCTTGCTCTTATATAAAGGCAGCACTTAAAGATACTTGTGCTTATTGTGTATGCATCTCTTGCAAGGGCTGAGATCCCATGCTCAGCCCATTCTGCAGCTCGGGTTTCTGCCCAGGGACCTCTCAGAACACACAGCAGTTTTCATACTGGGTCTTGAACCTCTTTTCTCCTTCTTTTCTGTCTGTTTCATCCATCCCTTTCCTATTGTGTCAGCAGTGTAAAGCTGGTTCTTGGTCTTTGTTTTTGTGACTCAAGAGCTACCTTTTTAACACGAAGGTTACAATCTTCGGCATGGTTATATCAAATTCATTCCAATCTCTGCAAGTCCATATTGGGTTATGTCTATGCACCAGATTTTTCACCTGTCTTACAATATTGCTGTAGGGTGTAACTGTCTTATGGTAGTAATAAAAGCGAGCCCTATTGCACATGTGACTGATCCTACATAAAAATCTTTTGCCTACATGTCTTATTTTGTTAGGGGAACCAGCATAAGCTCAAAATCAAATGTACCTTTTAGCTGGTATAAATTGGATATACTCTAGCCAAATGACACATTTGTCGCACTGAGCTGACCTCTTCTCCACAGCTGATTTTTTTTCATGTGTGTCATAGTTTAGTTAAATATATAGCCTAAAGGGGGGTCATCTGCTGGCACTTTTTCCTCTCTCCTGAGGAAATTATTCTACTATCAAGTTGTTCTGATACAAAAGCTCTTGTAGCCTGTTTGCCTTCAATGCTCTTTTTACCCTTCTCTACATTTGCCCCTTCACATCTCTCAGCAGAATCCTTTTTCTCTTTAGCCATGATAGCTTTATTCCATTTTGTCACACCAATAAACCCATCAGTCTGGATTAACCCTTGCATAATAATACTAATCACAGATATATCATGGGTCATAGGAAAATGGGGTATATTTTAAGCTAAAAGAGGGGAGATTTAGATTAGATCTGAGTAGTAAATTCTTTCCTCAGAGAGTGGTGAGGCACGAGAACAGGCTGCCCAGAAATATTATGGGTGCCCCATCTGTTGAAGGGTCCAAGGCCAGGTTGGATGGGGCCCTGAGCAACCTAATGTAGTGAATGGCATCCCTCCCCATGGCAGGGGATTTGGAACAGGATGATCTTTGAGGTCACTTTCAACTCAACCCATTCTGTGATTTCTATGATACATTCCTTTTCAACCTCCTCCCTCAGGTCAGGGGCTGCCCATCTGCCCCTGTCTAGACACAGAGCCTCAGTGGTGACACAGCACTGCTGCGAGCGCCCAGGCAGCTCAGGGAAGAGGTTTGAAAAACAGCAGCTGACCAGCCCTTTGCCTTCCCTGCAGATAACACCTGCCGCTTCGAGGACGAGAAGATCTGCGGCTTCATGCAGGACAAGATGGACAACTTTGACTGGACCCGGCAGAATGCCCTCACCCAGAACCCCAAGCGCACTGTCAACACAGGGCCCCCCACAGACATCAGTGGCACACCAGAGGGTAGGCACACATCTGAGCTTCTTTTGGCTTTGCTGGGGAGGCGAAATACAGGCTGTCATTCGTCAGGAGTCTTGCAGCTCTGGAGCTGGGGAGGGCTGATCTGCTTTCCACTCAACACACTTCTCCTCTGCGCAGGGTGCAGGGAGCAGGCAGTTAATTTGCATGTTACTGATTGGCATTAAACACACAATTAAAACACCCACGACTTTGTTGAAGGGAATAGCGTGAGCATTAGTTCTTGTTACCAGCTAATTGCCTGCTGCCTAATGCCCTTGTACTGTTTGATGCTTGTTTTGAAGTAAAAAAAGGATAAACAAGTAGAAGAACATCTCTAACACCTAGAAATGGCACTGCTGGTTTTAGCTAGCTGTTTCCTCAAAGAAGTTCTCAGGGAAGCAAACAGATCTCCTTAGTGCCAAACTGGAGCATGAGAGACAGGAGCTGCCTCACCTTGTAGTTGGAGGAAATTGGTGTTATATATTGCTCACGCTAGTTGTGAATTGAGTACATGCTCCCATTTTAGCTGGATATTACTTTCCCCTATCTCTAATGAGGAAAGTAAATTTGTATGAAAGCACATATCTTTGAACTCCGAAAAAAATGGGAAACATCCAATGGCAAGCTAAGGAAATGGCTTTTCCCATTAGTGTTCACTACACCAACCTGATTGAGCATTGAAAATTATGTCAACAAATGAAATAGCTAATCTGTTCCTCCCTGGGCTGTTAAAAAACTACTTTGGTATTGTTCTCTTTAGACAACAATATTGTTTAGGCCAGATAGACCAAATCCTCTCTCCCTCTGCTTGAGGCAGAGAAATTAGTCAGGAATGGTTTCACCCGCCTCTTTCTGGTTTTCTCCTTACACCATGCAGTCAGTTCTGGGGCCCCTTGTGCTGCAGCAGAAAGGTTCATTTCGCACCCAGACAGGTGTGTGTGTGTGTGTGTGCGTGTTCAGGGACTCACCTGCTGCATGCACTCACAGCACATCTGCAGTTGCCTGTCTCTCCTGCTCTCCCATAAATACTGCTGAGGTGGGGAGGCACTGTGGACATCCTGCAAGTATCTCTGGCTAGGATCACAGTGGGTGCAGAGCAGCTGGAAAGAGCAAGGCCATGTCTCCCAGAGAAGGAGAGGTCTCCCAGAGGAGGAGAGTCTCCCAGCCACCAGCTTTCCAATTTCTTACAAGAAGGGAGACCCAGTGCATGCTGCCTTTCCCCACCTTTCCTTCTTGTTCTGTAGGTTATTACATGTTCATTGAGGCATCCCGGCCCAGGGTGACAGGAGACAAAGCCCGGCTCATCAGCCCCCTCTACAACATTACTGCAAAGTATTACTGTGTCTCCTTCTACTACCACATGTATGGGAAGCACATCGGTGAGTACCTTCCAGGGAAGGGTAACCCCAGCCTTGAGCGGGCTATTGGGGAAGGTCTCCAGCCTCTCACTCCACCAGCTGTGCCTGCAACCAGCAATTCAGGAGGGCAGGAGTCCTAGTCCAGTGTTCAAACACAAGGGTGGGCTGCTGCTTTCAAATACTTGTCTCATAAGACAACTCAGCAGTGTCAGGACTTTGAGGCCCATCCTTAGGGCAGTACCTTGCAATCAGTCTGCCCATTGAAGAAGAGATGGAGGTTAAGGGGTTTTGTGGGACCAGAGAGCTCTGCAGTGGCTGCAGCTATATTGGAGTGGGCAGGATGCGTTTCCCCAGCTGTGCCAAGGGGCTGTCTCGCATGCCTGACTCCCTCCTCTCTAACTGTAAGCCTGTGAGTGCAGCAAGCACCCCAGAAGTGCCTGGCACACTAATGAGTTTCCATATCCAGTCAAGGAGCAATTGCTAATTCGTCACCTCTTGATTATAATTTCATTAATTTGAATAATAGATGCACTCTTCCCACAGCACGCTGGGTTATTAATCACCTGCTGGACTGGAGCCTAACTGAAAAATCAGAGCCCAGGCAGGAATGTGTCCGCCCTTCAATAAACGGGGTTAATTAACATCTCTCTTCTCAGCACCACAGATGTCACTGGAAGGGAATGCACTTCTGAGTGTGACCACCACTTTCTGCACTTGTAGCATAGCTGAGAGGTTAAACTGCAAAATCTGGGCAAAGCCAAAGCCCTGACAACCATGGGTGCTGAGGGCTAGGGGCTGGGCTCTGGTTCACTCTGCAGGTCTCCATCTGCTTCTTTGTTCTGAGGGGTCAGGCTAGGTCGGTGCTGTTTGCACGCACCTGTATTCCCCCTGCAGACAGGCTGCTCCATGCTGTAGTCATGCTGGCAGTGGCAGGTTGCTGAGGCAGAGCACTGTCAGTGTTGGCTCACAGCAGGTTTTCCTGAACTTGCTGGTCCTGCTTAGCTGATGGAGTCCAGCTGTTAATGCTGTCTGCAAACTCACATGTGCCCTGCAGCTGGCCCTTGTGGTAAGTCAGCTCTGCTGCCCAATTCCTGCATGTCTTCTGGGGGCTTGGAAAGGGATCTCGTTTTTTGTGGTTGCAATAAAGACTGGGCCAGACTGGTGGGAGACTGGCAAGGAAAGATGTAGGGAGAGGAGGCCTCTTTTGCTTTGTTTCCTTTGGAAATAAAATTAGGTGTGCTATCCCAATTTCATTCATAGGTAAATTAAAAGCCCATCAATTTTTGCTTGCTTTTGGAGAAGAGCTCTGTTTTACAGCTATCATGTGTTGGTCTGTCTGAAGATGGAGTGAACTGGACAGGGATCAATTCATTAGGTAGTTTGCTTTTAGCATTTTAACTCTTTACTTATTTGCCCCACCCATCAATTACCCAGAGCAAAAGCCACAGTGACTCCCAACATCTAAGAAAGCCACCAAGTGCCATTTTCTATTTGTCGGTTTCAGACGGTTTTACATCTGTTGATTTTTCCCTTCATACTTAATAATGGGCCCTTGCCTACTCCCCATTTTTCTCTTGTTGCACAAAGGGGCTGATAAATTTGTGTGAGGTGGATAGACTCATGCCATATCATGATTTCCAAGGTGGGTGCTGCTGAGCTGAAAGCAAATAAATTATTTTAAAATCAGACTGACTAGATACAGTCAGAGAATGAAAGAAATAAATTGAGAAGTTCTATTTCTCTTGACCTAGAATATGTGAACGTGTGTAATACATGACTCGGTCTAGCAAACCCACTGTATTTCTGTCTGGAAGTTGAAACTTGGTACCTTGTATCTGCTCACCACTGGAGGTTCTTTCAGGGCCGGTCTCAATATTCTGTAACCATTTTGGCTTCTTTTCTACATATTGGGGCATCAGGTTGAAACTGAGACCTCTACAGGAAAAATCACAATGCCTAATAATGTGAAATTGTCTGTTTTCCATCATTCCCACCTATACTAATTACTAACTCTTACGCTGCTTGGTCTTCTTCCTTACTGCCACACTGGCAGCACTCTGGCATAGCTGTCCTCGTTCCTGCACATTCACAAATAAACCCACATTTGGGACACACTGTTTCACCAGCAGCTCTGTTGGCTCAATCTGCATTTCTAGTGCATGTTGGTTACTCCCTGGCTGGTTTTGCTTATATGGAAGTTGTGAAACCCTTCCCTGACCCTAACCCTTCCAGAAAGCTGTGGATTGTTTGGATGGAGCCAGGCTTGATGCCCCTAGTGGCTGAAGTCCTCTCAGACGTTTTAGAGCAAAACAAATTTATTCAGCTCTTCTTCTTTAGCTCTGGGTTATAGGAGAGTGTAGGACTTAGTAGGACTTCTGTCAAATGAGGAGACAGACCCTACTCTCCTACCCATATCACATAGCCAACAGTATGAAAATGGGGTTGCTACAGTCCTGAGCCATGCCTTGCTTCTCATCTATCTGGCTATGCCTGGTGCCTACAGGCATGGCCCAAACCCCTGGCTCACCTAGTGCCAGTGCAGTCCTACAGAGCCAGGTGGCAACCCTGCTAAGCCAGCCATAGCACTTACCAAGAGCATATCAGATTGTTGGCAGACAGTGCCAGCAAGGGGGTACCTCTCAGCCCAAACCTTTCCTAGCAACTCCAGCTTCATTGTGGAGCAAACGAAAGCTCTGTCACTATGAAAAGAAGCCGTATAAAATCCCGACATTTATTTATTTTTTTAATAACCCTTTTATTACCTTTTTTTCCCTCTCTACAGAGCTTGAAAGCTGGTTTACTCTCACAATTTGACTATAAAATATCCATAGCCATCCAGGCAAATCTTCCCTGGGAGAGTTCCCAGACACTACTCGTTTATAATAGATATGACGAAAGAGAGAAACAGAATACAAATGGACTGGCTGTAGCCATGGTATAAAATATTCAGCGACTAGCAGAGCAGGACGATGTTGAATTTCTCTCAGCTGATGAGAGAGCAGGATGAAGGCGGGCTCCCTGGAGGCAATTCCTGTTCTTCTGAAGTTATTTGGTCATCGGTTTTCCTTCCTCTGGCCCCCTCTGGAGTAAGCATTCACATTGCCCTATGATCCTCCCTGCCCAAACACAAAAATCAGAGGGAGGGGAAGGAAAGAACTCCTGTTTCCAACAGGCATTCAGGAAAAGGGTGTCTTGCTTGTGGCTGGCGCAGATACATCAAACAAGGAATTGCTTGCTTTCTTCAGGCAAGGAAACGAGCCAAGTTCAAAAAGCCTCTTTGTCAGGTTGGCTGGATGAGTCAACATCGCAGCTGGGAGCAAATGCTCGAGTCCTTGCTTCAGCCATCAGGCTCCTCTTCCTCCCTTCCAAGGGGCTGCCAAAGAAGAAGAGCTTGAAGCTTTGGCCCAGTCCCAGAGATTTGAGATCACTGTATGAGTGAAAACTGGTGGGATGAGTCTTGTGGCTGGAGTGTCCTGTTGGATGGTTACAGGCTCTTCAGGAGGGATAGACAGGGCAGAAGAGTTGGAAGGGTGGCACTGTATGTGACAGAAAGGTTACTGTAGACCTTCCAGCCAGGACGATGATGCCATCAAATTATTCTTTGAGGAACTAAGGGACACTTCCAAATCAACCACCCTTGTCCTTTTGGGAGACTTCAACTTGCCAGACATCGACTTGAAGCACCACACAGCTGATACAGTCTGGGCCAGAAGATTCCAAAAAAACTGGATGGCAACTTTATGAAACAGGTCCTAAGGCAGCCAACTCGAAAAAATGCCCTTCTTGATCTGCTGCTTGTCAACAGAGTGGATCTTGTGAGTGAAGTGGAAATTCGTGGCTGTCTTGGCCACAGTGACCACAAAGTGATCAAGTTTAAAATCTCTGTTAACAGGAGGGAAAGTGCCAGCAAAACGTTAACTCTGGACATGAGGAAAGCAGCCTTCAGGCCGCTCAGGGAATTAGTAAGTAAGGTCCCCTGGGAAAATGTTTTTGCAGGTGCTGGGATCCATCAGTGCTGGTCGCTGTTTGAACATCATCTCCTAAGGCCACAGGAGCAGGCAATCCCCATGTCTCAGAAGTCAAGCAGGCAAGGCAGAAGGCCATCTTGGCTGAGCAGGAATCTTCTCTTGGAGATAAGGTGTATGCCCAGTGGAAGGAAGGTCAAGTGACATGGGAAGAATTCAGAGATACTGCTTGCCACTGTAGGAAGAAAATCCATGTGGCCAAAGCTCAACTGGAGTTGAAGCTGGTCAAGAACATGCAGAACAATAAAAAGAGTTTTTTCAAATACATTAATGGCAATAGGCAGTGTAGAAACATCATCAGCCCATTACGGAATTAGAATGGTCACCTCACAGGGACAGACACGAGGCAGAGGGGCTTAATGCTTTCTTTGCCTCTGTCTTCAATACAGGTGATGAACCAAGGGTGTCCCAGTGCCCTGAGCTGGAGAACCATGACTGTGAGAATGATCAACTCCCAGTTAACCTGAAATTGTGTGAGATCTGCTGCTCCAGTTGGATCCCTACTAATCTATGGGGTCTGATAGGATTCATTCAAGAACACAAGCTCCCTTGATGATTTTTGAGCAGTCTTGGAAATCCAGAGGCTTCCCAGCTGACTGGGAGCTGGTGAATGTTGTCCCAGTTTTCAGGAAGGGCAAGAAGGAGGACCCTGGAAACTACAGGCCTGTCAGCCTCATTTCATTGCCTGAAGATTATTCTGGGAAGTATTTAAAAACACCTGAAAGACAATGCAGTTATTGATCACAGTCTTGGTGTAGGGAAAGATGTATTTTCAGAAGAATTTGTGACAGGAAGCTAGAACTTGTTTTCACTTAGGAAGCCATTTTTTGCCTGCAAAGTGCCTCTCTCTGCTATGCAGAAGAGATAATACTCACAGACATGTACAGGGCCTCCTCAGACCAGAGATGGCAGGAAAAGACAGAGAGAAGATATAAAGCCCTGGAAGATGACAGGCGCTGCCTTTTCCCTGAGGCCTGGTGCTGTCTCACAGTACTGTGAGGTTTTGTAAGTTTTCAGCATCCTCATCTCCTAAATAAACATCTTTGAGTCCTTTCCACTCCATTGGCATTTTTTGGGGAAATACCTGTGTGTATTTTGCTTTACACTTGGGCCTGATTGAACGCAAACTTGGAAGACCTTCTATTGGCTGCAGTTTTTGTACTTTGAGCCTCCTTTCAGCACTAGCAGTGTCATGGTCGTATTTTGGCCAGCTCCTCTCCCAGAAACCAGGGAACTGGCTTATTTTCTGGCATGTGTCCAGCATCTGTGAAATTCATGAAGAGTTAAAGGTGTGGCTGTTCCAGTGCTGGCACAGACCTTACCTGACCACCCCAGCTAAGTCTAGCCTATGTATAATCAGGATGGGAAGCTTCCAATGAAATGGTAAAGTACTCATTTTTCTCTTCAGCTTCTTGAGGAGGGTAGGTGGGTGTAAGGTGCTGATCCCTGGTCAGGATGTTCAAAAAGGCAGGGGAAGACCAAATTTCTCTGCTGAAGGGGTGATCAGACACTGGAATAGGCTTCCTAGAGAGATCTTCAAAGTGGTCAGGCAGTTGGACTAGTTGCTGGTTGTAGGTTCTTTCCAATTTTACCTTCCCTTCACTTCCCTTTTCTTTTTTTTTCTCTTTCTATTCTACTCCACTTTGTTCTAAGATAATGTGAAGAACAGTCCTTGGGACTGATGAAGAGAGATATGGGTCCTGAGTCACCAGAAACAATGAGACCTAGCCACAGCATCTGAATTCAAGAAAGCCATAAACTGTTTCAGAGAGGTAATTGGGTTATGGGCAGCTGCTTACGCTGGCGGTGTCACCACTGACACCTTCCTGGTGAGGAGGAATCACAGATCTGGAAGGTCTGCCAAACTGAATTGCTTCTTTACTTCTTCAACTCAGATAATGCAACCAGTGCAAAGGTGTGGCTGAAAGGCCATGATAGATGGTCAAATGCCAGTGGATGCCATGTGACTTCATCTTATTTGACAGTGGTCAGAGCTGTCAGGTCAGACAGATTCATAGGTACCAATTATGTCAAAGTAAAAGCAGTTTGAACTGCGTAGCTCCCTCATTTCTACCCAAACTTTGTTTATGAACACGGCACCCTGCCATTGCACAGTTATACACGTAGCATCCTGGAGGCAGCTGCATTCTCTTGGATACATAAAGTTTGCCTTATATAGAAATGTGTTGTTCTTGAAGTCCATGCCATTATCTCCAGAGCAATAACTCTACACAGTAGAGATTACATCACTGGATTGATTGAGGGGAGACTGATTTTCCTAATGAGTATGATTCACTTCCCTCTAGTCTCTTGAACACAAGTTGCAGTTAGAGTTAAGTGAACATTTTGTAATGAAAAATGTACTCGATTTTTTTAATACTTTCTTTTTCCACTTATTTAGATGGGTTCTTGGCTTTACACATTCCTTCATCAATAAATATATATTTGACTAATATTTTTTTCATAGATCCAGAGCTTCCTGTGGGCTGTGGTATGGACCCTTTGGATAGACTGTGGTCTCTTCTAAGAGTATCTGCTTTTTGGGGGGGAAGTTAGTCAAATACCATGATCATGAGCAAGGGTTATAAATTCCTGGCAAGACAACCACAAATTTGTAAAGTGTCATTCAATCTCTGTAGGTTCAATACAGTGACTCTGAACCAAAAACCATTGAAGTCACTGTTTTTCTAAAGACTTCAGTGAACTTTGAATTAGAGATATAGATTTAAAGATTATTAAGACCCTATGGGACCAATACATCATGTAATCAAACTTCCGGCATAACCAAGGGCAGAGAACTCCCTTCAGTTGCTTTTGCTGGAGCCCTGTAAATACTATGTGTCTATACCTTCAGTGGATGTTTACTCACAAAGAGGACCAACAGTATTTTTTCTATGGCATGTAGGACTGAATCATCATAAGCCAAAGAGCTTGGCACATAAAGCTGGAGAAGACATGGAGAGGAGGAAAGGTATTCAGATGTGAATTGGCTACATGTAATTTTTATCCCATCAATACTGTGTCTTCATGTTGTTGCAGTCATTCTGCTTAATACCTTAAATCTGGATTCACTGATTTCCACCTTTTCTTGCCCCTCACAAAGAGTGCATCACTGAACTGAGTTCCCAGTGCAGATAGCCACTGAAATGTTAGCTTCTTTGTAAGTGCTCTTTGTATGTCTTACCAGTTGAATGTCTGACCACATTTCTGCTGCAGAATTTGTTGGGAAGGTTGTCAGAGGCACAGATGCTGGCACCAATTCATTTGCAGATTCCCTGAATCCCCACAGGTCATCTTTGCTCCTGCTCACCTGATTTGAGTCATCATTACTCCTCTGGTTGGAAGTTGCTATGATCTCCCCATCCTTCCTTCACGGTCTAAGCAGAGACCCCTTCCATTTGGACTTGGGTCACAGCAGCAGCCTTGTGCAAAGTTAAGGATCTGTAAGGATATGCTGGAACCAGATCTTCTCCTAAGACATCAGGTGTTGCATCAATTATTCAGACCCTGAAATGGCTAGATACAAAACTTAACAGAAACTTAAAAGGAAATGGGAGTGCTCAGTGCATATCAGACTACTTCTTTAGCACTCCCTTGTCACTCTTCTGTTCTCTTCATGGACTATTAACTGTTTCATTATTGGTCACTCCAGGTGCACATTTGGACAACCCCCTGGGTGTTCTGACAGGATAAAGGCTATGGGGCCAGACCACAAAAGTATCATCCACTACTTACACAACCATCCCACCCTGGACTTGAGCTTCAACAAGACATGATTTTGTAACATGTATATAAATGCTTCCCAGAAAATAAAAAAAAATGCACAGCAAGTGTCAGTCATCACCACCACTTCTAGGAGTGACTTCTTCTCCCAGAGAGAGATCTGCAGGGATAACAGGCACTCCAGTAGTGGAATTGAAGGAGTTTGCAGATCCAGGCTGGGAATCTCACTGTCTCAGCTAGTCTCCTTGAAGTTTTCTGGTGAAAGTACAAGCAGGCATGAAACGGGAATGTCTTTCTATAATGCATACTGACTCAAAGCTGGGAACACAACCTACTCTAACAAACAGCCTTCCTGCAGCAGATCACTTCCTAGGCCTGAGCCATTCATCCTCTCACGTCTCCTTGGGTCAGGCAGAGGAGGAGGCCAGAAAACAGTTTTTGAGTGGTGTCTTCTGTTCAGCAGGAAGAATATGTGATCTCATCTGCTCCTTCCTGCTGTCTTGCTGGCTTCAGCATCTCAGTAAAACAGCCCATCTGCTCCACACCCTGCAGCCACGCAGCTGCCCTGTGCTTCGCTCCCGGGACTCAGACACCACAGACAGGGTGATGATGGGGAAATAGGGAAATTGTTAATAGAGATAGAGAAGAGACAGGCAAAATTTCCCTCAGCATGAGTACATCTGTGTCTGCAGGGTTTTTGTCAGGAAGCCTCCCACACACATCACTTGTATTTTGGGGGCTCTGAGAGGCTCCCTCTTCTCTGGTTGAGGTCTTTGCAAAACCTGCAAAACAGAAGGGAGGCAGGCAGACTCTCCTGTCTGGCTGTTGTGCTCTTTTAAACCTGGCAGTGTCTATGAAGCAGACTTCTGTTTCAGCTCGTCTGAGAGGGCTGAACACAGTGCGTGCTCTCAGTCTGAGAGCTGAGCACATGAATTCCGCAAAGGACCCAGCTGTCTCTGGTGGCAAAGATGAAAGGGTCGGTTATCAAAGCTGGGAGCAGAGAGAGCATTTGCCTGGAGGCATCTGGGCATGTCACGAAACAGAGGGTGAACAAGGAGCAAACAGACCTCACAGCTGAACTAGGGTTCATGTGGCTTCTTAGTCTGCAAAGTTGGTGGGAGAGTTGCCTACACATGGTCTCCTTCTTGCTACACTTATTGTACTCTAATTTTTAATGGTTGGACTTGATGATCTTAAAAGTCTTTTCCAACCTAAATGATTCTATGATTTTCCCCAGGCTGGCCTTTCCTCTCTGAGGTAGTACCCAGCACATCTGGGGACCACCAAGAACTGCAGGTAACAGGGAAGGAGCTGCCACCATTGGCGTTGTCCCATTCTGCTTGCCCACAGCTGCACAGAGAAATGAAGGCAGCAGTGTGCATTCCAGTGCCGAGCACCTGTGGCTCCCCCTGCTCTGCCTGTGGCTGAATCACAGGCAGCACTGGGCTCATACACAGCCATGATCCCAAAAATTGACAAGCTCTGAACTTATCCCTGAATCACCCTCCTTCTACTCTGTTCTGGCTGCATATTGGATGGGCCTTTGGTCTTCTGAGGTAACATAAATTTAATGTTACAAAGGGTTGAGATTTTTTTATTCCCACTTTGGAATTCCTTAAGCCACATCCTGTTGTCCACACGTAGAAGGCTGTTACTGATCACAAACAACGTCTGAGGGAATTTTCCATTAAAAGGAGTGGCAGGATTTTGTTCTGTAAACACAGTATCAAAGATGGAAGTTTTGTATCTTTCATCTTTCTATGTTAACAGTTTCTCTAATTAGACCATGGATCAAATGAGCAGAGGAGCTCAAGCATAGTTCCATTGTGATTCTGCTGCTGCCATATCACCATCTGCTCCCTATGTACACAGACAGGTGGGGATATACTGGAGAGAAGCAGCTATAGCTGTGGCTTGCCTGCCTTCCTCCCATTAGCATTTTCATTCCTCATCACGAGACGGTGCTGACTATACCACTGCATTTTCCTGACTGTCTGCAGACCACAGGTCCCCCCCCATTCAGTGTGTTTCGCCCAGGAGTCCAGCCATATGTCCACTTTGCCTTTTTAGGGTGCAGTATTGTTGCTTCTCTGCTGGCCCATTCCCTCTATCCCAAAATTCGTATACATGCCAGACGGGTCAGATGCATAGTGATGGATCATAGATCAATCTGTGCAATTGGCTTTGCCATGTCAGGGAATATTGCTTCAAGCCCAGCCTTATTTGATGGTGGTTTAGGAGGTCAGGGATGGAAATATGTTTAAATCCACTGTAAACTCCAAAGAAAATTCCCCGTAGCCAGATTTTCACAGGTTTGCTGAAGGGGAAACATTGCCAATCAAAATCTACCACATTTTTGTTTATATGCCCAGAAAGTCTCAGCCACAGCAGGAAACTGGAGGCTTTGATTCCCCTGGTCTGTTTCTCTATAGCCCCCCTACTGTAATAAGGCACAGAGTATCCCATGGCAATTAGCTGACTTGCAGCACAGCAGTGAATGTGATCAGTTCCTTGGTGGAGGTGCCTTGTGAGTAGAGGTGGGATAGTGGTGCTTTGCAGATTCTGACCAGATGAGCTCTCTGAACCCTCCTGCTCTGAAGTTTGTGAAGTGGTGGCTGCAGGAAAAGGTCTGTGTAGTGACCCTATGACTGGACACAGGGGACTCCGCACACCAATCTGAGAACAGTTAAAGACATGAAGAGATAAAATTCTCTGCTGTCAGGAGTGGAAAGCAGCCCAGAGGCTTTAATTATCTTACTGCACATATGTTAATGTGTGAAGCATCCTGAGAGACTGTGAACGAGTAAATACATCCTATCATGGCAGGAAGACAACTTACATTCCTAGAAATTATGAGTCAATACCAGCTGATATTTCTCCATTTGTATCTATGCTACAATTATTTTTCCACCCTCTGCTCTCTAGCTCACAGAGCAGTAACTTTCCCTCACAACTCTGTAACTGAGGACACCAGCCTGATGCTGACTGCTATTCATTAACATCCATGCTGACTGCTATTCATTAACATCCATTTAAATGAGAGAGGAAGAGAGAACTGTGTTTGTTGCAAAGATTATAAACAATAATAGATGCTTTCTGGAGACTGTCATTTGCTCCTGGAACTTGCCTGCACTAAGCTTTGGGCTTTTAGTTTCTGATCAATGGTGTTAACATTAAACACTTAAGGAAGTGCTCAGATCCCCTCTTAGAGAGGTAAGAGCTCTTTTCTCCCTAGCTTGGTTTTAGCCCTCACTGAGTCTGCAGGTGACTCTGTTAAGCTGTGCAAGGTCTAAGTCCTCTCCACTCTGTGTATCTCTTTCCATCTGGGTAACTCTTGCAATCAGTTGGCTTCTTGTCTCTATCTGTCTTACCTGCAGTTGAAAAGCCATGGGAATTTCCATGGGGACTTTCAGCCTTGAATTCCCAGCTGGTGCTGCAGCCAGAAATTCTCATGAATAGCTGATCTCCTGAGATTGCCCCGCGCTGGAGCAGAGATCCTGCAGGAGTGCAGCAGGGAGTTGCAGTGAGGCCAGGCTGCATGCCAGCCTGCAGCCAGCCCAGCTCCTGGCTGTGAATCCCAACAGCTTTCTCTACCCATCCCACGAAGCTCTGCTGCACTTGGCATGGCACCCCATCTCTCAGCGTGCAGCTTCATCCTCCCTTTTCTTCCAGACTGCTCCAGCTGCCTGCCTGCCATCTGAGCCACATAAACTGAGCTGCGCCTTAGCCTTTTCGCACAACATCACCCTGCATTGACCTCCTCAGCTTTCCCACAGAGAGCTCTTGAAGAAACCTCTACCTTCTCTGCCATCCCACACAGACTGTGCCAGTGGCCCTGCCCTTACAGATCCTGCCTCCCTCCCACTGGTGCCTGCACTGGCTCTTCTGGATCTACGCTGCAATTCAATGCGACAGTGAAGTCCCCATCCTGTGGAAACTAAGTGAAGACCTTTTCTTGTTGTGAGAAGGTAACATTTTAAGACATCCCTTGGGCTACTCTATCTGGCAGCCCAGCTGGTGCTCTTTTGTGTGAGTGCTGCTCTTTTGAAATGCCAGCTCTGGTCTTAAAGGCAGCCAGCAGAAGGTACTACTCGCTCTCCTTTTAATTGATTCCTCATCACTCGTCACTGGCCTTTATTCTCCCTTTTCACTGGGAAGAAGGAATAATACAGATTACAAGACAAATGCAAAGATTGCCTTGTATGGGAAGAGGTAACAACAGGATTGCTGGTGTCCTGGGATTTCCCTTTTGTTTGTTTGTCTCTGGTCAGCTGGAGAGATTTAGCAGCAGATAGATGGTCTATCTTATCCACCTCCCTTTTAAGCTGAGACTTAATTTGTGAGATCACTTCAGGTCAGTGGGCTGAACCAAAAACTTTCCCTTGGAAAAAACATAAAGCCCTGTAGCACTTGTTCAATCACACAGTTGGTTTTTGGAGCCAGTCTGGAAAATGAAGGTAAAGAAGCTCTGAGGAACTGGAAAGATGACTTGGAGATTCCTGTAGTCCAAGTCTGCAATGTTTTATGGCTCTGCTTGGAGCTCAGATCTGGAGGTTCATTTACAAGTACCTCCATTACAGGTTACATACCTTTAAACTTGACTTGCAACTGGTGGCAGACCGACACATGGTAGAAGGAAATAATTAGAAGACCTGCACAATCATTAACATCTACGACACTGTGTCCTCAGTCCAGATGGGACAGTCCAGATGTTTAAAGTCCTGGAGTCTCTGCCATGCTCACAGAAGCATATTCCAGTGACAGCATTACTAGGAAAGGGAGGTATTTTAGTTCCTTCCCAGTCTCAGGGAGCCTCTGTAATTTAGCAGGGATTACAGGTAAGGCTATGAGACCTGGCTGTCCTTCACAGCTCTAACTGATTTGTATACTGCTCGTCTGTTTTGACCTTCAGTTTTCCATGTGTAGACAGGGGTAGTGAAACACTGCATATTGTGAGCAGATAAGGGAGCTTTCTTTCCAACTGCAAACCATTTGAAGGATGCCTGCTCACATTCAGTATTGTTGTATTAGGGAATTTGGGGTCCAAAGGGTTGAAATGTTTTTCCTAGTGCTGCAAGGACTCAGAGCTGTCAGCCAGGATATGCTCAGGCTTGGATTGGGTTTAGGCCAGGCATTCACAGGCAGTGCTTTGGAGAGACTAATTTGCATTCCAGATGCTTCTCTGGGTTTCTTTCTATCACGTCTTTGCTTTTTTTCTAGGACATCAAAGTTCATTTGCTGCCTGATTTGTCCCAGTGCTGGCTACTCAGCCAGGCTGTTGTGCAGCAGGTCCTACCTACAAGTCAGCAAATGAGGGTAGAATAGACAATGGTTGTTTATAATCCATGCTTGCTAGCAGACTCGTATTAATTCTTCATTTGCTCTCAATCCCTCACCTCAGCGGCTCTGGCATCTGTAATTAGCTGCTCTGAACAAACTCCTGTTGTCATTGATCTGTGGGATTATGTCATTCCCGCGTGAGCCATCAGTTTGAACAAGGATCTCCCTGAGGAGTAGGTATCCTTCTTAGAGAGACTTTCCTTCGTAGGAAGCTTCTGAGGGCGGAGAAGATGCCAAGAAAGCAGCAGCTCAAAGCTGGCTTTGCCAGGGACTCCTGTAGTGACATCTCTCATCTGTGGCACCGTGTTTCCAGGAGACAGGTCTCGATCACCTCTCTCCCACCAAAGCTGTGCAGTGCTGACTGGTCTCAAGAAAGAGAAAAACAACCTATTTTTCTCCTGATTTTGGTTCATGGTGTGCATCCCAAACTGGACACCACTAGGGAAGGGAATTGGATACACTGTCCATGTCCTGTCAGGTCTTCATCTAGTTTTCTCAGCTAGCCTTATTGCTAATGCTTTTGAATATTTCCAGGCAATAAAATGCCCTTTTTTTCCTCATTTCACTAAATTATATACATATTTCATTTTTTAACCTTTTCTTGTAAGTCATTCAGTCAGAATCTAAACATTTTGTCATCTTTATTATGCATCTTTGAACTCCTGTGATGTATCTATCACTTTCTGACAAGCAGGCACTTGTGGGGGTAATTCCAGATCCCTGTGATTCACACGGTGCCCCCAAGGCAGATGTGCCAAAAATGAAGAATTTTGGGGGATCATATAGGAGGGAGGTTATATAGGAAAGTCTGTTTACCTCTCTCTTCTCCTGACCTCTTTCTGCTGCTCCACAGAGGGACATACCCATGTGGGAATGCAGCATCCCAAGTGTAGACTATAGATGTAAAAGTAAGGGTTACCATTACCTTTCTGCTCTCAGGTGTAATATATCTGTGTATAGAGACCATAAACACTGATGAGCAACAGCATAACTAGAGTTGTGATTGATTGATTGATTGATTGATTGATTGTTTCTTTTGAGGGAAAAAATTTCTTTAGGTTAACCCTGAGTGAATGCTTTAAAATGTTTTTTCCCTTAAGCAAAAAAGGAAAATAAGTCATCTGAGGGCATTACTGAAAATATGCTGCAGGAAGATAAACTGAGATGGTTTCATTTGTGGGTGGAGGGTAGGAGGCTGTGACAGTTTTCAAAGTGAGAACTGGAAATGCTTTGAAATTTGTTGGCTTTGGTTTTGGTTCAGTGGCAGACAAAACCTTTTGGGATTTGGGTTTTTTTTGAAAAAACTTGGTGTTGATTCACAGGGTCTTTGCAACCCTCTGAAAACATGGGTTGGGGTGGTACCAGATGGTGTGGTACAGGCGATGCTGTCTGGTGCTTGCAAAGAACAGGTGCTCACTCCAGGGTTGCTTCCAAGGCAAGTGGTGAATGAGGACACTGGTCATATTTCTGCAGCTGATTGCCAGGAGAAGGGCGGGGAGATTGCCATAATCTGCATAGCATATATCAGGTGTTAGATATGAACAGGAAGAGGCAAATACATGTTCTGGGCTCCCTATTTCAAGTGGAATGTAGAGTAGTTGGTGGGGGTCCAGTGAAAGGGCATCAGGATGGTCAAGAGCCAGGAGCAGAATTCTGAGGAATAGCTCCTAAGGGAGCTGGACTTGCTCAGTCTGCCAAAGAGGAGATTGCTATCAGCCTTTGGCCCCCAGCTGTTTCAAGGGGAAATTCAAAGATAATGGAACCAAAATATTTTTGTAGTATTAGGCAGTATAATAGCAAACAGTGGCCCCAATTGATAGTGCTGAAGGTTCATACTGGACATTAGGAAAAGTTGGTTTCCTGAGGGAAATTCAAGCCTTGGCCAGGCAAAACCACGGTGCCCTCCTGTAGAGCAGGGGACAACTTCAAGCAGCAGGTTGGACGGGATGCCTCTGGAGGTCCTTGGCAACTAGCATTTCTCCCACTCCCCTCTTGTGCCACCCCAGCCATGCTAAAGACTTCTCCTTCCTCATTCTGTCCTTCTTTGTCTGGTTCTGTGTCCTCCCTTGGATAGGCCAGGTGGATGCAACATTGCCAGTGGCACTTATCCATCAGCACAGAAGAAAGCTTCCTTCAGAGCTTACTGCTGTGGCTCAGCAGGCTGTTGCAGGACCAGCTGGGGCATACAGCCAAGGTTTGCGGCTGAGCCTCAGGGCTACGCCATAGCCAGCCCAGCAGGCTGGCTTGTCTGCCTGCCCCAGCATACCAGCATCTGGTTTCTCTCGTACAGGCTCCTTGAACCTACTAGTCCGTGTGCGGAACAAGCGAGCGATCGACACCCAGGTCTGGTCACTCAGTGGGAACCGCGGGAACATGTGGCAGCAAGCACATGTGCCCATCAACCCACCTGGGCCCTTCCAGGTAAGTGAGGTCCATAGTCAAGGAGCCACCTGCCACTTGTCCTGTCCATGTGGCATGGATGTAGGAAACTTGCTGGCAGACATTTATCTCTGTGACACAGGTGCTGGTGGGGCACTGGGAGGGCACAGGGAGCTCTCAACCCCCAGGGTCACTGGGGCAAGGCAAAAGTTGATAGATGCACAGAAATAAAATCCTATTCTCTCTGAAGTTGGTTATATGCAAGCATCAGTTTTGCACCATAAAGTTTCTGATTATTACTGGTTTGGAAACTGCTTGTCAAAAAGCACCTTTTGGTAGCATGTCTGTGTGACAGACAGATCTCGTGGTGTTGAAGATCTGGGGGATGCTTGCTCTTGGTATAAAGTGACTAAAGGGCTAGAGATTTCTTCTAGCATGAAATTGGGTGCTGCAAGAACCCACCCCCACTATTCCCCTGGTTTAGGACTGTAGGAGAGCTTGTGAATATGAACTGGGCGCTCCATATCTGCTCATCGAGTCATTCATGTGTACCCAGGCAGTGACTGCTTTTATTGCCGATGTTTTTACCCAACAGGCAACTTTGCTGTTGTAGGGTTATTTGTTGAGAGCTGTTCTGTGCAGACTGGTAAGTTGTTGCACTGTGGCAAAATGCCCAGTGTGCTTTTGGGTACTTCAAAATAATAAATAAGGATTTAGTTACTCTTGAAAGTGCCGTTCGGTATTAGTTGACTTGTTAGTGCAGAACACTTAATAAAGCAGAGCTTTACATACTCATTTGTTACTGTACAGACACTCAGCACAGGGAAGTTGGTCCCATAAGCAGTGGGATCTGGCTTTTCAGATTCCATGAGTACTAGAGAAACAGGAGGGACTCATTCACATGGGGACCTAATAAGATCTGATCTGTGTCATGCTCACCTCTGCAGAGCTCTGCAGCGCAGAAAGGGCCTTCCACAACTGCAGCATCACGGTAGGCTCTCTCCTGTGCTCTTCTTGCAGTTAATCTTTGAAGGTGTCCGGGGCACAAGCTACGAGGGGGACATTGCCATCGATGATGTCACTCTGAAAAAGGGGGACTGTCCAAGGAAGCCAATTGGACCAAATAAGGGTGAGACTTTGTGTGCTTCAGAGGCAAACAAGTTGGTCAGAGTGCATTCACAAATAAATGCACTAAAGATGTGCAGCTGATTTCAAAGTACATTGATATGTTGGTGGGACTCAACAGGGTGGTTGATTCCATCAGCAGAAGTCAGCAGAGGGGCTGTCAGACTCTTGAACTTGTTCTTTACAGTTGTGAGTTGACAGGAGCTCAAATGAACAGCCAGATCCTGTAGAGACTGTGCTGCCATACACCAGCATGCTGAAGTGTGAATGAGCATGCTGGTGGGGGTATCATCCCAAAGAAGCCAAGGACTTCTGCAGTATCCCACCTCTGGAAACCCTAGGTATGGGAACTTTGGAAAGAGAAAGACTTTTTCCAGTATTTAATGGCCTCTGCAATGTTAAGTCAGTCCTTCTACAGGAAAAAAAATCTGCTGTTTAGGGCTTGGAGCAAAGGGGCTGGGCTTCTTCCCATTGCCCTCTGAGCAGAGAGGCACAGTCAGGCAGGGTATTGCACATGCCGGATGGGAGCAAGCTACCTGAGCTGTACAGCACCTCTCTCCCAATCCTGACAGTGAGCACTTGAGTTAAATCCCACCAGTCCCTTTTCAGTCCGTCCACATAACCTGATGCTAGCACTGCAGTAATGGAGGCAACTCCACTCTCACTGAGGTGCACTGTAGGTTGAAGACACAGTGAGGTATGTAAGCAGTAGGTAGGCATTAGCCCTCAGGTGGGAATCACTGATGTGCCTTGTGCCTTGGTCCTGCCTGTGCGCTTGATAACATGCCTCAGTTGGGCAGGAGAACAGATGGTTGGAGTATGCAAACCAGAGCCAGGCAGGCACTTGTGAGCAAGTTTTATTTATTTTTGAAAAAAAATTATTGTTGAATAAGAGTCACTTTCAGCAATTTTCTTAACTCCAAAGGTGAAGGGGGAAACAAAACAAGAAAAGTGAGGACACCCTAAAAATGTCAAAATTTTAGGTGCAGTTGAAACTCTGTTTCATGCTAGGATGGCCAAGCTGTTACCAAAACACAACCAGAACCTTTTCTTTGACTCAAGTTGAAACTTCCAGGGAAGAAAGGAGAGTTGGATTGCAAAAGTACCTAAGATTCAACCTTTTCTTCGAAGTTAGAAAAGAAATAGTTGAAAATGTCCAGAGAAGGCTAGAAATATCTTCCAGTAGGTGTGGGTGTCTCAGGGTGGGAGAAGACATTGATGTGTGCTGACTTGTTTGATGAGGTCTGTATCTGTCTCATCACTAATTCTCTTTCTCTCTTCTCCACTGGCAGCGGTTGCTCTTCCAGGAAGCGGTGTCCCAGCCCTGCACAGCCCTTGTCTTTGTGGCCCATTGACTTTCTTCCTTTACGTGCTGCTCAGATGATGGCAAGCGAGCGCTCCTGTCTTCGAACCAAGACATTCCTGCTCCTTTCCTGATCAGCCACCTCTGCTCCTCTCCCTCCCCTCCTCACTGGCACACCAAAGTGTCCATACGTTACCAAAGACTGACAGGCATGACCACGCAAAGGGATCTGGTTCAGAACTGGAGCACTCCTTGAGAAAGTCATAATGTCTAGAACAAAATTTAAAAATAAAGACAAAACTTTTTTTAAAAGCACGTGCACAAGAGAGTGAGAGAGAGGAAGAAAGGAAGAAAAGAAACAGAAACACACAGAAAAGAAGGAATGAAAAACAAAAAATAGGAATGAAGTAATGTGAAGAGCAAATGAAGAAGATAAAAAACACCCCCATGTTTCCTTGGGAATGTCGGACAGGGCTTCCTCAGGGAAGTGGGAACTTGTTTTAAAAAAAACAAACAAAATATATTAAAGCACAAATTTCTACCAGAACAGTTACCTTCTTTACTGCAGAGCCCACAGCTTAGTGGATGATATGCTGCAGTACTCCCCTTGTCTCCTCATGCTTTCCTGCTGGCTGGGGCTGCCTCGCTGCATCTCCCTGCAGCAATGCTGGCCTCGACCATTGGGCAGCAGCCACCCCATGTGCCAGTGGCCAGAGCACCTTGCCTCACACTGCATGTGCTTCAGTGTCTCCATCCATCCACATCTTCCAAGCTCTCATGTATTTAATTGTCCCCAGTGTGGTTTGCTTTGGCCTCTCCCCACTTCTCTGTGCTTCTCACTTGCCAGCCTGAAGAAGATGGAGCAGGAAGGGACCAATGATATGGACCACACTGAGTGGTGGAGAAGTTCTGGCTGGATCCGGCTGCAACGCTGTCCTCTAAGAGCCTCTTTCTGTCTCTCAGCACTCTTGCTGTGAATGGAAACTGAGAGCAGGTCTGAGCTGCAGACAGAAAGGTGTCTCCATGGGGCTGAGGGATGGGGTGTGATGGGATGGGACTGGAAGGGCAGAGCAGTTACACTTTGGCTTCCCCCTGTGAATATTGGGATGACAGCCACCTCAGCCCTGAATCCAGGATTGCTTCTCTGCCTCTACTTCCTACCTGTTTATCTGGGGTTTTATTACATTGCTTAAATTCCTCCACCTCAAGCTTTCTGGATTATGGGAAAAGTGAGGCATTTAAACATTCTTCAGCCAGACAGTCGGTCCTGTGCCCATGATCCAGCCCCCGGGCTGGCAGTTCAGGCAGCTCCGATGCTGTTCCCTCACCTCCAGAGTCCTTTCTGTATGCATGGTGCATTAACTGCAGCATGGGCAAAGAGTGGCAACAACACTGCTGCTCAGGGGAGAGGTGGCTGAATTTTGTCAGCACATGGAGCCACACAAGCACTCGGCTTCCACTGCCAAAACAGTGGCCAAGGGAGCTGAAAGGTGGAGCAGGTGGGAAGGTGTCCTATGAAGGATGGGGGCAGGAAGTTGATCCAAAAGAGGGGCTTATGCTGAACTGTTGCCCTGTTTGCCACAGGAACAAGGGGACAGGGGAAATCCACCTTTTTTGTGCTGGCAACATGAAAGGTGAAGCTGATGTTTCTGTCTGCTGCAGACCTGTAGCAGGTCTGGCCTAGTCTCCTCAGGGTGGAGGCACATGCTGCTCCAGATTAAACTCCCAGAAGGGTCTGCCATGCACTGGCAAGACAGGAGCTGTGATAGCCTTGTTGCACCTGGAAGCAGCACTGGACATGACTTACCTCCCTGCACAGGGCAGACTTAGCCCCCCAGGACTGTGCATTAGGGTTTACCAGCCCACACTCTGGCAATTCAGTTAGATGGGACTCTTCCTCCTAAGGGACACCCCATCCAAAATGCCTGTCTAAGGCACCAGAAATGTATAAGCTAGCTCTCTCACTGAAGCCACCAGTACCCATGGCTTCTTACTAATTTCTGGTGAATATATCAGCTTCTCTGAGGCAGTGATGTTTTTCTGAAATCACCTGAATGTATTAGCTGCCTCCTGCATTGCTCAGCTTCCTGCCACAGCTGGTGCTTCAGTTGCTTCACTGGTGGAGGAGGAAAGCTCTTACTTAACTCCCAGGAGATCCAGTGTGAAGTCTTGAAATCCATCACTCCCTAGATCCTGGAAGGCCATTCATCTGCACTAATGCGCTAATGCTCCCCAGCCACCAGAGAGAGAAAAGATATCAGCTGTGAGGGGCAAGGGAACCTCCTTCACAGGAGGCCTACAGGACAGTGGGAGGGGATGATACAGGTCTCCCTTGCTTGTTTTGCTTTTCTCCATTTCCAAGAGTTAGAACTGTGTCTTTGCTGTCTCCACTCCTCCCTTCAGAGCCCAGACCTTGGTCACACTGCATATTTGACCAGGAAACCCATGACTGTTGCCCAGGACCCAGCAGTGTCATGGATGCAGTGGGTGCCAACAGCAATTCTGCTTCTTGCTGCCTGTTGCCATTTTCATGGGCAGCCAGTGCCACCATCATCTTTTAGCTGAATTCTTTCAGTCCCATGCTCTTCCATTCCTCCATGCTTGTGGGAGGTGAGAAGTCATCACCCTGCTCCTGGTAAGAGTCCACTTTGACTCCTAGGAGAGAGACAGTGCTTTCCAGGGCCCCTTGGGAACTTCATAATGGCTCCTGATCTGTCAGCAGCAAAACATTTGAGTTGTATTGCTGGTTTCAGGAGGCTTCTGCTGGGCAGAAGGTGGAGTCAGGAGTGTTTCCCCATGGGTAAGAGATAATCCAGGACAACCATCTCACCTTCTAAGATCTGAGGCAGAGACCCTTGTGGCCTAGCTTCTACAGACTGCTTATCCCAGGTTGCACAAGCACGTTTTGCTGATGCTTTAGCATTACCTGCGAGGCAAGTGTCAGCAAAGAGACACCACATTTTTAGAAAGGGACACCTGCAGGGAGGGTGTCCTTGCCTTGCTGCCAGGTCCTGCAAGGAAGGACCAAGCAAACCCACGGCACAAGGGGCAAGAAGCCTGTTGGTGGCTGTAGGTCCAGGGCAGAGCAAGAAGATTGCCTCAGCCAGAGGTGAAGTCTTCTGCTGTCAGGTGTGGGCCCATCAGCTTCAGAAAAAGTTTCAGGAAGCCCCTTCCTGCTTAGACCTCTGCTCTTCCATCTCTGGCTAGAAAGCAGCTGGTGGTAAGTTTGGGGGAAAGTCATTAACTCAAGTGCTTCAGCTTGTCAGAAGTACCAATGATGAAAAGAAGGACCTCATTTCCCTGGCAGATGCGCTGAGATGGTAGCAGAGGAAAGAGGCACTTCAGCAGCAAGGACGGGAAACTGTGCAGTGATGGGGTGGAGGGGAGGCAGTGACCCTCTACTCTGACAACAGTGGTGTTTGTGGTTTGCTAACCCATGCTTGTGGTGGGAATGCATCCAAGGTGAGATACAAAGCCATGTTCTTTACCCCTTCCAATTAAAGATCCCTTCACACTTTTCACAGTGTTCTGGCTAAATTACAATCCTGAAAATTAATTACAGTCTGTCTTCTTAAATATCTGTTGCAGTCCAGTGTTATGTTTCTCTTCCTGTGTTTTATGTTGCTCTGTGCCTATCAAGTGGCTGCTTTATTCCACTCCAGAACTGGCTGCATTTCAGCAATGGTGGATATTATTCGTGTATATAGTATGAAAGTCCCCGCAGAAGAAAAGTGCAATATAAATTTAAGAGACTGCTTTTATTTACAAGGAGACCTCTGCTTGGTAGTTGTAGAAATACATTAGGAAGAATGCTGTGTGGGTGTTAGCCGATATATACTCAATTTATTTTTTTTTTCAGGGTATAAAGCAGAAATTATGTGAGTGTGCAGGCTCCTGGGTATAAGTTGTAGATATTAGAAGCAGTGAATGCTACTGTGTAGTTGCAAGTGGGGCTTACAAAGAAACTTTCATTTGAAACCTCTTTTTGTAGTTGTTCGCTATATTCTGAAAAATACACTTTTTTAATTATAATTTTCTACAGTTCAGTGCAAGTCCCAATAACAGGTCATCAACAAGACTTTAATCCATGGCTCTTAACAAAAAGAACATCAATTCCTATTGCTTGCTCTGAAATGTAGCTTGTGGCTGGTAATGGTAATAGGCTATTTTTCTTCTACATAGATCAGCCATTGGAAAGTGATGAAACTAATATGTTCCATTTGATCTAGAGTTAAGTAATTTGGAACGCCTGATTGCAACTCTTCCCAGCTGCATGAGAGTGAAAAAGTGTTCCATCTATATGAAAAACTTTTCACAGTGCACAAATGGCTTGGGAACTCCTGAAGTGTTGTGATTGTCATGTGTGCAGAGCTGCTCCAGCAGTGCTGCACAGCGTGCTGCCTGAAGAGCTGCTGTAGCAACAGCGATATGGAGCCCTTCTTCTGGGAAGTATTCTTCTGGTGAGAAGTACACTAGCAATCAGGGAAAAAGGAGGGGGGCCTTCAGATGTTTAGGCTGGTAAATTTCTCGCAAAAATAATTTAGGGATGTATCAATGAGTGTAGTAAACCTGATACAAATTGTGTTTTATTCCCTATTGCTATTCAAAATATGGAAATTTAATTTCTTTCTATACAAAATATTGTGGGTGCACTACTCCAGAATAAAAAAAAATGCTTTACAACAAAAGGGAGAGCAGGGTCTGGATTCCTCATCCTCAGTCCATTCCTATAACTCTGCCAAGAAAGGCACCCTGCTTTTGGGTTGGTGCCTGGGAGTGACAGTCACTGGGAGCAGCAAGTGATGCTGATGGTAGAAGCATCCCTCCATTGTTGCCCTGAGTCTTGTCTTCAGTGTGAAGTGGTTCCTGTGTGAGGTGCTGGCCAGACCAAGCTCTGCTCCCCACTAGCTCTCAGGGAGGCTGAGGCAGGGAGTTTTACCTATGGGAATTGCCAGGGCACCCTTCCTGCTGCCCTGAGGGACAGTCAGGGACAGAAAAAGAAACCAGGGCATTTTTCCTCCTGGATGGAGTAAATGGTGTCACCTCACTCCACTTGGAGAGACAAACTTTTTCTTCAAAGCAGAGAGCTCAGGGCATTGCTGCTTCAGGGTGTTGCTGTTTTAGTCCCCTTCTTCTGTCAGCACCATGCAGATATCCATCTTTCTCTGGAAATGCTGCAGCACCACTTTGCCTCCTGCCTTTGGATGGCCTAGCAACAGAATGGAGGAACATATCACCTGGGCTCTGTGCTTCAAGCTGGCTGTGGTGGCACACAATACGATAACACCAAGCAACACCCTGCTCTTGCACACAGAGAGAAGGACTCAGCTTCTTAGTAAGGACAAGAAGTGGCATTGTGAGTACCTCCTGTACAAAGGAGAGGCTTTCTTGCACTGCTGGCTTTGGCAGAGACCAGTTTTGGTCACTTAAACTGCCCTAATACCTTGCCTTTTCCAGGCTGCCCTCGGTGTGGGTGCACCCCTGTCTGTAGAAGCAAGAGTGCAGCAGCAGGACCCTGTGCAGGCTGTTGCCACCATTTCTGCTTGCTTTGGCCCCACTGATAACAGCTTGTCCTTCTCAGCCAGGAAAGGCTTTTAATGGAGACAAAATACTTTTGCAGAAGAACAACTGCTGAAGAGTTCTGGAAATTGCATTTTAACAGGACCCCATTTACACTCCATGGTAATAACTGGCAGCTGTTGGTTTCCAGCAGTGAACTGAATAGCCTCAGTGCACTTGGCATCCCAAATGATAGCTGTGATGTGTATGTGTTTTTCAGTACTCCCCTTGTGACTAAGACACATGTCAGTTTGGCTGACCATCTGCCTCCACCTAGCCCACCACCAGAGATTCTGGGATCTTCTGACGGCTGTTTACAGTCTGATATGGTCACATCAAAGAGGCAGCCACTTGTGCCCCGAAGGCTTTAAATATCCCAAGGAGCACTGCAGGACAGCCCAGGACCACCTTCACCTAAACTGCCTTTCCAGAGAGGGAGGGTATGCAGCTTGAAAGGAGCTGTAGTCTCCAGGACACCTGTTGCCCATGAAAGAGCAGTGCCATCCCACTCCACTTTGTCTGAGTGAGATGTGTGCCTGAGATCTAGACCCTGGTTCGTGAGTCAGGTGCATGCTCAGTGGCTTTGCCATCAGGCATCCTTCCTCTAAAGGAGAGAGAGCTTCAGACACTGACAGCAGATTAGCAGGGCTTACTGTGTCCTTTATGGCTGTAGGGGATGGGGGGCTCAGTTCCACTGCCCTTGGCATTTTTTTGCACTCTGCTTCACCTCAATCTGCTCTGGTATCTTCTCAGTCTTGTTCCCCTCAGGTCTGACAGCCTGAGGGGCTGGTGGGGCTGTCTGCATGGTGGTGGTGAAGCAGGAAAACAGGAGCACTTCAGGGCATGGGTTGTCTCCATCAGGCACCTAGTGTGGGTCACATCCTGGCTTCATCATAGGCAAAAGAGGTTTACAACAGCCCCATGGGTGGCTGAGAAGATGGAACAGAGCTTGCTTGTGTTCATCTTGAAAAGGAGAATGGAAAGATGAGCTCCACAGTGCACTGTCTTGTTTCACTGGCTGCAGGCAGTGGGCTCTGATGTGCAGCTGCTTGGGTGGTAGGCAAGGAGACTAAAGAAAAGTCCTTAGACCAGATTTCCCATCTGGACATGTAATAGTAAAATGCACTAGTCCATCTCCAGATCCTCAGCACATCTGTGCATGAAGAAGCCAAGCAACCCACTGTCCTCACATGGATGATCCCTCGGGGAAGCTGGAAAGAGAGGTAGTGCTTAGGTCCCAGCAAACATCTTTGTCTCTGCTGCCTCTGTGAGAGTTTTCCAGCATGGAGCAGAGAATAGGGGAAAGGAGAAGGAGAAGTGCCATCTTTACTCGCATCTGTTGCAAAGGTAGAGGTGGGTGATTAGAAGGTTTTGTGGAGAGCTGTGCAGGTCTGTGGCAAATCCAGGTTTTGCTTGGATTTGGTATGGCCTATAAACCATTTGTTCCTGTGGAACGAGGCAAAATTTTGTGCTTCCAGTAACTGTTGTCCTAAAGGAAAATTTGAGTATGAATGTTTGACTCGGAGTAGGATTTTCTATCCCCAGGATGACCTAAAGTCAGTGTAAGACAGGGCCAGCTGGACAGCCCTCACATAGTGCCGGTGTCTTCACACAGTGCCAGCGCCCAAAGCTCATAGTGCTGGATGTGTTTTATGATGTTAGGGCTGGGTCCTTGCCTGAAGCACTGAGCCAAGAGAAGGTACCCATCTGCTCTACCGCCCATGTACATCTGTCCTGTCTGCCAGCCAAGTGTGTAGAAACATAAAAACCCCACTGCTGCTGCTGTAGCCCATGGAGGTGTGCTTTGGCTGGGGGAGCTGGTCTCTGGTCCTGACACTTAGGCAGCAAAGTGGCTTTTAGTTGTGTAAAAACCAGCTGCTATAATAGATACTCCCAGATGTTCAAAACTTGCATAACTACAGTATGGCTCAGATGATATCAGCAAAGGCAGGCCCTGGGTAGGAGCTAGATGTCAGCAGTCCTGCTCAGCCATTGTGAGTGAGCTGTGTCTCCTTTGCTCTCACTGTTACAGCTGCTCAAGGAGAAGCTCAAACTAGCTAAGAGCAAGTGCAACCCTGCTTCCCTCTGTACATCACGGCCTCTGTGGGCAGGCACCAACTGGTTTTCTTTTAGTGACTGATATATAATGTAGTGCTGGAATTAAACTGTCTACAGGTGTTGCTTGCACTGTAGGTCCAGCACTGGGAAGGTGTTTATCTTAGCAGCTTGTAGAGGAATCAAAGCTAAAAACTGCTGCAGCTGCCAGCAAACCAGCAGGAGGGAGACAGGACTTGAAAGTCCATTTTGGAGGTGGCAGTATCTCCATCCCACCTTTCCCTTCTCCCAGAGTCCACGCTCCAATTCTGAGCACCTTTGATGGTGGGGCATTTGGTATATCTTTTCTCACTGGGCCTTGTTCTTGAGAACTAGCTGTGGGTATCAGTATACAGAGCAACAGCCAAGAGAGGCTGTAAAAGCATAGTCAGCTCAGACAGCACCTAAATTGTGGGGAGAGGAAAATATCAATTTCATTCTGTCTTTGAAATGCCAACAAGCATTGATTGGGGGCAGTATTTAGGTCTTGTATAGGTGGCAGCACATACCACACAGAGATTGAGCGAGGGACTTGTGAGCTCTGGACATTTCCTTAGGAAAATTCAGATGTTGATGAGGAAAGGTATTTACTGACCTGGAGGAAAGAAGCTTTCCTGTGCATTTGTTTGGTTGTTTCCTGAAGGCCTTGGTATGTAGCATCTTGGGACAAGAAGATTCTGTCAAGAGTTTGCTGGAGGTGACTTTTTCCTCTCATCAAACATTGATGTTTGTCCCTCTCTGCTGCCCATCCCCAGCTTCTCAGTGCGTTTATGTAACTGTTGGTGTTAAAGTGGCTTAGTGTCAGTGCTTTAAAATAGATGAGTTTGGCCTGTTTTCCCAGTTTTTGGGATCTTCTAGATGTACCATCTCATCCCAGAGATGCTCATAGTGCATCCACAGCATGCATCTCAAGACATTCCCCAAAAGCTGTGGATGCTACAGATATGTGGCTCTTCTTTGTGGTTTCGGTCACAGCCCTTGCCTGACAGCATGGATAAAATCTCCAATCTCTACATGGGATGGAAAATATGGTGCCGGTATGGTTTTGCTGTGTCTTTTTTCCCAGCCAGAGCCATCCTGTCTGTATTGCAATATGAATAGCAGAGGAGAGTGGCCATCATCCAAGATACAACTGTCTCATGGGGAAACAACTCTGGCACCTCCTGCCTTTGGCAAGAAGTGAGCATCAGATAGTGCTTTCCACACTCTTCCTCAATCCATACCCCTGCTCTGTACTTATCCTCACCGAGTGTTTCATTTTTCAGCCTGGAGAGACAGCAGCAGACTTCATCCCTGGATCCCATAGAAGGGGATCACACCAAAATCCCATCCTCAATTTCTGAGGTGCAGGGAGAACCAGCTCAGGCCCAACAGTGAGCCACTTCAGTGGGATCCAGTTCCAGTGGGATTATATCACCCTGACACTTCCAGGTCACCAAGGCCAGTAGAAAGTGTACATTGACCTGACGGAAGTATTTAGAAACATCCCCCCAAAAGGAGCAACACACAAAGTCTGTGTTTTGGGGGATACTGTAGAGAATGGGCAGAGGTCCTCTGGTGTCTTCTGGTGTTTTTTACCTTCAGTATCTGAGGTGGGGATCTTGGGACAGAGATTCATTCTCCACCCACCTCCCTCATCACCACCACATCTTGTCCCATCCCTGCTCCACATCTCATAGAATGCCATCACCACCATTGAGTGGAGCTGGGACCCTCTTGCCACCATGATACCAAGCCATCCACAACGTTAAAAGCACAAAACACAAGGGACTGAACTGAACCTTTTAAACAGGGTGACTTGTTTTATAAGCATTGCCTCATCCATCCCCCCAGCCCCAACCCCAATGCGCCCACCGTGTAACCTATAGACTCTCAGCGTGGATTGTTTCATTCAAATAAAGCTGCAGTACTCGAGTGGGTGAGCCTTCGTGTCCCTCTGTGTGGGGTTGGGATGACAAGGTGCAGCCTGCAATTGGTGCTCACAGTGGCTGGGGCAGGGAGGAGCTCGTATTGCTGCTTGACACTGAGGTATGTGCCAGTGTTTGACCCTGAGACTTCCCAAAATGTCTGGTTAAGTCTCTGGGGAAAACCTCTCATTTTTGCTCAAACCCCACCCTTAAGGCTGGGCACAGGACATGGCACAGGCAGGTTTGGGGCAATTAGTTCTGGGGAACCCTTTTGAAGAGAGCATAGAGTGGGTGGTGCAGAGCTCTCCCCTGGTGTTCGCTTACCCAGCACTCCTTCTGCCTCCCCTAAACCTCTCTGTCCCATACCAGGCCTGTGGCTATTGAGGCTGCTGGCTCCTGATGACAATAGGGAGAGCTGGTTCTCTTTTGTCCTTTGCTCTTCTCCCACAAGAAGATGAGCCAGAACAGCAGCTCCAAAACTAGTAGGTTTGAAACAAGCCCCATGGGCTTTCAGTGCGGTGCCAGGTCCCCTTGTCCTGGTACTCTCCTCCACCCCTGGGTCTCCAGCATGGATCCAGCTACTCCATGGACCCATCAGGGAATGGGCAATGCCAGAACTGACCTGCATGATGCCTAAGATGTTTTTGGATGTAGGTGTCTTTTCTGTGCCATGAAATCTGCAGGGCTTCTCAGCTAGAGACTAAGTTAACATTGCCTCATCCCCGCCCATAAGAGCAACACTTCAGAGAATTGGATGTGAAACCCAGATGTAGTTTTGTTTTACATGCGACAACTTGCAGCTGTTGGCTGAAGTACAACAGATGCTAAAACATTAAAACAGCACCCAGGTGCCTACCCTGACTGTGGACCAATGGGTCACATAAGCTAGAGCCATACCTTCCTCTTCCAAACCAACCCATCATTTCTGCCTCCTATGCTTCCCTCGCAAGGAGAGTTGTGAAACACACTCGCAAAGAGGGTGGCTGGTTCTATGATTCTATGAAAGTAATCATGCCTAGTAAATTCTTTTATTCTCTCCCATAATAAAAAATAACTGCTCCAGATGGGAGTCTGAAGGGACTGGATACTGGAATTACTGTGGAGATTCAGGTCTTAAAGTACTGGAAAGTACTATTAAACAAATGCATGTGTATATATGTATATATATGTAACATACATATATATATCATATATGTGTATGCACATAGCATTCATCTCTTTCACTCCTGCCCAAGTTCAGCTCACCCTCATCATGCACATGTTGAGCCTCTGTCATGACTTCTAAAGGCCCCTCTCCTTTAGCACACAGGCCATAACAGCCCTCAGGCTGAGCAGGAGCTGGGCAGAAAAGCAGGCTGTGTTTTGCAGGAACACGGCTTTATTTCTTGCACAGGCTGGGAGGGAAATTAGGTAGAGGGGGCAGCCAAAGAAGAAAAATGTAAGGTTGTTTAATATTACCCAGAGAGTTGGAGTCTGCTCTTTGTATTTTTGTCATTAATTGTTAATTCTTGCTGTTCTAGATGTCCCCACAGTAGGTCTGATTTGCAGAAACACTCAAAGCTTTTCAGTGCATCATCTAAAACTGATACCTACTGTAAAAGCCTGGGCTCCGCCTCTCTCAAACAGGGCACCACCATTGGGAATTACCTCTGATAACCCAGAATTTACTCTAGTTTTTCTCTATGCCTGACACCCATCTGCAGTCATTCTCACAACCTACACACTAATATATTCCTGAACTTCATGTTGCAATTGTTCCCTGAGGGAGAAGAGGATGTGCTGGCAGATTAGAAACTAGTCGGAGGTTCAGGCTGTTCCTGCAAGGTGCTCTGTACTATTGATTGTACAGCTCCTACAACTCAGCCCCTTCTGTATGCACTGCAGACAGGAATATCACCTCCAAAGGTAGAAGCAATGCTAATATTGTTACAGCCTGATCACCAGGAATGCCCACCAAAAGGGCCACAAGGGAGCGAGCTGTTGTTGTCTTTGGTTCAGTGATTTGATGCTGTGCAATAAATAAAGTCTGGATCCAGACAGTGAGTGATGAAGATCAAAAGGAGTATTGACTGTGTGCTCAAGTGAGTACAGCCCTTCACATGAAACCTGCAGAAACACGAGTTGTATGGTCATTAAGAAGAAGACTGTAATGCAGGCACACAGGGATGCTTCACTGCACATCAGTGGGCTCCAGGCTAGCTGAGCGTGGAACATTGGCCTTGAGCCATCACACATGACTTGTTGGCAGGCTCGCATTCCTGCACAGGGCTGCCCTGCTACCTGGCGCTTGGCAGAGGCCAAGCTGTGCCAACGCATGGACCCAACTCTCAAAGAGTTTCTCCTCCCCAGGCAGGCAGCAGCAAAGAGTTGCTGCTTCTCCCATATGGGGAGCATCTTGCAATTGCAAGCCTCTTGTGAGGAGCACAGCTGGATATAGAAGTTGCTGAGAAGTTGCTCCTGACACTGGAGAGGGTGGAAAGCCTCAGAGCACCAAGGTGGGATGGCAGGGACCAGGTTTGGGTTAATAGCCCTGCTTGGCAAGGCAGGGGATGGGAACCACTTATGTTCCCTGCCAAATATCTGGGGTTGGTTATGGGGGTCAGGGGTGGAGGGAGAAGATGCAGCTCTGATCTGTGCAAGGTTGTGCCTCAGTGAAGACAGGTGCAGGGTGCCAGCAAGGTGGTAGGTGTGTGATAGCAGGGCAGGTAGGGTTGCACGCACGTAGCTGCACTGGGTGTGCTACATGCATGCATGGGGAGTGTGCATACATGTGAGGGCTGTGTGAGTGGCGGATTATTTCAGCATATCCTTTGGATCCCCTTTCCCCAATTCCTCATTCCCTTCAAGTTCCCAAGTAGGCCTGTCTGGCCACGGGTCTGTGGCATTTTCCCAGAATGGAAGAGAATACTAATTATGAGGCAAAACCACAGAAAATGCAACAATCTGGATTTTAAATATTCTGACCCTGTTATTTTAACAAGACCAGAGAAAATAATAAATGGTGCTGACTGAAGAGGAAGATTTATGGCTTGTACAACAAGGCCAGGATTTATAAGCGGAATAAAGTGACCTAAAAAGCAGGGGAGATTTAGAGATACAGGCTGCAGCTATAGCCTACCACAGCAGCACCATGCCAGCCCATGTGAGCCCTGGGGCAGAAGTGGGTCCTGAATCTGGCTGTGAAAGCCTTGTTCATGAGCTCAGTGAGCAGGGGAAGGGGAAAACATGTTGCATTAGATTATGCTGGGGTATTGCAATGGAGGGGCCACCTCTCTTCAGCTGACTTTCTTCACGTTGTGGTGCTCCTTCATTGTGTGGTCCCCTATACATGCCACATATTCATCCCCGTGAGGGCTCTGACTGAACCTGACTCCCTCACCCAGACCTTTCCTGTCAGTGATATCCCTGCTGCTGTCAGCTACAGAACTGCTCCTGGACTTTTGCTCCTATTGGATCACTGATCTCTGTGAAACTCCCCTTTCTCTATGGCCTACCAGCAGCACTGTCCCACCTTACATGGGGTCGGCCACCTTGACTCCCTTCAGCCTCTCATGGCTGCACCTTGACCCCCTTTGCTGCCCTAAGGATTCTTGATGGAAGGAGGCAGATGGTGCAGTCAGATCCCCTGAGCTTGCTGCCCTGTCACCTGCTGCACCAAGGGCTGGGGATGCCCTTCCACTAGCTCCACTCATTTAGCATAAAGCAAAATCACTGTGTGCTCCCGCACCTGAGGTTTGGCACTGAGCCAGTACTCTTCCCTGCCATGGAGAGGGAATGGCAATTAATTAGCTAATTACTTCCCATTGCCTTGAGAATAGACAGGCTAGCCCAGATACCTGGTGGCTGGTGGGTATGATGTGGGGATGCCAGGGCAGGCTGAAGGTTTCAGCAGCAGGAGCCCAGAGCTGACCCATCCATCCCTTTCCACATCCCCTGTGAGCCCCTGGGCACAGAGATACAGCAGAGATTGCTCCATGTAAAAGCCAGACTGACAGGCTGAAGACTTTTCTTAAGAGTGGACAAGGCAGGAGGGCTAGGGCAGCTCCTGCAGGATGCAGGGCTGCACGTCAAATCTGTCAGGAGAGCACTAAGCAGATCAAGGTATCACCTGCTGCCTGTGCAAGCATCAGAAAATTCTTTGCACTCTTGAGGAGAAGGGGGTCCCACCACATGCCTGAAGACCGAACTGCAGCCCTTGGCCAGGCTCCTGCCCTCAGCCTGTGTGTCACTTCACCTGTTCAAAACACCAGTGTTTATGTTCTCATGGACTGCCCTGGCTGATCTTAGCTTTGTCTGCCTCTGAAAAAGCTACACTGCAGAGGGAAATTACTGAGGTTTTCTTTATCCAATAGGTTTACACTCACAAGGCTCACACTCTTCTAACCCAGTGTCCTGAGTGGGCATTGCAGCAAGCCTGAGCTCTGCTGTCAGTACTTGAGTTATGCCTAAAGCTCATTATGTCTCCCATGCAGCTCCAGCTGTGCCTGATGCTCCAAGTGAGAGCCAAGCCTAAAGTCAGAGCCAAGCAGTTGCCTCCAGCCCTACAGCAAAGTGCAGTGGCCAGGCACACTGTGTGCACTGTTCTGAGTGATATTTGCCTTTCCTTGGCCCAGGTATTTCAGAGAGACCTCAGCATCTAACCAGAAAGGACTGAGGGCTCCAAAGGAGATACGAGAGGCTTGGACAGCTGCAAGTGTACTGTACCCTCCAAGTACTCAGGCATCACATCTACAGTATAGCATAGAGATACCAGAGCTGATCACAGACTGCAGGGCTTCGGTGCTGGAGCAGGCTGGGCAGCAAAGAAGCCATCAGTGATGCACGGCCAGCCCAAGGCAAGGGGCTGTAGCTCATCTGTCTTTGCACAGCCTCACTCCCAGCTACCTCAAACAGCTCCACCTTCTACTGAAGACAGTGCTGTGGATTGACCTCCTCCACCACCACTAAAAACTGCCTTCTGCTTTTGACAGTGAAAACATTGCCAACCCAAATCCTGGCCATTCCCCTGCCCCAAACATTGGCCAGTCCTTGTATTTAAGTGCCTCACTCCAGCCCTGTCCTCGCCTCTCTCTTGCGCTGCACTCCTTGGCAATGCTGTTTCACCCCTGCTACCTACCCCTTGATCAGAAGCAACCTGAAATTCATGTCCGGGTCTTCAGGAAAGCTGGGAATTTGAAATCATTTGGTCTCTTCTTCTGAGAAAATTGACAGCACTGCCATAAAAAGTAAAAAATTTAAAATAACACAATGTGGAGGAGTTTTGTGCCTCTGATGCCCACCCTCTCCTTCCCGGCATTCCTGGCTTACACACACTCTCCTCATCAGCCTTCCCCATGACTGTCTCCATGATTTATGGTTTTAATAACTGAGTCTGAATCCTGCTGCCCTCCCCGATGGGGCTCATAACCAGCCACCATTCAAACTCATAGCATGGTGTATTCTGGTGCAGTTCAGAGCATCTTTTCAGAACAACCTCACCCCTTTCTTCTCTCCCCAGAAGAAGACACTTTTCCTGTAGGAGATCCCTGGGTAGTCTTTCCCATTCCTTTTTCATAGGACACTTCTGTTACCTTTTGTTATAAGCCACTACCAATCTCCTGCAGCAGGAGGGAAAAGGGGTGCTTCTCCATGTGGATGTACATGTTTCTCCTCTGCAGCAATTGCCAAAACACCAGCTCCTCCCAGATGCATAAAGGCCTCCCCATGCATGTTTCCATGGAGGAGAAGGTACAGAAGAATGCGGGTGGTGCCTTACAGGTTGTTGGAGTGTCAAACCAAGGACTTGGGTCCTTAAGAAGAACACAAGAGCAGGAAGTTTCATGCAGGATCTGAAAGCTGGGAATGGGGAGCCCCCATTCTGGATGCCATTGCAGACACCATCCTGCCATGTGAGAGCCTCTTCCCAGCCACAGAACTCCTCATAAAAACATAGAATCATTTAGGCCGGAAAAGACCTTTAAAATCATTGAGTCCAACTATTAACCCAACACTGCCAAGTCCACCACTAAGTGACATCCCTCAGTGCCACATCGACATGTCTTTTAAACATCCCCAGGAAAGGTGACTCCACCACTTCTCTGGACAGCCTTGCTTGACCGTCTTTCTGGTTAAGAAATTTTTCCTAATATCCAATCTAAACCTCCACTGACAGAAGTCAAAGCCATTTCTTCTAACTCTGCCACTTGCAATTTGGGAGAAGACCCCATCTCCTTACAACCTCCTCTCAGGTAGTTGTAGAGAGTGATAAGGTCCCCCCTGAGCCTCTTTTTCTCCAGGCTAAGCAACTCCAGCTCCCTCAGCTGCTCCTCATAAGACTTGTACTCCAGATCCTTCAGCAGCTCCATTTTCCTTCCCTGGACATACTTCAAAGTTCTTGTAGGGAGGTGCCCAAAACTGAAGACAATACTTAAGGTGTGACCTGACCAGTGCTGAGTAGAGGGGGAATGCTCACTGTCCTAGTCCTGCTTGACACACTGATACAGACCAGAATGCCCTTGGCCTTCTTGGCCACCTGGGCGCACTGCTGGTTCACATTCAGCAGGCTGTCGACCAGCACTGCCAAGACCTTTTCCACTGGGCAGATTTCCAGACACTCTTCCTTCAGCCTGTAGCACTGCAAAGGGTTGTTTTGACCCAATGGCAGGACCAAGCACTTCTTCCTTTTGAACCTCATATCACTGGACTCAGACCATCAATCCAGCCTATCCAGATCCCTCTGCAGGGCTTTCCTACCCTCCAACAGATTGGCAAGCCTGCCCAACTTGGTGTCACCTGCAAACTGACTGAGGATACCCTAAATCCCCTCATCCTGATCATCGATAAAGATATTAAATGGGTCTGGCCCCGGCACTGAGCCCTGGGGAACACCACGTGTGAATGAACACCAGCTGACTGTCACTCCATCCACCACCAATCCTGGGGCAGAACCATCCAGCCAGTTTTTCACCCAATGAGCAGTGCACCCATCCAACCCTTGAGCAGCCTTTTTCTCCTGGAGAATGCTGTGAGAAATGGTGTCAAAGGCCTTACTAAAGCCCAGGTAGATATATCCACAGCCTTTCTCTCATCCACCAAGCAGGTCACCTTGTCACAGAAGGCGATTAGGTTTGTCAAGCAGGACCTGACTTCCATAAACTTATGCTGGCTGGGCCTGGTCCCTTTGTTGTCCTGTACATGCCTCGAGATGGTATTCAAGATGACCTGCTCCATGACCTTTCCTGGCACTGAGCTCAGGATGGCAGGCCTCTATTTTCCTGGGTCATCCTTCTGACCCATCTTGTAGATGGGTGTCACATTTTCTAACCTCCAGTCACCTGGGACCTCCCCAGTTTGTCAGGACTGCTGGCAAATGACTGAAAGATGCTTGCTGACCTCAGGGCCATGTGTCCCAAGTCTCTTCTCCTATTATCCCTTGGGCTCCAGGGCACTGGTGAAGCCCTGCTGACTCCCTGTCTGGCCAACTAAGCACCTTCCCTCCTGCTTGCACTCCAGAGCACATTGCTTAGAAGCAGCTAAAAGGAGGTGAAAGACCCCAGTTAGTCTCCAAAGAGTCTGCTTGGAGTTTTGAGAGCTGCTCCAAGGTCCCTGGCTCCTTGGAGTTAAGGCCAACCTCTTGTACTAATGGACAGCAAGGGAGAGGCACAAGACAGTTCCTCCACCTCTGATCCAAGCTGCCCTCCCACCTGCCCCTGGAAAACCACACTTCAGCTGTGCAACAGCAGCTCAGCAGCTGGTGCACCTTCTGCCTTCCCTTCCACAGATTAACGACTGTCTAATTGTTCTTTATCTCATTCTGACAAAGGTGGGGTCCTTTGCTCCTCACAGGGGAGAGAGAGCAGAGGAAAGACACAGGGGTGTCCCCAGAGAAGCAGGAGCTAATGAGCCATCTGACTACAAGCATTTACTTTGCTTGTAATACCTGGTAATATGTATTGCCTTGGAGGCTAGCTCAGGAGAATGAGGCATGAACAGAGGTTGAGGATATGATCAGCTTCTGATTTTGAGCAAGTGCTATTTTTACAAAAGCCAAGTCACCACCCAGATGAGCATGAGTGCTTTGCTGAGCAACAGAAGCAAAAATCCCCAGCCACAGCACGGGGAGGGTGATGGATCCAGCCTGAAATCAACCCCTGAGGTAAGAGATGGGTGCGTGTCAGTCTGTGGTGCAGACCATGAACTTCCACAAAAGTGGGGAACATGTTGGGGGGAGCCTGCCTGTCCTCTGTGAAGAAAATGGCAGGTAGAAAGAGTAAAGAAAATATCTCCCCAGCGCGGGCCATGGGGAGTAAAACAGAAGCACTGCTCCTACAAATGGATGCTCTGTGTTCCCCAAACACTGAGTCATGGTGGGGGCCCTCCTTACTGACCCCTGGACCACCTCACATACCCCCAGGGATATTGCAGGTCCTGAGCTCCCCATGGGAATGAGCCTGACAGCAGTGCAGTAGGTAGGCAGCCTGCTTGAAACAGTTAACAGCTCTCCTCAGCCACCACATCATGATGGATGAGCCCTGCCCCATGGAAATGTCACTGTCTGAACAGAGCATGAGCTCATTCCCTTCTGCCTCCCTTCTCACCATGGAACCAGCCGGGATGAACAGCCCTTGTCCTCGCCAAGCAGGCAGTCTGGCCTGGCCTCCCACTTTCTAATAATGATGCTCAGGCGTGAGAGGCAACAGGAGCCATGAGTTTTCAGGATGTAACTGCACTCCCTCTAAAGCCTGCTAATTAATAGAAGAGGGGGGTACCCTACTCTCCCAAGGAGAGGAGATGTAAATGAATGAGGAATGGTCAGGTCAAACACTGAACCTTGTTAGCTAATTTGAAAAATGGGCAAATGAGGTAGTTATGGTGAGATATCGATTCATAGCAACATGCTCCATAAATGCCATAGCAATAACTCTCAGTGCTGCCACACAACTCCCCCAGCCCCTCCTCAGCTGCAAAAGGCAAGTTCAGGCTTTTCACTTTAGCCTGTACATGTTTGAGAGATGGAGCCAGACAGCGCAGGCAGGGATTCCCCACGATGAGCCTGTCTGCTGGCCCCCACTACGAATCATCTTTGGGAGCTTGGCTATGATTTTCTGCATTTGTCATGTCTGTTTTGAGTCAGGTCCAGTGAATGCAGTAAGTGAAGAAAGAGGGAGTTGGTGGAAAGGGTCAGGAGGCAAGACAGAGACTTTATTAATACTGCCTTTGGGTAGTATTACTACTAGGCCTTGGTAGTGTTTTGGTAATGCCACTTAACTTTATCCTGTCCAATTAGGGCCTGAACCTTTTCTCACTGCAACATGAATGTTTTAAACTTCTGTTCTGTATCTGGAGGCAACCTCCTCCACAGCTGTGGATAGCTGCCTTTTGGTAAATTGCCCATTACACTGGTAGCGCCCAAGTAAGTTTCTAGTAGGCTTCTTAGAAGTGTACATAGAGACAGGTTTTCCTATCAAATTTCCATTTAAATCTGTATACTTTGTGTGTATTGCACACAGTACAGTATATAGTCCACACTGTGACCCATAGCTGTGTGGACTTGTGCCATAACCCCTAATCTTTGGTCTGCTAGCATAAGAGCCAACCTGAACATCACTTACAGCCACAGAGTGGTAGCAGACCCCAAATATTCTTCACACACTCAGGTCAGACCAACCACCCTTTTCTGATCCGTGGGTTGTCCACCGTGAGCAGGCGAGAAACCAGCCTGTGTGCCCGGGAATAAGGGGAGAGACTCGGTTTCACTCATATAAATCTGTTTCTCAAAGCAGGTCTGCAGCTCGAGCACCTCCAAATGGTGCTGGGATCCAGGCCACAGGAGCCAGAGCACCAGAGAACACAGCTTGGCAAAAGACTGGACCTGCTTGGGTCTGTCCTCAAGGTGCTTGAGTGTCTGTCTTCTCCACCCTGCAATCACACCAGAAAGGTTCAACAGGTACCCCCTGGCATGTCCTTTGGGATGCCAGAGGCTTCTACTGGCAGCTGCTGCAACTTTTTCCCTCCCAACTACTGGCTTGGGAACTTGATGCTGTCAGAGAACAGTCACAGCTCTATTCAAAGCTCAGACACTTATCCTTCCTTTCACCACCTCTAAAGTGGATGATCATTATAATCCCCTCTCTCCCTGGGGACACAAAGAGTCAATGAATAAGTCACAAAAGGGATGCTTTGAGATTCTTGGGTAGAAAATATTCCAGGGCTGTTATTGTTATTGGTAATGGCACATACTTATTCCACTTATTGGTACTTCAAGCTACATTAAAGTCATTCCCTAGATGCAGGAGACTTCACACAAAATATATGACCTTCTGTTCCACAAGCACAGATACTTGCCAGTTGTACTGAAGCAAATATTACCTTCACAAGCACGGTCTTGTGTACCCATTTTTCAGCAAGACTTGAGCTTGATCCTGCCCCTTCCAAATGTCCTAACCCCATTTCCATGAACAAATCTGAAAGTCTTTATCCCTTCCCCTTCATCCCAGTTTTCTCCACTGTATCCAGTCCTCCGTAACACTCTTTCTCAAGCATACCCTCAGACTTTCCCTTGGGCATATGTCTCCTGCCCTCTCAGCTTGCTTCCTCAGTAGCACCTTTAACATATATTCCTATGCTCTACCCCTTGCCCCCTATTCTTCTGCAGAGAATGTAGAAATTTCTGAGCTATTTCATGACTCAGTTTCCCCACTCCCTTTGTCCTGCCAAAAAAAAAGGGGGAAACTCTTTTCCCAAGGCAATGAGTAGGTGGAAACGTCTCCCAGAACCCATTAGCACAGGAGTAAGCTTACCCTGGAGCTGTAATAGAAGATCATTATCTGGACCATTAATTTGAAAAAACTGTAGAAGGAGGTGAATTCATAGGACATGGGAAGACAGCATAACTGGTGTCTGGAGGCAGTTTAGAACGCTACAAGCAGACACACCATATGCTGATTATGCTTTGAGGCTCTACCTTCATGCCCCTACCCTCTAGAGGAATACATGATTCAGAAGAGCTGCCCTGTTGCATGGGAAACTTCCTGAAAGGGCAAGTCCTAAAGGATCTTGTCTGATCCCACTGAAACAGCCACTGAAAAGCAGATGGATGCACTCCTCCACTGTTCATTCTTCTCCTTCTTCAGGGTGGTCTGTCCTGGTGACCTCTTCTTGTCAGATGACCTCCTTCCCTGGACTCAGACCTGTCATCCCACAGACAGCTCTATGCACTTTTGCTGTCCAGCTGTGCACACATATGGCCACTGCAATGTTGTTTCCTGGTTGTCTTATTCTGTGATTCCATGATTGTGTCTTACTGCCATGTGAACCTCAACACAGCCATAGCAAACTGCTTAAGATGAACGACTAGCCTTCTACTCACAGCCTCTTGTCACCAAAAGACATGTCTATTTCCCTACTCTATGAGGGCATGTGGGGCATGGGTGTAGGGCCCCCAGTCCCTCTGTCCTGCTCATCATCCAGGTTTCACTTCCCCCAGCCTTGTCCCTCCCTCCTGAGGAAAGAGACACAGTTCCCCACATGGCTGGCGTGAGCTCTCCCCTTTGGGTTCCCCCAACCCATTGGCAACAGGAGATGTCTCCTCCCTGATAGCTCTCCTGTGGGCCAAACTCTGATTTCTGTGCAGTGACATGTCAGCATGCTCACCCATATCTCAATCTCGTAGTAGCAGGGCGGAGAGAGACCTCTCACCTCTCTTTGGCTGTCTATTATTTAGGTATTTAGTCCGAGATAGCCAGCAAGGTACTCTGTCTTGATGGAGAAAGAGTGGAATCTTGGGCGGGGGGCTGGCCTCACTTCTCTTAAACACTTTTTGGGAGGGAATTAACCTTCTTTTCCTCCACTGACTACAGCAGGAGTGCTGGTCTAGTTTCTGGATGGCTGCTGCAAGGGGGAAGGAGTCCAGTCTCAGCACCCAGCAGGTACCCACGTCCACTCCACAGCCCAGCAAACCTCATGCAAGTACAGTCTGTAGAGTAATTCCCCCTCAGGAGAATTAAACTACCACAGGGAAAAGGCTGGGAACTGGTTTCCTCAACACGCCCTTACCAGGGTGAACAAGACAGTTACTGAAACGGTTATGCTCAAATGTCTCTTTAAGTTCTTTAGACACTGGTGAATGTCTGCTATCTGAAATTTTAAGCCTCTAAACACTGATTAAAAACTGCCCATTGACAGAGAAAATATTTGTTAGTTTACTCCGAGCTTATTAGATGTTAGATCTAATTAAAAGTTTCAATGCGTGGTAAATGCTTCTTTAATTACAGCGAGACAGGAACATTAGAATTGTGGCTTTGTAGAGAAAGTACATCTAATTAGCCTGGTATATTTAGGGCATTATTTCTATCTGTTTGAAATCCATTGCACTACATGTTGCTTATTCCAGTCAGAGCTTTACAGAAATGTGTTCTAATCAAAAAAACCACTTTTTAAAAAACCTTCTTCTGCAATTTTTTTTAATGCTTAATTTATTCTTAATGAAAGAAGCTAGACTGAGAGTCCCTAGAGAATGAATTCCTTTGTTTATACAAAGAATAGATAAGAAGCGTTGCATGGATCAGTACTGGGATCTTTGTTAGGAGCAATTTGGGAGCTACGAATCCATCATTCAGTCCTTCCACCCCAACATGTACGTCAACAACAGCAAAGACAAGTTTTTAGGATGTGGATATGTATTCTGTGGCACTGAGACTATCTTAGTCTACCCAGGTAAACTACAGGGTTGTATTGCCAGAGGTAAAATCCTGCCCTTTTCTCATGTCTCCCGGAACTCTCTTCTGACTTCCTGAGTATCCATGCTCAAAATCCAGGGGTTTATTTCAAACTCTTTTCGTATAAACAGCTTTCACTCCCCTGGTACAACTGCACCACAGTCAGCCTTGGAGAGCAGCAGTATAGAGTTGGCTGTTATGGTCTTTGAGCTTTGGAACCCTACTGTGTGGACAGTGAAATTACCCCAAATCCAAATTGCTAGTTTTGGGGGACTTATAATGTATATGAAGGGGAAGGTATATTGGGGGAGACTCTTTTAACCATGTAAGGAACAGTTCATGAATTTGTGCTCTGCAATAATGGCATTGCTCTTGTAAGTGGAGGGTGGTGAAGTCCAGCATGCTTCAATAACCTCCGTCAGGACACAGTTGCCTTTGCATCATTTGTAGGTTTTCCCATCCTGCTAAAAACTTTTTGATTCAATTTTTCAGTTTGGGAAGTAGCCTTGAAATAGCCACTGATATCTCCAAAAAAACCCAAACCAAACCACCACCAACAACAACAAAAACCAAACCACAAACCACAAACCAACCAACCAACCAAAAAACCAACAATGTTGAAGAAAAAATTACATTAAAGTGGGGATAAACTAGATGCAACCCCCCAAATCTCTGTGGCCTGCAAAACTTCATGTTGTCAACCTGAAAGTGTTATTTTAGAGGGAAGAGAGTGCAGCAATCATGTAGTATGTGAGTAGTCTTTCCTCAGAGCTCTTCCTTAGGCATTCTAAGGCAGTCGCTCCAAACCAAGTACAAGAAACCACAAAGCTTATATGAACCAAACCAGGACCCACTAGCAGTCCAAGAAGAAATATTATCCATTGCCATCACCTTGCACATACAAAAGCAATATATAGAGCTACCACTGCTCCCAGGGAAGAGCAGTGATGGCCCATGGAGAGTGGGGGTCTTGCTGAGGCAATAGATGCTGTCTCTTGCATGAGCACTGTTGCACTGAAGTGGCTGTGGAAGCATCAGTGTGGTGTCCCAGCAGCAAATAATTTTGAGGCTTAGAAATCAGGCAGCATAAGCCTAAAACTATGATTCATAGCTTTCAAGCATCCCTACTTACCTCCCAGAGAGCCTGCAAGTTCATGCCAAAGGCCAGGAGAAAGAAGAGGGAAAGGGCTGATACATGGAGAGATCATCCCTGGAGAACCATTGATTTATTATCTCAAGGATTTTAATGCAGCTGGAGTGCCCAAACAAGTGCCTTGGGCTAAGACTCCTATGAATGACCTGCTTTCCTCCACTGGTCTCATATGCCACGTGGTGACAATGCAAAGCCAACACAGCCCTGACCCCATGACGCAGGCAGTCGAGGAGTCAAAGCCACCGCCCCTGGGGGCTGCAGCAGGGCATGAAGAGCAGACGGACTGGGATACACCATGTGCTCACTGTATGTGTCCCAACCTAGACCCATGGTCCCCTGCCTCTCATGATGTACTATATGATGTACAGCCCCAGCACTGGCAGACAGGAGACATGAGCAGGCATCCAGAGGGTTGACAGCTGCTGAGCAGCCAAGCACTCATCTCCCTGGGGCTCCTCCAGTAAGTAGGCATAGTGGGGACAGCAGGCTGCAACTGCTGCCTGGGGATTGTACTGCTGTAAACCCAAACACATTAAACAGGCCATGGGGGCTGTGATCCATGGTCAAGGCTGTTACAGTAGGGACATCAAGGAATAGCAGTGAATTGATGTGGTACTTTCCCCAAAACCAGTTCTTTGAGGAAGGACATGGTGGGGGAGAGAACAAAAACACTTCTGCTAGCTGGACATGTAATCCTGCAGCTGAGGGAAATCATAGATATGGTGCCTGGAAATGTGTGTGTATGTGCATGTGTTCATGCTCGGGGACAGGAGGTCCGAAAGCAAAATCCCACACCTCCCAGTGTTATCAGCAGTCTATCAGAGGAACTGAATTAGCCATGAGCCAGGAGGTCCCTTGTGGTTTATGCTGCCACTTCCCACACAATGCTGAGGAAAAGGAAGGGCAGTCCCAGGCTCACATCTAATCACATCCATGGGGAGGACTTAGCCCAGGAAACCTATCAAGTCAGTTTCTCAACACTAGTTTCTGTAGGGAAACACCTAAGCTGCTGAGAAATCTTCCTGAAGAGCATTGTGTGCAGAGAGCCAGAGAAACTCTCATTTACAGCCAAGTAAGAATTTTAAAGTTCTCTTATTTCTTTTTATTTTTCTCTCATTTTTTGGTCTCCTTGTGCTTTGAGTATGAACAGATAGTGTGGGTTTTCCATTAAGGGGTCTATAAACAATGGGTCTGTAGATTACACTATGATATCTTACAGATCAGCACCATAAGGCCCATCAAAGATCTCTCAGGTTAATGCTACACTCCATCAACTTGCTCAGCATTTGCCAGTAAATTCTAGGTCAGCAATTGTTGGTAAATCTCAGGTGCTTGTCATCTTCTCCTAGGACTCTTCCTCAAATTTATTTCCCCTGTTCAATCAATCCTGCCATGTGCAGAATGAAGACAGCAGGCTCAATGCCTAAAGCACTTGAAATGCTGGTATAGACCCTCCAGTTGGGCCATGTAGCATTGTAAAATTGTTGAACCTTCCATTAGTATCCATGGCAGTGGTATGTGGATCTTCTGGTTTGTTCTTCATACTCCTGCTAACCCATCCTCCAGGAATGTTGCAGTGGCACACTGCTCCAACTGCCTCTGGAAACAAGGTGTTTAAAACCATGGGATGAAGAATGAGTGAGCCCTCAATGCACAGGAATTAGAAGACGCTAGAAAGGGTATAGTCCAGCTCCACCTTGAGCTATGCTTGTCTGCAGCAACAGAGAGATTAGGGACATAGCTCATGGGTCTATGTTTGCCAGAAGGGCACACCCAGAATAGAGCAACTGGGGAAGGAAACCAGCTGGGCAAGCAGGTTATGTGACTGAAAGTCCTTCTGGCTGCAACATCAGCCAGAGCAAAACTGACAAGAGCCCTCAGTCTTCTGATTTCCATGTATAGGCTGATCAGCAAATGGGGTCTGGCAGGAAGAGCCCCTGTGGGGATGCTATCACACTGAGGCCCAGATGTGTTGTGAAGATTGTTTTTGCAGCTTTCTCTGGAGCATCTGATATCAGCCACTGTCAGTGTTGAGATAAGGGCCTCAAGAGATACTCATCTTGTCCAGTGTGGCATCCTCTGTGCTCACAATGGCCCCTGTTCTCCCTTCCCTCACCCTTCTGTTTACCGCTTGGCTTCACAGCTCATGTGATTTTCTATGTAGCAGTTGTCTCCTTCTGTACATCTGAGCAAGGCTGGGCACGCAGTGAGCATTACTGATGTATAGATGTTGGTCTCTGTTTTCTGGGAAGAGTGTTGTGTTCAAAATTCTCTACTTAATGCAAAAATATAATTTGCTGGGAAATTTGCTTTGAATAATGCCTTGATCTAGAGAGATGCCTGGGCTCTGTGAGCTGATTTCCCAACTCTTCTGCCCTTTGGGTGAGAGTGCTCATCCTTCTTGATATAGTTTGTCTTCCCATATCAGACACACAACCCCCCTCCTTCACCTGGCAGCACATTGTCCTCAAAGGGTCATCATTTATTTTAATGACAAGGCTCCAAATGGGTAATGTCCAGCTTTGATAGTGGTATCAGTACTTGAATGCACTATAAAACATTCAGCAGACTCAATAGCTGCCTTTCTGCTCAGCTGCATCAAAGCCTGAGGGCCTCCCATAGCTCAGGCATGCTCTGCCTTAATCTGTCTCTCACAGGTCTCCAGAGGTCGGAATGGCTCAGCAGAGACAACCTTAACCCAGAGCAGAGAGCTCTCTGGAGGGACACTGGGACTGGGACATGCAGTGTGATCTCCCTCATTGCCTCTACCCAGGGACCAGGGCCTGAGGGATCTCAGAAAAGTCCCTCTCCTCCTGCTTCAATTGCTTCTGCCTGAGACCACTTGGCCATCCCAATGCCTCCATCATATAATACAGGAGTGAATGCATTTTGTGTCCAGTTTCTTGATAGTGAGCAATATCGTAACTCATAGGTCCCACCATCTGCACAAAACATGAAGGACTATGTATCTCACATCCACAGCCTGCTCTGTCCATCCAGATCCCATTCATCTCCCTGTGACTCCATCCACTGAACTTACTGCAAGCTGCAGAGAGCAGAAAGAGGAAAAGAGTTGACCAGGAGTAAAATGCAGTTGTCAGAGGAAATGTCAGGGGAAAGCAATGGTATCAGAGGGCATGGAACCTGGAGACAGTGAGAGGTCTCAGAAGCTTTCCTGGAGTTGTGCTATTTGGCAGTCAGACTTCAAAATCTAAAGAGAAGGGAAGCTGTCTCCTGGCTAGAGATGTCCAGGCTCAGAGAACAGCCACCTACACGAGCCAACCAGCACTCAGCCATCAGAAAGAAACCTAGACATGGAGAAGAAGGAAAGAGTAAAACACACTTAATGCCTCACCTGCTCATTTGGCAGGGACCTTCCTCTTCAAACATTGTCCAGCTAAGGCAAAAACCTGCACAGAGCCCACCAGGCTGTTGTTTTCCCAACATGAAAGTGTCAGCAGATTGCCAGAAACATGCCTGCAGGCTGACAGTGTTTGAGCCATGGAGGTAACTGAGGTCCCAGCCAAATGAGGTTGCAAACCCACTGCAGGAATTGGCGGAGATTCTGCTTTAACTTGGCAAAACAGAGGAGGTGTGGGGAGACCCAGATAGCATCACACAAGGTAAGGGCACAGCTCTTCCACCCACAGGGGTACACAAAAACATCTCTTTGCACAGCTGTTGATACAGAGCAGCCCTCAGGACGTAGCCATTTCTTTCCCATTCATTTTTTCAGTTCAGCTCAATCCTGTTTCTGGGCTGCTGGCGAATGAGGAAAGCCACAAAACCCAGTTGTATGGCACACAGAGTACAGGTACAGGGCTGTGAGCAATCCACTCATGCAGAGGGAAGAAGAAAAAGGATTAAACATGTTCAGCTGTCTGGGCAAAACAGGCTTTTCCACTGGCTTGGGAGAAAACTGCTCATCCTATGCTAGGAGAGCTAACAATGTAGAACACCTAAAAAAATCCTGACAGTTTACTGATCATAATAGGGGCTAAAATTTATAATCTGATGCATAGTTTAACATTGCCTATTGAATCTACAGACAAAGCATTTGCTGAGATTGTGGAAAATTTACAAAATCACCTACCCTCAGAGTCATTGGAGATGATAGAGCATTTCTGTTAGTATAAAGAGAATCTGAAAGAAAATGAACAATTCTGAAAACGTGGCTGGAATATAGAAATGTCCAGGGCTTTGCCAGGGTGCAGGGAATATCAATGATGCATGAAGGAACCAGGTACTCTGTGTTCAGGGAAATAAAACAATCCCCAACCAGTGACTAGAGTGAGTCTTATTTGACCCCAAACCTGATCAAGAAATTGGAATATCCCCGGAAACAAGCAGTAAAGATGCCAGGGATTTGTGACAGCATCATATGATCTGTGTAACGCGTTAAGCAAGTCTTGCAAAAAGCATAGTATGGACAACTGTCAAAGGCAAAGTGCTTTCATTGCAAGAAATGATGCTACTATGAAAGTGTTGCCAGTTCTTTTAGGAATGGGTGAGGACTGTGTCCAGGTGAGTGCTGAAAGCATTCAGTGATAGAAGCAATTGGCTCTGATTGCAGATCCCCAAGCTCCGCTTTCAGGTTTCAACCCAGGCAAAGGAAGGCTCACAATGGCAACAGCCTGACTGTATAGAAGGGAAATATCCCGGGCTTCTCACTGCCTTAATCCCAAACCTGAAAGCAGTGTGAGGAGAAAACAGGCTGTTTCTGGTGCTGGCTGCAGGGAGCAGCAGTTAAGTGCAAAGAAGAGGAATCAGGTACTCTAGCCATCCTCTTGTGCACCGCAGAAAGGGTGCCATGAGAACACATGACGAAGCTGGAGTGGGTTCTGCTAGGATGGATGAGATAATGTCTGTGCACTAATGACTGCCTTTGTCTTTCTTTGCTTGAAAACAACAGTTAAGTGTATGTCAAGGTTGCCTAATGAACAGTGTCAGAGCACGCCACTCTGTAATGCTCCAACACTGGATGTCTGTGGGAAGATCCCAGGCAGGAGTTTTGTGTAGTGGCCACAGACTGACATGGGAATGGAGAAAATGTCCTGCTGTAGTCTGGATATCCAGATATCACCAGGGCACATGTATCCCTTGAATCTGGTAGGTGGTAGGCAGCTGCCTATGCTTCAGGCTAGTTCAGCACAGCATGTGTAGTGTTGGGATAAGGACCTCCAGGGAGAAGGATTACTTAGCAGGTTGTAAGTGACAAAGGAACAGATCCACTCTCTTAGCAGGTGACACTGATAGGATCAAGGAGAGGATAGGTTCAGCAGGATGTTTTATAGCAAGGTCACTATGGAAAAGAACCTCGAAGGAACACCAGGGGTACACAAGTAAGAATCAGGATTTTCCTACAAGTGACCATAACAAAACAGAGTAGAAAATTGCTTCTGCAGCTATACTGGGAGAAGAAGAATCTTCTCCACACACTGGTGCCATGCCTTCAAGATGTTACTGACAGAGATATTGTACATCTCCTCTCTGAGTGCTTTCACCTTCTTGAAAAATTGCTCTGTTCATCTTTTTCCTGAGATGGTGGCTTTGCAGATGAAGAATCACCCACCATGGCCTGGTCTCAATGCTCTGGAGCAGTGACAGGGAACATCAGTAGACCAGAAGTGCTGAACAAAATCAAAACACCCTTTCTCCTGGTCTCAGAGTGCCTGTGCCTGTTCTCTGGTGAGAGAACCAGACAGTATGGCATGGTGCTTGTCATCCATGCAGCTCAACATCCTTGTCCTAAAGAAGGTTGATCGCATCTATGCGTCCTGCTGTCAACAGTGCTGAGGCCATGGTGTTCCTTGAAATGAAGACAGAAATGTTTTGACTCCATGAGTCCTGCCAATTGAATATGCAGAAGAAATAATATCTGAGAGATGTTTGGACTTAAAAGGCTAAAAGTCAAAAGAGAAAAGGAAAGCAGTGTCTGGAGCTGACATTGCTTTTGGAGTCCTACCAGCTTTGGGAGTTTCATTCAATTAAAGATGTTTTTATTTAATAAAACGCATTTGTACTTAGGCTGCATACAGAACCAGACATACAGCAAAGAGGGAGAGCAGCTGGTCCCCAGCAATGACCTCCTTTGTGCCACCATCAAGGCATTGCTATGGCATCATCCCTCTCAAGGGACTCCCACAGGTAATGGGGTCCCTTTGTGTCAAAGTGCAGCTGCCCCGGGATGGACTATGAGGGAGCATTTGCAGAAATCAGGCAAGGAATGAAGGATAGTAGCCCCAGTGAGAAGAATGGTGCACAAAGCAGTCTCATAAGCTTTGTGGTTTGGTCACAAAATCAGAGCAAAAAATTGGCAAGGCATCACTGAAGTCTGCATTTCAGGATTTAACTACAAGATTTCTCATCCTGCACCTAAGCTTTCCCTTGTGTCAAATCATGTCAGTGGTGCTGAAAACCAGTTATTTGTTTTAGCATTTTGCATGTGCCCTGCAGGCTTCACACAGGAACACTAGCCAGGCAAAATCCTGTTTATTTTAGGAGATCTGGTGAAATCCCGACTATGGGGAGACCTTTCAGAGAGTACAAATGGTTTGAAAGACCTAGTTAGCCCCCCAAAGCTAAAGAAAGAAGCAAGCATAAATAGGTCCCACATCTGTTGCATTAGTCTGAGATAAGTAGGCTCTGTAAACTGATGGAAAGCCCAATACTCAACACACTGTGAGGAGATGCCTTGATGAGTGAGGTAGGACTGTCAACAGACACCCACATGAATTCAGAGCTGTGATTCAGCTGGCTTCCTCAGAGGCAAGGGTAGCAGGGATGGAAGAGCCTGTTCTCCAACACCCTCTGCACGTGTGGCAGGAAAACCAGCTGTGGATCAGATGTTCCCTTGGCTTCCTCGCCTGCACCAAGCAGGCACACACAGCTACTGCACAGCTGCATCCCTCAAATGAACAGAGCCATTAAGGAGGTCCTGGGAGATGTTTTGAAGCTGCCCTTGCTTCCAGTAGAAGCTGGAAGCTCCCAAGTCTGAATGGGATCAGAAATTCACTCGTTGGGTTTGTTCTGGAAAACACTGCTTGGTTCCTACAGCTAAAATATTTCTTCATAAAACTTTACGAGTCAGCAAGTAGAGGAGTTGAGTAACAGCTCTTGGTTTTGTGATTTGCTTTTGTAACCAGGGGCAAAATCTGGCCCTTTCTGCCCACCCTTTGGATGTCCACTGTAAAAATGCCTTCATGTGAAATATTCACTCCAGGACCCTCTCACAGGAGAAGAGCCATTTTAAGGACAAGAGAAATCTCATCTATTCCAGATGAAAAGAGCAGATGAAGCATTCACCTAAAATGCCTTTTAGTGAACTGAATGGCACGTTGTGTTATTGAGACCTTCATTCTTGGCTTTGTTGTTACATATTTCTTTTTTTTATCTTTTTCTTTATGCGAAGTGGGGTCTCAGGCAATCCTGACAAGCCCAAGAAATACTGTTCCTTCAGACGAAAGGAACCCAAACAAGACCAATATGCAGGAAAAAAAAAACTTTGGGAATCATATGCAAGTTTTGAAGGAGGCTGCAGAAGTTGGTTTGGGTTTCCCAGTAGGGAATATCCTGGTGTACCTGCGGACCCCAAACTTTTGTTCCAAGTGGCTTTTGTTCTAGCAGTCTTACCTAAAGGGAGCTCAGCTGATGAAAAGGTCTGCAGGAAACTCACACCATTGGGAACGTGATGCAGCTGCCTCTGATATTGGGGAATAATACAATGAATAATGACGTTTTCTTTTTTGTTGCTGCTTGGGTTTTTTGATCAAGACCCTTATTTAGCAAATATAACTCAGGTGATTAATAAGCCAGCACACGGGTATCCAGAGGGACATGTAGCTAACAGTCAGTGAATGTGAATAAAGAAGTACAAGCTGAGAGTTTTCAATTCATTTGACCCATAGCAAGAAGAGAAGCAGACAAAAAGATATCTGTGGTCCCCAGTGACCCAAAGGTAGCCCTGCCACCTGGCAAGGGGGGTCTGCTAATAGATACAGGAATCCTTTGGGAAACTGTAGTGTTGAGTAGCCAAATCCTACATGAAACTGCTAGTTAAATATGTGAATTGTCAGGTTCTGGTGCCTTCAATGTATAAGGGAGTTAGTACCTGAGCTCTTACATAAGACTTGCACTCTCTGGGAAGAAGTAGGGACTTGGGGTTGTCATAGATCTACTCCAGCAGGAACAGCGTCCAACTCTGGCCATAGACTACAAAGAGGTCAGTACACAGCAGGCATTTATTAACTTGCTCTAACATCAGCCTCTGGTTTCTGAGCTCCACCAACACTAATTTTTATGTTTTTTCAACATGATGTGAAATCTGCTGATGTTACTCATGCACCCTTCATTCCATGGGCTATCTCAAGGCAATCTCTACTGCCTGCTCCTGGTCTTAAGACTTATAAAACCTTAATGTAAAATCAGAAAGAAGATTTCTTTTCTATTCCCCTGTCTGCTGAGGTATTCACTCCCCGTTGTTCCCTGTTGACCTTGAAAAATGATTCAGGCCCATTGTGGACTCCCAATCCCTGAGCAGACTTTCTGAGCTCTCTTTCAGCATGCCTATTTAAAACTAAAAGCAAAACAAACACACAAAAGTCCACAAAAGCCCTGAGTGTACCTTGCTACCTAGAAAGCAATTAAATCCATTATTTTTTCTCCAGTAGTTTTAATGTGCAGCGTCTCAGGGGTTAGTGCAATGAACATTAGTAATAAGCTAATCAGAAACAGAGGTGCTTAAATAATTCATAGATTCCCTTTCTTCATGAAGAACCTCAATACACAGCCCTGTCATACCATGAGTGCAGTGCTACCAAAAGGCAGCTCACTTCACAGAGGGTGTCAGTCAGCTCAGAGACGACAGAGGCAATTTCTGTGAAAAGCCATACTCAGATGTCGAGTGACCTGGGAATGCCTGCTTAGGGAAGTACGTCTTTCTCCCAGAGGAGATAGTGGAGAGCTCTGCTGCACCTCTGCTCTCCCCAGCACTTAAGCAGCTTTCTGAAACACAAAACCAGAGGAATAAACTTTGGGTAAGGACCACATTTAGAGTCATCCCCAGGCAGAGTCTGCAGGGATCCCCTACACCTTGGGAACTGGGAAGAGAAAAAGGGAGTTGCTCCCAGAGGCAGCATTTAGATGACATTAGTCCAGATCTGTGCATGTATGGAATAGCTTGGGAAGCACAGCCATAGAGCAGTGTCAGCCAGGAAAGGAAGACTCCTCTGCTGCCCCATTCAGGGTTGGAGAGGGACCCCAGCAGATGTGCGTGTGAGCTTTTCCATACCAGACCAGTCTAATGACCCTGAATCACAGCATCCCTAATGCCTGATAAAGGTTGCTTTGTTCTGAGAAGCCTGGTTTGCATGATGGCAAAATATCTGCTTGCTGCCAAGAGAATAACAGGGCAGGGACTCCCCTGACCTTCTGGGAAGAGTAGCTGTAAGAAAAAGTGATGCTAAAATTAGACACTAAAGCCCAAAAGGAGTGGGACTGACTGTGACTTGCAAGGAGGGAAGTTTAGTGCTAATGGATGCTTCTGAGACTGTGTAAAGGGAAGGAGACCAATGCGACCTCTGGAAGTGGCATCTAATAAGGAGAGGCCAGGGAGAAGGCAAGGCAAAAAGGCATTGTGGCAACAGAGAGGTGACAAGGACACAAATGATGTGCAGTGGAGGGGAAGGAAGAGGCAAGAGCCCAGCTCACACCAGGGAACACTGCCTTGAATCTGGTATGCAACTACAGTGACAGGAATATGAAGGAGGCAGCTGAGCAGGCAGCAAAGAGTGTCTGTTCCAAGTTGATGGACAGTGCCTGACAAGTTCAAAGTTTGGGATGAGGGAGCTGGGATGCAAACAAAAAAGGACAAGGAGAATCTTCCAACAGAAGGGCAAAGCATGCTTTTGACTGTCAGGACTGAAGAAGGCCACAAATTCTCCCAAACAACAGCCAGGCTGGTTAAGGGGCTTGAACTCCAAGATTTACTGATAGCTCTGGGAAGAAAAGAGAATCTCATTGACTCCTGTGAGCTACATTTATACAAATTCATATTTCTGACTCTGGGTACATCAACCAAGCAGCATCCCACAGATGAAAAACATTTGTCACTTCTCTAATCCCCTGATAAAAAAATAGGTGCAAACAGGAACATGCATACAGCAGGCTGAAAAAAGGCAGGAAAAGCCCTCTAAACCTAACAGCTAGAAAAGAAACTCCATCTTATGCCATGGATCACAAGACTGTATTACTACACATGCTGGTTTTCCTAGCTACATGTGTCATCAACCTTGGTTTAGTTATTCTCACCATTAATTTCTTGTGTCAAGGAGTTACACAGTTTAACATGTGCTGTGTGCATCAGCACAGCTTGATTTGCAGAATCATTTTGCCTAAAGGAGTTGAACTTGCTCTTATTTACACAGCTAATTCTCCTTGTCCTACACATGCTGAGAATAAAGGTGAGTGTGAAACATCCATTAGCCCACAAACCCTGTTGGACATCACAGCTTAATCCCCTCAGACCTGCTTGCTTCCCAGCACTTGCAGAGCAAAGCCAGCAAAGAGTTTCCGCAGGCCTGCAGATTCACATCTTGTTACCTAAATCACACAAAATCACAGAATCAATTAGGTTGGAAAAGGCCTCTGAGATCATCAAATCCAACCTATGGCCGAACACCTACTTGTCAACCAGGTCATGGCACGGAGTGTCACATCCAGTCTTTCCTTAAACACATCCAGACATGGTGACTCCACCACCTCCCTGGGCAGCCCATTCCAATGCTTAATTAACCCATTCTGTGAAAAAGTTCCTTCTAATGTCCAACCTGAATCTTTCCTGGCACAGCTTGAGACTATGTCCTGAGGATGCAGGTGCAGCTAAATAAAAGCCTCCATATGGCATTTGCAGCTAATCATACCAGACAGCCAGCACTTTCCCTCAAAAGTACCTTTCAGGCTTTAGGTTCCAGTGGACTCTTCTATAAATACTGCTTTTTTATCAAGCACCTGAGTAATCCACTATGCAGGGACAGACTGAGTGCAGTCCCAGAGCTTCTCCTGCGAAGGAGCCGTGTTAGTGGAGTTCTCAGTGCTAGCACAAGGGTGCAGAGTGCCTGGGGAGTGAGGGCAACCCCATCCCTACATGCTCATGGTGGGGTTTGATACTTCGTACACACCTACTACACCATCTGTAGTCCTCAGGAGGAAGAGGGTGGGTTGGGAGGCTGATTGTGAGCACTCCAGGACTACCTACAGCTTCAATTATGGCACCTGGGGATGCTGTTCATCCTCCCTCCTTGCTGAGCCCACCAAATAAAACAAGTCTGTACCTTCTCATTACACCATCCTCTTGGGATTCCAGCTTCCTTTCTGCCTAATGTCAAAGTCAGATTGATATTTCAATATCCACATGACCTTTAATGGACCTTGGTAAAATCAATCAATACATGTTCCCTCATTTCCCCACGTCCGCCTGCCTAATGGAGGAAATGGCTGCTGCACAAGACCTTGAAATTCAATGGGCCTTTTTCCCCCCACAAATGTACTTGACTACGGGTTTTTAAAAAAAAGTAAAAGAAGACCCTCACAATGATGCTTTTTTTTCCTTTCTGTTTTTCAAAGAGAGAATGGAGTGGTTGAAGTGGCTGGTAGAGCATTAATAGGGATCTTCATTGGGGTAAGCGGGACTGCTCAAGGATTTTCCCTGTAGCTATTAGACCATCAACCTGCAACTCCTCAGAATTCAGGATCTGGAAAAGTACTGGGAACTCAGCAGTTCAGAGGGGTTTGCAGTTTGCCTCACCAGTTGTCACCTGTCTCAGAAGGGTGAGTGGAGAGAGGTTCTTCCCCTTCTATTTCTGTAGTGTGGGAGAAATGTGCTTATGGGGTGGAGACAAAGATAGGTTCATAGCCCTGTCACTTTCGTGTTTCTTATCCTCTGAAACTTAACTGCTATAAGCATGACAGAGATCCCTTTCCTCCTTTACAGAGACACAGCTTAATGCCAAACTACTGACAACAGTGAAAATACAAGAAAAAAACACATGCCACAGACATTAGTCTTTGTGCTGTGCTTTGCTGGGAAAGCCTTACATTGAACGGGGGAATAAACAGTCAGATGGGATGGGATGGGATGGGACAGGACGGGACGGGACGGGACGGGACAGGGTGGGATGGGATGGGGTGGGACGGGATGGGGTGGGATGGGAGCGGATGGGATGGGAGCGGATGGGATGGGAGCGGATGGGAGCAGATGGGATGGGAGCAGATGGGATGGGAGCGGATGGGAGCAGATGGGATGGGAGCGGATGGGAGCGGATGGGAGCGGATGGGATGGGAGCAGAGCTGACAGATCAAGTAAAGCGACAGAGCTGTTCCCAAATGCTTGAAAAATCCAAAGGAAATCCACAGAGGGCAAATGCTTAGCCAACATGGTGGGTCACTCTGGACCTCGTAGCTAACAATACAGGACACAATGCAAAATCAGCATCCAGGAATTAATAAAACAGCAGAAGGAAAAGGCTGAAATGTGATTAAAAGACTGGGTGGCCAGGTGGGCCTAGTAGAGGGGAACCACATTAGAAGAACTTGATGTGCTGCTGCAGGACTAGGAGGATGATGGGAGGATGACAGTAGTGTTATCTCAGGAAGTTGCCTGCTGAGCCTACATGTGCAGCCACAGTAGCAGGATTGTGCAGATGCTGCCACTGCAGACTGTGGCCCCAGAGTCTTTTATTTGCACAACTACTGCATTTCCTCTGCCTTTTCATTTCCACCCACAGGGTGACCTCTCTTACCATCCCCTTTCTAGGCCAAGAAATGCTTTATTTATCCAGAGCCATTTGATGCCTCTATCCACATAAATTCAGCTTCCCTTTATTCTCTTGCGTGTCTTCATATTCCCATTAGCACAGGTTTGAAGTAGAACATCAGCTCTTATAGCTCTTTACCAGGTTGTTTACTGCAGAATCCCTCTGAAGTCAGAGAAACTGCAGCCCTGGTGCCAAATTCCATTTTAACTACACAATCAGTTATCAGCCCATTACCATAATAAGGAGATTAAAAGCACTGAGAAATGCACAGTTTACTCATAGCTGGGGACTTTGCTGTTCTCTTGCTGAGTCCCACAGGTTCCACTTTGCTCTGCTTGTCACTTTCTTCCAGGATCCCTGGGGAAGGAAGCAGGAGGAAGAGGTGATGAGCAACAAGATGCCTCAGCCAAGGCTGGGGCAGGTGACTCCTCATACCCAGAGCTGCACAGATGAACTAAATCAGACCAGGTCACCCTCTTTGGGCCCTTGAACATCTCCTTTCTTCTTTGAGAGTGGAATTTGAAACATTTCTCCACTGGCAAGGTTTTAGATGCCTGTTCCCCCTGCACTCATTTCTCTGCCTATCATTCTTCTGAGACCAGACTGGGAATCATTTCAACGATCCAGAGTAATCCTAGCTGGATCCAACCCATTTCTGCCTCCCATCTGCAAAGGGCAGAAGATAGGATTTCAACAGCATATAATAATTCCCATGTATTTCTATTTCAAAGAGGCTCAAGGGATATTTTTGAAGTAACAGATATCCTCCATCACAACAGGAGGGAGTCAGACAGGGATCTGATGGATGCCTCCTATGAGCATTTCTCAGGAGTCTGCAAGCCAAACGTGCCTCTGGACTGCAGCAGCTGAGTGCAGCCATAGAGCAGAGCATGAGCTGCAATTGCAAGTCACCTGCCACCAAAAGCAAATCTCTCACCATGAGAAAAGCAGTACCCGTGCTGACTCCAAATTTATCCATGTGGCATCACTGAAAATCTTTCAAACATTACACTGAAATCCAAACATTTTACAAAAGCAATCATCTAACTACTAGGTTTGATAGTATTTCATGTAAGATCAGTAAAAGCCAGATTTAGATCCTCTCCCCAGACTCTCTGGTTTTGTTTTCTGATCAGCTGCTGTCTTTTATTTCCACCTCCCAGATCAATGGCTAATGACTTTGGCTTCTCACTCCAGGAGGCAGGGATTCCTCATTGCAGGGATGGGAAACTGCACCAAGGTAGAAAGGATGGACACTTTTCCCTGTTTGAGTGCTAGTAAAGCTGCTCAACTCCCTGCCCAGGTCATAGACACAAGCAAGCCAGGTGAACTGGAAACAAAGGCTCTGCAAGCCTTTGCCCCTGAGGTGTGTGAGCTCGGGAATAGATGCTGGGGGTAGAAGAAATTAGGGGAGGCAAGGGCATTTACCAAGCAAACACACAGATGCTGCAACTATAGCAATGGGAACAGCACTGGGAGCATAGGAGGACATAGGCTCCCAATATTTACCTTGTCTGTTGAATTTTCTGTGGCCTGTGGACCCAGAATACATTTGTTGCTATAGCATGAGAGAGGACCCCATCGTTTCAGGACCCAGATCCCAAGCCAGGATGGGAAATTTACATTATATTTCATGGACAAAAAGCAGTCTTGTAACACTGCAATACTGCAAAAAAACTCCAACTGTTGATGACTACTAAGTACCCCTTCCCAGTTTTACCATATTTTGCATCACTTCTTGCCCTGCCACCTCATGTCTTCCTGTCATGTCCTTCCAATAGCTGTGCTTAAGGCTGGGATCAGCTGGATTTCAAGAGGTAGAATAGCAGAATAGCAACCTCTAAACACACACACAGACACATGATCACTTGTGCTGACCCAGAAACTTTTAGCTTTTCTTGCCAACAGAATTTGAACCTGCCAGCACTAGCTTTACAATGTGTTTTTGTCACTCCCAGAAGTAACAGTAGTAGGACACTCTTACACTAATGGAAGGAGTGGTCCAGGAACTAGATATGATCCAGAAGGGGTTGCACTAGAAAGTGAATCAGCACTCAGCAAGGCAGTCGAGATGCAATCAGCTTGCAGTGTCACCCCGAGCAAGGGGCTTCACCAGCCTGGACTGCATTATCCATACACATACCCACCAAGTTTTGACTTTAAACTTTTCCCCAGCAATATTTGTCTTTCACTAGTGCTGTGAATGCAGAGTTCTTCCCCTAAAATAGCCTGCAATGCCTATGAGACTGCAAATGCCATTTGAAGGCATGTGATAGAGTATCACCCTAGTGAGAAGAGTTGCTGAGTGAAAAGACACTTGCAGGAACAAGCACTGGCTCCGGCTGAGCTGTTTATGGCTGTGAATGCAACTGATATGAGACAGCAACAAGTCAGAGGGAGGAGGAAAGCTTTCTAGGGTCCCTGAAGAACATGGCATCTGCTGCATGTCTCCTTCCGTATGGATTAACCGCTGCTTGAGCCCAGCAAAGGCTCAGAGCTGGTGGGGTGGAGTGTTGGTATTCCCGGGAGACATCTTCCTCCCGCACCTTTCTAGTTAAGATATCAGAAGTGAGATTTATCACTTAACCATCTGGAATAGGAGATCACAGGAGGCTGCTGCTCCTCAGTCTGTCACACTCTTAAACTGTGCTAATGTCATTCAGATGTTTCACAAAGCAGCCCTGACAAGCAGGCATGAAATTAAGATGTTTGTGGAGCCGGCCAAGTGGGAAATGACAACGACAGACCAGGAAAAGGCAGAGGAGGGGGACGTATTCAGAAGCAGAAAACTGTGCTGGAAACTATTTGCTGCTTCTCTCTCTCATGGATGTGCTACAGCTTGGACCAGCTCAGACAGGAGGGCTGTATCTCCATGCCAGAGAAAGCCTGAAAGCAGCTCCTCTGCTTGTCCCTTACTGCTCTCACATTGTCCAGCCTGAACCCAAGACAACCACTCATGCACCCACTGGACTGGCACTACTAATAGAGAATTTCTTTCCCAGGAAAGCACACATATACTGTGAGACAGTCCTGTTTGGAAACAGGCTAAGGGAAGGGGAGTTTGCTGAATGCACAGGACACCCTTGAACCCCACAATGCCACAGCCCCGTGGGGTTTCTTCGCAGGAAGAGGACCAGGCATCCCGTGCTCCTGCCTCGGTCTTAAAAGTGATGTAAGGTGCTGGGGCAGCTGGTTTTCATTTCATACTGCAAAGTGGTTGTTATCAGCAGGGAGTTGACGTGGGGCTTTAAAACACTTTCTAATTAAGGAGCAGGCCAGCCTGGAGAGCAATTAGGTTTGATGCATCCCATGTTTGAGAAAGTCTGTGTTGCAAGCTCTGGAAAACATCCTGAGCTTCAGCAATTAAATCTTATTGCCATTCCTCCTTGGCCTCCTCATTTGCAGAAATGTCCTTGTTGTACAGCTCTTAACCAGTGTGCTGACTGCCCTGAGCACAAGAGTGCAGCTGGCACTGGGATGGGACAGAGCTGGAGCAGGTGAGGTCAGATACACTGTGTGTGGTGGGGAAAAAGCACAGTGCAACTTAGACTGGAAGGAGGTAGTTGTTTGTAAGGCAAGTGGGCACAGCTGCCAAAGTTGGCATTACCCCACCCTCAGAGCAAGCAAAATGTGGTCCCCTCTGCTTCCTGGGCTTTGTGAAGCTATTGAGCTGCTAAGATGCATGGGATTTATGGCCAGCAGGGAAGACATTTCCAGTATGCTCTACCTGCAATCCAGGAGTGATGCCGCACTTTTCTACAGACTCACAGCTTGCCTTTGTGCCAACACATGAAGATGTCTATGCCTCAGTTTCCTCTGCTGCAGGACAGCAATGAAATAGCTATCGTGAGGATATTTCACTTTGTCCATTCAGAATGCCAGCAGAATTCATCAAAACAAAACTTTATATCTTTTGCTCTCCAACCACAACAAAAAATCACCTTCTTCAAAACAATCCATGAAAATAATTCACTTTTTCAAATTAATTGTTTTACCCTATGAGGAAATGGGGGAAGACAAGAGAGTACATATTTGTTATACATATTTTTTATTTTTCTCCATCTACAAAACATGACATTTGACAGAAACAACAATCTGCTACCCCACAAAAAAACTGTATAGGAAAGGGTTGTTTTTTTCATGAGAAAATATTTTCAGAGAAAACAAGCCAACTATTTCCAGTTAGAAGTTCTTGTGAGTAGAGCCTGAGATGCTGAGTTCACCCCACTGCTGGTCAGCTCCTTTCCAAGCTCTGCAAGTGGCCACCTGCTGCCCTCCATTGGGGAGGGGGAAGCAGGAAAAGGAAAAGAGTCCAAAAGCAGAAAGAGACAGAGAGATAAGAAGAGAAAGAAAGAAAACAGGAAAGAACAAAGTAAAATAAAGAAAGGGTGAAGAAAACTCCATGCTGCTCTCATTGCTGTTAGAAATTAAAATAAAAATCTCCAAGGTTAAAAATCTGCTTGATGCTACCCAATTCAGAGGAGGAAGATGGCTGCAGAGGGGTAACTGGGGAGAGAACAGCTGGGGAGGTGACCTGAAGAGCACAGTGAAAGAGGGAAGAGGGATGGAAGAAGCAGGCAGCCACAGGGCCTGAGCACAGCACATCCCAAGCAGAAGGCTTGCAGTGCTCCTGCTCCTTGCTTTGGGGAGCACCAGGTCTTTTTTTCTCATCCTCTGTCATGGGGTCATTCTTCCTCCATCACACACCCACACCCACATCCACACACCTCCCTTACCCATGCTACTTTTTCTGTCCTCTTCCTTTCTCTTTTTATTCTTCCAGACACTTCACCATATTTCCGTCTTGTTTCATCTGTACCTTCCTTCACTCCTTCCTTGTCTCCTCCTCTCCTGCTTCCCCCTCCCTCTGCCTTTCCATCCCTCTCACTTTGTCTTCCCTCCAGCTCCCTGAGGAGCTCTCTAATGACTTAAATGAAACGCCAGCCTTCTCTATCTTCAATAGCCCTCCTTGCTGGATCCCCAAGAGGACACAGCCATGCACAGCAATTAGGAAACAAGTGCCTGGGGCTGCCACATTTGCAGTGTCAGCATGGAGATCCTCTCTGCCCTCTTTAGGAAGAGGACGTGGTCTCCCTAAAGTGGGAGCATTGCTGGCACAGGGGCAGAGGCCACTGCAGAGTCTCAGGAAGGCCTTTTTAAGACACCCAGGTCCCTTTGCCTCTCTTCCTGCCCTCCACCCTCCTTCTGGCTGCCTCACCCAGCATGTGTGTCTCAGTACAGCAGCAGTATGGTGCTTTTCATATTCTTCATGGCACTTACAGGCCTTCAGAGCCCAGACTCAGAGCTGACCCCAGGGACTGGAAACATTCAGCAGGATAGAGTCTGGCTAAGGTACTGTTTCTGGAGACACCAAACTCAGATTCTAACTTCACACAAGACTCAGCATTGGAAAGCAACAAGGAGGGTCACAGTCCCTACTGCGGCACATCTGCTCAAAGCTCCCTCTCATGTGCAGACCCAACAAAATCACCAAAGCCTCTCTTCCCAGCTCCCACTGAGTGGCCCTCCCAGTGAGCCAGTCACTGTAACCAAAACACACCACGAGCCAGTGACCCATGCTGGGATCTGAGGGATCCCGTGTGGGATGGAGGGAGTGAGTAGGACAATGCTGTTCTTCTGCCCTTAGAGATGTGGGCGGCTTGAACAGGTGTCCCTAGGGCCTTCCCAGACATCCACAAGACACTCCCTAGAGCCTCTGGTTCTTTTATACCTCCCCCTTTCAACCAATCTATCAAAATACCAATGTAGCAGTGGAGCTGAGGATCCCCCAGCATCACTTACAAATTTCTAGGGAACTCAGCCCCAGTGTGACCCTTTTGGATGTGGTTTTCTCCAAAATGTTGTCTCTTTGTGACCTCATTCCTCTTGGTAATGCATCCTGGACAAAGGCAAACAAAGCCAATGCCTCTCTTGTGCGCTGATGAAAAGCCTCTTTTGAAAAGCCTCTTGGGAAATGCTTCCCATTATAGTTAATTCTGTTGTTCTTTAATACTTAGCTGCCCCTCTTCTCTGCTTTGTCTTGGTTAGCCTCTATTTGTGGGAAAACAAGATCTCAGAACAGGATTCATTTCACTGTTGTTTTTCTTCTCTGAGCAAGTAACCCTGGGGTCTGTGCTTGGTCAGGTGAAGAAAACAGGCTCTTCCATGACATCATTTTCTCATACTAAAGTCAACGTCTAAAATAAGTCAGACAAAGCAGGTCCTAAAAACACCTTGTCCTCTTCCCTACAGAGAAGGGGAGAAAGGGCCTCAGGGACAAGCAGTCTGGAGATGTCTGAGGCAGGCAGTGAGTCCCAGCAAAGCCTCCTGAGGACCTGCCCCAGGGAGAGTTCTCCACCCACCCTATCCCTGCTTCTGGCAGGGGTGGACTGCAAGGAAGAGGCCAGGGTGAGACAGGGCACATGAGCGCAAGCATCAGGGATCAGTGAGAGTAAAGAATCCTAGGAGGAGAAAATTAGCTACTCATGTTCCCAAACCTCAAGTCCCCAAGCAGCCAGCAGCCCCCTTCCACAGGCTGAGTAAGATACTGTGCAGGGCTGGGAAATGCAGCCTTGGTTTTCCTCTATCAACAAGAAGAGAAAGACAGTCTTTCACAATGCGCCATCTGGTTCCTTCTTTTTTTTCTTTCTCTGCTGCTGATGGGTCATTTCTGATGGATTTAAGACTCGCAAGCCCTTTTTAAAACTGGTTTTTATTTCACGCGTGCCTTGGTGAACTGAGGCAGCAGGTTCACTGCACTCCCCAAGTAGCCCCAGGATAAGCAATTAAGCAGCCCCACGCCAGATCAGGATTAACCGCTCTCCTTTTTGTCTTGAGACCTTTCTAATTGCTCCTTCCTATGCCTCTCTTCTGTCTCCTTTCATCCCAGCCCTCCCGTTCTCTCACTCTTCTCACCCCAGCCAAGCTCCCAGGTGCCTCGACAAAGAGTTGAGGAGCACAGGTGACACCCCAGTGCCTGCCTTCCAAAAACTGCCCCCCATGACAGGGGTGCCTCTGCTGACAGATGTCACTCACATTCCCCAGATCATCAAAGCAATGGATTTTGAGGGTGGCTCTGGCATGTAGGCACTCAGGTATTCACCAAGAGAAAGGTGCTGGTTTCGGCTGAAGGAGGGAAGAGAGGGGGAATGAAATCCTAATTTCAGAAGCTCATTGTAGGGTAATTATCAAACAGCAGCAGTAGGCTGGGATGCTTGCTAATTAGGCCACATTCTTTATGACTAGTTATTTTAAGCTGTAATTTGACAGACTTGGTGGGGGGGAGGGAACGTGCACATAAAGTTGTTTTTAATTACATTTGGTATGCTAATTTCTGATATAAAATAAATATTTACCAGAAGCAATATTTCTTCATTTCACGCTGGCTGCACCCTGGCATTTATCGAGGGTTACAAACAGGCTGCTATCACCCAGCCCTCCCTGCTGGCATGTCTTCCCTTTTCTCCTTCCCTCAGCCTGAGAGGGATGGATTCAACTGGGAGAGGGAGAGGGAGGGAGCCACAGTGTCTTTGCCCAGTGGCAACCTGTTCTTTTACTGTCAAATGGCCCTTTGGATGAAGGGTGCCCAGGAGACGCCCTTGGCCAGCTCCTGGCTGCCACTCCAGGGCTGAGAGCCTGCCCCAGCACTCCTCTGAGGAGGTGGGAGATATTGCTCTCCTGCCAGACAGCCTGGCTCTTGTGTGGCAAGTGTGCCTCTCCAACAGCTCCAAGGCTACAGACCTCTATTCGTGTAGCCTCTTCAACTTTCAACTTTCAAGGCTGTTTTTTTTTTATTCTTCTTCTGTGTATGAATTAACAAACATTTCAAGAATGGAAAGTGTCTGCAAACTGAAAGCCCCAAATAGTTCATCATGGATTTGACAGTCTGGGAACTTTTCCTTCCCTACAAATGTATACTCTTGTGTATATTTTTTTCCCCATTCACTGAAATCAGCTCTTACTGCTACACACTCTGGGTTTCAATAAATTGGAGCTTTCCAGTGGAAAACATCATTCCTGTGGCATTTCTTGATCAAATATTAGCTCAAAGTGGCCAGGTTATTGCAAAGCATAATTCTCTCCCAAGCAGGCAACTTCTGACCTGGTACAAAGTAGTAGCTGACTCCTTTACCTGACCTAGGCTGTCCACCAGGAGCCAAGACAGTCAAGAGACACTTGTAAATCCATGTCCTGGTGTTCTGGTGATATACCATGGAAGAAATTGGAGTGACCTGGGTTTCAGACATTTGGATCATCTGGAGATGTGTATCATTTCCACCAGTCTTCCAGACATTGTTTCCATCACCTAGATCACTTTGATCTCTTTGATAAGTAATGCACTTCTGTGGGGTAGAGGGAGCTCATACTACCGCTGTGCTATGCGAAGAATTATGTCAGATTCTTTGAATTGCCCAGCAGCAGGAGAACCACCCCATAATAACCAAACCTCCTTATTCTTTCTTTTTCTTGTATATGTGAACCACCTGTCAGAAAATTCCTACTCTTTTGCAGTGCCAATATTCAAAATTAAACCCTTCAATAGCTTACCATTTTGAGGCACTACAGAAAAAGACATGGAGTTTTGGGGCTTGAGAAAACTGTCCATGTGGGAATCAGAAACAGCGGCAGGGAACCCATCTGAGGAGCACAGCTCTGGGGATGCCTCACACTGTGCACAAGCATTTAATCCACTCTGTTGACACAACCTACCGTTTGGTACATCATCCACTCATTATCAGTTCCGTAAGTTTTCACATCGAAGCTGAAATTTCTCAAAAGCACTTACTGGTTACATGCCATTTAATGTTTAATACATGCTTTTCCCTTCCTTGCAGGATAGTTGCATTTGTGCTGATGGCAAAATCTCTCAGTCTAACGCCTGGCTGTGGGGTGGACAGGAGCAGGAGGGATGGAGACCTATGACATGGAAATGGGTGAGTTAGCTAACATTGTCCTGCCTTGCAGGTTGGCACACAGAGTGGAGCCAGGGCCCAGTGGAGTTCCTTTTCTAGTGCCACATTCCCTCCAGGAGGGCCATTTGTCTCTTCCCTTCAGTCTAGTGCTCCTTTCAATGAGGAAATTACATGATGGGATGCTGTGATGAACACAGCCCATTTATCCCATCTGGTCCATTGCTAACTACCAGGACATGGTTGTTCCTCAGTACCCCTCCAGTCCTATCACCAAGCACCCCAAGACAAGTACCCCAAAGTCTTCTCTCCACCAAGGAACCAGGGAGGAGGTTTCCAAACTGAGGGACCACAATGACAGATAGTAATTTTTCTCTGCTCATGGTGACTCCCATTGCTCCAATCCCTCAGTTTTGCCTCAGCCTCTCTGGTTCCCGGTCATTCACAGCCTTCAACAGGAGTCAAGACCTGCCTCAAAGCCTTTTCTAAATTCTGCTCCTGACAGCTTTTGAGTGCCACAGGTATTAATGAATTATTCATCAGCACTTCCCCTGTTGAATCAGGTGGCTTTATTATCTTCATACCTGATGAACTGAGGGACAGAAACAAAGCTAAATTCATACAAAATTATCATTAATTTGGGAGGCTATATTTGCAAAGATCTTAAAGTCTGATTTTTCAGGGTTTACATGGGATTTTATGTGTTTGAAGCATGAATCCATCTGGCTATAATAATGGACAGCACAAATCAGGCTCATTATTCAGGAAAGGAGGAACGAGTTGCTCTCAATGAACATCTTACCTTATGCCACCTTTCCCTGACAGCAAGGAACGCAGTGACAGGAGGAAAGCAAGACAGTCCCTTGGGATGTATGAGATCATTCTCCTGCTTTTTGCATTTTCCTGATTTAATCCGTCCTAATATCTGACATGTGCAGCAGCTAAGGCAGCACTTGGAGAGGGAGCCTCCTCCTGCCTTTCCTCACCCACTTGCATTCCAGGGAATACTCCTCTGGAGCACAGGAAGGTGAAGAGGGAGCTTTCATCAGTAGTGCTGTAGGGTGCTTTGTGGGCTGAAAACTTTACCATGATACAACAGAGTAACAGCTGCACCAAAAAATCACCCTGTAGTTGCTGGAAGTTAAACTGGTCTGTGGGAGCCACAGGAAGGCAGAGCAAGCTCAATATACACAGGTGCTTCCTTCTGGGGACAGAGCAGTCCAGATACAGCCGGTCTCTACAGAAAATAGATGAGCAAGGGTGTTTTCAAAGACGCATGGGCTTTCACTGGGGCAGCTCTAGTTAGGCTGAGTGGAATTTTACAAGCATTGATTCCTGTCTCCAGCATATAAACTTGCATTTTCCAACCACCCATCTGTCAGAATTTTGTTCAGTGTGGTCAAAGCAGTGGTGTTTGTTTTTTCCCTAATCTTCTCTTTGGAAATGAATGACCCACTTTAGATGAAACATTAAAACAGCCCAAGGCATATTTTCAGCTTTGAAAAGCCCAGCTTGCACAGTTAACATACAGATCAACTTTGGAGCAGGCACAGAGGAATCAAGTTTTTAAACTAGTGGCTCTAGTGTACCAATGAGGCTGGATTTAAGGAAAAGAGAGCAGAGTCAGGCTAGTAATCAAGCCATGGGATTTCTAGCTTCTCTTTTTGTTTTGAGTACCACAGATGCGCCATCATGCTGCTGTTGGAAATCCCAGAGATTACACAAGACCTGTACTGCCCCAGAAGACTTCATTGGCAGACCACGGAGGTTCCCAAGTGCTGTTTTCTTCCTCCCTCTCTCTCAAGGCCAAAGCAAGCTCCAGCTCTCTTGTGCTTGAACTATGGGCTATTTTTTAATAGAGATGTAGGAGAGTCCTTACCACACAGATTACAATATGTAGGAGAGTCTTTACCATACAGATTGCCATACTCATCTCTATCCTCAAATTTCATCCCTTACTCCTTTTAGTAACCCTTTAATCTGACTCAGAAAACAAGCTTTTATTAAAAAGCATCTGCCTTCTCTTCCACTAGGCTCCCCAGCAGAACTGCAAGGTCCCAGAAAGTCTCCAACACATCAGCTCTGGTTCTACCAGTCTTAACCATTTGAACACTGACCTACTGATTTCTGGACATCCAAGAGCCCTGGCTACCAGTCAGACAAATATCTGGGACAGAGGTCCCTGCCTTGTGCGTGCTGCTGATATTGTCACCTCAGCAGATGGCTTCTCCCTTGATATTCTTACATGAGGGCAGCACGGCCCTTTGTCAGCAATAGGGGACTGGGATGCCAGGTGGACTGCTCAATTTTCTGGGCTTGCCAGGATGAAGCATCAGCAAGCAGGACACTGGTAAGGCAAGGAACCAGCTCAACAAGGCAGAGGTCTTACCTCTTGAAATGATAGATTCAGAATACCTGGCTCTATAAATTCCTACAAAACAATGTGTGTTGGGAAGTGGGAGGTCTTTTCCATTTTTATAACTTTCTTCTCCATGATGAAATCACTGGGAATGATGGACATGGCCAGTAGATAAGTGAACTGTAGAAAAGGAGAGAATTCACAGAGACAGCCCTAGAGTAGAGAAGGACAAGTTAGAAAGTGTCTCCACCTCCCACAGGAAGCAAAGAAGTAAACAGCCTTGCAAGTAGAGTGGGATGGATGCAAGTGGAAACCCTCTGGCTGCAGAGATAGTGTAGATCCAAAGGGACATTCATCTGGGATCACATCGGAGACAACTCACCTGGTCACTCTGAGTGTCCACACCAAGGTGTTTGTGGTTGTAGGTTAGTGAGTGTGTGCAGGAACCAACCAGACCAAGCCAGTGACTGAGTGATAAACTGCCTGTGTGTCGATTTCAGGGAAGGAAATCTCAGTCTTGCCACATGTTTCATCATGTGGGAGGAGGAAAGAGATCTAATCCTGCAGACAGCTTTCTCCATGCTCCCAGAATGGTTTCCCTTGGTTTGGAGGTTCTCCATCCCTGCATTCTCCCTCCACTGCAAACTCTGCCAAATCTCACTCTATTTGAATTAATTTTAAAGGCCGTTTTTAAAGCCTCTCAAAAAGGGTTTCATAATGTGTTCCAACAGGAGCCACTGGGAAAAAAAATCCCCTCCTTTATTATCCCAGCTGGAGAATGCTGTTTCAGTGCTCTATAAAACAGTTGTGTATCATGCCCAGAGGGTCTCTTCTGCACATTAAAGCCCAGGGTGGGTGAAATGTCAGCTACAGTTCAGCCAAGATGGGATACCTTAGGCTTTGAAATGCAGTCTGTGGCTCCCTTAATGTCACCCTGTCTTCCTAATGGGTGTAAAAAGGACACAGGGGGCTCCAAATGATGAGAAATTAGCATCAGAGGCCATATTCATCCTTAGTCAATCTGGAATGTCATCACTCCTAAAACAGTACAAACTGGCAGATAAGACAGATACAGGGGCCAGCCCTGTTAGCAGAAGAATGAAAGCACATGGAGAGGACACACATCACTGTCCCATGTATGCTAGAGGCTAATTTCTTAGGAAATCTCATAGAATTTTACAGGTACCAGCTCATTAAACCATAAGATTGATGACTGGGATCAAACCCCCTGCAACTCTTCTATTCATATACATCAGCCATTTTTCTTCCCAAGCAGGATTGTTCCAGAAACACAGTGTGGAGAACACAAAGCACACTGAAAGAAGGTAACTCCTCTGTAACAGCCCAGAGGCAGGGAACAAAAGCCAGGACTGACAAGAGCTGAGCTCCTGTCCTCAGCATTAGACTGTGGCCAAGTGAAAGCCCAGGCACTTATTCCCATGAGTCTGGCTGTGACATTGTCCTGTCTGACACCTTGCCCAATGCATTACCTTGGATGTATGCCTGGCTAATGAGACAACAGGAGACAGACATGAGGAATGAACCTCACATGGCTAATCCTCTACCTTTCAAGTGAACAAAAAGCTCTGTCAACAGCCCTCAAACAAAAGGAAAAAATAAAAGGATGGCTTATATTTAGCTGATGCTGTGGAACGTGCAGGCTGCATGCTAATTAGCTGGAAAAAGTAACATGCTCAACCTGCAGCACGGGGAAGAAGAGAGGGTCTAAAAACAAAGATTTCATCCTAACTGTTGAGACCACAGAAAATTATTTCTGCTGGGTTGTTTGTTTGTTTCCTTGTTTTTATGGGAAACAAATCATAAGGACTTCAGTGAATAATGACAGTCTGGTAAAAATACCTGGTTTCCAAAGAGCTGTTCCCTTTAACACTTACTGTTAAATGATTGGGATTGCAGCTGGATACCTTGTTGAGTGGACAGCAGCAAGGCCATGACTTGGTGCTGTTGACTGTGGTCATACGGCACAGGCACTGGAACAGGCACAAAGCTTCCTAATCCCTTCATTTAGATCAGGGCTGTGTGTCACCACCAGGCAGAAAGAAATCCAGGTTAGCATCCTGTGTCAACCATAGAAGAAGAATCAGTCAGTGCTGTGGTAACAATGGATACTATTACCCATGTTGTTTCAAGATTCCTAAAGCAGCATATAAATGGTAAGGGATGATTCTCTGCTTTTGGTTGATTTGGCTTTTACTATGGATGAAACAGAGGTGTTCTCTGAAATGCTGTGGCATTGAGAGAAGTTCCCCAAGCAACAGTCTCACCTTAGTGCCTGAGCAGAAGGCCCACCTAAGAGGGAAAAGCTGAACAGAGCTCTTCTTGGAGTCAGTGGAAGCAGAAATGAAAATGCCTTTCTATTCCCCTGCCTAAGGGCCTTTCTATTCCCCTTAACTCAAATAATAATTCAGTTAGGTCTGGTGAAGTCAAGGTCTCTGGTTTGGTTTGGCTGAGGCTGGACTGATGGGGTCTGTTTGAATCTGGTCTGGTTTGGCCATAGCTTAGTTGTTTTTTTTTATTTCACAGGGCTTGCTTTAGTTTGATTTGCTTCAGCATCCTTCAGTAACTCACGACCAAATAGTTTTCTGCCAGGCTGACAGGTTCCACCACATGAAACCCCAATGAACACAAAATGAGAAACAAGTTATTTTCTGAGCAGACTCAAAACAATAAGAAGAAAAAACAAAAACCCCTAGGATAAATTCACATCATTGCAACCAGCCAAGCTAACAATGGGCTCAGCAGCAGCCTTGGAAAACTCAGCCTGTTCTGCTAGGAATGACAATAAGATCAGCTGCTGCTTTAATCAACAGATTGAACACAGTAGGAGGGCTCTTCCAATTTGCTTTAGGCTAACAGCTTCCAGTAACTTTTCCCCAGGGCACAGTGAAGCCTAACCCCTCTGTTCCCTGTCTGGAGGAGACAGAGGGACATCCCCTGAGGATGCCAGCATGGGACTGTGCACAGCTCAGGAGGAGAAACCCCCTGTCCCAAAGGTCAGGGGGAGACCACAGAGGACACCACAAAGTGTTGAAAAAAACAGTTTGGTTTGGCCATTCAATTCAATTCAGCAGAGCGCACCAGGGAAGAAGATCCCCAATATCTGTGATACATCACATACTCAAGTTTTGTATCACCCTATAATCCTTACCAGGTTCATGCCTCATCTCAGGTCTCCACTGTCTGGTGCTTTCCTCTGAGTCCTTTTCCCACCTGCCATGGAGGCAGGAGGCAGGAAGGAGTCTCTCCTCTGGACATTACTGAGGAAATAAATGACACAGCAACAGTTATAATAAAAACAAACCCTTAGTCCTCTTTCTTCTGCCAAAGAAATGATGCTTGAATGCACCAGCTTGAGAACTCAGATAACTCTAAAGTTTGCAGGGCTACCTTTTGCACTGTGTGAATATGAGCTGCCTCATATACATCCAGGCTTAGGAGCTCCTTGAATTGCAGTGACCTTGATGTCTGTGAGACAACAGTCCCAGCTCAATTTGAGATGTTCTGGCACTTTGTACACCGGACCAAGGTAAAGGGAATTGCAGTCTAATGAGATGCCGGTCCCAACTGGCATGCTGCTCAAGGAGGGAGCGGGCAAAGGAAGCTCTGACAGTAAAAGGCAGAGAAATTAATAGGAAGAACAACAAGGCAAAGTGACAGACCTGTTGGCTCCCCAGATAACAAAGGGGCAAGGAATGGAAATGAGAAATGGAAGGGATAACGTGATAAAGGTTAATGTAGGCGGGATGCTGCATTGAACAGATAGCACAGTTAAAACCAGGTGAGCAGCTGGTGTACTCCAGAAATCTCCATAACTGCTGAAACAAGACACACTGTAGTGCTGGAAAGGCTGCCAGGACCCCCAGGTCATGGGCTAGAAAACAAGAGCCACGGTGGGTGGGAAACTGCAGCTCTGTCTGTCACTGGGCACTCAGGTTGCCTGGGTTACACCCCTGTCAGGGCTGATCATTTGCCCAGACACAGTCTCTGCCAGATGCTCTGCCACAGAAGACAGTGGTGGGTAATGGGGCCAGACGAGAGTGGCCAGTGAGTCCAGCATGCAAGTTCACTGAATCCATCCAGAGGGATGCAGCAGAGCAGGGGCAGGGGGCAGGGTCATTGCTCAGGAGCCTGGGGTGACTGTCAGGACAGAGTGGGACTAGTGCAGAGATCACACCACCTGCACAAAGAACAGAGATTTGGAAAGAGAGACATGGGTGAGACAAGGGAAAACCACAACTGGGACAAGGGTCACACTCACCTGAGCACAGAATCCACTCTCTGCTGCCAGGTCTGGATCCCACACTCACAAAGTCTTCTTCCCCTGGGATCCTGGGCCAGTAGGGTCCAGGGGAACATTTTACACAGCAGACCCTGTCTGCAACAGTAACTGACCGTGCAAAGCCACATCTGAGCCATGATTCTCCCTGCAACCTTTCTCCTTCCCTTCACATCATCCCCTCCAGTCTGCACTTGTTGCCTGGCTCCTTTCCTGCAGAAATCATTTTCTTGAGCAAACGCAATTTACAAGAATGGCAAAGGGGGGGCTGTGGAAGGGAAGGCTATTATTGTTCTCTCTGGGTAAAGTGGGCCTCATTATAAGCTCTCTCCATGGCTGGTCAATATTGCTTCCCCAGAGGCTAAGGGACATTTCATTATTCTTCACATTACCTTGTTCATCTCCTCCACTTTTCAGGGGGTATTTATTGAACACTTTGCATAGGCAGCTTTGGAGCAGAAAAGCACACAGAAAGAATGGATGGAAAATACTCTTGACTAATATGGAGAAAAGAAGTGGGGTCTCCCAGCATTGTCCCCCCTGGGCAGTAGCTGCCACTCCGTGCTATGGGTGGTATCACCATCCTTCTCTCACACTGCTGGAGAAACCAGCTTCCTTCTCCTTCTCTGTCCTGGAGCTGCATATGGAGACAGAGGTGGCAGTGAGGATGAGGGAGCAGTCTGTTTCTGGCTCCAGTCCCAAGCCACAGAAAAAGTCTTTTGTCTACACTATAGACACACCACAAGCCCGAAGATGGGGCTGAACACAAACTCATAAAGCACCTTCTGTTCAGATTACAATAAAATGTGTTAAACTGCTGCTCACCATGATCATTTTCCAATTACATTTCAGTTTAGCTCAATTACTTTCCCATTACTGCTCAGTGAATCTTCTCCATTTTTCCTTTTAAATGGCTGCTCCGTGTTTTTTCCCCTCCTTGAGGCCAGCTCTGCTGTCTGACCCTCTGACAGAGCAGCAGAGACCAGGTCTTAAGCATCCTATGGATCTTCAGCTTGGCACTTGATCACAGAGAGGCTGGGATACCACATAGGCTGCCCCTTTGGGGTGGGAGCTTCCTTTATTCACTCTTACTTAGGTCCTGGGAACTTCCTCTTTCCCCCACTCCTGATCCCACATCCTTCCTTTCCCTGGTGTTGGATCAAAGGCCCTTGGTGCAGAACTGCCACCCATCTGGGAGGCTCACAAGCCCCAAGGGCTCAGAGCAGCTCTTCCCTTTGCAAGGCAACAACAAAGCTCAGTGGGCATTAGTCCCTCTTTCCTTTTGTTCAGTAACCCTCATCTCTCCCTGTCTTTGCACAGGCCTGAGAGACATAGGGATTTCTCTTTGTTTTGGATACATCCCTATTTAGGAGGTTAGTTACAAAAACTGTAATTCTATGGCCCTCCTAATGTTAAATGGAACAAAGGTTAATTAATGTGATTACTGCTTATGAGCTGAATTGCAGTCCTTAGTGGGATGGATGATTTCAGGCATATGGATGCAATTATTTCTCCCTCTTGGCTCATCAGGGTTCCACTTAACCCATAGTAGGGACCTAATGATACTTAATGGAATGAGGATAAAGCAGTTAAGTTACATAACTCTATGAAGTTTAGTGCTCTTAGAGCTGAGCTGATGACCACAGGGTGTTTTGGAGCAATGGACATGAAAGTGCAATAATGGTCATATTAGGTAAGATCAGAGACTCATCTCACTCAACAGCCTGTCTCCAACCAGCAGCGGGTGAGGGCAGGGCAAGCATGCCATGGGAATTCCCCAGATTACTGTCCCAGCCACCTTTGGCTTCTAGAGATCCTAAGTCACATGTGTCCTTCATGTCTTTAATAGTTCATGCTGGATTTTTCCTCCCCAGAGTTGTTTACTCACATGTGGAATGCTCCAGATGCCCCCTGCCCAGGTGTTTCACAGCTCATCAATGCCCCTGCCATGAAGTCACTTCCTCTGGTCTCTCCTGAAACAGCCACCTGCCAGTTCCCTCTGACTGCCCCGGTCCTGATGCTGGGACAGAACAACTGCTCTTTGTCCTCCTTCTCCATGGTACTCACAATTTCATAGCTCCTCACCTGTGTCTCCCAGATGGGGGAGTCCTAGCCTAGTTAATAATTTTTCACACCCAAGTCGTTCCCCACCTTTGGTCATCCTTGCTGTTCTGAGCATTTTTTAGCTCTATTATATAAAAGGCATTTGAGTTGGAGAAGCCAGAGCTGTATATCCTACTCAGCACACGGGCAATGGCATAATGATGTTCTCTACTTTGGTTTATTTTCCTTCCTACAGCTGGGTTAGCAGGAGCTTCCTCCACCTCCAAACCATCTCATTGAACTGCCATGCAACAGACTCAAAAGCATCACACCGGATTTGCAGACAAATGACCCTCTGTGGTGTGAGATACAGATGAAGAGCTTAAAGAAATGTAACAGACCCTCCTAGCACTCAGATATAAAAAGAAACTCCTGCACTCAGGTCTTCCAAATCAATTGTGTCCTCACAAACAGCTCATTTATTGATGTCAGTTCTCCATAAGATCTATAAAACAGGTGAATTCAAGCAAAAGATACCTGACTGGTGCCAAGTTACACCCAGATATAATTCTGACAATGTACACAAAGGACAGTTATAGAAAAACCTACAGGTTTTCCTTGTCCCTTTCCTCTGTACTTTAAAATCTCTGAGCAGAGAATAAGCTAAAGAAGGACTCTAAGCCTCAAAGGAATCAATATGTTAGAAGTTAGAAAAGCTAAGAAACTGTACATTCTCTCACAGTGGGCATATTTCAGCATTACAATTGCTGTCACTGGATCCAGTCATTCTAGATATACAAATATTGAAATTCCACACAGTATTTCCATGGGTTGCTGGAAAGACCATTTCCTCCAGCCATGCAGTAGAATTTCAGATGTGTTCTCTGAATTTCAATGATGACCATGCAGACAAACAAAATAATGCACATTTTTGATGGCACATTTGGCTAGAATGGCATATTAAATTTACAAGAATAAATTCAATTAGTAGAACCGTTCATTCCCCAGCATTTAACTTATTTACACTGAATAAACACATCAGACAAGCCACTCTCTAGAGATTATGCACAAATGCTTGGCAATGGGAATGTACTCCTTGGTGCATGTGAGTATAATGAGAGAAAATTAATATTTTTTTTCAAAATAGTAATTATTTTGCATTTATATCAAATGCTGCATTCAGTGATCTCAAAGCAGGTGAAGAAAGGTGAAGCAGGTGAAGATGGGTTGAAGAGTGATACAATGCTGCCTTTTTGGAATCTCGATCATTTGTTTATATAAACTTATATCTATAGCATCCCAGTATTTTACTAACTGCAGTACATAGGCTCTGAACACAGAACTCCAGCCTTCCTGCAGGCACCCTCCTTCTGCCCAAGCAAAGGCATTCTGTGATCATGGATACCACAGGAAGAGCAAGCAGATCTGCAGGCACACCCTGGCTCTTTGCTAGGGCAGAGCTCTGTGCAGGGAAACTGCTTTGGATGGTGCTGGGGAAGCAGCCGGGCTTCACTGATACAGAAGGAAGAACAATAATACCCAGAAGATTCTGCCAAGCAGTCCCAACTGAAGTTGTCTCTAAATCCAGACATCATTTTAACCTTAAAGGGCTTCGTCACAGAAAGGTAGGGTGTCCAATACAATCTTAGTGTACTTTCTTACACACAGACCTTTTTTCCTCACTGCTAACATTGATCAAGAGGCGAGATAGCCTCACACACAGCCCCTGCTATGTCAACAAGCAATGTGTTTTTGTTGGGACAATACACTCATTCTCACCTGTTTCATGACAGCCTGAAAGAGCCAGGAGCTCAACAACCTCTGCTGTCACCTTTAGACTTCTCTGAGGTCCCTTCTCATGCTTACACACCTTGCTCTCCTCCAGAGGAGCAGGAACCCCAGCAGATGCTCGTGCTGGGGCTGAACGGAGAAGGTTGTGATGCAGCTGGGGCTCTGTGAGTCACTGTTTTCATTAGGGAATGCAGATGGGAATGCTCAAACTCTTCACAAATGGCTGTCACAGCATGGCTGACTGATGCGTGGCAAGGGGGGTCACTCTGAACTTGGTAGCAGAGAATAGCTGTATTGTATCGACTGACTCTTCCCTCCCTGCTCTCCACCACCGTGCTTTTTGTTTTCAACACCACAGGCCTCCACTTTGCTTCCAGCTAATGGCTCCTCCAGCAAGTCCCTTCAACAGGCTGCTTAAAAGGCACAGTTCCACTGCAGAGGGAGGATGAGATCAAACAGGAGGGAGAGACAGGAGGGAGGATGAGGAAGGAAGGTCAGGAAGGAAAGAAGGAAGTATGAGAAAGCAGGGTGCAGAAGGCAGTGAGCGGGAGACAGAAGGAGGGATGGAAGGTTTATTTTCAGGTTGTTAACAGCATAGTCCCAAGCATACCTTCCTAAGCACACCTAGAGACACTGGGGTCTTTGATCATGAGCAGAGAGGCAAGCAGAGAAGTGCATTAGGCAAGCCAGCTGTAGTGCCAGTGGCCGGACAAAGGTTGCCTCCCAAAGAGAGGCTGGTTTTGTTCCACTAAGTCTGATGCTGATCACTCGGTTCTCGGGTTTCCCAATGACTCCCTTCACTCTTCCTCCTATGAGAAAGCTGGTCTTGTTTCTGTGCTCTCAGCCCCCCAGCAAGAAAGGGGCCCAGGGGACCCTCCTCCTTTGGGTGCCAGGAGTGTTTGAAGGGAGGACAGCCAAGGCAGAGCAAATCCATTAACTTTTCTGTTCTCTGTCTGCAGGTTCATTTACTCAATCAAGCCTTGGCCATGGCTTAGCAGAGACGCCCAGGGTCACTTTATCTTGCCTGTTTGTTTGGGCAGCCAGTCAAGCAGCTAGTAGCAGGAACAACAGGATTTTCTCTTTTGTCCATGCAGGCAAAATTAAATGAGATTTGAACTCACTGCTGGATCTGCACCAAATGAGCCCCCGGGGGCATAAGCTGTCAGGCGGTCGATGAGGGGCCGCCAGCAAGTAAGAACTTTCCCTGCCAGAGTGGCACCAGCAGCACAGCCAGAAGATCACCCCCACTCCTCCAGATTGCTAGCTGCCAGAAGGTTGCCTGGGCTGCCTGCCACAGAAGAAGCTGATTGTCTCTGTCCTCCACCTGGGTTGAGAGGGAGAGGAATGGGACACGCACCTCTGCATGCCCAGAGATGCATCTCCAGCCCATACAAGCTCACCTGCTCCCCAGCCTTCCAAGGGAACTTAGGTGTCCCTCACAAAACTCACTGGACTAAGGCTCCTCTCATGAATTCTGCTTTGGGCCAGCTTCAAGGCCATGAGGTTCTCCTTGGTCAGCTCCAGGAAGAACATTCAGCATTGTCCAGATGCAAGGTTTGCCTTGCAAAGGTGCTGGAGGTGGCTTCCAGGAGTCTGAGGCTTCCTCCTCTTGGCTGTCTGCCCTGGGAAATCCAGTCCCTGGCTGTCTCAGCAGCCAACTGATGCCTTGCTATGCTGTGCCCTGAAATCTTCAATGAAGGAGAGGTACTAAATATGGATCTGCTCTGCAGACATGACTCACACTCCAGCAGGGTCATCCTGTTCTCTGCGTGTGCTCAGGACTCGCTTTTTTTAGCCCAGTTTTCCCCTGCTACTGTCCTTCCTACCCACCCACCCTCCTGCCAGGGCTGCCTAATGTGAGCAAGAAGACAATAAAATCTGTTCTTGTTCTTAAAAGTACTACTAAAAGAACCACCTCCAGCAGGTACCCCAATTTGCAGTTTCTGCCCTTTCCCAGCCAGGCCTGGTCCAGCAGCCAGTCAATCCTTGCCTTCCTCCTGCCTGCTCTGCTGGCTCCACCTGAGGTGCAGAATGCCAGAACACCCACAGTCCCAGACTCCCCATGTGCAGGTGAGGAGTTAAGGCCTTCACAATTAGGGCTGTTCCCCTAATTTTGTAGATGGAGCACTTATGGACATGGGTTTACTGGTGTACTGGGCAATGCTAGGTTAATGGTTGGACTTGCTGATCTTAAAGGTCTTTTCCAACCTAAATGATTCTATGATTCTAACAGTCTGGACAGGCTGTATCAGCTTCTGCTAAAGACCCTTGCTCTGTAAGCCCAGTCTCATGACAGCCCCACATCTGTGAGGTTGCTCTGTGGAGCAGCTGGCTGGGAGCAGTCTCCTCCTCCAGCCTCCTGTGCTGGCTGCTGGCAGAGGGGCCTGAGGACATCTCCATCTCTGGAAGTGCTGACACAGAAATCAAAGACTGATCAAGTCGCCAGGTTTGGCAGGGAAAGGAACATGCTTTGCCAGCTTCATTGCCTGGAGAAGCAGTCCCTCCTTCCCCAGGTCTGGAGAAGGAAGGGTTGAGTGAGCAACCTGGCTGAACCCTCCCATTTTCAGGGCAGGAAGCCTGCAAGCCTCTTAAAAAAGGCTTCAGATATGTCCTGACACAAAAGACCCCTAAGCCACACTGCATGAAGAGTGCTGGGCTCTGAGGACCCTATCCTCTTTACAGGGGAGAAGTTGAGCTGGAGAGAGCAGCACTTCAGAGAGGGAGAGAGGCAGTGAGAGAACTCGTTAGGGGGAAAAATCAAAGCAGTGTGTATGCTAATGGAAGGATGAGGTGAGAAAAGACAGCATTCCAGACAGGCAGTAGGGTCCCCTCCCTCCTACTCCCTCGGGGGTTCATTACAGGCTGGTATTTCCGAAGCGGCACAGACGTCCGATCTGATGTCACTCCCTGCCACCCCGCATATCAACAAATCCCTTCCCACGGGATCCTAGTTAATTTGCTTCCCATCTATTGATCCCTGTGGCAAGTCACCATTAGTGGCTGCTCCGCCTGCCTCTTCCTTCTCGCTCTTCTCCGTGCGGTGGAGGAAGGGGAGCAGCGAGCTCATTACCGGAGAGAGGCGTTTAGGGGCGACTGGAGATGAAAGGTGCTGAATTGTTCCCTGGGCCCACTCCCCATCAGAGAGACCCTCCTTATTTATAAGGCTGGCAGCATCCCCCTGATTAGCGAATGCTTTAGGCTCCCTCTCCCCTGCACTCAGCATATTGATTAGCCTTTGTTCTCTGCTTTATGAACCCTTCAGTAATGAGCTGGGAGCTTCTAAATGCACATTGGATTTCATTTTATATCTGCCTGAACTAAGGAACCGCTGAGTGTTTATGAGGGGGAGAGTTTCAGCCCTACTGTCACCCCTTTCCCACATCACATCCCTCTCCCACTCCACCTTGGATCTTCTTGGGCAGGTTTGTGCCTTCACCCACTCTGGTCTCTTCCTTACCCCACACTGTTCTCTCCCAGGCTGAACCAGACAGGGCTGTGGAGGGCACCAGGGAATACCACAGCTTTCTCCCTAGGCACAGGTGACACCTTTCTGCTCTCCCTGGCTGGTCCTCTGAGGTGTCTGCCCATTGGTGTTAGATGTCTGTGGTTGCATCTGTGGGATGTTCTTTCACCTCCTGTCCATGGCTCTGTGAGGTACCAGCAGCAGCCCCATCCTCTGCCCCATCCCTGATAGTGGAAGGAAGGAGAAGGCACCAGTCCCAAGGAGAGAGATGGAGAGGTGTCTTATGGCAGGCAATTTTCTAACCAGCTGACAGAAGCAAAGCAGATAGGACATGTGTCTAAGGGAGGGTCCTTTCAGTGACACACACAGTGCTCCCATGGGTATGGCAGGAGAAGTCTGGGGAGTAATGCCAGAGCTTGGCCACAAACCACAGCAGATCATACCCTGGCAGTTGATCCTTTTGCTGTCACTTACAAAAAATATTATTATTTCCCCACTCTGCAAGTCTCTCCCATTATTTTGAATGCTAACAGGATTCACTGAAAAGGCAGATGGCTGGCATTCCCCCAGGAGCAAAAGAGGCTGAGTTGTCTGATATATATTGCATGTTCAGTTCCATTTGCTCAGCTGTAGATCTGCCCATCCTGGACTGTACTAGGCCATCCATCCTCTTACTATCAGACACATGGTTTGCTCCTAAAAATTTGACAAAACTGACTCAGAGCATTATGGCCCAAGGTGCTCCTTCCACTGGGTATATCCTCCACTTTCAGACTGCAGAACCTCTGATTCCTTTCCTCACTACAGTTTGATTTATGAAGTTGTAAGGTTTCTTTTCAATGTCACTGAAGTGCCTATTTCAGGGTCATTTTGATTGCAGATTTTCCAGTTTGTGAGTGTTCAAGTGTCCCTCACGGAGCTCACAGCAGCCTCTGGTACAAGGGAACCTCCCCTGCGCACAGATGCATCTCTGTTGTTCGAGCTGAGAGTGACTCTTTCCGCAGAAAGTCAGTAGAAATCTATTAGAGCTCCTTGAGCTGGCTATTGCAGGGAAACTATCACTAATGTATTGCTTTTTCTGGCAATGCTCTGATGTATTGCTTTTGCTTGCAGTTCACTGGGTCTTTCCAGGGAGCCACAAGCCTAAACTAACACTGGAGATGTGTTGTTCAGACACACTGTACTGTTACCTGCACCCTTTATTCAGAAAGCAGGAGAGTAAAAACAATAGGTTTGATGTAGAGTTCTCAGAACAGTGAAGCAATAACAAAAGCAGGACTCCCCAGCCTCCATGTTGCTATAAAAGTGGGAATCTGATTTGTATAATTTAAAATGGAAAAAGTTAAAGACTTACAGCACTTTCAGATATGTCTTGGGGCTCTTGTCTGTGAGACCATTTCTGTGGTGTGAACAGCATCCCTGTCAGCCAGCAGTATCCCACCACCTAATCTGGAGTCTCTTCTAGTGCAATGGGCCCCAGTTTGGCTGAATCCTGTTTGATCCTAATATTCATTGTAAACCTTCTGCATTCCAGGCATCAGGGACCTTCACCTTCATACATCTTGCTCAAATGCTGCAGGACAGAGCACGTGGCAAACAGCAGAAATCCCACCCAAAGGGACAGGAATATCCACAGTCATGACACACTTTTCCCCACCAGCTGCAATATACCCAGCACAAACGAAAAGCAGAGGCATTTCATCCAGGTATTTTTTCCCAGATTTCACCTACCTTCATTACTTATGTGGCAAGACAAAATTCCAAAGAATTTTCACAGAGCAGAGCTCATTCTTTGGTTCTGCTGTCTTAAAAAACCCCACTGTGGAAGTAGCTGGAGTAATTTTTTCCTCCAGGGATGCAACTACCTGCTGCTCTCACTGAAGAAGGAAACTTGCACTATCCTCTGCACCATGCATACACACTGATGCGATGCTCACATCCTCAGTTGAATCCTCAAGTTGGCTCTGGGACAGGAATGTAGCAGGAGAACCCAGAAGCCACAGGTAGCACTGGGGAACCAGTAACAGGTACTTCTAGCCTGTTACAAGGTACCCCTCTGGATCAGTACTGATTTGTGCACCCTAGATCAGCTACAAGTCGGGTGTTGACTTCAAGGAGTCCTGAGGATTGTCACAAAAATTTCAGTGTTTGCAGGGACTCTCCCTCAAATCAATATCTGATTATTCATGCTTGGGAAGCACAGTATAGCTTACATCACTACAAAAGCAAACACAAGCCAATGCAGAAATCACTCTGTAGCTAAGACAGAAGACTAACAAGAAGTTATTTATCTGATGACATAGCTGCTCTAGGCTTACTGATGACGCTCAAATCCTATTAGGACTCCCAATTCCCACTGAAACACAAAGAGAAAATCTGACTGGAAGAAGTTTTGTTGATCAGCAGAAAACAGTCTTGTGAAGGCTTTCTACTAGATCAGCAATGCCCAAGGGACCTCATGAAGACTGATTCTCCAGAGACAGAAATACGAAGCTAGAGACCTCATTTGGGGATTTTTCATTTTCCTATATGGAAATAGATTAGATTCTTTCAATGCCAATTAATTTAAAGCTGGGACAGAAATTGCCATCCATCTGCAGCAGAACTAGAGAAATCTCATCCAAGGACTTGTACCAGGAAGCCAGAGAACTGACTTGTGGTTCTCTTCAATGAAGTTGCCTGTGTTTTTTCTATTTCTCAAAGATTCAAAAAGTCATAAAAACAGCTGACACCGAAATTTTCCATTTTAGTGCATACAACAAAAGGAAGGGGTATGTTTGTGCATACGATCCACAGATAACCCAAAGCATACTGATGCTCTTCAGAGGGGTTCTGACTGGAAGCCAATAGCATTTTTACGAAAGGTTGTATCTCCTGAGACTTCAAAAAACTTGCTACATTCCCTCAAGGATAAGTCCTGCCCTAGAAGCTGCAGCAAGGTCTCTGGAATAAACTGCACCAAAGAAACACTGTAATTTGTCAGTGCCTTCATTTCTGTCTGTAGCCTGTCCTGCTGCAGCATCCCAATCCATCCACTCACATATCTGGTCACATTCAGGCAGCAAAAAGACTACAGAAGTTCCAGGGGACCTTCAGGGCTGACTTTGTGAGAAAATAAGTTTGTTCTCTATATATCCATTTAATTTTCTTTGCAAACAAGAGACACAGGCACTTCTGGCCACTGCCCTTTCTGCAGCAGCAGCTGACAGCAGCATGTTTCACCTGAAGTCTGTGACTTTGTCCTTCCTAAGAATGCTTCAGAGTTGTCACCATCGGGCAAGCCAAAGACTAAAAATATGTTGGGTGGGAAGAGAGAAGTAGCTCAACTGCTGTAAGACAGTTGAAGGGGAAGAGCAGAGAAATACCTTTTCTTCACCAGAAATGACCCTGTTCCCAGCAGTCCCATCTAGAAAGACTCTAGCAGCCAGCTCAAGTGCTCCAAGCCCAGCCAGCACTTGATCCACATCATCGCCTTCAGGGTAGAGAGGCTTAGCTCAGGAGTCTGAGTTGAAACCTGCTGCAGTGTCTGGGTAGACATATCATCCTCCCTGGTCAGCCTCGAGCCAAAATTAGGAGGTGCTAATCCTGAAGTGAAAAGCAAACAGCACTGAGACTGCCCTTGCATTGCCTTGGAGATGTCAAACAAACACTGCCAGCATCTTTTGGGACTGTTTCCCACCTGGTACAACCTGTGAGAGAAAGCAGGACATGGATCCAGGAACATCTGAAAAATAAGAGATAGTAAAGGGATAGACGAATAGGATAAGATTAGATCATAAATTGGATTGGGGTAACACAGAGGTATCCTGAGTGCTATAAAATGCCACAAAAGGGGAAGCAGCCACATAAAATGTATTGGCAGTGTAAAAATCAAAGTTGGGAGCTAGTGGCTGTGATCTTTTTTAATCTATTGATTAAACTAGTGATCCTTTCCAGCTCTAAATGCTACTAATCCATTGTCCTGGGAATAAACTTGGAGCCGGGAAGGAGTAAGTTGCCCTCTTAGGAACATTTTTCAAAGTTTCATCATGCTTTTGAACTTTCTCATAAAGAAAAGGGGAAAAAAAAAAAAAAAGAAAAAAGATCACAGCAAAGGTGACACTCCTCTAATAACCAGAGAATCAAACTATATGTAGGGGAGAAGTGCATCCCAAGTTTAGTTAATACCCAGCTGCCAGCTTAGGAAATACTGACTGAGCCCTTGCAGTCTCTCCTAGTGGAGCTGATCCACATGGTAACAAGCAGGAGAGACCCAAGTCACGTAATACACATACAGAGGCAGAGATACAGATAACCTGGTGAGACAGACTTCACTTACTGAGGCAACTTGGAGGAGCCAGCTATTATTGTAGGTAGAGCTGTCACATGTAGGTGGCACCTGTGTGGATTTGTTATTTAATGTATCACAGCGGCTCTTCAGAGCCACATTCACCAGCACAGAAGAGGTGCCTACCTTCACTGTGGTACCTGGTCCTTTCTACAGACTGTACCTGGAGCAAGGCTTGGGCAGTGGAGGACCAGAGTTAGGCTGAACCCAGCCACTCCAGATGTAACATCTGCAACAGCAAAGACGTTATGAGAATTAAGGAGACTGGACTCAGCCAGGAGCGGGACCAGGGCTCCTTTCACTGGAACTGAGTCTCCATCCAGGCACACTGGGATCATCCATGTGGATGTCAATGTTGCTAGACCCTTCCCAATGACAATGTGCAGACGTTGACCAGCATGAGCAGTCCATTTTTGCCTCCTCCTTTTTGCCTCTGAATCATACCCTACAAAAAAAGATTTTTTTTTCTTTCTCCCTCCACTTGCTCTTGTTGAAGTCTCGAATCACCCCAGCTTCCTCCCTCCACTCATGCCTGGGCCAATTTAGAGTGTTAATTAGTGATTAATTAGCAGCACAAATCCCATTCGAAGCCTCAGAGCCACTATGATGAATTCCTATGAGGGACCTGACAAATCTTATGTTAATATCTTCCTTTTCTTCATCAAGCAATTACTTCTCACTTCATTTGTCTGCAAAGGCTGAGCCCATACCCTCAGCTCTGGTGCTGGCATGTGCAGTTCGACTTTGTCAATTAATTATTGAATGGCTTAGTTCATGCTGTTAGACTATGGAAAAAAAAAGAAAGAAAGAAAAAAGTGAAAGCACCTCCTTAATTATTAAATTTCAACATGTTGGGCATTAGACCTCTTAGAGGAAACGCTGACACCAGCCTTTCCCCTCCTAAAACTTCCTGCCATCACTCCTGCAGCTGGCTGTTCTAATCATGGTGGCACTTCATCTCACCATGCAGAGACTGCAATGAGACCAGCCCTGATCCAAAGACTGATGAAGTTAAGGAAAAGGTTTATGTCATCTTCAGAGGGACTTGAGTGCTTCACAAAGACTTACTTGCTCTCAGGACATCAGTGCTTTGGGAATCTACCACCTTTCTGATATGAAACATTAGGAGGCTAACTAGGGTAGTTGAGAACAAAGATCCTCCTCCATCCGGGTGTTTCACAGATGTTCAGGGCACAAGAAACTTTTGATAATCTTTGCCCTTCCTAATAGCCTGGTTTGTCAATCTGCAGTCAATGACCCTTGAATTAAGTCCGAAAATGTGATGGTTAGGCTTTTTTTCTTGATCAGAGGTGAGTCCCAACCTTAGTTCTAACTGTCCATATCCAAAGGGAAAGTTAAGTCTTTCTTCCCTGCCCAAGTTGCCAAGGGGAGGATTCAGTGCCAAGCAGCTCCCTGCTCACAAATCAGAGAACCCGGCTCCTGGCACTTGTCCCTTGGGCACGTTTGTTCCAAAAGGTGAGCTCTTGGCTTGTGACTTGCTGAGCTTGAAAAGAACAAGGGTTTGAAGCAGATGTTTTGCTTTTGCCTGTCAGCTCTGCTCAGCATCCCACTGGAGAGCTGTGGGCAGAGGTCTGACTCACTCCACATGAGCATCCTAACAGCTGACCCATCTCTTAGTGCTCTCCAGCTGACTGCCAGGATGACTGGTAGCTTCAAGTGACAGGCTGCCCCAGGAGACCCAGTGATAGTGCCCTATCCTACAATCTCTTTTCCTGGCTTCCTCCAGGGTCAGCAAAAGCAAAATCTCTCCTGGCAACAGGAACAGCCTATGTACCTCCTACTGAGCCCCCTCTCTGGTTTCACCCCATCTCCCCAGAGCATTTGACAGGAGAAGGCATCTCAGGACCCATGGCCACCGTGGTCTTGCATGCCCACCACTCCTTAGCAACAGTGACACCTACACCAAAGCCTCAAGAGTAGGGCAGTTGCTAGCATTTGCTCAGTCTCAGCCCAGCTGCCAGGATTGCTATGCTGCATCCATTTTTTAATGGGGAATCAGACTATACAAGCTGTTAGGAGGCCTTCCTGATCCAGCTAAATTCAAGTTTAGAAGGCAGCACTTAGGTTCAGAGTAAGGGACTAATATCAGGAAAGGGGGGGTGGGGATACCTCCAGCCTGGCCCTGGCTGCAGGTATCCCCACAGCCATGCAAGTCCCTGAAGGGTGCAGACAGCAGTGTGGCCCAGGTCATCCAGCACTGCAGTGAGACCCACACTGCACTTCAGGGTGCCAAAACAGCTACATCATTTGAGTGCAGAGACTCAAAAAAGCAGGAGGACTGTGTGTGGGAAGAGAGAGGTGAAAAGGAGCAGAGGCAGCCTGGCCTTCAGAAAAGCCTTTCTCGCTTTCCTCCATGACGGATTAAAGACTCCAGAGCTGTCTGCCTGACAGTAGGCAAGGAGCATCTGGTGCACAGGCACCAGAGGCTGAAGGGGTTGCTTTGGATGCTACGGCTGGGACTTGCTGAGCCTTTTCTTTCACTGACATCCAGTCTGGAGCAATAAAAATGCCCCTCTGTTCACTCCAGCTGACTTGCAAACCACAGCCCAGCACATCAGAGAGAAGCGAGCAATTAAAGAGACAAAGTGCTGAAAAATACATAACAAAAGCCCTACAAATGGGTACTAGGAGCCTGGCTAACAAAGGCAACGCATGTTAATGACGAACATAGTTCTGTTAATTTTTAATAGTCCATAACAGAAGCGATGGAGAAACAAGAGTGTGTCAGACAGGAAACTCTTCTTTTTTTCACAGCGCCCTCCTCATCGGGGATGACAGCTTGCCCCCTCCATTCCCTCTGTAGAATGTCTTCACATCTCTGACCCAAGAAGCTTTCAAGGGAGGCACTGCACAGGGGCTTTTTAAGTTTTACATATGAGCTCTCTGCAAGCAGAAATACAGCCCAAGAGTTCTGAGGAAAACTCAGGATGCTTTCAGGAAGTTTAAGCTCAAAGACTTCGTGGTCAGCGTTAAGGTGTGTGTGCCATGAAGCTTCCTTGGGCCCCTTGCCCCCTTGTCTCACTGCGTGAGAGATATTGCAGCCATGCATATGCTGACATACCAGAGCCAGGGACGCGCATGTTGGCTCCCAGCTGGGCATGTACATGCGTATATCCCTGAGTTTGCATCAGCACATCCCTGCATTTGCATCACCCATTTCTTGGCATCCACCACTACATTACCTTGCATGCATACACTAGAGCGGCACAGCCCCTTGCTCACAACCCCTGCCCTTCACAGACAGCAGCCAAGTCCCTGCACTTTGCTGGGCTGGGAAAGGAGGGACAGAGTGACTCTGAAGACATGCAGTGCTTTGCACAGGTCCACAGCTTCTCTCTGAAACTTCCCTTCATTCCTCCACTCTTCCCTGCTCTGTCATTGCTGTCTTTTCTGTGACAGATAATGAGGCTCCTAACCCTGACTCTTAACTTGCACACTGAAGCCCCCACATGAAAATCCCAGACAAGCTGAAGAAAACTGAGCTCATTGATTTTGGGCTGAATCCTGCACCTCTCTGCTGGAGGGTGGGTGGTAGAGGGGTGTCCTCCACTGCTGAGTAACATGAACAAGTCTGCCTCCCCACACAACGCAGTTCACTCTGCTTACAGCACCACTGAGAGTCCCACACACCTATATCCACCCCACAGCAACACCCTGATGACATGCAGAAGAGCAGGGACATGGCAAAATGTGAATGGGGCAAGGGGTGGGCAGCTGGGCATGGGTCTGGACTGTAAGGATGGACCAAAAGTTGAACTTGGCAGTGGGACAACCACACACTGGAGAGCCATAAAACTTGGGATGGTCATCAAGCCACTTACTCAGGTCAAGGAGTGTGGCATGGTCATCGCAGCCAGCCCCCCAGGAACAGACAGTCCCAGAGAGAGCCCATCACCCTGGCATGATGGTGTAAAGCAATCACAGGCCACTCACACAGCAGCCTGTGGACCCACATGAGCTGGTGAAGCCCAGAGGAGCCTCAATACCTATTGATGTACCCAGTGTGTTTTTCCCAGCTCTCATCAGGTACCTAAGCCTCCAGGAGCATAAGGTCCATCAGGCAGTGTGGTCATCCCAACTCCACCATGGGAGAAACTGGCACTGCAGATTCCAGCCGAGGGTGCTGCCATGGGGACAGGAGAGGGAGAGGATGCATCTTCCCAGGAGCTGCAGCCTGGTGAGATGCTACGGAAAGGACTGTCAAAAACTAATTTAAAAATGTAGCGCTCTGCTTGATTTCATGTCTGAACATGTCGCTTAACAGCAATTTAGTCATTCCCTCTCGCTTTTTGCTGAGGCACTGACACTTTTTTAATAAAACTACGTACAGAGGCTTCAGGCACTTTATTAAGTGCACAGCAAGGGTCCCGGCACCCATGGCTCTGCCCCCCATGCTCGCTGTTAGTGTAATGAGAGCTTTCAGGAGCGCAGAAGCAGGCTGAGCACCTTCCCTAGCTCCAGCTGAACCCTCCCAATGTGATTGCCAGAGCACATGCTTGGCTTCCTCTAGAAATCACATCTTCAACTGGTGCCCAGGGGTGAGCTCTGCCTAGGTGAAAGGCATTCAGCAAACCCAATCTGCCATCAAGCTTATATAATTATTAGAAAATAATTGTTTTTCTTTTTTTCATTTATTTTTTGGTCCTTTTTTCTTTTTCTTTTTTTGTGTCCCCAAGCCATGTTTTGATGAAGAAGCTGCTGCTGCCATGGTTACGGTCCCAGCGACACCCAGGTCTCCAGAGGGTGCTGATCCTTGGGAGCCTGTATGCCATGCTGACCTCTTCCTGGGGGACAGGTCAGCCTGGTGCAATCTCCAGTGGATAACTTTTCTTGCCACCTCTGCATTGGAACTCTGTATCTGCAGACTTGCTGGCTTTGAGCTGCACGCAGCCCTGTTGCACAGAAGCACCCAACACCTCCCACTCCGAGGTGAGCCCTGCACCCAAGGGAAGCAGCAGTACTACTGCTGGCAGCCAGCACAAGTGGGTCCGGCTAATGCTGGGGCTGCCCGTCAGGAGACGAGCCCCAAGCTGACATGCTGTGCAGGGCCATCACTGGGCTGGAGCTGCACAGGAACCTTCCAGTGCCTTGGGGTTCATTTAATAGGCTGCTTATCTCTCCCTCGCCCATATATGTCTCTCTACTTACTCTTTCTAAGAGGAAAAGCCAGCCAGGGACCAAGGAGGCATCACTGCACATCAGCTGATGTCATCTGAAGGCCTTTTCTTGAAGGGAAAAAATTACTGCTCTTTCTTTATAGTCATCCAGTAGCATGGTTGAGGTTCTATCTGGCTTTTTAGGGGCTCAGGCTCATACTGAGTGCAGGTGAAGTTCTCTGTGTCATTCCACTGGTAGCCCAAGGCACAGTCTGACCTGGGGCTGCATAATCATCCTCCATGCACTTCTTCCACTGGTCCTGAAGAGATCTAAGCTCAGTTCCTCAATTCCTATGATATGTCAATTATCCTGAAAATTCTGGCCTGATTCCAAACCAGGACTCTCAAGGAAAGTCCTCTTTTCCCCTCAGCCTCCCGGGCCCATATCTACACCACAAACAGCCCAGCTAAGTCTGCAACCAGCCTCTGGATGCTCTTTGCACTCTTGCAGCTTTGTCCATGCTTTAACAAACCCCTGCCCTGGTCCTGCGTGCCTGACTGCACCCCGCTCTTCTCAAGGATGCTAGCTTTAGGGTAGCAGGAATATTTTCCTTGCCCAGGTCATAACAGGTAAGGGGTTAAGCCCAGGACAAGCAGACTGGTATCTCCCCCAGCTGACTCCCACTACCAGCAGTGCCCCTGGACTCTGGGATATACCACTGTTCTGTGTGCCAAAGCAATGGGCAGCTGTCTGAGGCTCCCTCCTTGCAGGGATGGGGAGTAACTATGGTAACTGTCTCCGGCTGCATCCCAGCTCCATCTTTGCCTCTCCTCAATACTGCTTGTGTTTATCTTCGGTGCTCCATTCACAGCTTACTTCTTCTTTCTCATGACAAAGGCAGAAAGCAAGGTCTTGCAACAGCCCCCAGCCTCCTTTCCTACAGCCAGCGTTAACCACAGACAAGCAGATCTCCGCAGGTAAGGCACTACCTCACCCAACACCTCCCATGCTCATCACCTGAGAGTCCCCGTCGGTTCAGAGCAGAGACAGTTAATCACCAAAGCACAAAATGAGTGTCTGAAACCTGGCAGGAGCCTGGAGGTGCCAGCAGGCATCAGCAAGCTCCACAGAAGAGGCATGCTGCAAAGGCTGGTGGCGCGGCACACTCACGGCTAGCTTGTGGACACACAGCAGACTGGGTTGTTTCCAGAGTTACCTAATAAAGCAATATAGGGGCCATCCTTAATCCCTGCATGACTTAATCCCTCAGATGTAGAACAGGGTGACTGAGCATCCTCCTTGCACCTACATGTTCATCAAAACCTTCCAGGCACAGCCACTGCTCCATGCTGCAGCTCCTGGTACCAAAATTTGTGCTCCAGTCTCAGCTGTGACTGCTCAGGTAAAAATTTTCAAAAGCATCTAAATGACTAGGACATGGAAATCAGATTTGGGAGACACTTCTGAGAATGGATCTTGGGCTGCTGACACTTTTGAAATGTTCCCCACAATAATTTTAGAATGTCTAAACTACCAATTAGTGCTTGATTAACAATGGTAAATAGGAGCCTTGTGTTCTGCTATCTCCCTTGCTGTTTCAGCTATTAATGACAACTACGCTACCAGCTGCCAGGGGAAACATTTAATATGGGAAGCCATGATTTCTTTTTCCTTTTGTGTTCTAAAAAAAAAAAAAGATGACATTTCTTTTCCCTTCTTTCTCTCTGCTTTTTCCCCCCTTTGCTTTGTCATTCCAAGCAGCATATCTGACACCAGCTGAAAACATCTGGAGTGGTTCTGATAGGAGCAGAGCCAGCTACCTTTTCATATTTCTTTGGGACTGGGAGATATATATCAGATGAGAGTGTCTCTCCTCACTAATAATATGTTATCTGAATAAATAACTGGTGGTGGCTTAGACCTGGCTGAAGCATTTGCACTCTGCCGTCTTTTGCAGGATTTGATTTACAATGTCTTCTCTTGCTTCACACTGATTCTTATTTTACTTTAGGGGTTTTTTTATTCAATCATTTCTTTTCTGCTCCTCCTCTCCCTCCCCTCTCCTCTCCTTCTCAGGCATTCAATCACAGCTGCCTGCAAGGGCAGTTGCAACCCAGCTTTTCACCTGTTTGTACTGCAAATGGAGGAAACTTGAGAAGCAACAGTGGAAATATTTTCTTTCTAGTTCCTGCCCAGATCCATCCTGAGAATCAGGACTTGCTTGAGAGGCATGGTTTGGACCTGAGTCTGCTGGCATGGGGGGACGTAGGGTAAGATCTGGCCATGCCCAGGCACACAGAGGTGACAGGGAGACGCAATGTTGTTATCCACGGGTATTAGGAGTGCAAGCATTGCAGTCCTTGTGGGACTTGCTTTCCTCTGCCCTCCGCTCCCCACCCCCCATCAAGGGTGCTTCTGCCCATGACAGGAACCCTTTTTGGTGTCACAGGGGACCACAGACACCCAGTGCCAACCCCCAAAGGAGTTGCCTTCCTCCCCACTGCACCCAAAGCACAGCTGCCACCCCTCCCCATGAGCCGAACAAAGCTACCCAGCATGCAGCTAGCAGGAGGCTGAGCTACACAAGCACAGAGCCCCAGAGGCATTCCCATATGTCTCTGGACCACCAAGGTTTCCCATCACAGCTCCCTTCCCTCTCTCATCAGAACCATTCAGTCACCTCTGTGTGGACATCCCTGCCATGCACAGATCATCCCTTCTTCCCACGACAAAAGTCAATGCTGTTGTTTTCAGCTGTCAGAAGCAGAGGACTGTCATGAATCCTTCCTCTCAAGACATCTAGGGATGCTGCAAAACTACAGAGGCACCTGATTCCATCAGGGCATCACTGGCTGGGTGCTGTTGAGGGAAGAACACACCTTGGGATTCCAAGGGCATTTCTGGGAGCAGGAGTAGTTTCAGGCAAAGAGGAGAGCAAGTTATGTGACAGTGATGAAATGGGAAACCAGCTGCTTTTAAGGCCTTTCATCCATCATCCTTGTGAGCCTGTGACAGTGACAAGAGGGAGGGTGGGATGAAGGAAGAACTGAGAAAGACGCATCCCGAAGGGAGTTCGCTTTGAAGGCTTGGCATAGGTTAAAAATAAACAGCTCTTCTCATGTGTCTCTGCACCCCGATCCATTCCTGTCTGTACAAATAACCTGTGAGAGTGACACTTCCAGTGTCAGGTCTCTGTGTGGGTCAGTGACAGCAGGGAGTGGGGTCTAACAGACTGTCCAAGTCACCTCACAGATCTCCGCCCCTTCTAAGGCATTGCCTTTCCTCACACAGATCCTCCAAATCTCCATACAGGGAGTCTCTTCCACTGCACATACCAGGCCTCAGCCCCACAGGGCAGATTCACACCACAGCAAAACAAACCCCACCACAACCTCTGTTGGGAAGCAGACCCCCTTGAGAGGATCAGCTGGGAGCTCTGAGGGCCCTGGCAGCTTAGGTTGTTCCTCCTCCCCACCAGGACCTCTGGAGTGTATGGCTAGTGCCATACTGGAAGAGGAGTTTGTTCCTCTTGCACTATATGTCTTCCCAGAGGTGGGGCATTTTCCTCCAGGACCACTACATTTTTTGATTGTTGGTGAGAAATGTAGGTACAATGAGCTTCTGCCTTTCACTACAGAAAAGAAAGTGTGTCTCCAAGCCTGGAAATGCAGCCACTCTTAGTTTCTTCCAGCTGTTCAGAAGTGGGAGTCCACTGTGGACAAAACTGTCTTCTGAGGATCAGAGCATCAAGGACACCCCCACCACACTGTGTAGGGAAAACCCTGCAGGGAAGTACCCTGCAGCAGGAAAGCTGTAGCCATGGGTCATTGGCTGAGATCCTATTTGTTGCCCTTTAAAAACCTTTTGCTGGACTAACTGGAGATTTGAGTGTGGAAATACATTGTGTCACCTGGCAGAGGAAAGTGAAAAGCAAGGCAAGGGGCATGTTTCACGCCAGTGAAGGGTTTCAGATGAAAAGCAACCATGGAATTGTCATGCAACTACTTGTTTGCGTTATTTTGGACTCAGATGTTTGCAAATTCTGTTCTAAATTGATTTCTCTCTTTTTTTCAGACCATGTGTGATAAATGTGTTAATTTTGCATTCAGCTCTGGGAAGTGAGAGGGGCCTGAGAGGAAGAGCAGCTGAGAGAAGGGACTCTGCTTGCCTGGAATGTGGTTTAGGGAGCAGCCAGATCCCTGTGAACACAGGGGGCACTTACAAGTGACTCATCACCACCATGCCCTCCCCAGAGCCTCCCCCAATGCCACTGCTGTGCTTCTTGAGGACACTAACAAGTCCAGCCTTACAGCCCCCAGGGAAAGAGGTTACCCTCCCTGCACTGCCTGCAGGGGACAGAGAGAAGACTTAGATGGAGGAAATCACTTTCAAAAGGACATGCAATCTATGTGCAGCAGAGCATGTAAAATCTTGCTCTGCTCTGGTGCACCCCCCTGTGCCCCCCAAGCAGGCCAATCTTCACCTCACCGTGGGCTCCAGCTGGCTGTGTCCACACTGTCGGTGGGCCAGCCTCAAGGGTCAGGTGCAGCCAGGGAGTTTGGGTGCAGAGCTAAGCCCTGAGCTATCACAATGGCATGGATCTACCCAGTGCTCTCACCTGTGCTTGAAGTGTTCCGCTGTCGAGTGAACCTCCAAATCAACAGCACCCCACTGCTCCTTATCCACCCAGCATCACAAGAATAGAAACAAATGCTCAGCATCCACATCTCTTAAAGCAGTTGAACCCACTATGTGGAGCTATCCTGGAGGTCTGCATAAGCCCTGTCGGATCCTAGGACCTCCAACCACATGAAGTACACACCACGACCCCTCCTAAACAACACAGGTCTCCATAAAGCTTCTGCAATCCTTGCTGCTCCTGCTTTTTTTGCACATTCCATGCCAGGCACCAAAGCAGGGACCATGACAAGTGCTGTGTGCTGTCCAGCTGAAAGCATATCTAAAGCCACCCAGTCCCTTCAGAAAAAAAAAAATTATAAGGACCCTTGAGAATGAGAAGGCTGAAATAAGGCAGACAACTCTGCAATGGCTTATTTATTAGAAGACATTCACCAGGGAAGCAGTGTCTCAGGATGTGCCACAGAGACTATTAGCGGCAAGGACAGCACTGCAGTTGCAGCAGTTGAATATCAGCATGATCAGTGTGGCAGGAGCAGGAGTGTATTTTAGGGGTGGTCCTGAACAGGAGAAGGGGACAATTTTCAGGGTCACTGTTTCCCACTGAAAGATTCTTCTTTGGGTTGAGCAAACTAAGTAATGCATCACTGCAAAAATCAGAGAATTATTTCAACTGAGGGGAAGAAAACGGGGAAGTTAAAAAAGCTCCAATTCAACATTTTCTGAATTAGCTGGCTTAGCTTCTTGAAATAGTAATTTATTTTTACAGATTTCTAATAGCCCATTAGATCTTTTTTTTTTTTTTAGATCCATAAGCAGAACATTTGCTTTCAAAATGAGTAATTTACTCAACACATGTTGATTTTTCTGCTTTTCATTTCAGCAGGAAACTGAAAAATAATTAATTTCCCAAGGACCCCCAGTTGGGGGCTTGTTTTGTTTCTCGGTTTGTTTTTTGGGGTTTTTTTTTAATGCTGCTTTTCCTGTGGCAAACTAAAGCAGTGCTTATTTGCACAGCTATAGTCAAATGTCACATCCTTCAAAAATCTCAGCTGGCCAGGTTAAGAGCCAGAGACTGCACAGCTGCCAGTGCAAGTGGCACACTCTCCCAAGAAACACAAAAGCCCAGGCTGCTCATTGTCTTAGCTAATTGCTTGACAAAAGACAGCAGGTCTTTTATTTACCATTTTGCCGTGGAGTGAGGTTTGCAGTGAGGAAAATGCTGTCCCCTTCACTAGAACATTTGTAGAGTATCCCACAGGATCGCAGAGGTCAGGGACCAGGGGCCAGGGCAGAGCAGGACAAGCATATACAAAACTTGCTCTTCTTTCCTTTCCACACAGTTTCAACACAGGAGGCTTGCTGAAACAGGGGTAGTTTTGTCATGCTCAGTGACTAGCTCTGGGTTTTCTGGTTTTGGACTTAATGGAAACTTTAGCATAACACCCTGCAGCAAAGATTCAGGCAGAGTAATTATCTCTTTTGGGAAACGATGCTTCTTTTTCCTTCTTTCGAGCCCAGCTCCCACTAGCTTTATTTGATGCTGCTTGCTCTTGAATTGGAGGATAGAGGGAACAAGACAAAATCCGGTGGCGCTGTTGTTCCTCCAGAGATTTTTGGAAATTCTGTGGCCTGATTCCCAGACCTGAAAAGCTTTTTCTGGGATACCTGGCTGGGATAAGGGAGATCTTACCTGCAACAGAACAAGGTGAAATCTGCATCTGGAAGACCAAAACTTAGGCAGGGAAGCCTGTCAGCAAGTCTGAGCAGTAGGAAGGAAGACACTTCTTTCTTGACTGTTTTTGTTTTGTGTAAGGGTGGCAGGAGGCAAAAGGTATAGCTTGAGGAGCAAGCTCTGTCTGGTGATCAAGAGAGAACTGTTATGAGAAGAGCTGGTTATGAAATGTTGCCACCAATAAGTAGCAGAGTCAAGACAGCTATAATCAGGTAACAATTCAGTGTGGAGATCTCCAAAGTCACCCAGTCCTACCTTCTGTGAATATCTCCAGGACAGACATCTCACAGAGTCTCCAGGCACATTTTCCAGTGCATGACTACTCCTGCAGGGAAGATCTTTTTTCCATTTATGCCTGATTAAAATTTTCATGGAAGTTGCTTTAGTCCCTTGTCCTTTGCATGCATCTCTGAGAACAACTCAGCTCCATCCTATTTGAAACAGCTCTTTCGACAGCTGAAGATAGCAAAGAGTTCCCCAAACTGGACCCAGTAGTCCAGACCTGGTCTCACAAGTGCCAAACAGAGGGGACTGCTGATTGAAGACAGCATGCTTTCCCTGGGTTTGCAAATATTATCTTTGTGCTTACATGGGCTTTCCATCACGATTATTGCAGGTATCAGTGCAGGCTCTGCCAGCCAGCTTTGCCTCCCTGTCTTCTGATCCCAGCACCAGCCAGCTGTAATCCAGAAGCCATGTAGCCAGTTTATCAAGGTGTGACACTTAAATTCCTAAGCCATACTGAGGAGACGGGGCAGGACAGGTGCAGCTCAGCACTCTGCTAGCAGGGGTTAACTGCAGGGGAGGGCTGACTCACTGTAACCAAGAGGGGAGAACTGGCAGTCTGCGCTCTCCTCCATCCACAAGACACTGTGCAGACACCTCTGTCTGGTGGATGTGCAATGGGATAAAGATTTTATCCCACCTGACACAGGCCTCTCACCCACTCAGTGGTGGAGATCAGAACATAATGCAAGAATGGAGTTTCTGACAGGGAAAGTGGGTGTTTTAATGAATCATTTGAGATGCAGAGCCATGAATGTCCAGACATTCATTCTTGGAGATGTTTTAATAAATAACAGTGAAGATAACAATTTAAACATTGTGAGCAGGAAATGCATTATTGAACATGCATAACACAGTACAAACTTAGAGCCCTTTCAAAGCCTTCAAAAGACAGCCAGGCAAAATTCAAATGAATAGAAGCAGACAGGCACATTTGTGCTTTAAAGTCTGTCTGTGGCTTCCAGAAAGCGAGCACTGTAATATTGACCTGCATCAACTTTATATATTCGTGCAGCAGCCTGCTCTTCTGACCCTTCTGTAGGAACGTACTTGCCCCCTCAGATGGACACAAACACAGAACATGGGTGCACACAGCGGTTTTGTCTGTCTGCAAGGTGGACATCAGCCCAGCCCAGCCCACCCATCTGCCAGAAAAAAAGGGATGTCAGGGCCAAAGAGGAGCACAGGTAGTCATTGGGAGCTGCCTCTGGGTCCAGTGTCTTTTGGACCCATATAAATTTTGGAAGCTTAACATTCTCCAGTGAGAAATTCCTCATCTTCAAAGACACACAGATCTTCACTGCATTGGGTCCACTTAGAGAAAAACAGATTATTTTCACATTCCTTCTGACTGTATGGATCTCTGGGCCACTGATGGATGATAAAGATCACAGAGGGATCATTCCTGAGGTGTTTTCAAAGGGAAGGAAGGGTTGATAACAAAAATACAGGTGGGTAAGAAGGTTACTAATTGCATGCATACACCTGCAGGCCAGGCTGACTTTGAAGAATGTCACTTTGATTGCACGGTCTCCTAGGGCAGGGAGGGATCCAGGGACAGTGTTCAAAAGAGCCATAGCCAAAGCAGAAATCTCTGCTGCCCTGTCAGCCAGTGCAGCATTTATAAGAAGAATTCAATGTTTGCAAAAAGTGCCAAGGGAGCCGTATTACTATGCAACAGCGATGCCAAATTAGAGCATGATCCCTAGCTTAAGGTCTCAGTCTTAACATCCAAAGATCAGTGCAAAGTGCAGAGCGAGATAATTAAAATTTTGCAGTAACACAAAGGGAGGAGAAATCCTGAAAATGGCTTACAATCTCTCACTTTTTTATCCTTGGGGTTATTTTTTAATGACTATAAAACATGACCTGAGTGGTTTAACTCAACACCTGTCATCAACCAAAAGCTCAAAATCTTAATGAAACTGAGCCAGGCACACAATCTCTGTAGGTTTTCTTGTTTGTATCTGCTATTACAGAAAAGCCACCTTTCCTTACAGCCTTCTGCTTTTAGTCACATCATGCTTCTTCCTCCCTAGAGGAGGTGGAGACAAGAGGGGCCTGTTGCCTAGAAAAAGGAGGAGCAATGGATGTTGAAGTTTGGAGGTAAGCCAAGTGAGCTCAGGCACCAGTTTTTTGTGGGCCAGGGGAAAAGGTGAGGTGGGAAGCCTGTGCACTGCTGGGCAGGACCACAGTAGTGGTGTTAAACACCCTCAGCGCTGAAATCAGTGTGACAGCCTCCTGATCGATAAACATGTCTGATTATGAGATATAGGGCTTTGTATCAGTGCAGCTCTGGTCTGACTACATCTGCCAGCGCTGGGTCTACTACAGTGGGCTCTCTAGATGAGCAAGGTTTTACATGGTCACTGTCCTGTTTAATAATGACAAGAGAGCTGGGGGTTGTAGCCCCAGGCAGCCAGTGAGCAATAGGCTTCCCCAGCAAAGGCACTGTGTGCACAAGGTATAGTAGCTGCCTTCCTCACAAGTGCTCCCTGAGGTCTCAGTGTTAACCTTCCAGCTTTCACAACCCATCCAGGGGCTTCATGGAATGCTGCCTGTGGCCCAGCTGTATGCTTTCTCCTTCCTTTGCTACAGATAAACCCATGTGTTCCAGTGGCTGGAGCTAGATAAGCTTTCAATCACTTCTCCTTCCAGCAGACAATGAGGCCAGACTTCCAAAAGACAAAGGCACAAGGTGAAATACCAGCAGTATCTCATCCCTCTGAGCTGGAATTCTAGCAGGAGAGAACTTCAAACCAATTTTGATCTGACCAAACTTTTCCCAGTCCCTTCGACCCCAGCTTCCAGACAAGGGGCTGCCACATCCTTCTGTACCCCTGAGGGCTCACAGCTAAAGACTCTGCTGTGGACACATCAAGCATGAAACAACTCACCCCACAATAGATTTCAGGTGCTGAGATCCCACAAGAAGCTCTGTATCAAAGCAGCGTGTCTGATTCACTCATGACACTGGTTCTCTTGAAATAACTTATCCTTTGCTGGAAGTTCAGAGCTGCCTGTTTTCAAATGCTACTTGGTGCTCAAACCAGCTTCAGGATCATCCACTTTCTCATCAGAGCTGCTTGGTCGCACAGAGCCCTCCCCTGAGAAGTAAGCAGGTTCCCACAGGGGCTGTCCTTGTATTTTAAGCCTAGCCCTGCCATAGCCTTGCTTTTCACTGAATAGCTGAGGAAATGTTTATTTAAACTTGGTTTCTATTGCCAAAGGCCCCGCTCTCTGGGTTGACAGAGAATATTCCTCAAGTACCTACTGATGCATCAATCTCCAACATGCTCCCACAGACTTTAACTTTGCCAATTCTTTTTAGATGGACTTGATTTTCCTCTTGCTTACACCTGCTTCACAGCAGGGTAATTCCACTAAAAAGACTCCTCATTTGCACCTGAGGAAGAAAGAGAAGAATCAAGGCCATCGCCTGCAGGAAGACTGCACATAAAATACCGGCTGCATGATGTGCTGGAAAAAAAACAATCCCCCAGCTGCTTCCACCACCTCAGCACAGAAACTCCTCTCTCCAATGTTGTTTTTAATAAAAACCTTATGAAAAAGAAACTGCCTTCCTGAGCCATCCTGCACTGACTCAGAAGAACCGTTGGGTTGGATCGTGACAGTATAAACTGGTTTATTGCCAGAACAAGCAACAGATGCCAGCAGTGTGACACAGAGCGAGGATTTGGCAGTTTGTTCAAACACTCTGACAGCAGCAGGCATTTTAGACTCTGACAGATAAGAAATTGGCCAGCAAAATGCATTGATGGAGTATGTGGACTGTGGAATCTGCCCTGCTACCTCCCTGAAATAATGCAGGACTCAGTCCAGTGGGAGCATGCATCTTTTCAGGCTAGCGGGACCGCTGGATCCCATACAGCAAATAACTTAGTTTCTGCAAGAAGCCTTTGTTTAGAGAGATGGCATCTGCTGTATATTTGTCTGGAGGTTTTCAGAACTAGAAAATGGTTCATCACCATATTTCACAGGTGCAGAGCCTTTTCTGAGCCTTTTGTGTATGTAGGTGATGCCATGATACTGTAATTATTGCCCCTACAGAAACAGTACTCAGAGAGGGAGATGCTACCATCAAACAGTGTAATGGGGCATTTCTCTCTTAGAGAGAGATGGATGGATTGGTGTAACAGTAGAAGAAGGAAGGTTGGAGTGAAAAATAGGTACGTGAGTAGAAGATAAACAGACAGATAGAGGCATTCCACCATTTATGTTCTGCCTATTTGCCATGCTGGCTGGCCAGCAACACCTTGGCAGGATCTGCTTTCTTCTCACAGCCAGGTACCTACAGACAGGGCCAGGAGACAGAGCACAACTGGTCTTTCTGGCTTGAACCCATGCTTCCTTGTAAGCAGAAATCCTTGCAGGGTTCATAGTTCAGACTTCAGATTTTCCTTAAGAAGCTGAGTCCTCTCTGCATGAGTTGGCCCACATCTCCTGGAACGTAACAAGAGAGACAACCCCCACAGGTTTACAGGGTCTCATAGGAGGCACAAGGGCTGGGGTACATCTAGCTATGAAGCTAGATCACCAGAGGAGAACAAAGACAGCAGGTTCTTAAACTACAGCTCAAAGGGGCAATGAAGCTGGGTGGAAAAATGCAGTATCCTACTGAACAAAACTGTACAGCATGGCCAGGTGTGTTTGCCTTTTGACAAAAAATGGCATAGTATTTCAAAAGCTTCTCTGCTCCCCTCAAACCTCCCCAGTTTCTACACCCACCTCCACCTAGTGATGTAAGCAACCAGTGAAATGTTAGAAGTCCCTGCAGATATTGGATCCAGGTTTTGCTCAGTGCTGTGCTCTGCCTCTGCAGGCAGAGGCTTTTCAGCCCTCTAGCATATCTGGACATTTCCAAGAGAAAACAGCCTCTTCCTGTGGCTGAGAACAGTATCAGAAGCAAGACCAGTCTGAATCCAAGCCCACACCCCTGCCTTTTGCAACAGACCATCACTTTCCAACTTTTTCTGCCCTTCCTAAAAAAATCTCCTAGCAGCTCTCAGTGGCAAGCTTCTCACAAGATCCCTTTCATACTGGCTGCAAACAGCTTTGTCATAGCAGGGGCTGTGTTTTTCCCCAGCATGGCAAGATGCAGAGCAGGAGCATTCAGGACAGCCCTGCCCAGCATATGCAACCACTGCCCCATCTCTACCTGAGGCCACCCTGGCACACAAGAGAAACCTTCACCTCTGTGCAAGAAGGTTCCTCATCCATTTCCCAGGCTTTGCTGGAGGGCGAGTGGAGTAGCCTGACACAACAGCAATGACAGCCAATTACCAGCTTTAAAAATTACCCCCCAGGTGAGTGGGTTGCCCAGCTGCTGTCAGACTGATTCCAGGTTAGGCTGGAAATCGTCAGCCAGCTGACAGGCCCCTGGTTAGTTTCTGCTGCCCGGGAAGGATGTGCAAGCGCTCCCCATGCTGTGCTCTGCTTGACTTTCATTCCCAGCTCTGGCGTCTGGGAGGGGATCATAGGAGAAATGCATGATGCCTTGTCAGCCATGCTGGGGAGAGCAACCAGTCAGGGAGAAAAACCTCTCTTCTGCCTGCAGCCAGGGCCAGGCAGTGCTGGGAGAGTCCTGGGGAGCCTGAAAGCAGAATAGCCAAGGGCTAGAAGAAGAGATTACTGCTGCAAGGGGGCAAGGGCAGAACTGGCACAAAAGGCTGTAGCCACGGGCAAAGAGAGGGAAGGGGGGTCAGGCAGCATGGGCAGGGCCACAACAGCTGCACAGCCAGACCCCATAGCAGCCAGACCCAAGAAGAAAAGGACAGGGATATGTTGGCACAAAGCCCCACCAGGAATGCTTCACCAGGCACAAGAGACATTGTGGGAAGGGGCTGAAACCACGGATGTGAACAAATGAACCTTGCAGAGCAGGGCTTCCCAGGAGGGAGGTTTGAGGTGCCATGGGGAGTTCTAGGGCAACAGGGAAGTTTGGGATGGAGATGCTGAGGGTTAGAGCTGTGAGCAGGGTGTGTGTCCCAAAACTTGGACAGAAGCACCAAGCCTGTTTATCTCCAGGGTTTTGGGTGCCTCAGTAGCTGTGGAGGGAGCCCAAGAGAGGACAGGGCTGCCCTGGCAGCATCACCAACCCTGGCTGGCCCCTGCCCCACTCCCAGAAGCAGCCACATGTCACATTTGCCATGGAGGGGGTTCCATTTCAGACACTGTGATTCAACTTTTCTCTTCAGATAAAGTTATTAAGGTAAATTTGATCAAAATGACACATGGATTACAGTGTGTGTTGCAGACTCTAATTCTGTTTACTGTTCTGGGGGAATGGGCAATTATTACAAAAGCCAGGACAGAGTGTTTTTAATAACATTTCTTGTTAAGATTTAATTACAGGAAATTGTATTTTCTTAATCACTGAAAACTCAACTGCCTAGGAAATTTTTTTTATATAATTTCATTTGCAGTTTATTAAATCCTTAGGTTATTCCTTTTCTGAGGCTTTTAGTCACTTGCTAAGTGCTTCTTAACATGTGTAGGAGCAGATTGCTCAGAAGCACAAAGAAACTGAAAGGAGCAGACTCTGGGAGGTATGGCTGGCCTTTGACAAAGCAGATTTCCGAATAGAATTTAGAGGTTCTAAGCTATTCTTAAAAAAAAAATTTAAAACATATATAGATAGATATATAAATATATATATATTCTACCACTTTTCTCTGCCAAGACCTGCCTACCCTGCAGCCTGACTAATGCTGTTACCAAGTGCTCCCCTGCCTCCCTCACTCCCCGCTGCATCCCTCAAAGCAAGGGTATTCTGGGGGACTATCCAATAAAACACGTTGAAACAGGCAGATGAATGACTGGAGGCCCTGAAATACATGATAGGGAAAAGGGAATCAATGACCTGCTGTCCTGAGCATCAATGCTTCTTGAGCCAAGCCATCAACTCACAGATTGGCCAAGGAGAGGGGTGGGATCATCATTCACTATCCCTGAAGAGTGCGTACACACCAAGACCATTGTTCCCAAAGGGGGATGCCAGATCTTGGCACCCAAACAGATGGGGGGATAGTCAGGTCAAAGCATTGGGCTTGGCAGGGCTGCTGAGCAGCTGTTACCCCTCTGGACACTGGCACAGTGATGTGCAGGTGAAGACAGGTTAGAACTCACCTGAAAACCACATCCTTGCATGGAGCCAAGATTTCTCCCCCTGCTGCTATGGTAGCTGTGCCACCATTTCAGTGCTGCAGCTCTTGGTGGCAAGAACTCCCTATCTGAGAGGAGCCAAGCATCTGTTTCAAATAACCAGGGCAGCAGATCTCCAGGCCAAGGGATTCCCATCCCCAATGTCCTAGTTACAGGGGCCAGGACCAGTTTATCACTATGTGAGTATAACCAAAACTGTGTATTCTACACCCTCTGTGGGATTTCCGATGCTGTTAATAATGGATCATTTGCAGCAGCTGCCCAGGGTGCACCTGACACCTCAGGCTACAAGCTGAGTGTTAAAGAACCCTGTGAGACAGGGGGATGTTTCTGTGTTCACACCAATGACTCAGCTGTGATAACTGCCCTCTGGGGAGGCATCAGCACCTTCACACCCAGCCTGAGGTGCCATGTCTGCTAACGGGTCATTAGGGACTGGCATAATAGGTGGCTGCAATGACCTAGATCATCAAAGATTATAAAAATATCCCACGACTCACAGAGTTAAATCACCCATTGTGAAACTCCTTCCCCTGGGGACATACTGGGCATTCCCATCTGAACCTGAGCATATATAATCTTAGGGGTTTGGGACTTTGGGTACCACTTGTCAGATCCAGAGGAGGACCAGAACTTCAAAAGAACTGTGACTGTCACTCTTGACAAGACTGCAACCATCATCCTCACCAACAGGTTTTTCTTTCCTTTTGCTTTGCTCTCAGGGGGACCACATGGCGCTCAGCACAGGGGCTAATGAACACCATTCTATTCATGTCCCAGAATGCCAGGTTATACATCTGTTTTTGTGGGTTAAAACCATTTTTCTCTGTATCATTGTATTTATTGTAATCTTTTCAGTAAATTTCAACTCTTACTTGTAATCTCTCTTGAGCTGGGTTTATTTCTCCTGCCAGTTTACCTTTAAACCAGCATACCCAGGCTCCCAGAGTGAGTGAGTCCCTGGGCACAGGAGTGCAGAGTGGAGCAAGGCAGCTGAAAGCAGTGAAAGGGGCAATTGTGCTGCTCAAAGCCCAGGCTCACTCCTGCTGATGTGGGAAGCAGCCTCCCTTTGTGTGCAAGGCTAACACTGAAAGGACAAGAGACCCCAGGAGAGATGAGCTGCTGCTGCTGTCATTCAGTGAATGGGGCAAGTCTGCTTTCCACCCAACTGCAGCCCTGGCTCAGTCCCATCAGCTGACTGCCTTATCTCTCCCCTGATGCACATGCCAATAAGAATGGGCTTATCTCTGCCTTATGCTCTGTCTGGGATGAGGTATTCAAACCCTATGAGTGGCACAGACAGACAGGGATCCTATCTGCTTGCAGAGGCCAGCCAGGGAGCCTACAGGGGTGTGAGGGCTGCAATACCAGCACCTCATCACAGCTGCGGTCTCACCCTGCCCTGCTTCAAGCTCTGCCTTCAGAGCAAAGACCTCTTGAGCAGCCTGTGCTTTGACTGTGGCATTTCGTGAGAGCAGATGTATCTGGTGATGTCTCCCTCTTCTTGCTAAAGATAAGCTGTAGGGTGACATCTGAGTCCAGCTAATGTGCAAATTCTAAAAGTGATGGGCAGTCTACAGCCTGCAAGCTGAATGTAGCCTAAGCCTGTCCTTAGACTTGCCAGAGTCTAGGGTGAGCCAAGCAAATTTCAGTGCATTTGCCAAAGGCAGAGATATTTGCTGTCTCTTCTTATACCAGAAATAGGCTGGGGAGTATCAAATTAATGTAGGACGTGGCTGGTCTGAAGCAAAAAAGAAATGGTCGCTCTTTCATGCAATGCTTTGTTAAGCTATGGGACTCCTTGCCACAGGGTGTTGGGGATGCTCAACATCAACATGGATGCAAAAGACAGTGGACCAAATTCAAGGAGGACAGACCTATTGATGACTTAAACATGCAGCTTTTGTCTCTGAACTGCCGATCCCTGGGAGATGAGGCAATATTTTGGAGAGGCTGCACTGCACACTTGTCTTTTTCTCATATTTATCCCAAGCACACACAACCAGATGCTGAGATGCTGAGCTGGACAGGCATTTGCCTGGATCCTGCACACACATCCTGCATGGGATGTGAACCTATGCAGGGCATGAACACCCTGTTATGCCTCCTCCACAGCAGTCATCAGCTCTGCTCTGCTGATTGTTCCTGCATTTCATTCTCCATAAGAGCCACATATCCTTACAAGCCTGGGGCAGGCAGGACAAACAAATGCTCCAGGGTTTGACTTGAGGCAGAAGTGTGTTCTGGTTTCATCTGGGATACAGCTAATTGTTTTCCTAGCTGCTGGTACAATGCTGTGTTTTGGATTTGGGATGAGAATAATGTTGATAATACACTGGTGTTTTAGATGTTGCTAAGCACTGTTTACACAGAGTCAAGGACTTTTCAGTATCTCACCCCACCCTACCAGTAAGGAGGTTGAGGGCTACAAGATGCTGGGAGAGGACATAGCCAGGACAGCTGACCCCCACTGTTCAAAAGGATATTCCATGCCTTATGACATCATGCTTAGTATATAAACTATAGGAAACCTGGCCAGGGGCCACTGCTTGTATACTGGCTGGGTATCATTCAGTGAGTGATGAGCAATCGCATTGTGCATCTCTTGTTTTGTATATACTAATTATTTTATCCCTATTTTTCCCCTTCCTTTTCTGTCCTATTAAATTGCTTTTACCTTAATGCAAAAATTTTACTTTTTTTCCCAGTTCTTTTCCACAGAGGGGTAGGGAGTGAGCAAGCAACTCTGTGGTACTTAGTTACAGCTAGGGTCAAACCACAACAAGTAGCAAGTTTATCAAACCAACCAGGTTCTGCTTTGGGCATCCCAGTCTGACACTGCTGTACTCTTCAGGACATCCATGACTTATGCCACTGGAAGGGTGCAGGGGACTGAGACATGTGGAGGAGGGCAGAGGGGTGCATTTCTTCCATCCCCTGCTTGCTACAGGTGGCACCGCCAACTCCTTGGGCCCTGTAACTATTTGTCCCTTTTAGATATTGATACTCCCCCTCAGGCAGTCAGGGTTGGCTGCTTTGACACGTAGAGGTAAAGGATAAGGAGGGCTAACCCCTTCATCCCAACCTTTGCTAGATACTTCACTTAATGCTAAGACCTTTGGCTACCATAATTTTAGGACGTGGCCATAGTTTTATAAAAGCATCCCCATTACATTTACTTCTGATTATTCTGAGCATCATCAGCCTCAGCTCAGGGCTTGCTGTTCTGTCCCCACCTCAGGACAGTGACAATCAGTGACTTGCCAGCTTCCCCAGTCAGTGTACCTTTCATTTTAGGACATAAATATTGAGAAGAAGCAACACCTACAAACAAACACGGCAAACACTCATGGCAAGCCTATCATGGACTGTAGATCAGCTCCAGCAGCACCTGGTCAAGTTTGATGTGAATATCTCAATTCTCTGTTCCAGCTCTGTCTGCGTGTTTTTCAGTCAAGGCTGTTTCTTTAAACTCATCACTATCTTTCTTTGTCTGCTTACTTAAACCAGAGTAAGTAATTTCTCCCATGAGAAATTTCTGCTGTGTTAACAAATCAGAGCATTAATACAAGGTGGACTTAGTCAAGAAGGGCATAGGAAAAGAAGGAGGCAGAGCTCTGCCACCTCCATTACCCTGTGCATTGCTTGGTGCAGGTGGTAGAAGGGGAGAAGAGCCTAACTCCCGCCCTAGCTGCAAGCTGGCTACCCCCTTCCCTCCCCCCTTCTCCCAGCCAACTGTGTCCATCTTTTGGGCTGAGGAGCCCCATGACACATGGCACTGAGGGCACTGATGCAAGAGTGTTTCCAGTCACTCTGTGTGCGCCTGGCACAGATCACATCTCAGGGTAATCGTCTTTGAAGTTTCCTTGCTTCTAAGGTCTTGCATCTGTCACAAAGGAGTATTTTCCATCTGCTGGGATTTACTCTGGGTTCCCAGGACTCAGCTGATTCCTGCCTGCCTGCCCTCAATCAAGAGCAGTCACATCAATCTCTAACCTGGCTTCAGCTAATATCCCCAGGGCAGCAGGGAGTGCATGGGCTTGCACACCATGAGTTTCAACTGGTTACTCTGCACATTACTTTGCAGAGGCCACAGCAGTCTAAGGTTACTAAAGGGATTCCACCTGCTCCCAGACCTTGTGTTTTGAAGCTAGTGGGCTCCCATAACCCAAGAGAGTAGGTACATGCAGTGCAGAGGAAGACCAGGCTCAGACTTGTGGGATGCTCTGGGACACACTGCAGAGTGCAATACCTGCAAACCCTTTGACTCTCCAGGATGGAAGGATAACATAAGGAATAGCCATGTTTCCAGACCAGGCCCTACCCACCAGGGTGGATCCAGTGCCGAGGAACCCAGTGGCACAGGCAAGGAAACACAGATCAGCAATGATTTTCAATAAAGCTTTAACCCCACAGTGACCCTTCAGCACCCATCCCAAACCATTCTAATTAGCTAGTTCCTCAAGACTTGCTGTCAGACAGCAGAGATCACTCTCCACACCTGTATCTTCACTTTCTGGGTCCCAGGAAAGAAAAAGAAGCCACTCTGAAAGTGAAGGTCCCTCTAGATGCTCTGGACTTGTGGGCTTCCCTCTGTGGAAAGCTTTGCTGGGAGACTGCAGGCATGCAGCATCATCTACAGAAATTCAGAGTGTACTGCAGCCTCTCAGAGAAGCAGAGCCAGCAGCAACAGGGAGCCAAACCGGCGCTCTTTTAATATACATCAGCTTTCCACATCACCACCTTCCCATGGCAGCCAGAAATGTGAGAGACACATCTCAAGCACTGAGCAGTAATTAGAAAAGGTGAAGCTTGGGTTTGTTTCCATATTTTGCGTATCTAAGCTCTGAAGCGAGGGAGGCTTTGGTGCAATGAGTCTTGAAATATTCTCTACAGTCTCCTGAATCTTAAGAAGCTTAGCCTGCTTCCACAAGAAAAGAGGAACTGATGGGCTTGGTGTGACCAGTTCTTGGCACTGGTTGGTGCTGGACTCTTCCAAGGGAAACAGAAAGAAACCCGAAGGTATCACCTATCCCTTGGGAAGTTTCCCCCACTCCAGTCAGCCTGTATTACCTGCTGTGAGAAAAGCAGTAAGAGATTTGTGAGGGTCATGAGCCCTTAGGGCTCTGCGATCCCCATGTTTTTGCTCATGGTGCTGCTGGTATTTGGCTTAAAACACCTACAGTGTCTGTGGAAGGTACCAAGCTTGGGACATCCCTTGTACCCAGGACTGATGTAGTATGGGCTCAATTTATCCAGCATATAATAGCAGGCTGTTGACTATGCTGAGGCAGTCTCCCAGCCCAGGCTGGAGTTTATAGAGCAGATACCGGGCAAGCCAGGAGTGGCTTTGGACGATAACTAAGTGAGGGCACAGACAAACTCCAGACTTGGCCCATTCAAAGTTCATTCATCTGCCCAGGAGGAGCTCAGGTACTGCTCCTGGTGTTGCACCAGTGAGCTCTGGGGCACATGGGTGAACTTTTGTTCTTCAGTTAAGTCCCTTCTGGGTTAAGCTAGGAGATGCAGCAGCATCATAGGCTGCTACCACAATCTTTCTCACCTGGAAAGCTTTTGTGCATTCCTAGGCATCCAAGGATTCAGATAGCTTGCAGAGAAGTGCTGCGTATGTGGCCAGAACCCTGTTGTGCACCCATCTCTTAAGGAGCCACCAGAAGCACCCCGACAGAGTAATACCCCCCTCATCTCCATGCTGGGTGCCATGCTGCCTCCATGGGTTTCTTGGGCCAGAGCTGTTCAAATTACAGCCCACTGCAATCTACAGATTACTGGATGGATATTCTAGATGACCCTCTACCTATCACCATCACTTGCATTAGGGTAGCACTTTGAACAAGCCAACCAGCAACACAGGCAGGAGTGAACTCTGCAAATTGGAAACAGTAGGAAGAAACAAGAGGTGAATAAAGTATTTGCTAGTGGACTCATTATCCCCATTTTACTGACAGGGGGACTGGCACAACAAATGCGGCTGTCAGTCCTTGCTCAGGAAAAAGAAATTAGCCCAAGAACACAAGACCTGAAATGTTTCAGCTTCTTCCAGAAAGCAAACACTGCCAGGTTCATGTCTTGCTCCCTTTTCACACCTGTGGTGCACAGGAAAGGATGGCAGCTTTCAGCCCACTCTGCTTCAATGCCCAGCTTTGACAGGGTTCCCAGAGCAAGGAAAGGCTGGAGAAAGCTCTGAGCACTGGCTACAAAGGGAACTCCCTGGTGCTGCATCTCTCACCCAGTGTGAGCCTGGACAGGGGAGACTTTGACCATAGCCAAAAATGCCATTAGTGCCAGCAGCAATGCAAGTGAGATCCTTTCTCATTTTTCAGTTTCTCTGTGTTCCCAGAGGCACTAGAAAGCTGAAGCAAAAGTCAGCATCTCAGCCTCTCTAAGCCTGCTTCGCCAGCTGTACCACAGCTGGGAAAGCCAGAATGCATGCAGCATATTCACAGAAAGCAGACTATCTCTGAATAATAGTCCTGAGTGCAATAGCATCATTACTCTGAGCTGCAGCATCTGGGCTGCTGCTGTGGTGGTGTTTCTGTTCAGCTGGGGAGATGCACTGTGACATTACTGTTATGTATGATGCAGAGAGCAGAGTGGTGCAGATCTCCAGCATGTCACAGATTATGATCTTCTAGCACAAACATCTTTCTGTTGTTCTTTTACAGCTGAAGCTGTCAGTAAAATACACACCTCCGTACCAAAGGAAAAAAGAAAAAGGAATTATCCCTCTCCATGGACAGATACATCAGTGTTGTGTTGTTCCCTTTGGCTTGCAGTTAAGTCTGTGCCACAGCTCCTCCATTAGCCCAAAATAAGATGTATCACTGACCATGACCCAAGTGCAGGGCTGGGTACTAGGGTACACTCGTCACATCCTTGCCTGGATGAAGGTACCTGAATTTCATCTCTGTTCTTCCTGTGTTTATAAACTTTTAGCAATCTGCAGTGGCTGGCCTGGGGTTCATTGCAGAGGTTGGGGTGGGATATGTGCACCCGTCTGAAATCAGCTTCTCCTTTGGAAATTTTGTCTCTCTAATGCTCTGAGTACTGCAGCAGGCTGGCTGGTGCTCAGGACGCTCCGCACTGCAAAGCAAACACCAAGGTTCATGACAGGCATTTTCAGAGGCATGGCAAGCAGACAGAGGGACAACGGAGCCTGTACCTGGAAATCTGCTCACAGAGATGTCCCTGACCCTCCACTCCCTCAGCTATTGTCACCTCTAAGTGACACAGAACCTGCACACCTCCACCTCTCTTCCCACCAACCTCAACCCACCTGGCAGACCACTGACAACTCCATGAGAGCAAAGGTGGATGCAGAGCAACCCATGAGCCACCACAACTGAGCAGAAAAATTCAAAGTGGGAATACAAACATTTCCTGGTGGAATGTGCAGAATGAGGAGGTTGAGCTCACTGCTCATGCCCTCAGAGTGCTACATTTCTTAGCAGGTGTCCCAGAAATGTGAAACTGCTGAATGGAGTAATTTTCCCAAAGAGCACAGATAAATATATTTGGAACATCATTGTAAATTATAATCCTCCAATAACAGAAAATACTGCACAAATCTCCAGTGGGGAGAAGGGCGCATCAGGGAGGCAGCCCAGGCCAATTATAGTGACACATTTCAGTTCCCAAAACCTAGACTTAACAACAACCTACGAAAGCACAGCAAAATCTGCTATGCTTGTACTTTTTCCTAATTTAGGAAGCCAACAAGAAGAGGTGAACTTTCAGCAAGGGTTTAAAAATTACAGTCTAGAAAATGAAAGAATATATAACACTGGCCTGTTCATTGCAAGGGACCCTCCCTGAAGCTTCAGGTTTGGAGAAATACTCTAAACAGTGGATTTGTCCTTCCTGACATTTTAAAAATACTGGGTTCCAATTGCAGTATCTGAGCCCAAACTCCTGTCCCCTCTGGTAAGCCTGTACTCTTCTTACATGTTGACAAAATCCTTCTTGGATCCCAGTGGGGCTTTTCGTCCTCATTACATCTGCTGAGAAACCATTGCAGAACTGCTTTCTGATGCTCACAAAGCCTTTTTCCAGCCTACTTTTATTTGTAAGCAGCCCTTATGATGGCAGTAGTAATTCCAGTGCTTTTCAGGAAATACCTTGTTTGAGAGAACTAGCATTTGCCTTTCTTCTAGCTGTATCATTTTCACACAGGCTCTCAGAAAGGTTGAGTTTGGAAAGGTGGCCCTGGACTGTGTCCAGATGGCTTCTGAATATCTGCAACAATGGAGACTCCACCACATCTCTGGCAACCTGTGCCACTTCTTGGTCATACTCACAGTAAAAAATTGTTTCTAGCTGTTCAAGAACCTGCTGTGTTTCAGTTTGTGCCCACTGCCTCCTGTCCTGCCACTGAGAACCACTGAAATGAGCCTGGCTCTGCTTTCTTTTACCTTCAGGTACATGTACACACTGATGAGAAACCAATCATTTTTCCCAGCCATTATGAAGCAGGAGCACTCCCAGTATCTCTGTCTTTCACAACTCTTTCAAAATAGACCCCCAGCTTATAGCTCGGGTTTTCATAAGCAGTTTCTCAGACTTTTTGGTACCACAATTAGTAGCAGCAGACCTTACACTTCTCTAGTCTTGAAAGCAACTCAATTTCTGTTGCATGATATTCTGATCCTCTTCTGTCCTGCTGATATCTCCTATTTTTCTGTATCAAATTCTACCAGAGGACACCTATGTTTCTGTTCATGAAAACATTAGATCAGTCCTTAGATCTCTAAGAAACACCTCTAGACCTTTAAGCCTAGTCAGTACACTCTTATGCTCTGCTGTCATTTCTTTGAGTCAGTTTTTTTACTCTAATTGTCAGCTCTACTGATCCCCATATACTTTAGTTCCACTGGTTTCTCAGTGGCATCCTATCAAAATTGTAATTGAAGCATAAACAGATCTCCCACATATCTTTTGTCTGGAAAAACAGCTGCCTTCTCAAAGAAAGATATCAGACTGCTCTGTCATAATCTGCCAAGGGCAAAACTCATGTTTCTTTGTATGACCTTTTCCATTTACCTCTGCTAATTTGTCCATCCTTCACAAGTTGTTCAAAAGCTTTAAATATTGCTTAGGTCAGACATGGCCATGTACATGCCCAGAGCACATTTATCACCCTTATTAACAAAAGATACTACCTTTGCTAATCTCTAATCAGGTGTTATTCACAGTTTGAAGGAGGTATCAAAGCTCCACGTCAGATGTCTGTCATTTGCATGCAAGTCTTTCAGAGTTTGGAAATGCAAATTACCCAAACTGACCACATCCAGCATTTAAAATCTGCTTCCACCCTGATGTGATTGCTCTGACTGTCTGGTACCTGATGCTCTCTCTCAGCTGGCCATCTAAAAAGGGAGACTATGCTGATGGTATAGTACAGCTGCCTCTAGCCAAAAAGCAAATTGAGAAAGGCTAGAGTGGGAATGAGATGGCAGCAGCCCTCAGTGGCTTGTTCTCAGAGCGTGCAAGATGCTCAGAGCCTCTTCCAGGTGGCACCAGGGCTGCTTTCCCTACAGGCATCATCCACAGGTTTGGTGTAGGGCTTTCAGGAACTCCAGCACAGAAAGAGATGTTTTATTTTATTCCCTGCATTAAGAAAGGTTGTACAGCTGGCAGATGGGCAACTGTTCTGGTGAAAGGTCGTGCTAGAAATAAAGTAGGTTAGGAGTAGTAGATCAAATTAAGAGAAAAACATGCTAGCAGCTTGGCTGAGGAACAAATGAGGACAGCATGTAGCATCGACAGTTAAAATTAAACACACTGTCCTCATCTGTCCCTTAGCTACTCAGGCAGGTTTCTTACATGTTGCTGCCAGATTATTTTCTATGCACACACAGAAAGAAAGTTCATAAAGTATCTGTGCAATAACCCATCTCTCCAGAAGCTGTGTCATCACTACATGTCCTCAGGACACTGACTGTGTGCAGGCATTAAGTGGATGGCTATAAAAGAGGTATCTGGCACTTTGCTGACAATATCAGCACATGACTTTATTTTATGGCTTTTATTCCCCCCCTCTTTACTAGAAATCCTGTTGAACAAAGAAGCAGTTTCTGATGCTTGTTCAGTGCCTACAAAAATGGGCAATTCTATTGACATTCATAAGGACTCTCTTTTTTTAAGTTTGAGAGCTCTCTAACATGCATTTTTTGAATCTTTTCCTCTCCGAACCAATTTGACACAATTCAGCAGAATGAAGATGTTCAGATACCATTGTCTGAGTTCATACCCTGAGATTCTATGAATGCTTTCTGTCATTATATCAATGCCTATGACCACCTACTACTTGATGTTACTAATCATTTTCCCATCTGAAAATCAGTCTGAACCCAGCGTAAGACTTCAAGGTAACACGTTTCCCACATAGTTAAGCCATTCAATGATTTTTGCAGACTCTCAGCCTCCCTGGGCTGCTAGGTCCAGTGAGAACATCTTGGATGCCCCACGGTGTCTCAAACAGCATGAGGCATCCATATTTCAGCAACTAAATCCTACCTTTGTCAATGCAGCCTTCAGAGATGCATGGCTCACTGTGTGGCATTCCCCTTCAGACTGTGCTGGCTGTCTTCACTCCATCTCTTCTGGTTGAAATGGAAGCAGGGAGCCCCTGCTGAGCACTGAACATTTGGTGCCTTCTCTTTCCCAACCCCAATCATTAGACAATCGAAGCTTGATCAGCAAGTTGCCTCCTGCTGAAGAACACAGCAGGTGGTAGTACGTTTGCCCCATCTTGAGACAGTTTTGGACCCAAAGGTTTGACACAGCTGATGCTCATGGTGTGATAGGTGCTATTAGCCACCACAGCTTATCTTGTACCAGCAAGACTGAGTTTGTGTTTAGATGTCATACTCACACACTCACACTCAGGTCTCAAACACATATATTAAAGTCCCTAGGTGTGACATTACCAGGAAAAACTAGGAGAAAATTCAACCAGGGATCATCTAAGTCACTGTTTATAAACCACCATCAGCTCCATGACTTCTGATATAGCAGCCCACAGGAATTGAGAAGGCTGTTGAAAAGCAGATGCATACACACAAAATCAGTATATTAAGAGGCAAAAGACTCATTTGACAGATAGCGAGCATGAGAAAATGAAAGGCAAATGGGATGCTAAAATGTTTTATGCTGCATACTCATCACAGAGAAAGGGAGTTGTGTTTTTAATGAGCAAAGATGTATCATTTCACTTACTGAGCCTTCCAGCTGATGATAAAGAGACTTGCTTTAGAGCACCAGGATTAAACAAGGTGCAGATATGGATTATAAATTGCTATGTACCAAATGTGAACAGATTGTCCTTAAATGTCATTCTTATGTAGATAAATCAATCCTAGTTGAAAAGAACAGTTCAGCATGGGAGGAGGTGAAAGAAAAGGCAATGTTCCTGCTTCCCCTCATGCCTCATAAAGGATTCAGTTTTACTAAGAGATCTGCTCCAGACTTTATTCACCTGTAAAGTCATTTGTAAGGCACTCAGCATGTGTGTCATCTCTTTGCAGTGCTGAGGGAAGCTGGACAACGTCAGACTGCAAGATCCTGACATGGTCCATGCAAAGCTTCTTCAGCCTCCTACACTTGGGCTTGGAGATACCATGGACCACCTGGAGCTTCCAGGAGGAAAGGCTTCTGTCTTATCCCACAAGCAGTCCAGCCTTTCCCCTGACTTAGACACCCAGCAAGCCCATCAACTTGAGTCAGGCACCAACCCTTGAAATCTTCAAACCCTGAAGACCTTATCTTCTCTGGGGCCCTTCACCTCACCTCACAATAACTCAGCACTACTGAAGAAAGCAGAAAACAAGACAGCAGCATGAAGATGCAGAAAGTGATTTAAAGCAGTTTATCCTCTCTTTGCTTCCATTGTCTGAAACACAGGTCCTGCCTTGGCACCAGCCTGCAGCAGTTCTGCTGCCCTTTGAGAGCTGACATGGGGAAATGCTGGCCCCAAAAGCCACTAAAGTGATAGAGACTCAGACTTAAAGGAATGAGATTTGCAACAAGGCAGCTTCCCCCCACAGCCTTTGTGCTCTCCTTGAGGATGTAAGAGGAATAAGGAGTACACGCTGGCCACCTGAGACCTTACATCTGGTCTGTACCACCACTGGAGCACCACAGCTGTTAGTCCATGGATCAAAATGGCTGTGAAATCTCTGTTCAAGGCACTGCCAGGAACAGGAATCATTGCCAGGAGTTGACTGAAAGGGACTGAAAGGGATTGCTAGAGTGAGGAAAGACACTGCATGGAAAGAAGGTGATCTCTCTCCTGAGCATCCCTCTCAGCACATACTTGGGGGACAGGGGAGTAAGAGGATGGGTCTAGCCCAAGATCACTTGTTTTGAGCAAAATGGAAAAGGGACTGCAAAGGACTGAGGCTCAAAGAGTAGGTGTCAGAACAACCTAAGGCATCCAGAGGTCTGGAAGGCGCAGAGCTTCAATCCAGGTCTTCTAATGCTTATGAGATTTCATTAAAATAAGCTACTGTACTGAAGGAGGATTTGAGGGCAGTAAAAACATACCTATCTTTAAAATTGGCATTAGTGGTGATCCTGGGAATTACAGACCAATGAGCCTTACTCTGAACTAGGCAAATTAGCTGAAAAGATAATTAAAGCTCAAAGAATAAAACATCTAGATGACAGTGGTGATATAACAGGAACAAACCAACACTGCTTCAGCAAAAGTATTCATGTCTCACACAGCTTCTGGGATGCTTTGTGCACGTCAGCAAAACAGCAGATAAAGGAAAAGTGAGGTCGTTTATTTGGACTTTCAAAAAGTCTCCATCTACGCTCCTCATGCTGACTGGCACCGTTTGAAAGCAAACTAGTCAAAAGGAAGATGTAAGCAGCTACTGAAGATCAAAAACAGGTTCAAAGTATTGCTAAAACACAATCAGTGGTCAATCTGGTGAGTGATTTCACATGTAGCAGCACCTGTACAGGCAATAGAATTAACAAGTGATCACAGCGGCAAGGAGTCTTTAACATTCTCCTCCTCCCTTTATGCAGCTCTATTACAAAAGCACCTCTGACACCTCTTCAGAACGCACAAGAGTGTCTGTGTTCACCAGCCCTCGAGGAAACCATGGAAAGCCAGTTGAGCTTGTGTTATCAGTCTTTACCTTTCTTCCAAAAATCTTACATTATTCACAGATAGGAAAAGGGCGAGTATGAAATCCTCACTTCCTGGTAGCATGCCATTTCCTAAGGATCTCAGCTTGTCTTGTCCCTACAGATTTTCAAACCACAGGATTACAGAAAAGGATACTGAATGGTACATTCCCTAAGCATTTTTAAAGCCCAGATAAAAGGAAACTCAATTTAAAAAAAAAAATTAAAAAAAGTCCTTACAGCAACATGACTGAAGCCAACTTAATTTTGGAGCTGCCTCTTGCCTTGCCATGTGTAGGGGAACCGCAGCCATGATGATGCAGGACTCTAATGACAGGCACAAGTGAGGCACAGCAAGCAATGCTGACAGAAAGCACCTTTCCTTGCCAGATGTGGCATCCCCAAGGGTGTCCATAAGGCAAATGCCATCTGGGCTGTGTGTTGCCAATGTCAGCACAACATTCATGTGCATAAAGAATGAGATATAAAGAACATAAGCCTGATAATGGCTTGTCCCTGCTCTGTCACTGTGTCACCCAACTCCAGCCCTATTTGACTCTGTGGGATTGAAGCCTGGGACACAGAGGGGTGAGTTCCATCTTCTGGCTTTGCCTGTGGCAGCTCTGCAAAATGACACAGCAGAAACAGAGAGCATAGCAAAAACTATTAGAAGCCAGTAGAGCCTCCTGAATGGAGAGAGATAGGGAGATTAAAGTAGAGTAATATACAAAGAAGATGAATACAAGGGATGGGAAAAATAGGTACAAAATAACCTCTGGACAAGCAGAAGTAAATCATTCCTTCATAGAGACTGCCCAATAATACCAGAACAGAGGGCATGCAATTAGAGTGAAAAGCAATGAATTTTGAACTGATGAAAGGAAAGACTATTTTTAGACAATGAATACTTAACCTGTAAAGTTCACTGCCACGTGATTTTACCAAGGACAGAGACTTAGAAGCATGCAGAACAGAAAAAGCCATTGATATGAATAATGAAAATAGCCACTGTTACACTTGACAGAATAAAATCTCTCTGGAAGAGATTTTAACTCCTCCAGGTTCAGTATAGGACCTCTGCTGCTTTACTAGGAGGGGAGAGAGGAGATGCCTCCTGACTTCATGCTCTGTTGTAGACTGTGGCTGCCACCTTCTCTGCAACTCTCAGTGCTGGGAAGAAAAAGAGCACAGATACCAGGCTGGGCAACAGCAGAGATACTCTCACATGACAATTCCAGTGGTCTGGTAGAAGGGATTTTAATCACTTTTCATTTACATCTCTGCATTGTTCAGCCACCTGTCGGTTCCCAAGGCCAAAGACGAACCTTAATGCCTCTGGAGGAAAGGAGAATTCAGCATGCTTTCTGCCAGATGAGACTGTTAATTTTTCTCTTGCAAATCTGACCAAAGTATCTCTCCTTGGCAGAAGAGTTGGCTGGTTTTCAGCTAGTCATCTTGACATCACCCATAACTTCAGTATTTTCACAGAAAAGCTTAAATAATAAAACAACTACATTTGTCTGAAGGTGGAGAGTAAATACTTAGGGGTTAATGAGTCTTTAAGGGATTTATAGAGGAGACTGGCTTGTTTCTGTGCCCTTTTGCATTCAGTATTTACCTTCTCTCGGAAGAGCTCAGCTTTGTTTACTGCTGCTCACTAAGATCAGCATTGATGGTTCCACGTGAAACATGTTGGATTATCATTTCTTTCCAGGAGGAGCAAGTGTGGCAGAGGAATGTGGTTTACCATCTGTCCCAAAGAGAAAATTTGTAACAGATCTCCTAGGCCTTCATGTTAAGGCCACTTTTCCCTGACCAGTGATGATCATATGTCAGGTCTTGCCTCTGTGGACCATCTTCCATCCCAAGAATGCAAAAGATTTCATTAATATTACCTAGGCAGCCCAAAACACCCAGGAAGCAGGTGGGTGAAAACCAGCTCCATTTGGACCTGAAAACTTAACACATGAATTAAGCAGCATGTGTGAACACAAAACACAGATCCTTAAAACAACCCTTCAGGGCCTATAAGCCACAATTAATGCCTAGTGAGCAGCTAAGAGCATTGCAATACATCAACCAGGCAACCCCCCACCTGCCTCCTTCCCCCTGCTAGGTCTGTTCAGAGTGTGCTGCCAGAGCCAGCCACCATGAAGAGCACAGCTGGGGGAAGACTCTGCTGCTGCCATTCCTGCAATGCCTTAGCTCAGCTCAGGAGGTACTGGCAAAGCAAAGGCATGGCAAGCCCAAGTCTGGTTTCTACTTCTGTTCCTAGAGAAGGCCTATTGACACCAGCTCTGGTGTTCAGCTTGGTGGCTCTTGTGGGATTTGGGCTTCATGTCCCCAAGCACACCACTGGGAGATGCACCCATTTCTCTATTGTGTCAAGGAGCATAAGAAGCACCCTGAGGCTGGCTCAGTCACACCAAACCCATCCAGCCAATTACCCTGGTTTCTCTTGATTTAGTAAACTAATCTAAATTCTTTCTCCATGAACCTATCCCATTTACTCCCGAACATAAGCAAAGTTTAAGTACACACAACACCCTGTGGGCAAGGACTTCTACTGCTTAGCTACACAGTGTGTGTGAAGGACAAGTGGTTCCTCTTTAAAACATCCTAGCTGTCAGCACAGCTTGATGAGCTCCTGGATCTTGCATTGGACAAGGGAGAAGCGGACAGCTGTTGTGAGAAGAGGCTGTGTCTTGGGCAGTGTTTCTTGCTTTCAAGGGAGGATTGCAAAGGCTGAAGCAGGTGTGTGTGTCCCAGAAGAAGGTTACCTGTGACCTTTTCTCTCAGAAACCCAAGGTGCCTAATCCAGGGCTGTGGGTGTCCAAGTGCTTCTAGGTGAGATACTAGCCAACTTGTCCTTGTAGGTTCAGGTGAGTGGCAGATGCTTGCTCGCTTTCATGCACCAAGCACAACTGCACTCAGTAGCCCTTGCTCCCAGGTAATGTTGAGGGATACACAAGTCGCATCACAGGACCACCACGGGCAGTAAATCAAACCATGTGATTACAGAGGGGAAAAAATAGGAAGAAACTGAGAGCAGAATGCATAGCAAATAAAACCTGTTTGTGATGGAGTGCTGTTAAAATATTGGAAGTGATGCTGAATTTAGCAGTACAGTATATACCAGGCATGGGGAATAGTCCAGCACCATGTTGTGATAAAACCAGGAAATTATTAATGTGTCTGAAGAAAAGGAAGAAAGAGATAAAAATGTTCTTCCTACAGAGGATAAAGTGGATTTTTTTATAACACACGCAGCAAGGTATCAGGACTGTTTTTGTGGATTACTTTAGGTGATTATATTCACAGCTAAGTAGGATGAAGTCAGAAGATGGTTGATCGTCTTCTGGGAAGACATGAATTAAAGGGATTTTAGAAAGATGAATAAAGAACTCCAGATAAGGCTCTAATGGATCAGAGGATACTGCAGCCATGCTGTTTCTACATTAGGGTAAGAGCTGCCTACAGGAGGCTTTTCAGCAGCAATTAACCCTTAGTGAGTCAGCCTCTCTAAAATGGGTAGCAGAGGCATAGTGTTATTGCACTGCCCACAGACTGGGCCTGTCAGACCCTGAAATGCCTCTTTTTGGCTTCCTAATGTAGCCCCACACAAAGGTGTCCAGCTGAAACCTCCAGAAGGCCTGTGATTTGTATACAGAGAAGCTGAGAAAGAACACTGCCTGCTTCTCTCCCTCTGCCTTGTCTTGCAATTGATCTTGCCTCCAGTTCTTAAGGACCCAGATCTCAAGGGCTTTTGGATTCTTCAGTGATCACAGCCAGGTAACAGACAGCTGCTGGTTTCTGACATCTATACCTACAGTCAAGGATGTGAAATGAGTTTGCCAAACTCATTTCACACAGAAGCTGCCATGCATTCATGAGGCCTTAATAACATTAACTGAAAAATACTTTTCTAAATAGAAAACAGACTCTTCCAAGAGACTCTTTTCTCACCTGAACAGAGGACATCTAGCTTTTTGCTTGCATGAAATGTGTCCTTTACTGAACTCAGATAAGTCTGAAAAAAGTTAAAATAAATTACTTCCCGCCTCCCTCCTGTGTCCAAAATCTCACTGTCCTTCACAGCAGGGCTTATGCTAGGTCTCAGAGTGGCTACCTGAGCAGAACACCTGAGAACAGGTCCTTGCAGAAGCAGTGCTCAGTAAAAGGGCAGGTAGGAAACACAAGCCTGTCACTGCAGAGGAAAGAAAGCCAAGACTAAAATGTCAGGAATATTTCTGCAGGAGAAACAAATCCTCCCAGCTGGCAGTGAGGAACAGAGCTCAGTGAGAATGGAGAGGAGTGGGGCAATGGACTTCAATGCCTAATGTGTGTGACTGTTTCCACAGCTGGACGCAATACAAGGGACCAGCATGAAGTCCTATAGCTTTTTTTATGCAGGTGGGATGAGCTATTGGTTTACCTAGCCTACAAATCACTGGCTGCACCTGCAAAGGTCTGAAAGACAGACCTCCAGTGTGGCCACAAAAGAGTCATTGCCTGCATCCCATCCACGCATCCCTCTCACAGCCAGGCTGAAGTACAGGCAGGGAGTCACCCTCACCTCAGGCACACCCAGCCTCACCTAAAGACCAGTGCTTGGTCACCTGGAGAGCAAAGTCCCAGAACTCTTTCAGGTGAAAGCACTCCATTTGATATGTTCACTGGGTAGGACAAGGGGGATTTGACTGTTGGTTGTGCTGTCAAATGTGCTGGGTTTGTAGCCCAGCAAACAGAGGCATTTGGTAAGTCATGAGCTTGTGATGAGAAACGAAAAACTTGCACAAAATAATTCTAGAGAGGCACCAGCTACCCAGTGACAGGGAGGTATCTTCCTCACTCCTCTTCCCTACTTTGACTCTCAGCAGAGGAGCTTGCAAAGCATTCTGGCAGGTACTCAGTTCAGGCTGTCTTTCAGCAAATAAAAGTTTTACTCATCTCTGCTTCCAGCTTTCTTTCAGAGCAGGGCAGCCAAAGCTACCACAGTCCAAGCTGAGAGAGGCAGACAGCAAGGGTTAGGATTTCCTACAGTCCTGCAAGCTGCTCCTACAAACCCTGGGACAGTTGCCTCAGGTGATGGCTGCAGATCACCTGTGCTGCCTGTGTTCCCACACTGGTCTGCTCTGTGCAAAAAATGCACTTCCCCCCAGGGCCTCCCACCTATTCACCTGCTGATTTCTGCTCTCCTGGCATCATGTAGGAAAAGCCTTGTCCTTCTTCCTCAGTTTCCCTAGATATAAAAGACAGATTAAGTTTTTGCTGTGTTTTTCCAAGGAGTTGCAACCCATTACTAATTAGTGTCTGCAAAATGTTTTCAAGCTCCTCAAAGAGAAGGTGCAAACAAAGGACTAAATATCATTAACAGCTTTATTTTACACACAGCAGAAAATTAATGAGGTGTTGGCTCCTTATGAACTGCAGCTACCATCCTGCTGAGTAAATTTTGCTTTCATAGCAGATATTACCCACATCTGTGTTCCTGTAGCGCTACCATTTGGAATGTTTTCCTCTGAACCAAACTGCTACCAGTTCCTATTGTCTACTCTCTTGCTGAGGCCTGTGGATCTGCCATGCACAACTTTTCCTTTCAGTACCCTGGAGGTTTCCTGGGATGCTGGTGATAGATGGAGAGCAGAGAGGGAGAGTCAGGGGACATTTCAAAGGAGTGAGGTGACTGCTTCCAGGTTCCTAACAATAAATGGCAAGAGGAGGCAGAAATTAGTTAATACCACTCTCTGAATTGTATTGCTCTGAGGGCTTCTCCAAGCAGCTCATCCAGAGTGTTTCTGTTGACAGCCTCACGTTGTTGGGGCTTTCAAATGACAGCCCTGTGTTCCTGCTGCTTGCAGGGCTTGCAGCCACTCAGGGATGAGAAAGAAGTCATAAAAAAAATTGTTCTTGCTAACTTAAAAGTCAGGTCTCCTACTGAGCATGTCTGAACTCAGAAGGAGTATTGCTTCAATACAGTTCATGGAGTGGGTCTTACCTCAGCTGGCATATCTGCTGTCTTCATACGCCAAACATATGCCAGCTGGGGAAAAAGTGTTTCCCTCATCACAGACAATGACACAGTAGGTCCCAGCCATGCCTCAGGCTCCTGCAGGGAAAGGCACTTGGGGCTGGGTGTTGGGGACTCCTGCAGCTAGGTGCTGCAGCACCCTTTTTTCCACAGGGACCCTCTGCCCCCACGGTGGGGAAGGACAGAGCCAAGGGCTTCACAGCCACTGCTCTCCCTGTCCCTCTTTTTCACCCTGACATCAGTTCACCCGCATGCTCCACTACTCCCCACAGTCCCTCAGTGCTGCCAGGAAAAAGCAAGCAGGCTCCAGCCAAAAGCTGGATTCTCCATCACACTATCTCTTTCTTGCCCGCACTCTGGGTTTCCACTGGATGCACAGCACTTGGACAAAGCTGTTAGTTGCCAGGGCTGCCCAAAGTCAGGACAACCTGCACAGGGAAGTGCTGCCTTCAGAGCATTCCCATGGGAAGTATGGGAAATGCATGTGGGAAATCCCAGGAGAACTGGGATCCCTTCCTGGGCTCCTTGTCTCTAATGCACTAAAAGCTCTGCTGCTGGCAGAGATGTCCAGAATATGAAAAGTGAAGCAATGTGAAGTGTTTCTTTCAGGGAAGGAACCACATGACCTCTGTCTTCAAATTTTCCTGCATGGGAGGCAACCCATCTCACAGGAGCAAAGTGGTAGGAGTGGCTCTGGGACCTCACACTTTCATGGTATTTCAGCATCTCCAGTCCCAGCCTGGGTCCTTCTTTAAAAGAATTTACAGGAACATTAATACATCAGAGACTGGTGGTCTGGTCCAGGGTCTCAACGTGTTCCAGTAAGATACATGTCAGTTTATCCATTCAAAAGAGAATCTGCCAGTGCAAGTGAGGTCAGTAAGGCTGCATGTCAGCCAAAGCAAAGCACTCCCCTCTGAGTTCAACTGCAGAGATGAACGTGTGGAAAACACCTGGGTACTCTCCACCTGAGAACAAATTGTGGCTAGGCCATGTTTGTCAGTCTTAGCAGCAGCTAGTACACAAAATGGCTCTGTCTGTCTACTCATTTCCCCTATAGATTTCTACTCCTGTTTCATGGCACTTCTCCATCCTCTTCCAAACCCTGACAGCACCTCTGAAGCACCATGTCATTTCAAGGCCTGGCCATTGGAGGTTGGAGCTAGGTAGTTTGGCTAATGTCTTTCTCTTTCCACGTTGTAAAATATGGGAACAGTGGAGTGCTTTTGTAAAGTTATCAAAAAGCATTCAAATCCCACCTGCATGTGCCACACACAGATCAAATCCCAAATTAGAAAAGAAAATGCATGCCTTATGGTGCAGCCTCTTTCCCCCACTGCTTCCTTCTATGCCCTGATCTCCCTACTGCCTGCCAAGACCATATTCACAGTGAAGGCAATGGCTGTGAGACACAACCTGGAGTAGCACAGACAGGTGTGTCATCGCAAGAGCATGGTGGCATAATATTTTTACTGGGAGAGGAATGAGCTCAACAGCCGCTTTATCCCTAATACATAAGGCAGGAGAATAATTTTTCCAAATGGAAAAGACAGGTGAGCTTTTGGACATTTAAAGCTTTTCTTAGGTTTTCTAAGGAGAAAACATCAGCTGAAGGACAGAATGCAGAAAATGGTGCTGATGTTTAACTTCTTTATATTCATCAGCCAGACACTCTGAGAGGAGAAGGTAATAAGGTTATTAGCCTGCTTTGCACAGAGACAGCTTCTGCTGTGCCCATAAGGAAAACACTGCAGCAAAGGGAAGTCTCCTTTCACACCTGATGGTTGAGGTGCCACCCTTGGAACATGGCAGGAGCACATAAAACTGTGCCAGAACCGCCTCCCACCTGAGCTAAAAAGTCTTTTGGACTATATCCACATTGCTCTGCCAGAGCAGCCTCCAGAATCAGCAACAAAAAGGATGTTTCTGCATTCTTCCATCACAGACAGACAGGACTCCATCCGATCTTTAGACTGTATTTAACCTGTATGCACAGGTTGACCTGGTCTCCTAGGGGTTCCCATATTTGAACACATTTTGACTGGACTAAAAAAATACACTGTCAACCCTGAAGAAATGCTGAGAGGCTGGCTGGAATGGGCTCTCAGCAAGGGAGCTGTAAGTATCTCATCCAAGTGTGGGTTCAATTCCTGTTCCCACAGTCAGCACTGCTCAGGCCCAAGGAAGGGCAACACTGATTGCCCAGTGCAGCCCACAGCTTGTGGGTTGAGTCCACCTCCCTGCAACGGACAGGAAAACCATTGAAGTTTTGTGTGTCAGAAACACAGCCTTTGGGGTTCACCTCAGCAGAAAAAGGGAAAACACTTGCTTCTCAGAACTGATTTCAGGAAGATGCCTATCAGGGAAGGCACAGCTGGCAGTCTTGCTTGTTGGAGAGGACTGGGGACACTCCTTCCTCCATGTGCTGCTCTTATGCTCCCAGTTCAGGAGTCTGCAAAACTGGAAGAGGGTGCAAAGCATCTCAGAAACAGGGACCGTGTTACATTGCCAGGAAAATGAAGGAAGTGGGAGCCTGAGTCTCATGGAAACACAGACCTCTCTTGCTAGCAATTTCACAAGAAGTATCTTCATGCTGTGTTGGAAGCATCCCAGCAGCAATTGACAAGGAGGATTTCAATCAGAAATCCATCTCCTGTAAGGACTGCTTTTAGGGCCAAACAGAGAAAGCACCCTGCAATCTACTTGGTATTGTTGAGCAAAAATGGAGCCATGTCAGATGGAAAGCAGATGGAGAGAAAGTGAATAAGACCCCAGTCACTGGGGAGAGTGGAAGCAATCAGAGTCCTGACTACTGCAATACAGTCCAATGTTGCTTCAACCAGCTCTGCAATAATAGGAGCCCCGTCTCCCTCTCTCTCCATTTGCCTTATGACATTCAGCCACTGCGCAAACATTCCCCTGACCACAGACTAGACTTAAATCCACTTTGTCTGCAGCTTATCTCAACAAATAAAAGACCAGGAGCTGGTCTGAGTGCATGACTCCAGTCAGCTCTGCCTTCAGGCAGTTTGTGCACAGCTGCTTTCGCTCTCCCTGCAGGATTAGCACCCGGAGTACACACAGCCTGATGGCTAAGGTGCTGTCTGCCCATTGCTCTGTGTACTCCCTAAACCAGAGCCACAGCAAGCTGGTCAGGCTGTTGCTGCCAGCTGATCAGGGGAAAATGAAGGGATCATCTGGAGGGCATTTGGGAAGGAAAGCAACAAGAGGGTAACCATGCGCATCCCACCTCTTCTCACCAGATGGAAACAGCAAGCCTACTTCTCCCAAACGCTCTCTCTCTGGTCTGGCCTTGGCTTTGCCACTCACTTCTGACCTCCTGTCAGGATTCAGCTGGCTCTGCCTTGTCACCTCCACCAGCTGCCTACACTGCAGAGAAGCCTGAAGCTGCCTCTCAGCAGGTCAACCAGGGACAGCATCACCCAGCCAGCTCCACCCAGGCACGTTCCAAAAGCTGCCCCGCAGACAGATTCTTCCTCTGGAAGGAAGCCCAAAAGACACACCAGTCAACACAGGGCAACAAAGCCCAGCTATCACCTGTCTTTCTCAGGCTGCCAAAGTACAGGACTGTGATCTTTTTGATGATCTCTGCACTAAATGGAAATCTTCTGGAACTGATTTTATTTCCCAGATCCCTGCCCCAGTAGGTTCAAGGTTCAAAGGGACAACCTGGAAGGAACACAAACCATAGTTAGGTTGGAGAATGGATGGAATATATGAACTGAAGTAACACAGGAATGTCTTGCTGGTGCCTGCAAGGATTTCTGGACAAAACAGAAGGAACACAGACCAAATTAAGGCCCTGGAGTATCCCATGTGGAGAGGAGCAGCATCCTGCTCTCCTCACCATGTGCTTTTCACTGTCCTTCCACAACAGGCACAGCATTTGCCACAGGGCCCTGCTGAAGCCAGGGCACTGGCCAGACTCGACTCCCCATCTACTCCAGTACCTCTGCTCTTCCTGAAGAGCTTTGGGAGGCCATGAACACACCTCTCTGCAGGGAGGCAAAAGGGACTGCAAAATCTCAGAAAGTTTTACATAACTGTGAAACCATCTCCCAGGAAGCTGTATTTGTGCCATCTTTTCATATTTCAAGCCTGTTCCTATTCTCTTTCCTTTTTTTTTTCCCCCAATGCTAGCAGCAGCAGTGTACTTAGCCTGGTAAATAATGCATACTGTTCTCACTGCTATGCAGACAGACAAAGGCAGGTAGTGTATCAAAGAATAAAATTGTACAGTGAATTGCAGTGTAATAGCTGTAATTTAGTGCCCTGTGGGCGATCCAGAGATTCAGAAAGTATCAGAGACCCATGCTCTGCGCTGACTGGCAAGGTGACTGGAGATACAGCACAGTGTTTGACCTTTGGATTATTTCCAACCTAAGCAGAGCCATAAAAAATTCAGGAGACCATGCTGTCTCCCAGAAAAATGGTTTGTGGGGTGGATAAATAGATGGATTTTGTGTGAACACACACACGTTATATTTATGTGGGTGCACAGAGATAATCAAAGAAACACTGATCAAGACCTGGACTACTTATATAACAGAAATGGCTGGGGAAGCTGGGGGTGTATCTGGGTTGGTTTTTATTGTCTGCTTGCAAGAACGAGGGGAAGTCTTCATTAGGGCACCAGCTGGATCCCAGCTCAGGAAATCTCTATTCATTTCACATGCAGGCTAGCGGCTAATGATGTGTGCGTGTGTCTGTCTGATTTCAGCTCTTTGGTCATCTCAGACTTGGGGGCATTCAGATTCCATGCCAGGTTCCCATTTCTGAAGCATTTGTCTCCACCAATCACCCAGTAAGTCATTTGAGAAAGTAGAAATGATAGCAGGAGAAATAATGCTATTTTCAGACTCCCTACTAGCCTCTTGATCAGAGGCAGCGAGCCGCACTTTCCCTTGGAGCTCAGCAGAGACCTGGAAGGATCTAATCACTCTCTTTCTACCTAAACAAGACAAGAGCATGCAGGGATGCACAGGGCTGTCATCTCCCATTTGCAGACATCTTTGTGTAGGAGCAAACTCCTTTCTTCTCCCTCCTCAGGGAGCCCCAAGGATCCCCTGTCCTTACAAGCCTCTCTCCCAATACCCCACGGAAAATGAGAAGCTCCCTCCTGGGAGCACCAGGGCCTGCCCACAAGTACGAACATCAAGATAAACAGGAGGGGCTTTGAAGCAGGAGGGTGACTGGGAAGAACAGTGCTTAGCATAAAAACTAAGCACTTTCTTTTCAGGGAGCATCTCACCAACCCAGAAAACCACAGGACACATTAGAGTCCCTCACTGTCCCTGCAGATGGGGATGGACTCAGCCTAGCTGCACAGTGAGATGTATGCATGAGCCAGGGAATACACTTACACGGCTGTCCTCTCTTATAACAAGTGACAGCTCTGTTTGGATAAGCCATGGCACTCAGCAGCCTGTCCGCCACATGACAGGCCTACAGAAGAGATGATGTGGGAAGAGACAGAGATTTGACTTCTCCTGCCTCTGTCAGCAAGGCTAGAGAATCCTTGAGCACTTCAACTACTCTTAACAGCCCCTGAAACCTTGTAGGACAAGTTCCCCATGGGATCTGCTTAGAGGAGAGAACATGGTATTTTTGACAAATAGTAGATGTGGTTCAGCTTCCTCATGCCTTTACAGCCACAGTCAGCTGAAACTGGAGGTCTTAATGCCCCTGGGACAAGGAGGTGGGGGAATGCCACCCATAAATTGAGGGGGAAAGTAAAGATGGAAACAGAAGAGAATTGGGCACTAGCCCATTATCTCCTAACCACCAGACAAGGAGATAGAGCAAGTGAGAAGGAGATGAGTAGGGCAGGAATGGAGACTGTGGTCACCAGATGACTGAACTAGATACCACCCACTCCAGTACAGGACCATAAACACAGTGTGTGAGCTCTGTATCACCAGGGCAACCTCATCACCCTAAATCTCTGCAGTCTATTTGCCAAAAAAGTACTTTCTGGCTCCTTGGGGACTATTCAAGGGGATAAATCTCCATGAAAGGGTTCAGGTTCTGAACATAGCTGAGGCACTCAAGTTAAAACACTGCTATAAAGCCAGTCACCCAATTTTGAACTAGCAGGGAAGCCCACAGGGTTTTCTTCAAGAGACCTTGCAAGATCCCACATGCAGATCAGAAGCAAACTTGTCCGGGGCAATTGTGATGGCCACATTTTCCCTCCCCTGATATCTGCCGAATATAAAAAGCAGGACATGCTGTTCCACTCAGCCATGCCCTGATTCAGAAATACACAGCCCCCTGTGACTTCCCAGGGAAAACAGAAGGACCCTGTACTGCCTCTGCATCATGCTGCCCGTCTCTGTGATGGATGTACCTCTGCTGGATGCAGAATAAACCCAGCCATGGGGTTGTGACCCCAATAACACAGCACTTCATAAAGTTGCCTTGGTCTCTCTTTCTGTTCTCAGATATTTATAATGGACCCATCCCCACAATATATCTGACCACTTCACACTTGAACAGATATCTTTTTCTTGTAACTGTGCTCTTATCCTTGCTCAATAGATAAAAAACATGCCCACACAGTTTTTTAGACCCTCAAGATGATGCAGTGTGGTTTTGGGAGGATAGCAATGCTTTCATAAAGCAAAGAACATAAATGACTGGGACAGGCTCAAAAAAATGTCTCCAAACTGGCACCTGGCTTAAGAAAACTTGGGCTGACACATGCAGGGGGAATAGGCAGAGTAAAGCAGAGGGGAATCTCTAATTTTCAGTAATTCCTTTGTGTAAGTCTGTAACTCTGTTCCCAGGTTTCCAGAGTGGGACATACCCACTGGGCCCAAGGATTCCTCATAGATCACATCTCTAAAAGCCATTGCTCCAGTTCTCCTGCTTCCTCCATACTAACATAGCATGATTTGGAGTTCAGCTTCATTCAGCATCAAAGTGAGATCTGTGATTACATGCTGTGCCTGGCTCAGTGAAAAGCAGGACTCCATCTGTTCCCATTGCAGTTACTGCACTGTGTGGACAGACGTGATCTTGCATGAGGCATACAACTCCTCAGAGCCCCTCACGTTTGACTGAGGCGTGTACGACACGGGATTTCATCCAAACAGAATCTATTGATGAGAGCAGGCATTAGCCCTGACTAAAGAATCCCTTCTTGGCCCAACTCTGCATTTCACTGATGCCAGTTTTGTCTCCGGGTAGGTTGTTTTGATTAATTTCATTTAATTAATTCTATCATCTCAAGCTGTTCCCAGAATCCGTGTGAAGCCCATCAAGGTGGAAGCAGAGAACATGATGCACGCAAACTGAAGATGCAGTCCATTGGCTTCTCTATATTTATCTTCCCAGAGAAAAAAAACACCCCACCCTACAGGAGCACCTTTCAGCCAACTGAAATCTGACAGTTCTTTCTGTTGCTCTTCTGCTCCCTGGTGGCATTTCTGCAGCTGTCTGCACTGGAATTTGTGTCCCCTGGTCATCATCACAAAGATGCAATTTCATCCCTGCTTATAGTGCTTGGGGGAAAAGGAGGGAATTTATATGTTGGTCCTCCAGGAGGGAAGTGGTGGAATAATAAAGTTCCATAGCACAGTTCTAGCTCAGGGCACCTCTCAGCTTCTTGTCTGCCTCCCTTGCACTCAGTTTTTCCTTCCCCCAGGAGGTCAACACACAGCCTCTAATCTGGTGACATTTTCTACTTTTTGCTTTGTGCTGGGAGTTGTCCTGTCCCAGGAACTTGCCATCCTTGGCTGCCCTCAGCAGCAAGATCCTTGCCTCCATCTCTCCACAGGTGGAAGTATACAGACAGAGGTAGCCTCACCTTGCCTGCTCTCACCTTCACTTTCCCTTGCAGACAGGCTTCTCCATGTACATGCCACAGTGCCTTCCTTCCTTCCGTGATCCCGATGACCAGAGGCATGTTGTACCACAGAGGTGGGAGAAGAGAGGAGATATGGCACTGGGCTAGAGCCAGACATCCTCTGCACTGGGGAAACCTGTTCTCAGAAGGCGTCCTGTCTTACGGTCCATGAGACGTTGTCTGACAAGCTGGGGAAGGACATGCTTGGAAGATGAAGGGCTGCTTCCCATGGTATAGCCAAGGATAAGAGATCGGGCTCCTGATTCAGTGCTAGCCCAGCTACTTGCTGCAGAGATTGGGTCAGATACTGCCCTACATCTATAAAATGAGATGTCTGACCTCAACTTCCTCTCATACTTGTCAGTGGACTGATTCATTTGTGCTTACAAAGCACAGTGAATCTTACAGATGGAGAAGGCAAAAAGAGGTAGGAAGGTAGTAAATCAGGAGTGCCCAGGAACATTATCCAAGACACATCCTGTAAACTAGCATCAGATGGCTCACATCCCTATTACTAAATTCTCTTCACCTCTGAAACAGTGATCTCATGAAAAAGCCTATTTGGAATGGTCCTGTGCCTCTAACTCTGAAATCATGCCTGGAAATTTTCTGGGAGAGTCCTAGTGGGACCAAGTCAAACCATGCCAGGGGTGTGCTGACACTTAATTCTGATGATTGAGTTTGTATTCTAGGAACATTTCCTGATTTTTTTTTAATTTACTAGTCAAGACTTAATTACAAGTGAAGACTTAATGTCTGTTCTATTAAATTACCCTCGAAGTCAGCACTGTCCTGATAAAAATCAGGAAGTGTTCCCTAAACCTTCCTGAAAACTTTGATTCCTCAGTTGTTACCTTTCCATCTCCTCAATGAATGTGTAACAAATTAGTAAATAATCAATTTATCACTTAAAGATAGTCAGGTGATTAAAAAAAAGCCAACAGAGAGAAAGCCAAGAACAAATCACATAAAGCTGTGTAGCTTTCTTTGCCACAGTAACTGGAATAGTGGAGAGAGTAAGCCCAGCAATGCAGGTTATCCTGATGTGTAGTAAGGCTTTTTGAAACAATCCTGTATGATATTTGTCATGGGTATGCACTCTGAAACTACTTACCAGTAGTTTTCCACCCGACCAGAAGGACTTACAGAAATCAGCCCTAGGACTGCCTGGCCAGATCCATCAACTAGCTTCCTCAATGACTTAGATGATGAAATAAAGTATGTTTATAAAATGTAGAGCTGTCCCTGAGTCTGGAAGAGCATGCAAGACTGAAGGTATGATAGGAAAAGAAAATGATCTTGACAAATTAGAGAAATAGCTCACAATCAGCCATCTAAAATTTCATAAAACTGGCACAAAATGCTGAACTGAGAAGGGGAAGAAATTAAATGTACCAGTAAAGAAAGAGGGAACATCTCCCTAGACCTGAGCACTGAGGAAATGGATTGAAGAGTTACAGGACCAGGAACCGAATATGAATTACTGTTGTGAAGGTATTGCATTAAACACAAAATTTCCTTCTTGGCTGTATTAGTAGGGAACATTGCCTATAAGACAAACGGGATGTTATGATCCACATATTAAAATTATTAGAAATGCGTCTGCCTGAATTAAGGTGCAAACAAGACCATATGCTGAAGTCAATAGTATGGATTTTATTTAACAGTAAATGTAAGGCAGAGAGAGATTGAAAGAAATAGGAAAAAAAGGAGGTGGGGGGCAGGGGTGGAAGAAAGAGTGACAGAGAGAGATTAAATAGAAAAGGTATCATCACTCCACGGAACCTGGCGGTGTCCCGTGGGTTCTTTTCTTCTGGTCCTCTCAGTGGTGAGGATCCCACAAAACATAGAATCCAATGGATTAACCTACATTCAGGAGATGCCCAGGCACCTCCCCTGAGGTGAGGAAGCTTTGTAATCTCTTTCAACAGACTCTGGATTTGTTGCATCACTTGGATCGTGTGCAGTCCCCTCTGGTCATAGAAGGCCTCAAGAATGAGTCTGGGGGCCCTCTGGGGATCTTTGATGGTTTAGGACCCCTTCTCATCTTCCTCTCATATGAAAGTCCCATGTGTACGTGGTCTTCCCAGAGAGGGGGGTTTACTCCTATTTTGTGTGAAGAAATTTCATCATCACACACCCAAACCCCACCCACTGAGCCTTGTTTACTTCTTCTGAGATCTGAGATAATTAGACAATGGTCTTAAGCTCCTGTCACAGTCCAAATTCCACTCAGGAGGCATATTGGGGGGTGGAGGGGGGAAGGTGTGCTTCAGTAGATGCATATAGGCAGTTGTTTCCTTGCAGTATGGCAAAAAGTCTATGATTTTGACAATGTTTAAGACAACAACATTTCAGTCTCTCACAGAAGGTGGTTTTTTCTTTTGTGATACACCCAAGTTAAAGAGGATTACTCTAGGTTTGGACAGTAGAAAGGTAACAAACGGTATAGGAGGTACAAAATTCATAGGGTTGAAAGGAGAGGATTGAGTCTAGCAGGAAGAAAACAGAAGAGGGAATATGATAATGAACCTCAAATATATAAGTTTTTTAGAAGAAAGATGCTGACCAACTGCTCCCCATGTGTGCTGAGAACAGGACAAGATGCAATAAGCTCAATTAGGTTAAAAAGAGCAGGGAAACCTTCCCACCTATTTGTCAGTGAGCAGTGTAGCAGGAGGTGGCAGCATCCCTGGCATCATTAAGCACAGATACACGAAACACATGGCAGGGTGGCATGAGGGTACCTGATCCTGCCTCTGGGCACATAAGTGGAGTATCTTCTGAACTTTCCTTTTAGACTGACAATTGTGTATTTTTAGTTTCTAACATCACTTCATCACTCATTTTGGCTGCTGGGATGTGACCCCCTAAGCAGTAGGGATAGCCTAATCAGAGACCCTGAGTAGGATCTTACCAGGACCTTATCCAGTCTCATTACTGGATGAGTTCACCCATGTTCACCCATACGCCATCACATCCCGCACCTTCCTCTTACAGGCTTTTCATTAAACCATCCCGTTCAAAAGCTTAGTAAAAACTATTCCACTCTTTTTCTCCTACCCCTCTGGCAGGAGGTGTATTTCATAATAGGATTGCTCTCACAGCTAGAAACTTCTGACTTCCAGCTTAGATATGTGTATGGCCAGTCAGCAGCTGCTTGATAGGGAGTAGTTCCAATTCATATTCATGTCTGTGAATATTCTAAAATACAGAAGCTGATGACATTGCATGTAAAAAAATTCCATGTCTGTTCCTCAGGTTTCAAGAAGAAAAATATTATAAACTTGCTAAGGGAAAAGAACAGGGTTTTTTCTTGCATTAGCACGTAGATGACCTGAATGGCACTACAAGGAAATGAAGATGTAACACAGGGAAGGACAAAGAGAAGGTGTCAGCTGAGGGCAGAACCAGGAGAACCAAGACCAAGTAACAGGCATAATGAGGTTATCAGCTTGATGGATTCAGGAGAGCCAGGAGGAGTAACATGTGAATTGAAAATTGCTACCTGCAATAGTGGGAATGGTGGCCTGTTTGTGAGGGAGGAACCAGTTCCCCTCTTCCGTCTTCCCAAAAGATGTGACAACAAAGGTCACAGTCATCTGCCTGCAAAATGGTGTCTGTCTCTCTGTGGAGAAGTGTGTATGTGAGAATTGACAGTCCTGCCTTGAATCAATACCCACCTTTGTAAAGGAGAAAATGCTTTCTGCTAAACTGATGGCTATTTCAGCCTATTGTAAACCATGACAGATGGGTTTCTTCAAACTTTTATGCATTTTTAGATTGTAGTTACACTCACTAAGCAAGTCTTCTGTCTAAGAGGGGAAAAAATAACATTCTCACATTTTTTCATTTTCTCCTTTCCCCTGACGCTGTGCTTCCCCAGGGCTGCTGGATGGGTCCTTCTCAGCTTCTTTACTGCCTTCTGACTGAGCTGCTTCTGCTTGAAAAGCAGTTATCTATGTCTCACCTTGGAGGTGGGAGTTCTGGCTCCTTAGGTTCAGCAGTATAGACTCTGTGACATGGAGTCAAGTACCAGATTGGGAAGCAGAAAAAAGTACCTCTGTCCCTCATTTTCTCCAGACTTAAAATGAGACTGATGCTGTTACCAACACATACCACCTCACATAGTAAAAATATGAAGGGGGATGGTGTTTGAAAGAAAAATGAAACATGCTAATTAGGTATCCATATTATCACTTGTTCTATGACAGGCATCTGCACTCCTGCCATCCTAGCAAAATTTCAGTCAGCAGAGGGTATTTAGTCAGAATGAAAACTCAGTCTGTGTGTCTAATAAATGCTGCTGCTTCCCAGCCTTCTATTTTTTGGTCAGCAAATAGATCTGCTGTTCTCTGTCATGTAGCAGTCATGTCCTGCTCTGAAGACAGATGCATTTCACTAGTGTTCCTTGGTTTTTTTGCCTTTTTTTTTTTTTTATAATACAAGATAGCAGTGTTTCACAAAAACCTTTCTTGGGACAGAACAAGAGCTTCCATGCATATGCAACATCATGACTGGCATCTCACAATGAACTGGTTAGCATGCACCAAGTGCTGTCTCCCAGTAGATCACACAGCTGGCTTTTCCTCAGCTGCTTTAGCAAAAAGCTAATGTTTAGGTAGGAAGCCCCAAGGACAATCTGAACCACAGAATCACAGAATCATTTAGGATGGAAAAGACCTCTGTGATCATTGGGTCCAACCTATGACTGCCCGCCACGACATCAACCAGAACATGGTACTAAGAGCCTCGTTCACTCTGCTGTTTAACACCTCCAGGGATGGTGACTCCACCACCCCCCTGGGCAGCCCGCTACGATGTTCAGCAGCCCTTTCCGTGATGAAATTCCTCCTGATGCCCAGAAAAAGCTGTCAGTGACCCTAACATGCGGCAAAGCAGCTGTCCTGGTTTCGCCTTGTGTTTCCAAGTTTGTGACTCCCAGGTGAGCCGGGAACACAAGAGCTGGGCTGGGGTGTCCTGCTGGGGTGTCCCCATCAGTGTCGAAGCCAGGGGCAGGATTGCACTGCCTCCCCTTGGGGGAAAACCAACCGAGAGGGTCGGATCTGTCCTCGGGCAGGCCCGGAGGGCAGGCCCGGACAGACAGCACCCTGCGGACCCCCGCCCGAGGGAGGAAGGCTCTCTGAGCAGCGGAGAGGCAGGACCAGGCAGGACCAAGAAGATTTTTCTTACAGTCCCACCTCAGCTTTCCCAGCCTGCTGGTCCTCCTCCAACCACCACCCGTTATCCAGCACCAGTGGAAGGGGCGGCGTCCGAAGGGACAACAGCGGTGGCACCGAGAGCGCTCCCGGCGCCCTCACCAAGATGGCGCCCGCCGCGTCCCACAGCGCGCTCCCGGCGCCCTCACCAAGATGGCGCCCGCCGCTTCCCACAGTGCGGCCCGCCGCCATGACGGCGGCGCGGGGCGGGCCGTGCGCATGCGCGGGCGGGCGGTGCCGGGCGATGGGCCGGCGGCGAGCGGGGCCGAGCGTGGCCTGCGAGGTGAGGGCAGGGCAGGGGGAGCGAGGGGAGGGGAGCGGGCCGAAGGGAGGGGGGCCGAGGCAGCACCGAGTGCCGTCCTCGCTCCCACTGGGCCCCTGAGCCCCTGCCGTGAGGGGCGGCGGCGCTCTGCCCCCGCAGGGTGCTGCTGCTGCTGCTGTTGCTGCTGCTTGTGACCCTGCTTGTGAGGGCCTGTGAATCACAGCGAGGAGAAGGGGAAAGGCCTCCCTCCTCAACGTGCGTTTTGCTTGTTACACTTGGGTGTTTTTATGTCTCTCTCTCGCTCACCGGAGATACTAATATGTGCACAACCCTGTGCCATGTGCCGCGGGATGACCCTGCCTGAGCAGGGAGATTGGACACAGTGATCCACTGTGGCCCCTTCCAGCCTGGCCCGTGGGGTGATTACGTGGCTCTGTAGTCTCCCGAGTGGCTGCCGGTAAGATTTGTTTAAGCTTTATATTTGTGTTGACAATCTGAACCACTTTAGCTAAGGTCTCCCCGAAGCATAGGTCATTCTGGCTCCTGCACTGAACGAAGCTGAGTTGGAGGAGGCAGTGGAGAGCCCGTAGTTCAAATCTGAGGGCTCTGGATACTTTGGGGACAGCAAAAGCCTGAACACTGATCACAGTGGTTGAAATGGGGCAGTATCAATCCACTGAATCTCACTGGTCACCTCCCTATCCTGAAGCCTTTCAGGTGAGGCTGTGCACAAGAGACCAAGATAACCAGAGCAGAAAGGACTTGGGGCCTGTAGTATATGTGCCATCAACCAGTGTCACGTTGGAAGGCAGCTCTGGAGATCATCTAGTCCAACCCCCCTGCCAAAGCAGGTGACAGAGAAACATGTCCAGGTGGGTTTTGAATGTCTCCACAGAGGGAGACTCCACAACTTCCCTGGGCAGCCTGTTCCCGTGCTCTGCCACCCTCAATGTAAATAAGTTCTTCCATTTATGTTGAGGTGAAACTTCCTGTGTTTTAGTTTATGGCTGTTGTTCCTCATCCTGTCGCTGGGCACCACTGAAAAGATTCTGGCACCATCCTCTGAGCATCCGCTTTTGAGAGTGTTGATGAGATTCCCTTTCATCATACTATGTCATATGAGTGGGAGTTCAGTTTATAGTAGTTTTCTGGTCTGTTTCATTGGTTAGGTTTTCATTACAGACACAGACATTTCTGGGCACTCTAACCCAAATATAACCACCAAAGGGAATCCAGAGTAGAGTGTACTGACTCTCCAAGCTTCCTTTTGGTGAACCACACAGGGAGAGTTGAAATGCTTTTTTGGTGGTTATTGTTTGAGATCTGGCAGATGAGGAGAGTTGAGATGGTAGAATCTACCTTGCAGAAAGAAAGGTGATAAGAAGGTTGAGCCTCTCAGGGACCTGTTGGTCACAGAATGAAAAAGAACTGATTCTAGCTGCCACAGAATATTCTTGCAGAGTGTTTGGGAACTTGTAATGGCTTTAGATTTGTGGGGGTTTGGGTATTTTTTTTACAAGTTTTCATAATGGAACACGCTAGTTTTAAAAGGGTTGTAGAACTACTCTTTTTTGGTGTGTTATGGATGAAAACCTCTCAGTGAAAAGATACTACTGAAAGATAAAATTCTTTCCACATGCACTGAGAAAGGTACTGAGTAGAAGTTAGGGAGGAAGAAAGCAAAATCCCTTTAAGCCAGAGGAAGAGAGGGCTGTGTTTCAGGTGTTAAAATGCATGACAACCAAGATACTGATTTCATAATTTAAACTTTTATGCTGTATTACCTTCTGAGCTGTTATGATTGTAAAGAAAACTTTTCAAATGAGTCTTAACATGACGTGATGCATGGCTAGCTTTGAAAGGCTGCATCTAAGCAGCGTCATGCTTGTTTAACTAAAGTCATGATGCTAAATGAATGCAATTTTCTGTATGGACAATTATCAGATTAGCTTGCACTTACAAATTGCAGGTGTAATTGATATGATCTGATTTAAAATTATATAAATATGTCTCCCTAATGTTTTGCCGGTTTAAACTCAATGCCACTTCTTTCATGTAGCTCTCCAGTCTTTTGCTGAGTAGCCCTGTTGACGGTGCTGAGCTGCGTGGAACTCTCTTGAGGAAACTCGTCAGGAAAATGAAACTGGGAAGACTGGTCCATTTTGTAGTAAAAAAATGAGAATGCAATGAACTTAGGAGAGTGACAAGGATGATCCAAGGTGTGGAAAACTTTTATGTAGGAATCTACCAAGCATCCCAGATCCTTTTAAGCTTGAAAACATGACTGCAAGGGGGCCCAATAGAGGTCTATATCCTTTGCATGCCATTTATAACTTTAAACAAAGAATGAACATTCACTGTCATTAAAAAATTAGGGCTGTCAAATGAAACTAGCAGTTGTCGAGCTCAGAACAAACAGAAGGGGTTGGTTCTTCCTATAACCTGTTACTGTGCTGTGTAACTCTCTGCTAGAGGATGTTTTAACCCTTCAAAATATACTTGTGGCTCAGACAACAACTGAAAAAATCATGGAAGCAGAAAAGTGCATTAAATGCAAAGCGAACACCCTGCACTCAGGCAAAATGTCAGGTGTGTGTTTGGAGAAAGTATTGTTATGTGTGTTGCTGCTTCTGACAGGGCAGTGGCTGATCAGTGTCTGTGCAAGAGCCATAAAGAATAGGGAAAAAAGGCCAACATAGTTTTTACTCGGTAAAGCTGTTCTTACAGAATTTTTCAAAAAGCTGTGGGTCGTGCACTCTGTGGTCATGTCTGTGTGTGACTTTGCAAATTCACTGGTCTGATCTGAGGCAAGATGGGCTTATGGGATAGTCTCTGCAGGGCTGAAGGAAGAGATACAGGTAGGATCCAGCTGTTTGTCCTTTAGCAACACAGGGTTGTTCTGCAAGATTTATCTTAGGCATTGCTGGTGGATCATCCTCTGTTGTGTAGTAGCTTATCTGGTAAATATTGCCAAACACAGTGGGCAGAGCATCTGTGAAATTATTTGCCAGCATGCAAAATAATTCCAGGAGCGTGGAGAAAATGGAAGTGTGTACATGAACTGCAAGTTAGTGCTTGAATTAAACAAAACTTGTTTCTGCTGGACTGATATTAATAATCCAGCCAAACTTGTGGATGAAGGAACCATTAATTCTTCTGTAAAAGGAATGGCTCAAGTATGCTGGCAGGTGATAAGGCATGTAAAGACTGTTCAGGGAAGGGTTTTTTCATTTGCTCCCACCTCTTCAGTTGGCTTTGATCTGTTTTATGAGGGTCAGAAGATGAAAACCTCATTATCTAATGCTGTTGGATGTCGACTTATGTGTGATACGGCTCTTTGCCAGTATCTTAATTAGGGAATTCATAAAAGCAGAGGCTGGATGGCAGTTCTTGAAAAGAGCTTTTAGCCTTTCTGCTGGAAAGAAAGATTTTATTAATTCATTACAGAATGTATTAAATGGGATCCAGCTCAACTCTGTAAGCGAAGCTGCTTCTTTTTCTCTTCTCTCTGTCTCTGCCTTTATGTGAGCCATTTTTGGCTCTCTGCCCAAGATGATCCCAACAAATGAGATTTGTAATCAGCACGTAAGTCAGTTTGGATTGAAATCCATTCCAGGTCTCTCTGGCTTAAAAAGGTTTCCAGATTGTGAGTGAGCGTTGCCAGAATTCAGCAAAAATAGCTCAATGCCTTGTCATACCTACAGAGCAAAGGAGGCATCTGGTCTTATATCCCTGTGTACATCCAAAGCTGCTGGGACCTGACTTTGTGGAGTGTCTCTTGAGGAGCTTCAAAAGGGCAGCTCTGTGTGCCCTGAGCTGCTGTCTGGATGTGAAGCACCCATTTTACTCATCTCTTTTAAATGGCGCTAAAGATGTTTCTGTGAGCGAAGTCCTGTGTCCCTGCTACTGGCTGTGAATGTGAGGAGTTGTCATCTGAGTTTTCTGAGTGCTGCATTTCAGCTCTGTCTCAGGGGATGCCTTTTGTGGAAAGGAGAGCTAAAAGGAGCAAGGGTTCATCTTTGCAGCTTAGGAGACACTGAGATTGCCACTAAAATGACACCGCAGTGTGAAGCGCAGGGGTGGGTCAGCTAAGTGAGCTTGGCTGTTTGTTTTCCTGTAGGCTTCCAGTATGCCTAGGTACATACCCCAACTAACCTTCTCATGTATTAATTAGTAGGAGGGAAAGCTTTCCTTCCAGAGCTAGCTCAGGTGAGCACCTGCTTCTGCGATTGCTCTCCTGGAAAGCTGCATCAGGGAGTTATCCCAAAGCTCTACAGATTTTCTTGTACTACAGTTTTACAGACTACATCCTCCCTTGGGAGTTTCCTTAGCAGCCCAAAGAGCAATCAGTAATTCCCAGGCATTACTCTGATTTTTCCCTGTGCTTATTTTCTATTTCTGTCTTTCCTTTGTCCTGCAGTGAATAATTATGTGGATGGCTGAGCTGCCAAGAGACTCCTGGCTTGCAGGAACTGATCCCAGATCCCAGGCGAGGCAATAGCATTGTCTGAGACTTCTTGCACAAATGAGCTACCTTCAGGAGGTAGATAGTCTTGTCCTAATTTATAAGTGGGGAAACTGAGGCATGGTGAATGGATAACATCTGTGAATGCTCGCTCTTGTCCTTCCTTACGACACATAATTTCCCAGACTAGCCAGAAGAGAAATAGTGAGATTCTGAAGGAAAAGTATTTTGTTCATTCAGCAATCTGTTCCTTCTTCATTGCTTTTTTTTTTCTTATTATTTTCTGTCCCTTGTGCCCTCAGCTCAGCAAAGCTGATGATGCAGTTCTAGGGCATGTGGTTTATTAGCAAATTATTGCTCTCCAGCAGGGGACCCGAACTTTGGTTTTGATTTAAGAGCAGTAACACCAGTTGAAATTTTTAAAGTATTATGTGGAATCTGGAGATTTTTAGTCAGCAGAAATCAAAAATATTGACAGAGTTGGGTGGAATAGCCTCTCGTTGAGTCTTGTGAAATAAGGGAAGTATAGACAGAGAATGTACTAGTGAGAGCAACTGCATAGTGAGCAGGAGGAGAGTTCTGGAGGAGAGATGGATTAATTTAGTGGTAGAGTTGGCAGCTGACTACAGCTCTCATTAATTGTATTATTTAACATTATTTTAAAATGTATTTCCAAAGAAGGCATGGTGCATTGTAATAAGTTTACTGGCTAAGGAGTAGCCAGATAACACGTGCTGGAGCACTGCTTGTTGTGTGAGGGTTTCCAACACCTAACGGAGCAGAGACAGTCATTTTTAAATGGTAGGAACTGGTGAAGGACATGGTAGTTCAAAAACTGTACTGGATGGACACCCTACCTCCACTCTGCTGCACTCTGCCATTAAATTAACTTGCTGATAACTGTGGTCAGAGCTGACCTGGGCAAAGCCCTTCCTTGGCCCTGAAGCAGACTGGCGCAATGCATCATGCTGACTGAGCTGTAGTGGATGACATAGTGATGAGCAACTGGAATTAACATTCTTAACTGGCCTGGCTGGAAATCGAGGAGGACAATTATCTTTTCCCTGACCAAATGCTAACATGATACAAAAATATCTGTGCCCCAATCCAGTCAAACCCAAGCATTGCCAAACGCAGAAGTGCCATTTCATGTGCTCTGGGATCAGATGATGTGCTTTGGTGCTCCCCTTGGGCTCAGGGGAAGCTGTGCAGTTGCCTCTGGGGAGCTTGGCATCTCAACAGCCCTAGCAGAGTCGCCTAGTAATGTGGAACTTGGAAATTGCTATCTGGTGAATAAAAGACTTACTTAAGCCTTGTTATATGCATCCCTCTCCCCAGCTCTGCTGTGCTCCTTGCAGCGAGACTATTCAGCTGACTGGCTAAACTTCTTTTTATGGTTTGTTTTATTCTGCCCCTTTACATCAAGCCTCTTCTCCTGTCCTGCTTATTTGTAATGCTTGCCTGCCTTTCCTGAGCAGAAGGTGTTTCCTGCTAATGAGCTCAGGACAGAAGTGATCCCCAAAGCAGCAATAATTAGGGATCACTACCTTTGAATTTGTTTCCTTTATCACTGATTATGGGAGTGTTTGTGCTCTGGGCCACCTCAGAGGCTGATGTCCAGGCAGCTTATTCCACCTCAGTACTTTACCCAGGACTGTGCTGTCTCTCAGCGTCTGGTGCATGAAGGCTCCCACCAGAGGGGCTGTGCTGCTAAGCCATCCAGCCAGCCTTGGCCGTCCCTGGAGAACCAGGCACAGCAGAAGTGTTGTGCTAAGAATCTAAAGAGAGAGGTCATTGCCACCTCAGGGCACCAAGGATGTTTTCTTTCAGGCTAGGTTGTTGTGTTCATATTATCTATTCAATCCCACTGTTTCCCTGCTGGAAATGAGCTTGAAAGACAAAGTTTTCCTAAAGATGTCTATGTCTGGTTGCCAGGCAGAAGAGAGGAATGATTTCCAGAACTGTTGCCCATGGTAGGATTCCCTCCTGGGCAATCCATTTGTACACAAGTAGATCAAGGCTCCTGTGCTTAGCCACGGTTACTTCCCTTCACAGGAGCACACAGGAGGAGGGTGGCTGTTAGAATATTTGATGAGGAGACAAAAGGAGATGTTTTTCTTCATGGGAACATGTCACTCCCAAAACTTGGTGCAGGTGGAATGTGTGAAGGTGGTGGCAAATGCTCTCTTGAGCATACTCTGCAGACTGCTGTTGCTGTTGTAGATTTAGCTGATTAAAAGGGACAGTAGGTATCAGTGCTTCTTTCCCCTCTGTCACCTCTTCACCCAACCAGAGAGCTGAGTGTGCTTTGTTGTCACATCCCATGAACTTCTGCATCCATTCACAGTGCTAAATCAAGACTTAGTTCCTCACACTTTGGCCTAGGCCAGTCTCTCTTTTTATCCTCTTAATTGCATAAAGATGTCTTAGATCACATCTTTGCTTTGTGGACCCACATGCAGAGAAACTAGAACAGGCTGGACAGGATCAGATCCTAGCAGAAAGGGGCTGGCCAACACACAACTGGCAGCATCAGGGCTCTCTTGGCCGTGTCTGGGATTATGATGTTACAGTTGCCTGTGGGGTAATACAGGCTGATCTGGGTGGCAAAGGGCTTTCTGTGCTGTGGTCTTTACACAGAGCTGAGGTTCCTCCCTTGATTAGGGGAGGAAGAAGGTGGAGTGGCTGAGCTACCAACCTTCTCATCTGAGTAGGAATGGATTCGTGTTAGCTGAGGCAGGAAATGATGGTGAGTGGTTTGGTGTTTTTCAGATCGATGGACTGGAGGAGAAGCTGGCACGCTGCAGACAGAGCATGGAAGAGGTGGATTTAAAGCTGCGCAGGGAGAAGCTCAGCCCTGAAGGAAGGTATTGATGAGCACCTCCTTTCACAGCTTTGGCTATGCATTTCAGCTACCTGTCATCCTGCTCTAATACTGAGCAAGGGATCTTGAAGAAATGCAAATCTGTGATTCTCCATGACAAAACTCTTCCCTCACCCCCCATCTTAGAGCTTACTTGGGTAACTTGCTGTGTGAGAAGTTCAGTGATACATGGAGAGAGCTTTATCTTACTAACAGCCTAACTCCAACCTGCACCACAACCAGACAAGCAGTGCCCAAAATTTGGCAGTTCATTTGCAGATCTGACTTGGCCTGCTAGGAAACAGCTCTGTGAGTCTGGCAAAGGTTTGCTGCATGCTGTTGCTCAAGCCTTGCCGAAGCTGCACAAGTTCAGTCAGGGGAGATGTGCAGCAACTACTGCTGAGGGCCAAACCAGGCTGGGATGCAACTGTGAAAGAGGCTGAGGGAAATTAACTATGCCTGTGTTGCACATGTGTCTGGATGTAGGGATGCATTGACACACTGGCTTTTCTTGGGAAAGCTAAGAGGGAAAATTCCCCTGAAATCTGTCACTGCCATAGAGGTGGCAACTGTTGGCTTCTAGAGCTGGGACTCAAGCAAGGACTTTGACCTGGATTTTGTAAAAGACAGAGACAGAACGTACTTTCTCTTGAGTGTGAAGCAAAAGAACCTAAATCTCCCAGCTGATTCTCAAATCTCTTCTTAAGGACATTCTTTCAGTCACCTGAGATTAGCTCAGTTGGTTGGAGCTTGGTGCTATTAACACCAAGGTCATGGGTTTGATCCATGGGTGCACCATTCACTTAAGAGTTGGATTTGGCAATCCTTGTGAGTCCCTTCAACTCAGAATATTCTGTGACTCTGTAACCAGCATCCTACTGCTCTGCTCCTAGCAAAAATAGCTGGGAAGCTCAATTGTAGGCCTAGGGAGTGGTCCTGTTGTGTTTGCTCTACAATGCGATCCTACAGAATCCCAATAGAAATGATCTTAGCAGTGATGATGCCTCCATACCCTGATATTTATCAGCCTCAGTTTAATTTATTTGTTAAACTTTCCTTTGCACTCTCCCCCAGTCCTTTACCAGGGTTTTAGATCCCAATCCATATTTAGACAGGGTCTTGTCTCTTCCTGTCCCTCATCTCTTTAGCTCCTCAACTCTTCAGTCCTTTTCTAGGACTAGATTCATCTTGTTTAATGTCTGTATTCTATATCTGGTACTTAGATGGCCAACAACCAAACCTACAGTTGTGATAACTTGACAGGATTAAATATATGATGGTTTCTTTCTGAGATATAGGCCCTAGAGCAAAGAATTAGAAATAGGGATTCCTGGGGCCTTTTCTGAAATTTACAGCTTGTGTGGAGATAGAAACAGAACTTCAGTTGCCCTATTCCAGACCATTTGAAAAACCCCTGGAGGATGGGACCATGAGCAAAATTATTGATTCAGTGCATAGTACACAAAGGAGAGCTCTGCTTTCCCACTTTGAAGTTCAGTTGTCATGGTTTCTTCATGTCTCATTCTCAAAGCTTCTTCCTAAGTAGCAGCTCAGTCATACTGGTAAATGTCCTCTCACTTCCTCCTGCCTCTTCTCCACATTGCCTTTCCCCAGTTGTTTTTAAGAGCCCTTTCCTCTCCTGCTGCTCTGAGGTACCTTGCTTTCTTGCCATTCCTTAGTTAACTAGCTGTACACATAGATTTGGATCTCTTTCCTCCTACAGGTTCTTGCTCTGCCCCAAGGGGAACGACAAACTCTGTACACTTACTGCCTTCTCTGAACTACGAGATAATTTGTTAGTGCATGTTTATTTATGTGCATAGTCTGAAAGGAGTGACCGTGTCCTCACTGCTATAATGGAAATGCTGCTGCTTTCAGCAGTTTTGTTTTGCATTTATATTTTAAACTGTGTATTAATTAATCATCTTGTGCAGTTTAAGACAAGAGCTGGGTTGGCCTAACTTAGTCTTTACTGTTATTATCATGAGTTTTCGGTGTAATAACAGGTTGTTTAACTGGTTACTACTGGGCTTGGATTCAGCTTGTTTCCTTGAGTTTACCAATTTGTGTAAATTGGTTACCTCTGACACAGGGATCCTGGCTTCTGTCAGTGAGAAGAATTACTGTTCCAGCACTAAGCCAATGTGGTGCAGAGAGCTTGTAAAGACACTGCCTCCCTCCAGTAGCTGTGTCAGAACTTCCTATCCCACCTGGGAGAACTAGAGTAGAGGCTCTGACACAGACACCTTTCTAGCTGCTTCAGGAACACTGACACTGTCCTCAAAGGAGATAGAGGAAGCAGTATGAGGGGAAAAAAAAAATCTAAAGTGCTGCATCTCTTGTCTTGCACGACTGGGTGTTTCTAAACTGTCATCTCTCCACAGTGAAGGGTGACGGGCTCATTCTGTGAGCAGATATCCCCAGCAGTGGGACAGTCTTTCTTCCATCGTGTAAGCAAAGAAATAGGCTGTGTTGTGCCTCGCAGGTAATGAACTCCTCTTCTCATTACAGAAAGTCACTGGAGAGAGAGAGAAACTTACTAATGACCAAAGCTGACAACTATGGTAAGAGCTTCATTAAAAATGGTCCCTTTGGGCTGGATGGGATCAGTGCTGCAGCTTAGCTTTGTCTTGAAACTCCTGTGACCTCTGACTTTTGCCTTTGAATTTAGGTTGAGCCAAAGGGAGCTAGACTGAGGGAAATAACAGTCAGCATATTAGAATAGGAGTCTACATCCTCCTGCTTGAGCTGTGCTACAATAGGGGAAAAATAAAAGCATCAGTTAATGAAGTGGGGGGAAAGTCCCTTTCACATACCCCAAATTACTAGTCTCTAGATAATCAGAGCTAGCAGATCAGCTTGAATAGCTTTTAATATCTCTCCCTTCCTCTTTTTTCCCCTTTTTTTAAATAGAGGCTTGCTAAGCAAGCTGGGAAAAGCTACCAGCAGTGTAGCAAAGTGTACCTTCCTTGGGGAATTTTTGGGGCCTCTCAGCACATGACCATAGGGATTTACACTGCTGTACTACCTGCAATTCTAGAGAGCCAGGGTCTTTTCTTGCTGCAAGTCCTGTTGTACAGTTAAAATGAGAGCCCCTCTGAGCTACCACAACTTGACAGCATGTCCACTCCACCAGGGATGCTGCTTTGCAAATCTTGACTCTTGGTGTTGATGGGTGCGTAACCTGTTTGGCAGTACTCTGCAGCACTGCAAGCACCAGAGCTCGCACAAGGGAAAGAGGCACAAGTGTTCTTTTAGGCTGGGAGAGCTGAAAGCCAGAGTATGGCCAGCTGCTTTTTAATTGTGACTCATGTTAAAGGACTGTGAAAGCTGTTCCCTAAGGGGCTACCACAGGAGACAACAGAAGACTCCACGTATCAATGCCACCCTTTTACCAGCCAGCAGTCAGCCAGCCCTAGCCACAGAGCAGTCTGACAGCAGCTCAGACAGCAGCAACAGCCTCACCTAATGGTGATGGCTGCTCTTCCTGGAACAGAACACACAGTGCATGTGTACAGAGCCTTCTTAGATCACTGCTATGGCCTGTGAATAAATCTTTACTTCTTCCAGCTGACACACTTGAGGCGATGAACTGCAGATGCTGACAATGGCATTGCTACATCACTAAGTTGGCACTGCTGCATATGAGGTTATGTGACCTCCTGCCCATGTCATCTCCTCTGTGGCCTTCCAGATTTAAGCAGGTTGCTCTGCGGTTTCATGAGAATTGCTTGCATTACATGAAGAATGGGGGCAGAAAGCACAGCTAAAAGTCTCTTTTGATACCAATGCCAGTTCAGGAACTGCTGAAGGCTGCTTTTGCAAACTGTAGAGGCAGTAACCTGTGTAGCCACAGATGAACTTGGCAGCAAAAGCAGTCTGATGCTGGAGACAGTCCCCACCCAACTTTGCCTTGTGAAACAATTACTGCAGTTTGGCCATGCAGTGTTTAGTGCTGCAGGCCTCACTGCTTTCCTGTACCACCCAGCAAAGTTTTGTGGAACCAAACTAGCCAGACTGGAGTTCTCATCTTGGTAAAGGAAAAGGAAATTAAATGGAGATGAGCAGGACTCCAGACTTGTGGTAGCCACTTCCTTTGTCTCTGCCTTTGTGATTCTTCTGTAAAGCAGGGCAAGGGAAGCGACCTGTCTCTAAAACCTTCAGACCCCAACAGAATGAGTGTCCAGGCTCAGACCTGTTCCACACTCACCCTTCTGAGGCACAAGGAAACCCACATTCTTCAAAACTCAAAGGTGGCCACAGTTGTACTTAAGTCCATTTTAGTGCTAGAAAAAGCTACCAGGCTGTTACCTCTAGAAGACAATAGAAATAGCTCTCTGCCTCCTTCATTCTCTTAGGGAACAAGCAGTTATTCTAATGACACAATCTGTCCTTAGTAGAGGCCTACAGCAGTGTCATTTGCAAAGAGGAACTGGTCTGGCACTGAAGTATTTCGAAGCACAGCTACGGCATGTCAGGGATGAGAGTTACCAGATGAAAGGGTTTCTGCTTGTTTACTTCCTGTTCAGCACACCCTGTAATTGGCAGCTTTGCATACTGCTCCCAAAGTTGTTGCCTGTGGCCAAGGTAGCTTTGTGCTTTTAAGAGTTTTGAAATGAGATGTAGCTGCAGCTTGACAAAACTTTCACAGGAAGGGCTTTTGTTTGTTTCCCAGAGAAAGAACTGAGTGTGCTTCGCAAGGAAAATCGCAAGAATGCTGCCCTTGCTGTGGCCATGGCATTGCTGATTGCTCTTATTTACGCCTGCTGGACAATGTGATTGCAGTCAAGAATTCTCCCTGCTGACCAAATGACTCTCCTGCAAGGAGCTCTTCCTCCTCTCACCCTTGTGCCTCCCCCACAAGTGAGGAGCAGCACTTCAAAATGCTGTTCTTGTTTATCGTCTCCAAGCCTCATTGTAAGGAAAATTTTTCTCTGCAAATTGAGGGGGACAGAAGACAAACCAGAAATCACAGCACACCTGCACTTGAAAATCAGGTCAAGTGGAACTCAAGGCAGTGCCATCTTACCCAAAAGACAGTCAAGACCATCCAGCCTGCCACAGGAAGGCAATATATTCTCCCTCTTGAAGAGGACCCCGGGGTTGCAGACGGGTGCTCTCTGCCTAGTCCTGGTGGAACACATGCCCCCTTCTTGGCTCCTGAATAAGCCATAAGCTGAAGGTACACCAAGCTCCTTGAATTAAAGGGTAATCTTTAGGTATTGCGACTCTAAGATTTTATGTGTTCACAGAGCTGTGCTGAAGATGTTTCCTCCTCCACCCTGACTTACAAGACCAAAGGAATCCTACCTCCACAAAAACAGATGGGATATACATATCTCTTTATGCAAGCAGGTAGCATACCACTTCAGATCTGGTTGCTTGGGCTTTGAGAAGACCTGCCTAGCTCTCCAGTGCATCAGAGCTTGGTAGCCATTTTGTGCCTTTGAGAATCAGCACTTGCAGAAGAGAATTTACTATCAACTGCCAGAGATGGAATTGCTTCTGTAGGGTTTTAAGTAAAATAATCTGACCTTGTAGTTTCCTGTTTTGTTTTGGTTTTTTGGGCTTTTTTGCCTCTTCTTGTTTTGTCCTGTTTCTCAGGCAGTGCTTTATTCCCATCCTACAATCTCCCTGTTGGCACACCTTGCACCACAATAGGCCTAGACTGGGTTAGGCACTTAACATCCCTGTTCAGTGAGGTGTTAACAGTGAGTTACTGGTCTGTTGTGACCTGGAATCTACTTCGAGAGGAAAAGCAACCTAGCAATGCTGCAGAGGAGTGCTGGAGACTGTCCCCTGTAGTCCCCTCTCATGCCAGTGCAGGGACATACACTAAAGTAGCCCTCAGCATGCTCCAACTTGACAGGAAAGCCTTTAAATGGGATTGCCTTGCAAATTTAACTGTGCAAGGCATATCTCTGTCACACACACTGCCAGCCAGAATTTTGTGGGAAGCAAAGTAAACAAGCACTGCTGTGAACTAAAGGGGCTGTATTGGTAATAGAGACAATGAAAGCAGAGAATTCAACACAAAATGATACAAATCCTTATAATACACTATGCAATTAACATACGTAACATTCCCTTCAGCAAGGCCTTCCTCACCCACCCCTCCCCAACATAATCCCTCAACAGGGAAGCAAGTAGCATGGTGGCTCAAGCTTGCCTTCTTGAAGGGAGATTTGGAATCAAGGTTCAGTGCATCAAAAATAAAAATAAAAGCAAATTAAAATGAGGAGCTGGAGACAACTGCGTAAACAGAAAGTATCCATTCATAAAAGCTAGCCTGCAGGCTGACCAGGTGTTTTTGTACCCTCAGAGGCCTACACTCACCCTAGGGTCGTTCTTAGTCACCCCTCTTGTCTGCCAGCCCTGAGCAAAGGAGCCAGGCAGAGGGAGCAGCATGCTTAGCTGGCATTGGAACAGCCTCAAGGCAGTCCACAGAAGTGCCAGAATGCAATTACTTGTTGGTTTAAAAAGCCAACTGTACACAGGCCCAGACACCACACAGTTGGAGGTACTTTATTGCCCACTGGGAGAGATGCCTTCTCATCCCTCATGGAAGTGCTTGTGCCAAGACAAAGGTACCAGTGACACACTTCTTGTTCATTCAGGGGGAGGGCCACCACTTCCTTCATACATGTTTTACTGGTGATTGAAAGCAGAGGGGGTCTACATGTTAGCAAGAGGATGCCTGCAGTCCTTCAACTGCTTTGATCTACCTGTGTTCAGGTGAAAATTCCTATGTTTCGCTGCACAAGCTTATTGAAATCATGTATGGATGTGGAGAAAAAAAAACAACTATCTAAACAATTGCTATAGATTCTAGAACTATAGCTTTCCTTAAGGCACACTTCAGATAATCCCTAAATCAGTTTCCTCCCTATTGTCAGTCTGCGTTTAAAAACAAGAAGAAACAAACAAACAAAATGGGCATTTTTGCTGTTTGGTCAAAAGCATTCAACTATGTGTTCTGATTCATGTGGAAGACCTGGCAAAGTGCCATGGAAGCTAGAAGTGAAGGTAAAACATGCAACAGAAGCCAACTTTGAGCCTGACACAGAAGTGCATGGAGAGTTTGGAACATACACATACCATGCTGAGAGTTCCACTGTTCTGTGCCTTCACCCCAGGTGCAGTTCCAGGGCCAAATAAGATACAAAGGGCTTCAAAGCCACTTTGACATTTAAAAAGGAAAGTCTGGTTACCTTGCCAGCGGGTACAATCAAGGGACAGGATTTCTTCCAATTAACCAACATGGTGAAAGTCAAGATCTCTTTTCACTGAAGCCCTGGGTCTTTTTTATTAAGACAGACATCCTCATAAGTTCTTCCAAAGAGTCCAGCACCTTAGCTTTCCAGTGTCTTCCCTCCCACATCCACCTTCCTCCCTGCAGATTTGGGTAATAGCGTTGAGTACCAAGAATCAAAGCACCTTGGTCTCGAAAGTACCATGAGGCATGTACACCAACCATGGTACATGTTTGCAAATCAACCCCAGGCTGCTGGCTTGGGATCAGTCACTAACCTGGACAGGGGAAATCCTTGTCACAGCAGCTTCCAGAGGTCTAAGAAAGCCTGACTGAGCACGTCAAATCTGTGCCAGGAACTTTACTCATCATCTGCGCTGGCATTTGTCCAACAGCATACCATCACGTAAGAATTGCCAGTGGCTAGCTGAGTGCCTGGATCAACAGAGTACTGGAGACACCAACAAGAAACTTGTGTCCCACACAAGATAGTGTTCCCCAGAGTTAACACCCTCCACTGGGTAGTGTAGGCCTTTGACAAGGCCAAGGAGACAGACAGCTGCCAGGTACAATGCAGGGCTGCTTCAATGTGCAGTTGCCCAGCTCTGCCATCAAACATCTCTGCTCCTTCTCATACTGCCAGAGAAGCACAAGCCTGGAAATTTCTGGCACACACACAGCTCCACAAACCTTTCTGAATGTCTGAGCAGGAGCAAAGAAATCTGCCAGCCCCTTGGCCTCATGCAAGCAGTAGGGCAGGACAAAAGGACATTAGGCCTTGGCTCCAGGAGTCACCATGGGTACTCCAGCAGCACGTGCCACCTGGGCTGTACTCGTATATACACTGCCAAGGTAGAGCCTCATCCTGTGCCTTCTGCATACCACCCCCCTGGTTTGATCACCTCCAGGAAATCAGCTCTGGAGAAGACCAGAATAGAAGTTGTGGAGCGTCCCCAGTCTCATTAGTCCCTGAAGAATCCAAGCTGGGCTCAGACCCTCCCTGCACCCTCAAGGGAACAGGGTTAGGGGTAGTGCGCTTGGATGAAAGACAGGACAGTCTCCTTTGATAGCTTCTCTGGATCTTGTCTTTTCTGAGAGTCGTGCACTTTGACACCTTCCCCCCACTCCCAGAAGAGGCGGCTGTAATGGCAGATGCTGTGGGCAGAGAGGAGAAAAAGATTAGTTTGGCAGGGGAGGGAAAGGAAAACACTTTCATCCTAGCCCAAGACAGCTGCTCTTGCTATGGGGGCCACACAGAGATACTCTAACGGGTGTCTTAGAAAAGACCAATGCATTCATTCACCTTACAAACTCTACAGCTCCAAAAGTACAGCAACTGCCAAGCCTAAGAGACTTCCATAGAAACAAACTTCTTAATTCAAGCTTCACTCAAATTCAGTTCAGTATTTGCTGGAAGGCATCAGGTCATTAAGGAAAAAATACCTACCTCCCCCAAGTTTTTCAGAGGATGAAACTCTCATTGCAGGCAATGGAAAGGCCTTAATAAAGAATTTAGAAAGTCTGCCAGGAGCAGCAACCTCACCACAAACCCAGAGTAGTCAGTAATAGCTGTCCTATGGAGCTCTGCAAACAAACAGCACTTTCCACTGTACAAAACCAGCTAGGATCATCCCCCCTTTTCCCTTGTGTGAAATAACCAAACTCAGCTTGGCTGCTGATAGTTCTGGTCCTACAGCCATCTCCCACTCCATCCATGAAGCACTGCCCTCCCTCACTGCATCAACATAGTCCCAGCCATAATGAAATCAGAGCTGCTAATTAGTGCCTACACAGCAGCCTTTAGATTTGTACAATTACTGACACTTAATATGCATAGCTTATTTAGTGCTTCTGTGCTAACAAAGCAGTACTAGCACAGCAGACAAGAGCACATGTCAATGGCTAATTACAGACATTAGTACTCAGTAACCACAACACAAACAGAAAACATCCCTTCTAGAGTCCCACACAAGGAACTCCCTCCACCTCCTCAGCCATTCCTGCAGGTTCATGCTGGTCTATTTCGAGTACAAAAGCAGAACCAACTCCATCCCAACACACAGAGGAAAAAGGCATCATTGTGTGCCTCTGCTTTTTAAGCCTTGTTCTTCTATCCACCCCATGAACGAAAGCTTCAGGATTCTTGAAAGCACTGCTGTAAGGTAGGTAGAGACATTCAAAGGGAGAAAAGTCAGGAGCCCTATTTCATACCAAGCACTCAGAGGCACAGTCTTGGGTACTGGTGTTAGAGAGCATCTCTTGACGCTGAGGGCAGGGTTTGCAAAACATCTCCACCCATGAGCCCTGGGGTGTCACAGACTCAGGATTTGCCATACATAAGTAAGGGCCTTAACCCAGTATTCAGAAAATACAGATGGGATTCAGCAGCCACAGTGTTAATGATTGTCCCATAAGAAGCCACTCCATCCTTTCCCAAGGAGCTGCTGCTTTTGTCTCTCCCCCATTAAAAAAGCTCTCAGCTTCCCGCAGCTTATTCCAGAGCCTGGGCTAAATGAACTGGGATTTGCTTTTATATTACCAACTTCCAACCAAGCATGTTAAAATACAGAGATGCAGCAAACTACAGTTGCTGGGCTCAGTTTCTACTTCCCTGTATGCAGGAGGCTCAGTAACTTGTACTCTGCTGCAGACAGAGGAACAAACTTATGAGATGTTTGCTGTTGATAGCCATTACTTTCAAAGTCCAGGAGTCCAGATCCAGCAGTTTTCTGAAAGTCAGAGAAGGTGCCAGCTCCTGGAGCACACCCTGCTGGTAACCAAGCTCCACTTGCACTGCAAATGACTGTGAGAACACAGCACTCTTGAACTCCCTTTCAAATACCCAGGCGCAGACACACACGGACTCAGCTTTCCTTCCATAGCCTCAGCTCTGGCTTGTACTCACTGAAAGGGTGCAATGGCTTCAGAGGGGAGGCTGTATGTTGCTACATTGGTCATCTTGTTGAAGAAGAATTTCCTCTTGAAGTTTTTGCTATATGCCATTGTCCAGGGATCTAGCAAAATTTAAGTAATCAGACAGAAAATGAAAGGGGGGAAAAGCACAGTAAAAATACACATACAGTGCAAGCAAGGAAGAGAAATCTACAAGAATAATTATCCTTCTGTTCCTCCTTTTTCCTTTCCTTCCCCAAGGTGTCCTGCTTTCCAAGCTGTTCTCTATTCACTGAGAAAAATCCTTTCTCCCTGCATTAAAAAGTTGACATTCCAAATCGGATATTTCCATGTACCGTCACCCTGGAAAACACCTTGATGAAAAATTATCCCATTAGAAAAAACAATCTATCATGTAAATAAATGGAAGTACCCACACAATAGCTAATCAACGCACAACAGAAAAACTTGTCACATAAATACCCTAAACCCTTATCCAAATCCGAGCTATGCTCATTACATGCAAACAGTTAATCTCTAGGCACTGGAATACTCCCATTAGTTTTCGACCAGGTTACAACAGGAGCAAGCCTGGTCAGTACTTTTTACTTGGAGAGACAAAAGTTGAGTGAGGACTCCCTCTTCCTACCATTCATAGTCCGCACGATGTAGAGTCCGGTGGGCACAAAGTGCCGGTCATCCCGGCCAGTGTAGGACAGCCGGGGCATTCCCCCTGAACTCTTGATGACTTTCATCTCTAACCTAAATGTTGAGAGAAGGCAGTGATAGAGATTGCCTGTTTCTTCCTTTGCCACTCTTTTGCATACAATGCCCCACCTGCATACCCTCTCCAGAGTGCCACAGTATGAACTGACAGCACTTGCACATGACAAGACCAGATCATTACACCCTGGAGAATTCAGTCTCTGACCTTCCCACATAGGGCAAGAGAAACCAGCCAGACTTGCCTAGATCAGGCTGCAAATTGAGTGCTGAGATGAAGAATCTGATGATCTACCATAATTAATGCAAATGAGGTTCCCACTTCAGGTATGAACTCTTGATCTTTCAAGCCAGTGAGAATCCACTGATAACTGCTGCACACAAACTCCAGCACTGTTGCTACTCCAACTCTTTTCAAGTGCACTGGTCACATCTACAGCATTAGGATGTAGCTGAACAATGCTCTTGAGTCAGCAGCATCTCAGTAACGGCAGCCACCAGCTGAGTGAGCTCTAACAACTCTTTCTCCAAGGCTCCTCTAGCATGGATTAGCACATCCCTTCCATTTCTGTGCTCCAGTGGCCAATAACTTTAATGGGCCCTTATGTTTCATTTGCACCAATCACTTACCTCACAAAAATCTTCTCCATTTCCTCCAATCTGTACACTTCCTTCACTCTGGGAGGAAAGGACAAAAGTATCATTTTAAAAGAAATTTAACTGGCCTTTTTTTTTCCCATTCCAGCTACAGGGAGCAGCCAAATGGTTGATTTTGTATAGCATGAGGTAGTCAGGCACAACTGAGGTTCACTCTTCTCCTCAATCTTACACTTCAGTGCCTAATTTTTCCAGGCTTGAGAAAACCTGACATCTGCATGCTCATGGCTGGGTTGCTGGAAGCAGCATACAAGCATCCTTGCTGCTAAGGAAGCTGTGCATTTTTACCTCAGATTGAGTATACAGAAGAGTAAGAACAGTGAAAGTCAGGTGCTTTTGTTTTCCCATCAGATAAATTCACCAAGATCAGTCCTAGGAAGGTTCTAGCCTCAGCATGCTGGCCTCACAGTAAAATTAAACCACCTGATTTTCACAGTTATTATCCTTAGGGATGCCACAAACTCGTTAGTTACCCTGAGGTAAAAACAGGTTTTTTGGGATTTTGCTTTTTTATTGTTTGGGGTTTTTTTTTTAAATCAGTAAAGATGATTTTGAGACATCATTCTATCATTACATCAAACTGGTTTTCTTGTTCTGAGACAGAGAAAAACAATCATTAAGATTCAAAAGCACTGCCTCTCATCTGACACCCCAATCACCCGTTTCCCATACACTGCTACAAGCATCAGGCTTCAAAGAGCATAGCTGGAACACCTTAACACCTTTCCACAAGAGCAGCAAAGGACCTCTCTACAATCCATTTCCACAGCTCTCCTCACTTCACCCTCAGCCCTCCCCAACACTTTGAGCTCCTCCAATTACTACATCTGCTGTCTTGAGTCTGAGATCCCACTCATTATCTTTCATTAAGCCACCAAGGAGAACATCCTTTTTCCCTTCCTCCAGATCCTTTCATAATATTGTTACACTTCTAGCTTCTGAAGGAGAAGCAGTTTTATCCATATTACCTACCTGATGCCCAATGCAGCAATGCTCTTATGCTCTACCACAGCAGAATTAATGAAATGGAAGGTCAGAAGCTGAAGCCCTTTGTCAGGAACTTTCTTGGGGTTGTAACTAAAGCCTTGTCTTCATAAATGCTAGTCAATACTTCATCTGCTAACAGTCAACATCACTCTACTGGTGCTGACCCTTCAGAGCAGACAAGGACATAGAATTCTTTGCAACAACTAAGCTAACTGAGTGCTAGACCTATTATTCCACATATCAGAAATCAGCACCAGCCAATCCACCTATGAGGAAAATGTAACTGTTTGACATTTAAAAGGAGGGTACAACTTCTCCTCTAACAAAATTTACCTTAGATATTTATAGAGCTTTTAGCCTCTTTCAAAGAATACAACAGAACTATGAATTTCAGCCTGAAATTTAACTCCCCTTCAGCTCCTTATCTTCATCCTCTAACACACTGACATAAAAGCATGCCAGGTTGAGGCAAGGAGTCATCACTCACCGGATGGGGTTCATGTCTGGTCGGCTAGGTTTAGAAACAGCTTTAACAAACTTCTCTGCCAGCCGAATCCTGAATGAAAATGGAAAGAGAACCCAGCAATTTAGCAAGACCTTTGGCACAGTGGGTAGGTAAAAGTTTCAGCACAATAATTGATTAGGCACTTCAATATATGCAGACTGCCTCCACTGCTAGCCATATGGGTCCAAGCAAGACTTTTTTCACTCCACCCTCCCAATTCAGTGCCCAGTGATACTAGTGTTATCCACTAGAAAGAAGTCTCCATAGGTTACTCTACAGGCCCACATGCTGTTGAATGCATTGATATATCAGCAGGAGAGTAGAACTAATGGAGACATCATGTCCCTTATGAAGGAAACAGAGGGGTTCTGTTCCTTCTCCCTCAGCCAGTTATCAGCTACACTCATTCATATTCCCAGAATGTTCGGTTTACCCCAGCTATGCCAGGCACACACCAGTCTAAGGAAGGAGCTAGACCTGCCTTCATACACAGAGAAGATATAGCTGGAAAAGGCTATACACACTTCAGAGCAGCTTCATTCACAGTTCATCTTTATAGCACTGTTTCAGCTGAATGTACTTGTCTCCCTGTGCTCAGCATTCTGCTTTTTGGGTGAACACTATTTCTCAGTCACTCCTACACACATGCAAGAAAAAAGCTCCAGATCCCACATACCTCTGGTTGAAATGCTGTGTTCGAACATCATTGCCATTCAGCACCAAGACATCAAGGATGTGGATGGCACTGATTTTTCGCTGTGCTTTCCCCTAAGGAGAGCAATACAGAGATTTACTACTCAGACTGTTGATCTTTCAGTTTCCAGATATTAGAAGCACACATATTCCCTGCTGCCCATTATACAGTAACATGCCATGCTCCACAAACTGGTGTATCTCAAATACCCAGTTCTATCTCAGGGCAAGCAGAGAGGGTGGGACCACAGCTGCCAGCAGCAGCTCTCTGTGCCTTATCAGGGACCACAGCACAAAGTCCAGTGCACTACCACATTCTCATCTGAGATACCAGATGACAGGCAAACTCCTAGGCAGCTGGGAGTTTTCACCTTACACTGTGAATATACCACGAAAATCTTTTCCCTACAGCCTGCAATCACTACTGAGCAGTTATGTATCCAAAGAGCCACAGACATATGAAGTCATGTTGGCAGTGTCATCTGCTGCTCCACGTAGAACAGCAACATGTTAGGTCCAAAGTGTTTTCAAAACTATGTTCAAAGTTCATATCTCTCACACTGGACAGAAAGATGAAATTTAATCCAAAATAGTTACTCTAAAGACCATATACCTAACAAAACTTTGGACCCAGCACAGATAGAACATTTATTCTGCAGTATCTTACAGAGAATAGGCAAAACTGCTCATTGTATTTGCAGCCACTTGGTAAGCAAGAGAGTAGGCTCCTACCTCTCCTTTCAGCTCATGAACAATCTCCACAGAAAGAAGAGTATCTCGTGGCAGCTCAGTTTTCAAATCCAGCTTTGTCCAGCGATCTGACTGGCGACCACCCCAGGTGTAGATCTGTGATTTCTGTGTGTAGAAGGCAGAGTCAGATTCAGCCAAAGCTTCATGAAGGCAGGGGTGGAGGAGAGACCTCTAACTGTAGAGCCCTCAGAGAATCTTTCTGTTCTAGGCTGTCACAGGCAGTTTCTTTGTCAGAAGTTTTAAGGGAGAACTTTAATCTCTACAGCAAAGGAACAAAAACACTGATTCTAATCTGCCAGTGATTTTTCATACCTGCATAAAGAACCAGAAATAAAACACCTTTAAAAGAACAGTGAAGGTAATTAGAGACACTACCAGGAGTGCAGGTCTCTGTAGGTGGAGAATGCAAAAACAGGGTTAATTAGTGTGAAAAGCAGTAATGTCAGGAGAAAGAAATGTGAAAAATAACTAGCAGTCTCAGGGACTGATGATGGGGATCCTTTTAGGCATCTGAGAACAAGAAAGGATGGGATGAAACTGCAAGGCAGAACAGTAACATTGAAATGAACCAGCAAAACTCCCAGACTGTCCTTAGCACTTACCCCTAACCCCAAGAGGAACTTCTGCTCACTTCCAGATACCATACACCGGTAATCTAACACCTGGCGAATTTTCTCCAGTGTGCTGGAATTCAGAGGAGTGGGTTTGTAACTGAAGGTGTCAATGTCTGTGCCCTAAAGAACAAAGTATAGAAAAGGCAAATTAGACACAAGACATCAACAGGTAGGTAAATGCAACTTCTACATTAAATGATAATCCAGGACTATCTTCTTCATCTCTAAATTCCAGTGGGGAAAATAGATTTGTATGAAAAGACTCAGAACAAGCTTATGGACAAGGTCTCACCTGGATCAGCTCAAAGAACTTGGATTTGGGATCTGAAGATGAAGGAGCAACACGAGCCTGATCAGGAATCTGAAAACAAATCCAAACAATTGATAGTGTTACTCTTTGGCACATTCATAGGAACCTTTCTTGCTTCAGCACATGACAGAACATCCAGCCTCCAAAACTCCTGCTCTTGAGATTCCAGTGGAAGAAGAGATACCATGTGGTATATAAAAGGTCTCATGTTTTGCAAATTTAATGTAGACATATCACATCTCACAGAAACCAACAGGCAACTTCAGAAAAATATAGCCTAAACCTTTGATTTCATGCATGTTTTGTTGAAACACTCTTTCATCAAAGACAGACAATTAGCCTGTGAAACTGGCTGCCATATCAGTGCCCCCACTGCAAGAAACAGAAACTGCTGATTCATCAAACAAGACCTTTTGGAGAGCTCTGCCGCTTGAGATCCAGGAGCTGAGTTCACTCTGTGTACAATGAAATATTCTGAACTGCAGCAAAGAAGCCTGCTCAGTTAAGCTAGGCACAGTAAATCAGAGACATCCTGCTTGATTACATAAACAGCTTGAAATGGTCTCTTGACTTTCCCACAAGACAATATATTAAACCTCTGGCTAAAAAGTCCTGTCTGTACTACAGCTCCACTCTTGTTTCACCACAGCAAGGACACTTGCACAAGTGTCCTGATTGACAGCTTCTTACCCCCCAAAGCTGGAGACATTCCTTTCGGATTTCAGCCTGCCGTGGCTCAATCAGCGTCCTAAAGTAAGACAGCAGACTGTTAACAAGGTGAAACCTCCTTGATCTTGCAGCATTACATATTCCAGCCCCATAGAATTTGGATCTTTCAGCCTCTGGCTTGGGAATGACAAACATGAAAAGAGGATGCTGCCTTCCCACTCCACCCACCTCCAGTTCCTGTGTTTAGCTTTGTTTCATGGCCTGCAGTACTGATTAATGGAGCCACAGCTCCGTTTCATGAAAGTACCACTGGGTATAAATATTTTCAAAAAGTTATGTGTTAGTATGAAGTTATGCTAATCTCCAAGAGCTGAGTACACAGCCCTACTGAAGAACAGCAGTGAAAACCTGCTGAAGGCCACACAAAAACACAGTGCCAATATTAGATTAACTCTTAGATAATTCCTAATTACCAAACTCACTCAACTTTCTACCATATATTATCTCCGAATAACACCTGAACAGAAAACTCATGGCAGGGAAACACTGCAGTGGCTTTCGTTTTATGCGAGAAAGTAACACCATAAGCTTTAGGTAATTCTAAGTATTTAACTTAGATACTTTTGCCCCTTGAAAATGAACAGCTATGAACCACGCTCAGCTTAAGATGGTTACTGTTGAACATACTAGCTGCAAGTTACTTTTCTGCTTACATTCCTGCTAAGAAGCAAGCCCACTTATGGTAACTGGAAATCATGCAATGCGTGGAAGCCTTCTCAACAAGGGTGATAATAGACCATCAATTCTGAGGACTCCTCCAGCCACCCACACATTTCTGCAAATAACTCAGGCAGAGATACAAACTGAGCTACGTAAAAGCACTACTCATTTTCCTGGTTCCAAAGGCCAAGACAAGTACCAGTTCAAATCAAGAGCATATTAAATAAGGGTCAAGCAATTCATTTATAGTAGGTTAATTCAGGTCTCATGAAAAGCCAGAGAAATATACTCACGTGTCTTGAACAAAAGCACGAATTTTGGCTAGTGCTTTTATCTGAACTTTGCAGTGGCTAAAAGAGAAGAAAAGTTTCAGTCAGGGAACAAATTAATCACCACCAAGATTGTTCCACTATTCAAAACAAGAAAGAGCGCTGGGACAACAGGGGGAAGCCAGTCTGATCCTCAGAGCAGCAAGGGATCTTTGACAACATGATTCAAACTGACAGGGAGATCAGTGGAATGAATTTGGCAGTATCCTCCTTTCTTTTCCACAGAGTACTCAGAGGCCAGTCTCTAACATTAACAGAGCATTTCTGTCTGCAGAGTCCCTCTGCTCTACTCAGCCTCTCAGGGAGCAAAAGCAGAGCAGTGTGGCAGCATCAACAAGTATCTCCATTAGTGCAAGAAACTACAACTGAAAGCCATGCTGGTTAATCTGCCTACAGCCAGCAGCCCTCATTGTCCACAGGCACTTACGTTTCATTAGACTGGACAATGTAATTGTAGAACTCCTGGTTGTCCTTGATCATATTCAGTGGGACAACAAGATTCACATCCACATCAGAGTTGCGCAGCTGGTTGAGTCTGATGTTCACCGTGAAGAGGTAGTCCCGCACATCATCAATCCCTGACTTCAATCCTTTGCATATCACATACCTACAGAGCAGTGCAAGGAGATCATGTGGGTTCAGTTCTTCTACACAGACAAGTTTTCTGCCACACTCCCCTTATAAGGACAGTTTCCCAAATCCCAGGAATTCTTTTCTCCTGGATATCCCTAGGAAGTTGCAATCTCACCTACCACAAAGTCATTATATGTTTTCTATACACTGGAAAAACTGGGAAACGCAACCCTATGAAAAACCCCTGCAGATCTCTCTCAAGTAGTAAATCAATTCTGCTAAACTTGACAGGTACAATGAAAAGTACATAAAATATCATAGAACTATAGAATGGTTTGGGTTGGAAGGGACCTTGAAGATCATCTAGTTCCAACCCTCCCTGCCACAGGTAGGGACACCATTCACTAGACCAGGTTGCTTAAAGCCCCATCCAGCCCAGCCTTGAACATCTCCAGGGAAGGTAATCCGCAACTTCTCTGGGCAACCTGTTCCTGTGCCTTACCACTTCCATAACAAAGAGCTTCCTTCTAATATCTAACCTAAACCTAATCTCTTTAAGTTTGAACCCATTCCCCCTTGTTCTATCGCTACATGTCCTCTTTAAAAGTCCTGTGTCATTTTTTTGTAGGCTCTCTTGAGGTACTGGAAGGCCCCAGTTAGGTCTCTAAGCCATCTCTTTTCCAGGCTAAACAATCCCAGTTCTCTCAGCCTTTCCTTGTATGTGGTGCTCCTTCCCTCTAATCATCTTGGTGTTCCTCCTCTGGACTCGCTCCAACAGGTCAAGGTCCTTCCTGTGCTGGAGATCCCAGAGCTCCAGCTGGGGTCTCACAAGAGCAGAGTAGAGGAGCAAAATCACCTCCCTCAACATGCTGGCCACACTGCTTTTGATGCAGCCCAGGATACCACTGGCTTTCTGGGCTGTGAGCACACATTGTCAGCTCACATCCAGCCTCTCATATATGCTCCAGCTTCATTGAAATCATAGTTGTTTCACACAAAACAGAATTTTTTAGATATCCAGTATCACAGCTTTCTTCCCATAAAAGCAATTTGGCAAATACCATCTTTACATTATCATAATATATATGTCTAAAATGCTTCCTTCTCCAAGGCAGCTGCCAATTCAAAAAAAGTCAAAAAGCCTCCAGCTTACCCAAATCGATCTATCACTGTATTTAGAGAACAGGTTTTCTTTAGTAGTCCCTCATGTTCAGGAATCTCACCTCTCTGAGTTAGCAGGGCGGCTTGTCACAGGTTTAAAGATGCACACTCTCTCAAAGCAGCAATACAGCAGATAAACGAGTCCCACACTGAATGGAGTAAACAGGTCAAAGGTTTTGCAGACAAAATGTCCTCCTGGAAGACAGAGAGGAAGTACACCAAGACCAGTAAATTATAAGGAAACAAGGAGACACCAGGTACTTCAAAAACTTTCTCTTCTACAGAGCTAGTGATAGCATTTCTGTACAACTAAACAGCATCTCTGTACAACTAAACAGCATCTAGAACACATTTATGAAGTGGGCCAGCAAGTCTTCATGAAACAACTTCCCCATGTCTTCACAGCACAGAGAGAAAAGCACTCATTTGACCAGAATCAAATCAGTATGTAGGCGGTCTCACAAGCAAACCTTCTATCCACCCCTCACACTTCCCTTCCAGGCCTGAACTGTGTCCTATGACATTGCAGCACACTATGCCAAAGGCTCCATGGAAGAGGAGCTCTGGTATGTACAACCAGGAACCTCAGGCTGGAGGAAAAGACTAACAGATGGTACCTAAACAGAATAACTTGCCATCTAGACAGAAAGGAGTCTATGTTACTCGTCACCTTCAAACAAGACTCCCAATTTCTCCAAGCAAAACACAGGCAGTTTTACAGAACTATTATCTACCCAGGTAAAAAAGACGTAAAGAAGGCTGTCCCTCTTACCATATCACATTTGAGACTACTGCCAAGTAGACTGGTGCCTCAGGTACTTCTACACATAAGGCACAAGACAAAAATTATCATTATGTTACCATTTGTCTTCTGCATCAGTGCCAAAGGCTATCTAAACTCACTGGAAGAGAGGAGCTGTCAAAATCAGACACAGCATAATGTCCGTCGTCTAGCAACAATGAGGTACAGCTAAGACAAGGTGAGACATCATCCTGTTCTGATCACACAGATGGCAAATTTAAAGGAGTAAATCCACAGGTTAGAGAAAAGGATGAACTGGATAAAGACCACCCTCTATTCCAATCAGCTGGAATATTCAGGAAGCACCTAGTCCAGCTAGTGCCATAAAACTCAGATACACTGTGCAGTTAGGCAACAACACTAAGTGACCTTAGCCCAAGACAGCTACATAACCTAACAAATTAAAAGGTTTAAGTTAATGCACTTTACCTCATGCTTTTAACTAAAAGCAAAATAAACATAGAAAATCTTATTTTTTCTGACCAGTTCTCTTAGCTTTGTGACAACCACCCGAGGATGTACACGTACACATTCAATTCTGCGCAACTCAGCCTCACTGCAGAGGAGACTTCAAGGCACTTTCAGACAAATTGCATGGCAACCTTCCACAGCGCCACCCACACCTTAAAGGAGGAGGAAGAAGATTAATAGATAGAACATACCTGTCCGGACAATGGACAGTGCTGTAAGGAACTGGCAAAGCATAAGTTGTTTGCTTAGGATTTCTTGCAGATTCTCCTGACCCTCCACTGAGAAACCCTGCAAAGCACACACCATCCAATTAGTATCTCCACAAATCTGTCAGCCAAGAAAAGGATTCTGCAGAACTAATTCAAGGAATCATAATTTGTTTTTTCAAGGTAAAATAACTGCTATCAGGAATTTTAACGGCAAACCTTGAAGAATCTCACATTGTAGCTAGATACACGTGTCAAATACTCTACTCTATGCAGACTGAGGTATGAGTTTTCGACCTTAGTGCAGGAAGAAAAAGAAATTGACCAACCCCATCAGCCATTAAGAAATGCACTCCCTTGTGATCGGTGTTGTCCAAAACAAAGTTCTGGAAAGCAGTAATGTTCTCTGGTCGAGTGATGTCTCCGTCTCCATCAATCCCTCCCTCTCCTAAGGGGAAAAAGGAGACAATTGCTAACATGTTTGCAAGTACAAACTAAAGATCAGTATGTACATATGATCTGCTGTACTCAATCAACATTTAGTCAAAAATTACGAAGACCCTGCTAGGCGAATAAGCATTAACACATTCCCTTGTTCGCTACCAAAGATGCTTTGTAATTTATAAAAATTATTCAGATTCTGTGGTCAGGCCAAAAGAAAGCCACGTAATAACCATGCTCAAATGAAGAGTTGTACACTAGCCTCAGGACAATATAATATTCTCATCCATGTAGGAATGACACATAGCTGAACCTACTAAAAATACAAGATTCAACCTCACTGCACAGCTCACCTGTTAAAAACATGTTATTACAGACATAGCAAAATTATTTACATTGTGCATTTGTAACCTTCTACTAAGAATCCAATCATTCCAAAGAAACACAATAGTCATTTACAAACACAATATCATCGGGACTTTAAAAAACCACAAAAAACACCTGTAAACAAATTTAAAAAGCTAGTAGGGAAAGGGAAATAAGTGCAGAAATATAACTTGATATGCAAGTTCACCAATTTCAACCCCTTTCTCTGATGGCAGTCCCCTTCTGGCAAACCTGGCAAACTGGTTCTCTAGGCTTCTGCTAATAGAAGCCATTCCCCATGCTGGTATCAATACCAGCCCTGCTACTAATGCAGAGGCTGCAGCACAAGCAAAAACATCAGGTAACACTCATACATGCGCTACATACCATAGTAAGGTTCAAAGAGCTCACTGGAAGCAGAATAAAAATCCTCCAGTTTAAAATCATTTGGTCCTTTCAAGGTCATGCCAAATCCTTTTGCATGCCACTTCCGCCTCCACAAGACATATTCTGAGAAGCCTCCAGGACCAGCACACACATCAGCAAAGTAGAGCAGCTCTGCATCATACTCCTTTATCAAAGGTACCTGCAAAAGGACACAGGAAATTCTACCAACCCATAACAGCTATCAGTCAAATTAAATACACCATAAACTGCACTACCCAGAGAAGTCTTTCAAGCATCTGTTTTCCCAGGAAATATCCTATGGATTCTCCTTTTTTCCCCACCTTCTACATTCTCTGAGAAAGCACTGCTGTTTGAAAGTCAGAGGCACTCACCCCATTGTAGTCTTTAGGGTTTGTAAACATGTAGTCAAAGACATGGTCCATATTTGCCATCTTCATTGCTGCCCTGTGAACACATAAAAAGGGCCCATGTAAGTTTCATCCTTGGCTCCCACAGCTAAAAGTGGGCATAAATGGAAAAGGGACTATACTACCAGACATTCTGCAAACCTGTTCAGAAAGAAAGCTCCACGGATCATCTCATAGGGGTTAGACCTTGTTCGGGCTCGACGCATTTCTTCGCCATCTAGCTCATCAAATACACTCTGCATAAACAGAAATAAAGCTCAGCTGGACCTAGCACAGGTTGGAGGGACAGGTAGGCATGAGTTCTTCCCATCTTCATGCTTCTCTCTCCTTAAACAGCAAACTCCGTACAGGATTTCGTTCACCAATACAAAGCATTTTTCCATCACATAATGATATTCACTCTTCTTCTAAGCCACCTCAGCTCTTAAGCAAATTTAGTGATACTGAAGAATTCTGTAGTGATAGCTCCAGAGCCTGATAATGTGGTTAGCCACCTCAAAAACAGTTCCAATCCAAGGTATTTCTTACACACACACACACTACCACTCTACTGCAATTTACAAGGGCGTGAGAATCTAGTAGGGAAAATGGAAGAGCTTATTTGCTCAGTTTATTCAAGCCTTCAGCCTTTCGGCTGGACTAAGAAACAGAGACTGTTTTCAATCACTTCTGTGCTGGTTTTCGCTGGGGTAATTTCTTTCCCAGTAGCTGGTATGGAGATATATATTGGATTTCTGATGGAAACAGTGTTGTAGAGATGTTTTCATTATTGCTGAGCAGTGCTTGAACAGTGTCAAGGCCTGTTCTGTTTCTTCAACCCCCTGCCATCAGTGAGTGGGCTAGAGGAGCACTTCTGCAGAGTCTGGAAGGGACACAGCCAGAACAGCTGATCCCGCCTGTCCAAACGGAGATATTCCATACCATATGTCATCATGCTCAGTATACAAGGCAGGGAAAAGAACAGGAAGTCATTTGGAGTTAAGACTTTTGTGTCCCCAAGTAACTGTTACATGTGATGGAGCCCTGCTCTCCTGGAAATGGCTGAACACATTCCTGCCCACAGGACATAGTGAATTAATTCCTTTTTTTGCCTTCCTTGCATTGAGTGGCTTTTGCTTTACTTATTAAATTGTCTTTATATTAACCCACAAGTTTTCCTCACTTTTACCCTTCTGATTCACTCCCTGATCCTGCTGGTGAGGGAGGGAGCAGCTGCGTGGGGCTTAGCTGCTGGCTGGAGTTAAACCAAGACAATCTCCTAGAAGGCTGAGGTTCAAAACAGGTTGCTGAACAGACAGTAAAAGCCAGGATGCTAAGTCATCCCAGTGATATGGAGGTAAAACAGGATGTTCTGAACACCTGTCAATCACCTAAGTCACTCATTCAATCCTCTTCAATTATTTGCTTCACTTACTTCCCCAAAACTTCAGTTCCTCTCTAAAAAAACGGACTCACCTTGCACTGCAGGACATTATGTAAAAGCTCTTCATTACAGAACTCTGTTTCATCTTCAATCATCATCTTCCTCTGGAACAGGACAAGAGCACAGACAGCAATTAGCAAACATGATATTTGTTTCAGACTGAGTAGTCCTTCTTTGTCTTAGGCTGGTAAATTACCTTTCCCACAGTCATCCACTCCTTCAGCTCCTTGGCATCTGGGATCTCTGTGGTACACTCGGGGCACCAGTCCACCTTCTCATAAGCACTAGCCTGCAACCACAAGTCATGGGAAAAGCCAAAGATATTTTTAAAAGCAAAATATAAAAACTAATTGCTCTGCAAAATTTACCTCCTGGTCTTAACATAAAGGATTATGCCATGATTTTAGGCATAGAGTTTTGTCCTCCTAGACTAAGACATGTCTTGTTTATTTTTAAAATAAAAAAACAAACTAAACATCCACCACAAAAAACAAACAAACAAAAAACCGCCACAAACAAACCAACCACAAAATCAAAACCTGAGTCTGACAATCAAGACAGAGCAAAAGGTAATACTCTCAAAGTACAGTTGAGACACACTGGAAAACAGTTGCTAAAGAAAACCCACAGCTGCTTTACACATCCTTTCTCCCAGTTCTTGCTGAACACAGAAACATAAATGGGATTCAAAACAGAAAGTACTTACCTCTGGCTCGTCCTGCCAATCAATATTGAGCTCCCCATCAAATCCTTTGAGGGTCAACCCAAAGCCTCTCCTTCCCTTCTGATTGGAGGCCTCAACAATATCCTTCCGTCCTTGGCCATATTTTCCAAGGCCTTCTCCTTCCCGAAAGCCCATCTTGGCCTATAAAGAAATCAAAGGGAACACACTGAAGCACGTGGACTTGAGTTTATGCACTACTACTGAGGTCAAAGACAGGAAAAGGCATGCTACCCTGAAGTGACTTGAAGGCATGGAGCATTTTTAATCTCAGTTGTGGCTTTCAGGACTTAATAGTGAGTTCACTTCACTGAGGCAGGACACAAAAAAACTACACCTGAAGAACGATGTTTGAGGTGACAGCAAATTACAAAAGGCTCAGTAATGTGGGAAAAACCTCCTCAGAAGGAGAAGTAGTGAGGAGCCTGGAGCCATTCACCACAGTGTTCAGTACACATGGAAGGCTCATAAAAAAAGATGCTGGTTCAGGAAAAAAATTCGTGTTTTGATGATATTCTTTGTTGTGAACATGCATTCACATGCATTTCAAGCATCAGTTAAAACTTCACCTAAAGCTCAGAGGAGGAATGCAAGACACATTGCTACTGAAACACATACCCATCTCTTAGATTAAAGACCTATGTTCATTAACTGATAGTTTTCCAGGCTTTTCTCTTAGTAAATTTTAGCAAAAAGAGAAACAAAATGCAGGGATGCAGTCAATTTCACATCCTTCAGTATGCATCTACATGACAGTAAGTGAATAGAAGACTTAATGACTGTTTCACTCTGAATGCTATCCATATAATCCTTCCTGTGGAAAGCAACAACAATATTATTACCAATCTGTATGAGAAACAACACAAGAACATCTGACAGGTTTTATACAGAGGTACATTGTGTTTTCCCATTGCCTTTGCAACCTGTCTCTGAATCAGACCTTGAATTATGTACACCAAACACCACAGCCACCAAATCTGTTATATGATTTTTCTGAGGACAGAATTTTGAAAATCAAGCAATAAAGGAGCATTTTACTTTAACTTACCTAATGCTGCCAAATCATTCAACCACACCTCATATCAATGTTTACTTTCAAATTTATGAGGCCTCACAAACAAAAGCATTGCAGATTCAATAGTAAAAGCTCCCATATTACGGCAACTGAAAGCACACTTCTTAATTGGCTTGACAGAGAACCTCCAAAGACAGTCCTACTCTAGAATCAGCAAACTACTGCCCAGTGCCAAAAATGAACATGGACAGATTCTGAATCATCAGCAACAGGATTTAGCTACAGAGAGGCACAATCAGTCACAACTCTCAGCCTCTGGATCCCATTGAGTTTTGAATTGAGCAAGAAAGTTCTTTTTTCATGTAGACCTATGATCCTGCTTGTCAGCAGCATTCCACCTACTTGAAAAGATGTTCCTACCCCTAGCAGCAGCTGGCTCTTCCCAACTTCTAGCAGACCACTGAACTTCTAACAGCAAAGGCAGGTACAAGCTGGTCTACCACCATGGAAAGACTGTGAGTATAGCCCTCAATGAGTCCCAAACTTTCTGCTACATTTCAAATAATACACAACTATATATCTCATGCTTTACATTGCCCTTGGAAATCATTTTTGTTGCTCTGTTCTTTCATGACTGTGAGATACTCGCAACACCACAGTGACAAAGTTTGCATCAGGAGACAAGCATGCATCAAGAGACTCCACTTCTCTACAGCTTGCTATTGCCTCAAACTCAGGAACAAGTTGCCAGATTTGGAACTACTATGAGACAGAGACAGTCAACCATTTTCTTAGAACTCTCCAAAAGCATTTTCTTCCCCCACACTAACACTGCAGTCAAGGGGTGGCTGACCACTTTCAAAGTTTAGTTGTCACAGTTGCTATCCTTCACAATTCCCTGCCTTTCTGAGAAATTTCCAGCCCTACATAAAGCAGAGTGGTATAACTTGAAAGAAAAAGAAATACCTTAATAATTAAGGTAATAATTCCACAAGAGTATACCAGCCAGCCCTCAAGATCAAACAAATTAATGCCAACCTCAAAATTTGCTATGGCCTTCCTTACAAGGCATTTTTTAACTCAAGCATTGCAAAATAACACATGGTAGTACATTTTTTAAAGCTCAGCAAGCTGCCTGACCCAGAGATCCTTCCCTTCTCATTTGCCTCCCTGCTCCTAGGACTTTAACATGAATCAACTTTCTTTTTTAACAGATCCCCTTGAACCAAGCTCTCTCAGCGTCCCCCAATTGCTGCTAGTAGATTGCTCAAAGATGCAAAGAACCCTGCTACAAAGAGGATCAGAATCAAAATATCTTACAACAAACTGGTCTTTTCACTTTGCTCTCATCAGTTCTTAATAGTTTGGTCTAAAACTATTTTGACCCACCATGAGCTTTTGGGAGACACTGTTATACATCGAGTAGCGAGATGAAGTACCCTCCACAAGAGAGTCTTGTTTGAACTCGTTGCTGAAAACTGGTCTTTTGTCATCATTCTCACTGTCAGACCCACTGCTGCTACTGGAAGACTCTAAAAACAGACAAAAAAGTGAGAAAAGTGAGAATAAAAATAAAATGGAAGAAAGACATGTCAGTAACTACATTAGAATACAGTGTGACTCATTAAATCCTCTCAACACACACTTGGAGGACATTTCAGTATCCCAAGCGTGCTATGGGAAGCATCCAGGTGTAATATAAAATACCCTGTGGAACCAACACCTGGTTATCCACTCCTTTGTCTCAGGGACACACACAACCTCTCTGAGCCAATGGATTCCAGGCCCCACAAAGGGCTGGGCAAACCCCATCACGGCAAGCAGAGCAGCTACAGCATAACCACGACAGTACTGTGGTGTGCCTGACCTTTGCAATGATCCTGAGGAACTAAGAAGGTCCACAAGGATTCACTCACAAGTACAACAACAATTGCACCTTGATGAAATATACTGAATTCTCCTTTGTATCTTTCCTAGCTACAGGAGTAAACGCATCCCTAACTTAACCAAAAACCCGCATCTAGTACACAGGCATCTACCAAACGGCCAGCACTGCAGAGAAGAGAAAGCTAAACTTACTAAACTTAAGTTTGACCCCCACTACCCACTTCAGTAGCAAGGATCCACAGGTTGACTACACCACGTGAGATGTTTCTTCACCTCTAGAGTTTACAGATACATACAAACTCAAGGGAAAAATAAGGTCAGAAGACACTAATCTTTATAAAAATACCCAGACAGAGACAAAAGTTTGAGGAAGAACTTCACAGAATTGTAGAACTTTATGGGGTTGGAAGGGACCTTAAAGATCATCTAGTCCCATCTCCCACTCCCATGAGTGGGGACACAAACAAGTCAATGGTTGATTCAAGGTAACAAGTACCACCATACAATCAAAATAAACTTTTGTCACCTGAAAGTTACCTGACACTGACGCATCAGAGCCTTCACAGGCACTAAACAATGAAGCTCTGTCTATGCCCATTTTCACCTTTGGATCTAGGTGGGAAGAACCTAAGCCTGTATGACCTGTATAGTCCTCACTACTGGTCTGCAGCTGTGAGATGCCCAAACTTATTTGCTCCGGGTCAGATGTAACTGGGATCCAGGCAGAAGCCATGGTAGTGGTCATCATTCCTCTCAGCCTGCTCTGCAGCAGGTGGGTGATAAGGGAGGCCCTAAAACCCAATGAGCCCTTCCATTTCTCATGTGGTAGTATCACTATGAGGATGAAGCAATGGCACAAGTTTCTTCCTGAAATTTGCCTAACATCAGTCATACAACACCTAATGCTGTGAGGCAGACCAACTCCCCAGGAGCAGCAATCCACAGCAAGCACAACCACACTGTGCATTGGACCTCTGCCTCTTGAGGCTCCCTTCTTCACCAAGTGCTAGAAATCATTCTGTGCTACTTTGTACAACTATAAAAAGTTGAACTACAAAATTTGTCCTAGATAATGCAGAAAATTGTTAGCAGAGTTGATAATTTTCTATGTATCACTTAAAAAGGAATTATTTAGCTCCACTGACGTGTTAAAAAAAGACATTATAGTTACCTAAAAAGGATTGAACTTCTCTTACATTTATCTAATTTAAGAAAAAACAGACTATTTCTCTCTCAACTAAAAGATCTCTCTGTGTTCCTTTTCTGGAAAACTAAGCAGCAGTGAAGCAACAGGAAACAGATGAAAAATTAGCAAAAAAAGGCCATTACAAAAAAAGTGAAGTGAAAATGTAAGACACCACAGTGAAATATATGATTGTAGTTATGTGTCCCTTCCAATGTGTACTCTGACTTTGTTGCTGAGCTATCAGTTTCTAAGATTCAGGACTTGTGTCCCCACATAACAACTCTCTATATTTACACTATCAACCTTTGAGGCTTCCAGCTCAAGATAAGGAAGGCTATGATTCAACTTTCATTTGCAACATTCTATACCCATCTTGATCTTCAAACTTCTGTGACATATGCTACATTTCTCTTTCCTTCACAAAGGACTTTTGCTTTAGGGTCAGTTACAGCATTTTGCTTCTTCAACACACAGCTTCAATTAACTTTGCCACCTGCTTTTGAGCTATGCCTTATTTTCCAGAGACTCATAATGTGCTTTAAACACAATACCCACTACATAAGTCAAGGGAGTCCCTTCACAACTCTTCTTGGTTTTAAGATTTGCTATGCCATCTGCAGATGAGATTAGATCTCAAATCAGTTCTTCCCTGAACTCTCTTTCTTCACCAGAAACTACAATGAGTGTAACAGGCTACTAAACAATTAATGCTATCCAAAATGTTGTTCTAGAACCGTATCAACTGATTTCTTAAACACTGAGGTTCACAACCTATTTTAACCTACTTGTGAACTCAATAAGCAAAAGGGGGGGAAAATGAAAAAAAAAAATCCTGGTTTAAATTGTTTAGCTCAGCCCTGAGTGCACAGAGCATTCCCTATGCCAGCTCTCACAACCTGCACCTCTGACCTCCTCGCTCACCTTGGGCCTTGCCAGACAGGTACACACACAATACCCTGCAACTACAGCTACTCAGACTGACCCACTCATCTGCCATACACATCCCTTTCCACTTTCATGAGAGGAAGTCTTCTTTAGGTGTTCAAGCCCCGTCTCACCAACATTTCAAGACCATGGGAAATCCCAAGACTCAGATGTAGCAGGCATGACCAGGAGGAAACCTGAAGTACCATCCTGGGGGAGTTTAAAGCATCCTGCAAACAGCAATACCAACTGTGTAGGGCACTTGCCTCATCGCTGGTATACCCCAAACTCCAGGTGAGAAAGCACACTCCAAGAAGAAGTAGACAGTTATTTAACTCTGAAACAGATTTTCTTTCTGAAACAGAACACCTGTGAGCTCTCACAACTCCTCTTCCCCTGAAAATCACACTGAGCCAGCAAGAAATGGTGCTACAATGTAGGAACCTAAATCAACCTGCCCCTTGGTATTCATCTCAATTTCTCCCACCTGCAAAAACACGATAAAATTCAAAAATAAAAACAGAGAATCTGTCAAATAAAAACATGGCTATGATGCTTCTTTATGGCACAACACCCACAACTCCTCATTACTAAGAGCTTCCAAACCACAAATAGCTGCTGAGACTGAAAAGATCAACGCTGCTTATATATTACAAGAATCTTGATAGCTTTTGATGATGCACACATCATCTATCTTAAACTTGATTTTCTGCATCTGAATCCATAAAATCCCTAGATCAAAATCCATACATGAGATTTTAAAAAAGCTTAAAAAATTCACACCAATTCAAGGCCATGAACAGAAATAACATAGGAGTTTTTTTCTAAAGAGAGTAGGCCCTCGAAGTTCAGGCTATCAATTACAATTTAGGAGATGTACATTCAAATCCTAGTTATTATTTTGATTCCCCACAACAGCATATGCCAGATCTCCAACCTTACCTTGAGTAGTATGATTACTAAATTGATTTTCATCATCTGAAGTAGAACTGAGGGTTAATCCCAAGTCTTCTGTCCTCTTTTTCTGCTTATTTTGGGGGCTGCTAAATTCGGGTTCTGTCCTTCTCTTCATTTTCTTGCTGAAATGCTGAAAGATGATCACATTTGGCAAATATTAAGCAAATTAACTTTCTGTAAGATGCAGCAGCATGGTGGCATCGATCATTTTATGGACTGCTTGGTGTTATGCCTCCCAACCTAAATTTCTCTAGATAACTTAAATAATGGCAGTCAATTATTACTACTACTGAATCAAAGATTCATTTTACTCAGCCACACCAAAAAAAGTCAGATCAATCTAATGAAGAACATACAAGGTAGAATCAATTTCTCACAAGAGACTCTGAACAACTCTGACCTCACCTCTGCAAATGTTAATTAATAAAAGAGCTTTCCTACATGACTTGTATAACAGAACTCTATTAAATATGTGTCCTCAAGTTGGGGACAGGAGAGTGGGGGTGTGTCTTTCACCAGGAATCACTGGCAAGATAACAAAGCTTCTGGGTGTGGCTGATAAACTTTGCACAAACCCAGAGAAAGGACCAATGCTTAAGATGGAGCTAAAAGAAGCCAGCTGAGAAGGCCTGCAGCTGACAAGAACCAAGGAACAGGAAAGCAGGTGAAAAATAAAAGTCAGAAACACTTAGCACACCAGTTAACACCTCCCTGCTATTGAAAAAAAAGAAAAAAATTAAGCCCCTATTGGTGTTTATTATTCTACATAGGAACAGTGGGCTAGAAAAAGCGCCCCAGGTCACCGATTCAAACTCTGTTACCTAACTTATTTCCACAAACACATACAGGGCAGCTTAAGGCCAAAAACTTTATTCATTGCCACAATTCTGACTGCAAAACGATCCCAGAATCTCACTGTGCTATGGCTACGAAATCTTTTCCCTTCTATCAGTTCTGTTACAGGTCAGTCACCTTTATCTGCCTCAGTTTAGGGTTTTACCTTCTCCCCTGCTTATCTCTAACAAACTGGCCTTTTTCTCTTTCTTCTGGGATGGTCTCTCATTAGGCTAACAAACATACCCTCAGTTTATCCCCACAAGCTCTCTCTCGAGACGCCAAACCGTCGAACCCCGCTAAGGGTCCCTCACCCCGTCTGCCTTCCCGACAGATTTCAAGCCACGCAAAATTAAGTGCAAGGTCAGGCGAGGAAGAGCCCCCCGCAGCACCAGCGCTGTGCGCGCGGGGCGCTCCCAGCCGGCCTCTCACGGAGCCACAGGATCACCGAGGCTGGAAGAGACCTCCGAGACCCTCCAGTCCAACCTGTGAGCGAACACCGCCACGTCAACCAGACCATGGCATTAAGCGCCACGTCCATTCTTCCCTTGGGCACCTGCAGGGACGCTGACTCCACCACCTCCCTGAGCAGCCCATTCCAATGTCTAATCGCCCTTTCTGCGAAGAAATCCCTCCTGATGCCCACCCTGGTTCAGCTTGAAGCTGTGCCCTCTTTTCCTGCCGCTTGTTGCCCGGGATAAGATGCCGCCCCCAGCGTGGCCACAGCCCCCTCTGAGGTAGTTGTGGAGATGGTAAGTTCCCCCTGACCCTCCTTTTCCCCAGACCGAACACCGCCCGCTCCTCACGGCACTCACCCCCCAGACCCTTCACCAGCTCTGCCGCCCTTCCCTGGCCGCCCCGCAGCCCGCGGTGCCAGAGGCCGTGCCGCGGGGCCCCTCAGGCCCCTCCGCCCGCGGGGGCGCACCGCACCGGGGCCCGCGGGCTGCGCTGTGCCGGAGCGGGTACCAGCGGGCGGGTCGGGCTCGGTGTGGTCTCCGGGGCTGTTCTCCGGGAGGCTCTGCCGCCCCTCAGGCTCTGCCGCCGCCGCCGCCGCTTTCGTTTCCCCGCTCGGACGCGGCGCCGGCCCCGCCCCCGGCCCCGCCCCGCCGGCGCGCGGCAGTGACGCACACATCGTCGGCGCGCGGCAGTGACGCACACACCGCCCGCCCGCATGCGCGGCGGCGGCCCCGAGTCGGGATGAAGTGGTTTATATGCGTAGTTATTGTTTTTGTGTTATTATATTTGTGTGTCTGTCGCGTATGGCGTGCGGAGGTGCGGGGTGTTCAGCCTCAAGAAAAGCAGGCCCGGCGGGAGGCCGCAGCCGGGCTGGGGGCGGTGTGTGCTCCCAGGCCAACAGGAGAGGAGGGCGCAGCGCCCCAGGGGAGGTTCAGGTGGGGCCTCAGGGAGAATTCCTTCTCAGAAAGGGTGCCTGGACATGGGAATGGGCTGCCCGGGGAAAGACTGGATGTGACAGTCCGTGCCAGGGCCTGGTTGACGTGGTGGTGTTTGGCCATAGCTCGGACTCGACCTCAGAGGTCTTTTCCAACCCGTTTGATTATAGGATTCTGTGAGCTGCCTTGTACTTTGCACGAGGCTGGAAACCTGGGGACACGCAGCTCAGCACCCAGGACTGAACGCTTGGGCTTAAAAACCAAAGCAAGTGTGGTAACACCAAGGGACAGGAAGAACCTCTTTGGGAGTTGTAGCTCATGAGTACCTAGTTGCTGTAAGCTCTGTATCCAAATAGGCCAAATTATGGCAAAAGGGACCGGGAGGAGGGAAGGAAAACAAGGAGGAAGTAAAACATTGAGTATACCTTTGGAAAAGAAAACCTAGACCTCACCCGGCAGGAGAGGGGTACAGCTGGATTATTAAATTGCCTGTTACGTGTTCTGCAAAGTTAAATGACAGTTGTTGCTAAGAGTCTGTAGCAAGATATTCTGCCTGGGATGGGAAAAACAGCTCAGACAAAGCCCTGTTTGCAAAGCTATCAGTGGTAAATGAAGACGGGGTCATCGTGCTGCTTTGGGTGTTAACTAAGGCTAAATCTAGCACTTTAGACTAGGTTAGACTTTAGGACTCCTCAGTCCTAAAGTTAAACATCCTGATAATGAGATGAAGGTGTGGTAAACCCGGTGAAGCACCCAGATAAAGGAATAAACAAATGATACTGATAAGTTATCTAAAGCTGCTGAATTAACAGCTGGCCTGGAGACATATGACTGAGAGTCAAACACTTTATACTATAAAAGTCCAGCCCCAAATTTTAGCAGCAGGGTATTCTGATATACCCCTCCCTGGAGTCTATGTGTGAAGATTCCTCCCTTGAGTGGAGTCACCCTTCAAGGTTACTCCTTGAGGCTGAGCAAAAGAGATGTGCCCATGGTCGTCGGTATGGCTTAGTAACATCAATCTCTACTTAATAATTGGTTTTGCTAGCTTTAATACACAATTGCTTTAATACAACTCCTTCAATATTGCTTCATAGTGCACTGTAATAGTTGTTAAAGCTCCTATACTGTGTATTAAATCATTCTGATTAAGATGTTTTTGTCTAATTATTTTCATAATAAGTCATATATATTTATATATCTGGTTGGCCATCCTTAATCCTGTCGGACAAAGTTATGTAAAGGTTCAATTACACCTATATAATCATTTACACATAAACCAGACAAAGCCTGGGGCTAAGATTGCATCCAGACTCACCTAGGCTGCGTTCTGAGGAGTTTAGAAAACAAGAATATCCTTTCTGCACCTTGTGATTCAACAGGAGACCTTCTTTAATAAACTTTTAAGCTCCCACAGCTCACTGCCACAAGCTCACCAAATACTAATGTGGTAGATTTTTCTCACACACATGATTGTCAGATTGACCTTGGACTCCATAGATCTGCATGAGTTAAATATCTCTCTATAATATCTCTCTATAATATCTCCACAATCCACTAGCACTCCTTACCAACTATTCCTCTGATATTGTTGGACAAAGTATTTCTCCAAAAGTGCTTGACTAACACACTACTTGACAGCTGCCTTCCAATGGAAAGCAGCAAGTCTTGAACCTGCATCAAGCCTGCTGTGCATCAATTGTGACTAGCTCAGCTGTAACCTGAATTCTGGAAGCACTTGATGCCACCCCAAGACAGGTAACGGTTCAGGTAAGGATCATCAACTTAGACCAAAGATCACTGCTAGAAATACAGGTCTGCTTTTGTCAGTGAAAATCTTTTGCAAGTGAACAGTATTATTACTTAATCTCTCTCTGTGACCTTTACACACTCTGCACCTACCAATAAGAGCAGAAATGGTTTGGTACAACACTTAACATTCTTCATGTTCTAGTGAAAAGAGGATACACTCAGAAATCACACCAAAGATTACCATTCTGTTACCAGGGGAAGCACTGTCCTCTGCAATATGCATAAACACCAACGTAATAAAATAAATATATATTTCACAAAATGAAATGAGCAAAAAAAGCACAGCAACTCAGAAGAGAGACATAGTAGAAGAATCTGCAGTCCTAGTATCTTTCTTCTACTCCTCTTCATTGGGAATGCCTGTTTCACGTCAGCCAATTTCATGAGCATTTTGAGGAACACTCTTCTCATGCACATCCTAGAAAGCACATGTTCACAAAAGAAATTTCAAGAGCACATACGGAAAGTGAATATTAAAAGACAAAGAAGAATGCACAAGATGTAATATCTCCTTCACAAAAGAAATCTTACACTAAAATTTTAAGCAAGTTGCCTGGCCCTCAGGTCAGGCCTCCCCTGTTTAATCCTACGGATCCAATCTGCCAGAATGCACTACTGCCTTAGGACAGCATCATCATTCATGCACCTTTTTAATGAGATCTTTCTTCAGTGGAGGAAGGTAAGAGGTATGATTTGTAGCTACTAAATTAGCATTAGGGTAGTCTCACACTTTTATCAGTTCCTCAATACAAAAGTCTTTCAAATAAGTTTACAGTATTCATACTGCTTACAGCAATCAAAACATGAAGCAAAGACATGAAATGAGATAGTCTCTGTTTTCTCAGAGAAAGTTGAAAGACAACTAGGAGTAAGACATTCGTGTCAGTGGCTGCACAAAGGAAGACTAAAGAAGAAATGGATTTATATTTTCTTTCTTAAACAAAATAAATATAGAAACAAAAGACTACAGATGAATAGCCAAAGATGTATTACAGATGACAAGGGCTTCCCCATCCTCTGTAGGAGTCCTTTCCACATAACAGCTAAGTCAAAAAGCATAAGCCACTGGAAAATAGATCCTTGATAGACAAATACATGATAGGATGAGGCAAGACTTGCTGTCTCTTAGGGATGAGTGATTTTCTGTGAGGGTAGTACAACCTACAGCTCAACAGCAATGTTTTGTAAACAATAAAACTAAGTGCATCATTCTGTGCCTTGTGGATACCTACAGATGCTGATTTCCTACCTTGCCAACAGGACATTTTAATAATTTGAAGAGCAGCACTTCTGAACAGGCAGAGGTTCCTCTCTGCTGCTAATAATTTTTGGATGTGCTGCTTCCCAATTCTAAAACCCTGTATGCAAAAGTCTGAAGAGGGAACAATCCAAAGACACGATATGAAAAGAGCACTAGTTAAGGAATTCTGGGAGATACCATCTCCATCCCTATCTAACAGAAAATGAATTTCATAAACAGAGCAAGCTGATGACCAGCAGCTCAGCTTACAATGCATTTATGGCCGACAGGGTCCATAGCCCATCCTTTACTACCTTTACTGCCAGAGGCCTGGGATGACTCAGGCTGCCATAGGAAATTCAAGAGAAAAACCCACACTGGCACTTTTACCTGATGTACCTATCTCCTGCCTGCTGGTGCGGATGGACAAGTTCTCAAATAGCTTGGGCCATTCCCTCTGCTGCCTGAAATAAGGGAAGCTAATGTACACATTTAAACATGTCATTCACTAAGGAAAGGGCAACAATGCTGTACAAACTATTACACTACACGAAGAGGGTCAAAAGCTATTGTGGAAACTTAGGGTTTGTATGTCAACTAGCTAGCATGATAGCAGTTTGTTCTCTTGCAATCCCAATTTTGTTTTAAAGATCAAGCTTCTGTACATTCATTTAAAAAACAAAGGTCCTTCTTCCAAATGCTGCTAGTTCTCAGCTCCAGCATCTTCACAGAGTCTCTCCTTCCACGTGTCCAGTCCACTCCTCCAGCAGCATGAGGTTGATTCTGGGCACACACCGGCAAGTGAGTCTACAGTAACAGTGTTCAGATAACATAGTAGCTTTCATTATAGTAAGAATCCTCCTCAGAGTCCTCACTGTCACAACTGCTTATGGTCAGGATGGAGTAGGTGGAAGAAGTGACACCGTTGTCATTGTCTGTGGCTGGTTTCACCATCACATTCTGTTTCTCTGCATTCAAAACACACAGATACAAAAGTTAGCTGTGACCGCTGCACCCACAAATGCTAATTACTGGTTTTCTTTGAAACTATATTATAGCCTCTTACTGCAGTTTAAAATAGGTCTTTCAAGCTGCAGGGCATAGGCCTTTTTCATTTTAGTTTTCAGCATTAAAAGAACAAAGGGTTAGTGTTTGTTTGTTTCTTTTCTTAAGTGTTCTAAAGTGTTTTAGATGTCTTTTCCTATTAAGATAACAGCAATAAGGGTGGAACATTCTCCATCCCTTCACAGGGGCACAATTCTCAATGGAAATGGCTAACTATTACAGTGCCTTGGCTAACAGGTAAGAAAGAGGGAAGGAACAAAGTGTGGTAAGGAGCTCTCACACAAATAATGGTTGTTCGGGACAGTTACAGCTCCATCAAAACCTTCACACATTTAAGCCTGAAAGCTGTCCTTCTAGTGGCCCTTCTACTAAGGCTCTTGGAAACGTTTCTTGGGAAGCCCTGACAGCTTCTTAAGTGCCACTTGCATCACTATTTCTCTTTGAACAGATTTACTTCTTAGGAATTAACTTTAAATAGACACATGGTTATCTTCATCTCAATCAAAATGTTTCCATCACAGAATAAAAAGATGGCACAGAAACCATTTAACCTTCCTCCTGAAGTGTGTCATGGTTAAGCCAAATGATTTCCTACAGATAGTCTTTCATGCTGGTAAGCTATGAGCTCATTTTCTTTTTGTTTAAACAAGGATGAAGACCATTGGTTTAGCATACAGTGGAGTCCAATGAAGGCACCACTGCAGCCAGTCCCCATTAGCTACCTGATGAGACCCTTCAGGAGCACTCTGGCACACTGCCCATATGCACATCGCACAAGAGCTGTGTCAGTTCTGCAGAGGTGAAAGCAATTCATGAAGCTGAGCTGGGCAGCCTCTGGGCAGTGTAGCATTTCCTGAGGGAGTCAGACTAAGATGGTTACATAGGTTTTAATTTCAGGCTTGAACTAGCACTGCTTATTGATGTCATTCTATGTCACGATGGAGCATCTCAAATGTTTCAAAAGCACCTTTCTTTCGTTATGTAAAAGGCTTGATACACTGCAAAATGAAGGATCATGCGCTCACCTCTATGAAGGGAGAACAAGACAATTACTTGAGGCAACACAGCAATAGAAATAGAATAAATAGAATAAAAGAACGAATAGAAATTTGTTAAGGAGTAGCAGGAAAAAATATCTACATTTCAGCACCTAGATACCAGTGTCAAGAGCTTTAGAAACATATTTGGAAGAAGGAAGCAGAATAGCAATAGCCCATACTGGAGTTTTTCTTAAAGCTATCTCACCATGTGCAGCCTTTTAGCTACAACTAGGCAAGATGTTATGCCTTTAAGCCACAGTGGCTTCTATTCTACAAAAATAAACATGGCAGAGCAACTGCGATTTCAACCATATGTGATATAGCAATGTCCCTTTCAGAGATTTCCTACATAAATCTAGCACATGGAAGAGAATTCAGAGTTTCTCATCAGGCACTGCTCTGCTGAGTTTTTGCAATTGTGTATTCACTAATTTAATCAAAAGTGCCTGGCAAATTTTCCAAGGACCATTCTATGTAGATTTGCTTTTATTTAGTGATCTCTTTGAAACAGTGTAACCTTTAGCATGTTCAAATTAAGTTGTCCTGCTAGACTTGAAATTCACACTTTTTCCAAATGTTTTTTTACTGTGCGGTAAAGCTAGTTACTCAAAAGATCTGTGTTTCTGAGCATCTCCGCTGCATTTTCCAAGCATCTTCTTGGTATATAGGTGCCAAAGAAAATTGTACAAAATAAATGAAATAAAAGATTGTACTCATCATGCCACATCCACCCACCTCTCACCTTTCCGCTTTCTGATAAGGGTCAGGCGATGCTCTTTCATTTCCACATCCAGTTTTTCTACCATCCTGTCAATGCAGTTATCCAGTACCAGAGAGCGCGTCTTTGATTTGATCTCCTGCCTGCAGATAGGGCACTCCACTTTACGTTTCGTCCACTCATCGATACAGTAGGAGCAGAAGCTGTGTGCACAGTTCAGAGTGACTGCCTGTGGAATTCAACAGAAGGACACTGATCACACCATGCTCACACAAGCATTGAAAAGAGAAAACATACTGAAGACAGCAAAATGTTAGATGAACACTTCCTATACAGAAAGAGACGGGAGAGCCCAGGGCCCCTTTTCTTTAGATTTTGTAGGTGTTCCACACACAAACTCTCCCATGTCAGAGGGCAGGCCAGTTTTACAAGACAGTCAAGGTAGTCACTGTAAGTCACAGCAAGCCAGAAAAAGACAAAATAGATTAATTCTAGTACAAGTTTCTCCGATTTGAAAAGGACAAATTATGAAAAAACTCAGATACTGCAGAATAACATCTTAAATTACTGAGAAACCAGAAACTAAAATCTGAGCTAACTTTTAAGCCATTATAACAAGACTGAAACATCAGGTTTCCCCATAGTAGAAATGAATGTAATGAAACTGAAGTTCTAGCAAAACATGAACAAAACCAACAGTCTCCATGTCAGGCACAGTCTACCAATTCTAGAATGAAGTGAAAATTTCTCAAAGAAAGAGTTTATCTGAACAATATAAATGGTTCAGGACTTGACTGATCTAACCCCTCCATATATCTAAACCTGAAACAGTCCAACTCTAGTCAACTTCAGCAAGGTCCACTACAAAATGATTCTTCCCCAAGCAGACTGTCAGCAGCAACTCAGAGCACCAAAAACCCACACAAGTGCTCCAAGCTTATATGGATTTTAGGATTAAGCACTCATGTCTATGTAGAGACATTAAAGCTGAATTTTCTGTCCAGAAGAGTCAGGACAGACAGAATGGATTTCTGGATCAACCCTTTCCCATAGCAACCCACAGTGTGTCTGTTGGGACTGTTAAACTAGTGAAGTAAAGAAACAGGCTTAAATATTACTTTAATAGAAGTAGGGAAAGCTTCTCAAGTTTCTTCTTTACCAGCAAACCCATACAGGTTTAAACATACCTCGATAAAGTGCTCAGAACAAATTGTGCATTGTAACTCATTCTCCAACACATCATTCATCTGATTCAGCACCTCTTCTTTTTGGGCTCGCACCTTTTCCTTCTCCTCCTAGTGGAAAAGTACATATGGTTGTATATCAACAAAGAAAAAGGTTTTACTCGATGTAATATTGTCAGGAAACATGTATGCAAGAGAAGGTAGTACAAGTAGAAAATCATACCGCAAGTCTCCACATGTCAAGTCCACGTCCATTATATACCCAGATATGTAACCCCCCTCCTCTTTGTAGTCACAGCAGTTTTTCCTTACCTTTGTTTCTTCCAGTTCTTTATTCTTGGCTCGAATTATCTCCTCAAAATCTTTTTTACTACGGCTCAGTTCTTCCATCAAAGCACGATGCTGTAACAATACCATCCCAAAAGTTGTGAGTGCCATTATGAGCTACCTTACTAAATATACATGCTCATAGTTATAAGGTTCAGCATATTCATTTCTCCTAATCTCCTCCTAAAAGAGCAACACATGTATCTATGAGTTGAGGCAGTTTATCCGTAACTTAAAATTGGAACATAGTGCCAGTTATTTATGACCTTTCCACTGTCGTGCACTTTGCATTCCCTCTCCCAGGTTACTCTTTCATTTCAGCCAGGTTTTATAGTCACCTAAGGCAAACTCCTCATCTTCTACCAAAAGGCCACAGAAGTAAGAAAGATTTAAATATCAGAGTTAAAAAGTTAGACCAAACCTAGACTCATAACTACTTACCTCTTGCAGGACCTGGGCCAGCTGCTCCTTCAGATTCTCTTCCCCATGTTGCCACTTTTCTCCCTGGATGAGGTAAGAAGTGGGACAAAAAAAGAAGAAAAAAAGACTTGAAGAAAGCAAGAACCAGAAAATTACTACTCTGCACACTCTCTTTAGAGGATATGTTTAAAGAAAGAACAGTGGCTTTCAACAAACCCAGAGATGTCCTACTCTACAACAGAAATTAGAGCTATCATTTATTTTGAAGAATTAAAATGGATAGGTAATTTACAGTTACATACTTGGAACAGCTCCACAGTACTCTAGCTCTGAAGGCACCAGCATGTTCATAGAAGCAAAGAGGTCAGCAACAGTTTAAAAGCTGCAACTCTATTTTTGAGCACATCCAAAGAGGTCAGACATACCTAAAGCTCCAGCTGAACTTCACACTGTGCCTAACTCCAGACTTTCTGTACTTCTGATACTGGTATCTTGCCTTTAGCAGCAGACTTTAAAAAAAGTAACTGATAAATTATTAAACTCACTCTAAGATGAATCCTTACTTTCTTTACACCAGATTTTGAGCAGTATCAAGTTTGAGCAGATTTCAGTTTGTTATCTAAATAGCTATTTATCAACATACACATACTGCTTGAAGATATGAATTGCAAGAAAGGTTTCTTTGAAAGTAGGAAAAGAAAAAATCTCCCTCCCTACAAGGATTAAGGCATGCCATACTTCATTGCTTGAAAAGGGGAGTGGATTTACCATGCAAACTGAATATTATTTCAGCCACATACCAAGAGAAATTCACACTTAAAGTGAATACTTTTCAACTTGTCCTCTCTGTAAGCACAGGAGATCAGACAGAGACTATTCATTTTTTATTGAAAAGCAAGCTTCTTTACCAGCAGAAATGCTTTCCTTTGCACCTTTTTCCTAATTCCCCATACAGCCAGATATCTTCTGTTTCTGCACTTTCTTTTGGTACATATGCCAGAAGTTAAGTACTTCCATGAAAATTTTAACAGGGGTAATTCACACAAACACTATTTGTGTTACTGTATAGTTCAACAACTATTTTGGATTCCATAAAAATGAAGACAGGCAAAAATGATAACCACCACTATACCTCTAGCTTTTGCTGCTCTTTACAGAATGTCCTCTCCAGCTCTTCCACCTGCTGCTGCTGATGCTCTTGTTCCATACATAGCTGGTCCTGCAAGTCCTGCAGCTCCTGCTCCATTACCAGGATCTCCTTCTGAGCACACTTTCTACGCTTCTGCTTCACATTCAGAACTTCTGTCTGCTTCTCCTGCACTTTGACCTTTAATTTCATAACATCTACTAGAGTTTTTCTCAGCATTTTCAAGCCAGTCCATGACTCTGCAAGACCAGAGCCTTTCTGGTCCTTATGGGGAACAGACACAGCTTTTTTGGAGCGAACAGGGCTACTTTGCACTGGGCCATTATCTCTCTCACTTGGTCCAGGAGAAGGCAGCTTGACATCCATCTTCTCTGTTAATCGTTTGGCCTCTTCTACCCGTTCCCATGATTTATCCAAAGGTTCATTGTCATGGGACACTCTGTCTCTTTTGCATCTGGAGTTTGAAGGGCCTTCTGCTCCAGATGTCTCCAATTCCTCCAAGCTAAATTTACGTTTAGTTCTTGAACTCTTAGCTTTCGCCAGGTCACTTCTTTGGGCTAAAAAGGGCCTAATTTTCTCCCACTCCTCTTTGATTACTTCATACTCATATTCAGCAGTCTCTCTGTTTTCCAAAGGCACTCCCAACTGGATACGGTCTCCTTCAGCAACAGGATAGACTTTTGATGGATCCAGGCGCTGTTTGTTAAGCCAGACTCCATTTAGACTCTGCCAACACAGAATCAGCAAAATTTAATATGTAGTTGCCAGAAATAACTTGGAGAGGACTTGGTAACTGTAAACACAGCCAACCTCTTCAGTGCTGCAATCAGAACAAGCCACCTGTTTAAATAAACCTTGCAATATCTGATTTATTGGCTGAGTGTTCCATTTATTAGTTGCTGCATTTTATTATTTACTGTGCATTATTCTTGCAGTACACATTTTGTGTACAAGCACTGAGAACAACATTTTAACATACGTACTTGTACAGAAGGAAAAGAATGAAATCTGGGGGGAAAAACTGCACAAGTGCATCAGAAATAAGAAATAAGAAATAAGAACTATGCAATAAAATAACTCCAAAATAGATCATTGTCAAGAACATAGAATATTGCAGTAATTATTCTTGACAATTAATGTCACCTGAAATTCCAGAAAACTCAAAAAACAAAACAAACAAAACAAACAAAAAACCCACAAACCACACCAAAAAAAAACCCAAACAAACATAGAGCATTTGTTATATTGTTAAAACAAAAAAGAGATAGTTCTCCATAAATGCAAGGAAAATCTAAAAAAGGAAAATGTTATTCTAAAGATAATGTTCAAAGCATAAAAAAGGTTGGAAAATTAGACACTAAACTAGCTTAAAAAGTAGTTTTCAAAAACAGCAAAACCCGTGCTCAGGATGAACTGCAGAATCACTGGGAACTGACATATCTCAAAGAGATACAATGAAGCAACTTGACCAATTGGTAACAGTGACAACACAGAGGAAGCATTAATAGTTACTCTGTCCTAGATGTTTCCAAGCACACAGTAAGACTATACGTGCTGCATGCACAGCAATGTATGGGCCATGATCCCAAAAAAAGGCATTCTTTTCAATCAGTCTCAGAGTACAAAGTCTTCAATCAGTCTCTGTACCTTGTTATCCTTGACAGTCCACTGCCCTTCTGCATTCTGCTGGAAAACACAGTGCTTACGGGAGATCATCAAGGGACAGGTTTTTGACACCAGTTGGTACGTGATATCTAATCCTCGACCTATAGTTACCTAAAAATAAAGTAGTTTAGTAACTGCAATCAGCAACAGCATGGTAAATGTCAGGTTTTGTCATTTCAATTTAAGTACAGCAAAACTCTAGCATCCTATAGCTATTTCCAAAGAGTCTGGCATAATATATATTTTTTTTTTGCATTTAAATTCAAGAGTACATAGAAAATGAAAACCTACAAAGTCTGAAGTATTATCTTTCTCTCCTATTGAGGAAAATTTAATTTCTCTGAGGCACACTAGAACCTCATGGTTTCATGGACATCTTTCCTCAGCAGTAAAGCTGCTCAAAGCCACTCTCAACCCGTGTCCCACCTTAGTCACTAACTAACTGAACATCATTTCTTCAAACTAGCCCTATTGTTTGTGGGTTTCAAGATTACTTCTTACCCTCATCCTTTGCTGGCTGCATCTGTTCAACTGTCTGTGAACAAGAAAGCTGCAGGAAAAAATAGCCCAGAAAACTGCGATAAAAAAGTGCACACACACTGCCCTAAATGCATGATACTTCTGTAAATCAGACCATCAGTCCTATGGCTCAGAATCTAAACTACATACATCTTATAACCAAGAGTGAAAGTGATCTAAATAATCTGATTATGCTTTAATAGCATCTTCTGCAAGAAGGGACATAATTTAATTGTACCATTTCACAGTCTCTTATTAAATCCCATCTAATTGCAGATTGCCCTTTAGAGTACATCTGTGCTCTCTCTCCCTCCACTGCCTCCTCTGCACACTTTTCTTATTCATCTGGCCATTGCACATTACCTGAGTAGGTCTCACCTTGAGTTTAAAGCCAGAACTCAGACTCCAGTGTCATAACTAAATGCACGGAAGCAAACAAAGATGACAAAAGCAAGCTTAATCACCTTGGTCCCTTCCTCTTACATGTTTCATGTATATGAGGGTTCTGTCAACGTGGATTGCATATTTAAGAGGTACAGAAACTCAGGTAGATGAAGAGTGTCCACTTCATGTGGACTCACACACAAAATCAGCTTTGCACTTTTTCCTGCAGCAGCAACAGAAGTGCCTAAGCTACCTGAATAATCCTCAGGGCCCAGTCACACCCATCTGCAAGGCCTCACACACCAATATGCGTGAGACCACATAGGGCCAGTCATAAAATTTCCCCTTGATCAAGCTCATTTAGCAAACAGGAGTCCAAGACATTACCACTTCCCCGCTGGAGTTCAGTGCTGCCCACAGCAGTGCCAGCACCACATCACAGCACATTCCCATGCCTCACGCTTGTCCTCTGGTGCTAAAGTGGTCACAGCACTAAGACTGTAAGTTCAAGAAACATTTGGACAATGCTCTCAGGCACATGGTGAGATTCTTGGGGCTGTTCTGTGCGAGGCCAGGAGCTGGAGTTGATGATTCTCATGGGTGCCTTCCAACTCAGGATATTCTATGATTACGACTTAAATCCCTAGTAAAAGCAGTTTGTGCTCTGTGGCCTCACACACCTGCAGCATCAGGATGCTGTCAGTCCTCCTGCTTGCCTGTAACAAGTGCCATGCAGACAACTGGAGCAATAACATCTGCAACTGGATTTTCTGCACAACCAGTGGAGCCCTGGCTGCAAGTTCTGTGGACGTATTAACCCCAGCCCTTCACCAAGCATACTTGCACATCTCAGGGCTTCAAATCCATGATGGGAGAGTAACAAAACTATATGTTTCCTTAAAGACTTGGCTAGCACTGAAAGGTGAGGTCAGAGGGGCACCTTCTGCAGTAGGTGACCACAAAGGGGTTGGCCAGAGCATCACCCACATCCTCCTGGTTTTGACCACCAGAACAGCAATCCTCTTACACTGCCCCAACCTCAGCACACATCTTCACCTGCTGTGTTTAAGGGAAAGAGCACAACAGCCCATTTGGGCTTTTCAGTTAAAAAACAGGATTGCTGAAAAAAAGGTTATTCTTGCACCGCACCGAAACACAACCACAACAGATTTAAAACGTGACCTCTTTCACGCCTGAACACCTTAAACCACACAAGTGCAACGCCTTAAATAACCTCGCCAAAGCACCGCCTTGTTAGACAGGCTGTGGAATCGCCCCGCCCGCACTGGCGTTACTATCACCCAAACAACTCCTATCTAAATACGGCACACGAGTTTAAAAGATAATAACAACCGGAGACTCGGCCGAGGCGGCCGCGGCGCCCGGACCCTCCCCGCGCTCCCCGGCGCGTTAGCGGGGCTGGGACGGGCCCGGCCCGCTCCGAACGGGCGCGGGCGGCCCCTGCTCCACAGCCGCGGCTTCTTCTCCCTCCTGGGAGGCCAGCGCCCCGGGAACAACATGACCCGCGGAACAACGCGCCCCCAGGGCCGCCCGCCCGCCCGCGGAGCAGAGCGGGCCTCGATGGAGCTCAGCCCAAGGGGCACCGGGGGCATCGCCTCGGCCGGCCGGCCGGCCGGCCACCCGCCCGCCCGCCTGCCTGCCTCCTCCCCTCCCCTCCCCTCTCCTCTCCCCTCCGGGGGGCCTGCAGGGAGCCCGGCCCGGCCCGGCTCACCTGCGTGCCGGGCTCCAGCAGGAGCCAGTCGCAGCTGGCCCCGACGCGGCGGAGGCACCAGGCGAGGCGCGGCCCTGCGCGCACGGCCATGGCTGGGCCGGCACTGACGGCGCCGGGACCGGGCGGACCAGGGGCTGGCGGAGCAGGGACCGGCACCGCCCACCCGCGCGTGCGCCTGCGCGTGCGTGTGCGTGTGCGCCTGCGCCTGCGCTGCAGGACCGGCCGGGCCGCCGGGCGCGGCGCTGTCCCGGTGTCCCGCCGGGCTGTCCCGGTGTCCCGCCGCGCTCGGCCGCTCCGGGCAGCCCCGGCTGTGCAGTGCCCCATGTCGGCCGTGGCGATGGCGGTGTTGGGGCTGCGGCGGCGGCTCCTGCTGGCCGTGCGGCGGTGCGGGCCCTGCAGCCCCCGCCGCGGCGGTGCCTGCTGCCCGCCGGCCGGCCGGGTCCGCGCCGCCTTCCTGCGCTTCTTCCAGGAGCGCCACGGGCACCGCCGCCTGCCCTCCGCCCCGGTGCGGCCCCGCGGCGACCCGCGCCTCCTCTTCGTCAACGCGGGCATGAACCAGGTGCTCCCGCCGGCCCCGCTCCCGCACCTCCCCGCACCCGCTGCCCTCCCGGTCTCCTCCCTGGTGCCGGGGGAGCCTTCCTTACCGGCCGTGTTCAAGAACCGCCTGGACACAATCCTGTGCCGTGGGCTCTAGGACCGCCCTGCAGAAGCAGGGAGGTTGGATGAGATGGCCCACCCAGCACAGATGACCCACGGCAGTCCCTTCCAACCTGACCCGTTCCGTGTCCGTGTTTCGGGAGCCCTAGGCATAGCCCCCTGCTCTGGGTGGCATGTAGGAATAGCGGGTGTCTCTCGTTTCCAGTTCAAGCCCATTTTCCTGGGCACGGTGCACCCCCGGAGCGAGTTGGCGCAGCACCGGCGGGTGGTGAACAGCCAGAAGTGTGTGCGTGCAGGAGGGAAGCACAACGACCTGGAGGATGTGGGCAGAGATACTTACCATCACACGTTCTTCGAGATGCTTGGGAACTGGTCCTTTGGCGATTACTTTAAGGTGAGGTGATAGGAGCAAATGCTCTCCAGGAGGAAACGAGGCCTTTCTTTTGGAGCTGTGCTGCAGTGCCGTAGCAGAAGATAAGCTCCAGATTACTTCTCCGGAGCTGTGTGGCTTGGAGCAGAAGTGGTCAGCTGGTGGGCTCTATCACTGAATGTGCTCTCCTGACTCCCAAAGCACTCAGCCTGTCAAAGCTGTGAACAACACATACAAATGTGTGAAAGCCTGTGTGAGAATGCCAGTGTAGACCATTGAGTACAGTGAAGAGAGGTTACCAGTTCATTTTATGCTTATTACTAGAAAATTTGTAAAGGAAACCTTTTGCTAGTGAGTACATTTTTTGCTTGGAAAAAAAATAATCCATGTAACTCTCCTGGTAGGCACGTTGAAGTAAATCATGATGTGATCCTGGAGGTCTCCCCGTAATTCAGGAATGTCAGATTTTCACAGGCAGCAGTGAGCTGTCTCACTCTCCTGATGCTCATCTTTCTCTTTGAAATACACCTTAAAATTGGAAAGGGAGAGAGCAGCTGAAATGAACTTCTTTGGCGTTTGACTCCCATTCTAAAGAGCCTTCCTGCATTACTATGCACCCTAGATTACAGCGCTTTGTTTATCTTCCCTACCTGCTCAGGAGGAGGCATGTAGCATGGCCTGGGAGCTGCTGACAGAGGTCTACGAGATCCCCAGAGATCGTCTGTATGTCACCTATTTTGGTGGAGACTCCACCTTGGGGCTGAGTGCAGATGAGGAGTGCAGGGATGTATGGCTTCGCCTGGGGTAAGTGTGTCAGAGAAGAGGTTCTGAGCAGCAGGTGCTGACATTTCAGTCTCCACAGTTTCCCATTTGATCCTTAATTGATGTAGGGACCAAAAGTTATGTTTAAAACTCGTTTAATTTCTGGTTTGTTTGGGCTGTTAAAAGTCAGCTGGGCTCTGAACTCACTAGGCCACTCCTCCTTTAAGCTCATTCTCAGATGGTACCACTGTGGGGACTATGTGCCTAACACTGACTGGCCTGGAGGAAGTGTGTGAAGAAGTATCTTCAATCCTTTGCTTTCTCTCCATCATGAGCTGCAGAGAGCATGTTCTCTGAACACTAGTAATTGCTGCTTCAGTGAGGGGGTGAAGCTATTGCAGAGAGCACGCTGTGCTTTGGAAGCTTGTTCCAGGCTGTATGTGGGGTTTGAATCCCAGGGCAGCCAGCTCTGTGCCACTATTAATGTTCAGTCTTGTCTATTGTGATCAGATCTTGCCTCTGGTCCAAGGAGGAAGGTGCTCCACAGACCCAGTGGAGAGCCTGTTTCCACCAGCAGGGGCCAGGCTGCATTTGCCAGTCATTCTGGGCAGAGAGTAGGATCCTATCTGGTTTGGCCCAGCTTGCTTTTGCTAAGGAGAGCTATTCTGTGTGAACAGAAGCAAAAGATTTCTACTGTGTTTGCATATTGAGTCTGTAGAAGGAAGAAAGTATTTCTCCCTTCCAACTTTCTCTATGACCTAGGCTACTGTGTGCTTTGTGTGTATTGCCTCAGCTCTTCCACCTCTCTTGTTTGCCTTTCCAGGGTGCCTACAAGTCATGTGCTTCCTTTCCCATTGAAAGACAACTTCTGGGAGATGGGGGACACAGGTCCTTGTGGTCCCTGCACAGAGATACACTATGACCATGTGGGTGGTGGCAGAAATGCTGCAGCATTGGTGAATCAGGGCAGCCCTGATGTAGTGGAGATCTGGAACTTGGTCTTCATGCAGTACAGCAGGTACCAGGCATCTTGTCTGAACTCCAGAGCCTTTCTCCCTTGTTTGACTCCAAAATCATATATGTATACTCTCAGACATTTCACTGTTTTCCAGAAAGTGGCAATACAGAAGCAAGAGGGAAGCTAGGGAGATGTTCCAGTGTGGCTATTGGTCCGCTTTGTTTTATTTGCCTGTCTATTCTACCTTACTGCTGCATTCCACAGGTCTCTTGAGGTCCACAGCGGCCCAGAGAAACCTGGGAGGAGAAGGCCTTTGACCCTGTTAGGGCAGGCCTTTTTCCTTTCATTACAGCCTCCACTGACTTATGGTCAGGATCCTGGCTGCTTGACAGTGCCAAGGCAGGCTTTTGTTAGTCTTGTCCCTGAGCTTCCTTTTGGTGGGTCTCCCACTGTTTCCATCCCCTGCCACTCTCCTGTTCTCTTTGATTCACCTGCTCCTTTTTTTTTAATTGCCCATAAACTGACACTTGATCCTCTTTTGCTTTTTATTTTTCCTGTCTGGTTGACAGAGAAGTAGAGGGGAATCTGCTTCCCTTGCCACAGCACCATGTGGATACTGGAATGGGTCTGGAAAGGCTGGTGGCAGTTCTGCAGAACAAACGCTCCAACTATGACACAGATCTCTTCACTCCCATCTTGGATGCCATTCACAAGGTAATGGTGCTTCTGCTCAGAGTCACAGCTCAGCAAAAGGCCCTTGAATGCAGACTGCTTGCCTGGTACAGCCTTCTCTACATGTCATATTTATGTCCTGCCAGGTCCAGAGCGACATTCTAGAAAAACTGGAGAGAATTCCAGGTTGAAAATCTGCTTGAATATTGGCATTGCTGATGCATTTTTCCTCCAAAGTTTCTTAAATTTCTCAGTGCCAAGGCATTGGCTGACCTATGTTAGGTACAGAAGTCTTGGCTTATAATGCTGTGGAACAATTTAATGAGTACGTCTTAGATGCACGAGGTTCAGAGGTAGTTGAGAAACATATGACTGGCTGCCTCTTGCATTGAAGGTACTTCCTCTGCAGCCATTAATTTCTGCTAATTTATATCTCTGCTTTCTCTTTTAGGGCTGCAGGGCGCCCAGGTACCAAGGTCTGGTTGGGAGTGCTGATGTTGGGCGCGTGAACATGGCCTACCGTGTGGTGGCAGATCATGTGCGCACCTTGTGTGTGTGCATCACCGATGGCATCTACCCAGGCTTCTCTGGAGCAGAGTAAGGACATAAGGAAATGGCATGGGGTGGAGGGAGTTAGGTCTAGAAAGGAATATGGACAACCAGCAGAAAGATTCTCGTGTGGGCCCAAGATAGGGAGCACATATGAGCTGTGGGAAGGCAGGAAGGTGAGAGCATGGAAAGGGTTCCAGTCTGCAGTCTGATCCTTGGATGGGTGTTGAGTGTGGGGAGCAGCTGGCCTGTGCTGGTGAATCAGACCAGAGGCGCTGTGAGATGCTGGATGTGGGAGCTGGGCAGGGACACTCAGGTGGCTGTCTGATGAATCCTACCTTGTTTCAGACTGGTGCTGCGTCGTATCCTGCGCAGGGCTGTCCGCTTTTGCTCTGAAGTCCTTCAGGCTCCACCTGGGCTCCTGGCTTCCCTGGTGCCTACTGTAGTGGAAGTGCTGGTGAGTAAAAGTGTTGCCTTGGAGGAAAAAGATTATCCCATGTGTCCTACTAAACCCCATGTTGCCTTCCTGCGCACTGTCAGGAGACAATCTTGGATGTGAAGGAGCTCCAGGAGGCTGTGTAGCTGATGCTATGCATTGCAGCAGTAGAAACCTCTTGTCCCCTGATCATTTGTGATGGGATGGAGGGGGCCTAGTGTGACCATTGATACAGTCAGCACAAGCATATATAAGTGTATACAAGTGTATGTTGCTGTTTCTGAGGGCAGTGACTTCCAAGGTGTTGTATCTGGTTAAAGCTACCTGAAATTGATCTCTGAGAACTAACAGCATTTTCAAAGACAATTCTTTTTTCCTGTTGTGATCCCCCTATTGTGAATGGATGTGTTTGCCAAGAGATGCTGTGCAGGGGCTAGCAGAGGCTGGTTGCAGGTAGATAGGCAGGAGATGGTCCACCTGTGATTCTTCCCCTGCACTGCTGACCCTGGAGCTGTGCGCTGGGGCTCCCTTCACACTCAACTGCCTGAGAAACCTCTGTGTTTGTGGCATGCTCTGAAGAAGATCCTGAGAATGTTATCACTAACTGAGGTTCACTCCACAGGGCGATGCTTATCCGGAGCTGACGAAGAATGCAGACCAGGTGAGCAACGTGGAATCCCCTGGAGATTCTCCATCTCACTATCTTTGTGAGGCACTGCTCTCAGGGGCAGAAGTCAGGCCTTCCTTGGGACTTAGCTGGAGGAGTTTGCACAGCCTCCTCCATAACCATGTTCTCGTGGGTGAGCTGAAGTGTGCTGGGCACAAAAAGTATCTGTGGCAGATTTTCATGTGGGAGCTCAACTAGGTTTTTAGCAGGACTTCGTGTCCTGGTGTAAGGCAGCTGTTGTTCTAAAAAAGCTATGGTAGCTATTTTGTTGAGTGCAAGTACAGCCTGTCCTAGCCTGGGTACCCTTTGGTTTAAGTGGGTTGGTGATTTAAGGCTAGTCCTGAATTTCTTCTGCTGACAGCAACTGTGACAAGCAACTTCTCTGGCTGTTCCATACATACAGTTGTAATGGGGTCACAGACATGAATGTCTGTCAGAGAACATTTGTCAACTTAAAGGTTTCCCCAGGTGTATGGCCAATATTTCTTAGACAGAAGTGGTGACAGGAAGCACAATGACTTTGGCACTGTTTAATAGTGCATTGGAGACATGTTGTGATGGATACTTGCAGAACAAAAAAACTGATTGATTTGCTTTGAGTTGACTGAGCAGGACTGATCTGAGCTGGGGAACTCCCTGAAGTGTTGTGGCTAACCCTTCTGATCCTGGTGCAGATCATGGATATCATCAATGAGAACGAGGCCGCATTTCTGTCCTCCCTCGAGCGTGGGAGGCGCATCATCGAGCGGACAGTGCAGCAGATGGAGCCCTCCACCAACTTCCCAGGTGAGTCTCCCTCTGAGAAGCTGCATTTAGAGGTGGTTTGCTCCAGGTCCTCACAAGTGTTGTACTCAAAACTGGTGGATGTCTACCTCCCCCACATGTCTTTTGTGACCTCCTAGCCCCAGGCAGAGGAGCACATGTTGCTCCTTTCTCCAGATTGTAATTGTTTTCTGGTACTTTGTTCTCACAACAAACTAGGCACCAGAAAAGTTAGAAACATTCCCTTGCTGCTTTATTGACTGATAACTAGGTCCTTACAAGACACAGCTGAAAGGAGCAGCACAGGACCCAACCAGTGTGGCTCTTGTCTAGATGTGCTGCACTGAGTTTTAGCAGGAATGAGGCTGTGGAGCATCATTAGTGCTCAATCCCTTACAAGAACTGCATGAGTTCTCTTCCCTATTACCAGTGCAGCTGTACATAGCACCAGTAAATCCAGTAACCAAGGCACACATTAGATTTGTCCCATCCAGATCTTGAGATGCCTTTGGTTTCTTTGTTCACGGAGGGTTCCTGTCCTTTTTGTCTTGCAGCTGAAGTAGCCTGGTCTCTCTATGGGAATTTGGGATTCCCTCTGGATCTGATTGACTTGATGCTTGAAGAAAAGGGAATTAGTTTAGATTCAGCTGCCTTTAATGAACTTGCACTGGAAGATGGAAAGGTAAGAGGGAGACTCACCGTGTAAGAATAATTCAAAAACTCTCTCTCCTGTGAGCATGGAAGTAGAATACCTTTCACTGCTGAGGCTCTTCAGATGCACCACAGGGCCACATGCCTTGTCCCTCAAGGGGACTGAAATAGCAGTGTCATTACAATGGCTTTGCTTGTGAGTGTGGGACTGAAAAGTATTGGCTGGTAATTTTCTTCAGGTTGGTAGAAGTGTTTTATGATGCTGACTGTTGCTGGAGTGAAGGTTATAAGAGCTTAGAAGAGATTAGGAGAATTCTGTGTCAGTCATGTAGTCCAACTTCTCACACAGATCAGAACCATCTTGGACAGTCCAAGCAGCAAATTATTTTTGAAGAATTTACAAAGTCTCCTCGGTCTCTGTAGTGCTGGAAGACTTGCACTGCCCACCCATCCATGCAGTAATTGCTTCAAGGCCTTGCTGTCTTGAGCTTTAATGGACTGAAGTTTCATGGCTACTCAGCAAGCTCTGCCAGGGAGGCTGTGTTAGCTGTTGCTTATGGCCTGGTTCAAGACAGAGAGGGTGGTATTGAGTGCTTGTGAGGATTAAAGGAATGGGGTTGGTTTAGCAGTAGCCTCCATCAGCCTGGATCTAAGCATGCCTTTTCCACAAAGGGAGAAGAAGTAGTTCCTAGGCTTACAGCACCAGTTACTGGTTTGCATTCCCCCCAGTATCTCCCATCTAACTGTGCCTGTGCTCTGCTGCAGCGGAAGGCTGGTGGCCCACAGGCAGCACAGCCAGAGAACATGAACACACACCTTGATGTGCACTCGCTGGCTCAGCTGCGGCGCAGCAATGTGCCTGCCACTGATGACTCTCCGAAGTACGCCTACACACTTGGGCAGCATGGGCAGTATGGTAAGTGGCCAGGCCCCATCTGTAAGGCAAATTCTGCCTGAGGGCACTGGAATCCTTCACAAAGCTGCTTTTACTGCTTAACCCTCATGCATGCTGAATGTGTACTTTGTGGTCCAAACCTGTCCATCTTGCTGGTGCATCTTTTCCCTGCCCCTGTACCTCATCCCAAAGTAGGCGCTATTTTAGTGATGTGACCCTAGGAAACCTTTGGGCTGGTTACAAGGCTGTGAGCTCTGGGTTGGCACCACTGGGTGCAGTGGTGAAGAATGGACTGTTGATTTCTTCTAGAGATGCGTCTGGCTCCAACAATTAGGCTTGAGTGTGTGTGCTCAGGAGAATAAAGGATAGTTACACAAAGGGTTAGGTAGTCTGATACCGTGTCCTTGCTATTTCGGTGGCAGACCACTAGATGCCAGCGCAGGCTCTTTATTATTTAGGTTAACTGGGGTTGCTGATGCTCTAGGGAAAGCATGAAGATAAACCACAGAGAGCAAGAGGTGGTGTGGCTGTCACAGACAATTAGAGGTAGCCGTGCACAACCAGCTCCCTCTAAACCAGTGTGCTGGTGGCAGCCCATGCTAAGCAGAAAGTGAGCCAATTCAAGCTATATATACTATGGCAAGAGCACAGTGGAGGAAAAAACCATCAGTGACATTGGCTGAAATCTCCAAGCTAGAACTGTCCCACCTCCTCAGCCCCTGAATCATGGAATAATTCATGTTGAAGGGGATCTCCGGAGGTCCAATTTCTTGATAAAAGGAACATCAGCTTCACAGTCAGATCAGGTTTCTCAGAGTCTTGTCCATTTAAGTTTTCAGTAAGTTTAAGGACAGAGATCCCACAGTCTCTTTGTTCCCTGTTCTTTATCACTCTTAGTGTGAAAAGTCTTTTTCTTTATGTACAGCCAGAATTTCCTGTACTCTAGATGTAGTCTCACAAATGCTAAATAGGGATGAGTAACCTCTTTCTTTGACCTGCTTGGCTATGTTTGTGTTCATACAGCCCAGCAGGCAGGCAGTCTTCCTTGCTGCAAGGGCACCCTGCTGGCTTGTGTTCAGCTTGCTCCAGAGGACTTCAAGATTTCTGTCAGTCCATTTCTGTAGCCTGCTGAGATGCCTTAGAAAAGCAGCCTAGTTCTTCAATATATCAGCCAGTCCCTGTCAATTCATTGCCATACACAAGAGACATATGGGTACATCCCATCTTGTCATGGATATTCATTAATGAAGAGGTTAAGTGGTGTTGGCCCTAATGTAAGCCACCAAGTAGTTCTACAAGTAACTGAATATCAATTGAACATTGAACTACTGAGGAATTCTCCGTGGGGTCAGCTGCACAGCCAGTTAACACACCAACCTTATGGTCCACTTATGTGCTCCATATTGCCCAAATTTGGCTTCAAGGAACCTACAGGAGAGTATGCTAAAAGCTTGCTGCATCAAAGAAGGTGGCATCCCTGCTGTCCCTTGTCCACTATGTCTGTCATCTCTTCATAAAAGTCAGGCAGGTTTGCCAAGCTTGCAGTATAGCAAGATGCAGATATGCCTGTGCCCCATTTTCTTCTACCAGGCTCATGTGGAGCCAGATTTTGTAGCTGCTATTCAGCAGTCCTGTCATTAGGTAAGTGAGGGGTGACTTAGTTCCAGTCAACAGATCCCTTATCCTTTCTGCCAGTAGGTGTTCCTCTCCTACCGAGACAAAGTGCCAGCTTTCAGTATGGCCTGGATGTTGGCAGTGTTGGCATGGGGAAGTGATTCCTCCTTTCCTGTTGCAGTCTGACAAGGTGTATGCACTAATTGCTACTGTCTTCTTCCCCCTGACAGAGTTCAGCCCATGCCAGGCCACTGTCCTGATGCTGTACAGAGATCAGTCTCTCCAGAAGGAGGTTGGGGCAGGGCATCACTGTGGTGTCATCTTGGACAGGACTAACTTCTATGCAGAGCAGGGCGGGCAAGACTCTGACCGAGGCTACATGATGTGTTTAGGACAGCAGGTAAGGCCCTTTGCTGCCTAACCCAAAGCTGCCATGGGTACTGAGGCTAGTCATAATTTCCCAAATGATGAGCTGTTTTACTGTGTTAATTTGCAAGCTGCTGACTCTTGACAGTTCCCTTGGCTTTGCATCAGGGTTGGCGTGGTGAAGAAGAAGCAGCAGTAACTTCACAGAAATGTACTTGCTGTTCTGGTTGTCCCTCCCAGCCCTTTGCAATTTCATCTTGCTGGAGAAGACTCTTCTTAGGTCTCTCTTCAATGTGCTGTGTTCTTGCCACTTGGGGGTATAGTGCTGAGAGAAGGCAATCAATGATTAGATAGTCTGTGAGCTGAGTGGCTTGACTCTGGCCAGTCCTGGACAACTGCAAGCAGTGTCCAACCTGAGACTCAGTGGAAAAACTCTTATTCCTCCCAAGAACATCAGGAAGAACCTCCACTTCTGCAGCATGTTCCTTCAGCCTTGCCAGAGGGAGAGCTTTGACCCTCTCATGGAAAGTTATGTGGGATGCAGCTTATTCTCCTTCCCACGTTCCAGCTCTTGATAATCACCCCTAGGCATTGATTCAGCCTTTTTAGCCTTACAGAATGTGATAGTGCCTTGCTCAGCACTTCTCCCCAAGCTGAAGTGGGGATCCAGTTTCTGTTGCCAGCCAAGTGAGGCAGAATTGGAACCGTGGTTGCCTGAGACAGGTGCCTTGGCAAATATGTCCATTTTCTCGTGAGCAAGCATCCTTATTAAGAAAATTCATCAGCACAGGTAGTGTTACAATTAGTGCCACTGTAAGCTGGCAGCCTCAGTATGTTGTGCAATGAGTTGCTGGGTGCAAGAAAGGTCTGAGGAAATCTGGTTACACTTGCAGCAAACTTCTCTGCTTTTTCTACCCAATCCCTATCTTTTGGGGATCAGTGGGGATTGTGTTTCCCAATCAGATCAAGCAGGTACCTAGCAGAGGTATTTGGATTTTCTCTGTGTCTTAACTCATCTTTATGTCTCTTTGCTCAGGATGTACTCTTCCCTGTAGAGTCAGTTCATCTCTGTGGTGGCTATGTGATCCATGAGGTTACTGCTGTGGAAACCCTGCGTGTTGGTGATCAAGTGCAGCTCTTTGTGGATGAGGTGATAACTCACTGCTCTTAATCTTTTCCTTGTGATGTCCTGAGTAGCCTGGGTACAGCAGGTCTTTTTCCCATGTATTCTTGAGACTGTTCCTCATTGTAATGTGCTGTGGGAAGGAGACATCACAAGTGGCTCTGTAATTTTCTGTGAGCCACTGGTCTGTCCAAAAGCATCCAGGCTACCCTTTGCTGTTTTACAGATGTGATCCCATAGGAAGAGAAGTTAGATCTTCCCTGACACATAGTTAATCTGATAGCTGTACTACCCATTGTTTTTCCCCCATCTTCTCCCATCCCTTCACATGCAGCCTTTTCCTTATCTCTTGGGGTCATCTCCTGCTCCCCCGAGCTGTGGAGAACCTACGCTCCCTGCCAAGCTGTCTGTGCTTTCAGGCCCAGCGTCTGGCCTGCATGACGAACCACACTGCTACCCACCTGCTGAACTTTGCGCTCCGACACGTCCTGGGTGACAGCACAGAGCAGCGCGGGTCCCATGTGACAGCAGAGCGGCTGCGCTTCGACTTTGATACCAAGGTGACTCTGAACTTCACTTTCCTTGTTCTCAGCAGTACCAACATTCCAGTACTGGCCTTCTCTCCAGGGATTTTTCTCCTCTTGCCGTAATCACTCCTTTAGAGATAGGTCACATTTTATCTGAGCAATGAAGCTTGGCCCTCTGGGTGTGACTGGGTCCACTTTGCATTGACCTTATGCTGAGCAGAGCTTGCTGAGGGGATGAATGTAGGTCAGAAAGAAAAGACTTAGCAAGACCAGTGGTCATGGGACTGACATGAAATAGTGTAAAGGGATCCTTGAGAGGTGGTGCTTGGCTGTGACACATATCTAATGTCTGTACTGGACATCCAGATGAGAGTATTTGGGAACTGAAAGCTGTCAGGTCAGGATGAGTGCTGGCCCTGGTAACCTGTCACTCATTGCTGTATCTCTCCTGAAGGCTTTGGCTGATGCTCTTTGCATCAAAAATCCTTAATTTCTCATGAGAGGAGGGGATGGGAGGGCCATGATGCTCACAGTTCCTTTCTACAAATAGAGAAGATGAGTTACAGGGGAAGAGTGGTGTGCCCAAGCTGAGTTGCCCAGTGGTCCTGCCCCAGTTCTCCCTCCTTCATTCTGTTCCTCTCAGGGGCCTTCTCCTGAAGGCGGCTGATTTACTTCCTCAGGGTCCTGTGACAGTGGAGCAGCTGCAACAAGTGGAACAAGTGGTCCAGGATATGATCCAAAGAAATGAGGTTGTGCATATGGCTGAGGTCCCCCTCACACTGGCAAGAAGAGTTCAGGGACTCCGCACAGTGGATGAGGTATGAGCAGATAGCAGCACACATCTTCATGAGCCTTCTCCTTCAGCAGGAATCAACTGGGACACAAGAGATGTTGACACAACACGTTTCTGCAAGGCAACTGACTCCCAAAACTGAGAAAGGAAAATAGGACAGAGATGAGATCTCAGGACACTGTGTTTAAATGGTGACACATAGGCTTTCAGCTCATCCCTTTGGACCAAAAACCTGTAGTGTCACCCAGCTGTTTCTTTCTCCCCATGGTGGCTGGTTGTGGGGGAGAAGTAGTGCTGCCCCTGACTCTGGGACTGGGAAAATTGAGGCAGACACCTGAAGCCATGTAGTTAGTCTGTAAGTGCCCCTGAAGGACCGTGTTGTTAGCTTCTGATCCCTGTCTCCTCTGTCAGGGGTATCCAGATCCAGTGAGGATAGTGTCTCTGGGGGTCCCTGTGGAGACTGTGCTGACCCGTGACTCTGAGGCTGCAATGCAGACCTCTGTGGAGCTCTGCTGTGGGACGTAAGTGACTTTTACTTGCAGTCAGAAGGCATGTTTGTGGGCACTGGTGGCTGAGATAGAGATGTCATTCCAAGCTCAACTCCCTGTCCTTGTGGAGCTAAGTTTCCTCACTGGAAAGATACTGTTAGGACTAAATGGGCTAATTGTGAAGCTTTGGAAGTCCCAGGATGAGCAAAACAATGAAATGCAAAACACTGTCCTTACTTCATAGTCTGAATCCAGCCTGGAAGCCACAGAGCACCAGCAGGGTGTGGGAAAAGCGCATGTGGCCTGTCACATCAGTGCTTTGCCTTTGGGATTGCAGGAGAGCTGGGGACCCAGCTATATACTCCGAGATGGTTGTGAAAACTTGAGACTGCTCTGATTATTTTAATTAATTATCTTCACCCTCTTCTGCTTTTAGCAGTAATGGGAGTAGAAGAAGAGTTAATCAATGTTAGGACAGTGCTGACACACAAAAAAAAAAGGGAACAAATTGGGCTTTGAGCAGGTAGAACTGAAAATGAGCAATTTTCTAGCCGTGAGATCATTCTTGTGGGAGTAGTGGAACAAGAAACTGCATGGGAGTAGAGATGATCAATTCCTGTGAAGCTGTCTGAAATGATTACTTGTGGTAACAGAACCTGAGACACTGTAGTTTTCATATCCAATATTAAACAAAGAAGGAAGGAGGAAGCTGTCAGAGCCCTGAGACTGCACAATTATCTTGTGACTGGAGTCTACTGGCCAGGGTGTGAGCTGGCCTAACAAGAGAGTGGTGGAATTGGATCAACAGAATACTTTCTACAAGGTTTAGTAGCAGCTGAGTAGAAGAGAAAAATCTCAATTTAATAAAAAAAACCTCAAAAATCCCACTGCTGAAGGAGAGGAGAGGAGAGAAGAGAGAACTTGGCTATTGGGAAGGGGCTGCTGAACTTCAGACTTCTCTAAAAAGAAAGCAGGCGTACTGATTTCTGTTTCTAGAGAGCAGCTTGTTTTATTTCCTGTTCTGTGCTAACTTTTTAGGCACCTTCTACAAACAGGATCTGTGGAAGATCTGGCCATCATCAGTGAGCGTCAGCTTGTTAAAGGAATTAGCCGTGTCATTGCAGTAACAGGGAGACAAGCCAAACAGGTAAGGAAGGGAGAACTGAGATTTCTGCCATGTCAAGGCAATGCCAGAAGGACCAAACTTTTTAGGTTTCTCATAGACAATTAGTTTCCTGCTGCTTTGGTTGGAGCCTCCCTGCTGTGTTTTATCTGGTTTCCTCCTTCACCCCTGGACTCAGCTCTGCTGCTGTCCATTCACCTCTTTTACACCCATCCCAGTCTTCTGTCTCCTTGACCTTCATTCTTCTCCCAGACCTCCTTTTCTAAGATAAAAACTTGGCACAAAATATCAGGAAGCCTCTGGTCTATGAATTTCAGTCCCTGGGTAGACATTTAAAGCTGTGATCCTTTGTGCATTGGTTTCACCTCCTGCCTATCACAGTTGGATTTGCACTTTATGATTACAGGGCTTTGGCCTCATTCTTACAGCCCTTTTGCTTCATTCCTTTAGTCTTTTCCGTGCTAAGCTGTGGTTCTGGTCTGGCTGGGTCTGTATAAAAAGCAAGCAACCTACAATTGTGTTTGTGAGATCGCCCTGTCCTTTAATATCTGGAAGTGTCAGGTGTCCTGCAAGCTTGTTCACTTCCTTTAAGGCTGCAGTCAGAGGAGAGTGACTCATAGTCAGTGGAGTTGTAACGACTAAAGGCAAAGCCCACCCCTGCAAATCTGTTACTTTTTGGCTGACTGTCCCCTGTGCATCTGTGTCCCAGCAAGGCTTTTCTTCGTGCAGAAGAACAAAAAGCTGCAGGGCACATCTGCATGCTTTGCTGGAAGTCCTGACCTGGAGAAGCCCCCGAGAGGAGCTCTTGTGTATGTGTTAATGAGACAAGGGAGGCTGCAGGCATGAGGGAGTGGCTTAAAAGAAGGGTTGTGTACCCTAGCTAGGCAGAGCAGTCATCACTGTCCACAGCTTTTCTTACGTACTCTGTTGTCCTGGTCTAAAGTCTCACAGGACCATCATGGGCACAGAGATCTGGCAGGGAGGAATGCTCCAAACCGTAAGGATCGTCACTGATGAAAAAGCATGTAATAGCTTTTTTTATTGTTTTTAATGGTAGCATTGTTGTTGGGGAAAGCAGTAAGAAATACACCAAGATAGCTGAACTCAGGAAATATGCTTGAACAGCTGATGAGGTTTCTTTTAGTTTTTGTGTTTCTTCTGTTTCTTTGGTCAGTAGTTTCATGGTCAAGATTTCCTAATGAAAAAGGAGCTCTAAGATGCAAACGCAGCTCCCCAGTTTTTCCTCAATGAAATGCTGATGATTTGGTGCAAGAAAGTGAGGAAACAGAAATGCTTGACAGCTTGGTCCCCTGGATGTAACCATCTAGTATTGGTTGCAAATCTAGTGAGGAGCATTCTATTTCAGAGTCATGGGAACAGTCATTCTTAAAACACCTGTAGTTGTCCTTCTACTGGATCCTGAGCAGCACTTCAGCATTTATGACCCTGCTGCCTCCCTACTTTCTCCATCCCTGCTCATTTTTTCTGTTGCATTTGAAGCTTGCATTCTTTCTGTCTCTCCAGGCCCGGGAGGTAGGCCAGTGTTTGGCTATGGAAGTGGACTCTGTCTCCATACGAATGAAGCAGGGGAGCACCTCTATTCCTGAGATGCAGAACCTTTCCAAAGAAGTGGGCCAGTTGACCAAAGTAAGGATTGCACTCCTAATACAGAAAGATCCCAGCATGGGCTTTATACAATTGAGGCACCTAATTTTTCCCTACCGGGTTCACGTTACCATGGTCAATAGCAAGGGCAAGTTGCTATCTACTATTGCCTCTTTGATCACAAGGATTTTTACCAATGTCCAGGTGCTTAGGTTGCAGATGACCAGCTGAAAAGGAGAAAGCTAATTACCACAATAGCTGGCTGGCTTGATCACATGGGCTATAGGAGAGTCTGGAAAGAGGGCCAGCTCCAGCCTGACCTCGCAGAGAACTAGCAGTTTAGGTGCAGGTACAGTTTAATGTTCTTACACGGGAAATTGTCTTGCAGGTAGTGGCCAACACTGCAATGCCCCAGTGGCAAAGAAAAGAACTACAGACCATCCTCAAAGCGCTACAGCGAACGGCCAACACAGCTGTCAAGAAACTGGAGCTGCAGCAGGTACTGTGGTAGCACCACGCTGACTTACAACCACCTGATAGCACTGTGTGGCACACACCAGTGGACCTGGTGTCTCTGTCACACTTCACAGCCACTCAGTCATTAGGGTTCCATTAGATGGCAGAAGAAGGCAGGTACACACACAGTGCAACACAAGCCCTGTGTTGGGTTGATTTCCCTGGCGTTATCTGGGGCTGTTGCTTAAAATGCAGTGAATGACGGGCTGGGTTTTTAGCACCTGCAGAATCCCCCCGTGTCTCTGCCTGTGAGGATGGAGAGCCCCATAACAGCACTTTTGGCCAACACCAACAGGCAGATAAGCATCACCTCCTTGTTTATACAGGAAGAAGATGAGCTGGTCCTCACAGTGATCTTAACAAGGTTGTACACTAAGACAGTGGCAGGACAGAGCCTTTCTCCCAGCTGTGTGAATATTGCTGTGGCTTCCCACACGTGTTTGTGTTCTGCAATTTACATTAAAAGCCCTTTAGAAATGCTTATTGGTGACTTAAGAGATCTCAGCAAGAACTATTAATTTCTTTGAAGTAGAAGCATCTTGCCACAGAAGCCTTCCTGAGATGTAGTGGTGTACAGGTCACGAGAGAGGCTGGGGACTGAATGGGTCATTGTCTATTCCACTTTTGCCAAGGGTTCATCTCTGCTTGGTTTCAAGGAAGGAGGGCTGTATATCTCCACGCAGAGATTTCAGTCTGCCAGTCTTACTTTGACTTCTGCTATCGTACATCTCCCATCTGTTCCATAGAGCAACACTTGCATTCCCTTTGTATGTATGTTGCACACCTATATCCCCATCCAGCCCACCCTGTGCCACCTGTAGCCCTTCAAAGTGCTGCGTGTTTCTCCCTCCAGGCTGAAAAGAAGGCACAAAGCCTGCTAGCAAAACATTGGAACGAGCCTGTCATCATTGATACTGTCCCAGCCGATTCCCTCTCTGTGAGTAGTCCACATTCCTTTTTGGCCCAGCGGTACCTCAGATGCTGCAAACAGTAAGAAGGAATTGCTGGGCACATTTTCTGCTGGATGCCAGTCTCCTCTGATGTAACCTGACCCCTCCCTATCTCTCCTAGATCCTAATGAAGGTAGTGAATCAGCTGTGCGACAAGTCTCCTGGCACATCAGTCTTGCTGCTCAGCCCTCAGGCTTCCGGTGAGGTGCTCTGTGCCTGTCAGGTGTCCAAGGTAAGCAGAACCCTGGTAGAGACATGGGGAAAACTGCCTGCAAAGGAGGACTGGACCCACTGTTCAGCAGTGCTCAGGTCCTGCTTGAGGCTTTTCCTGGGATTCTGCCCAGTGTTGGTGGTTAATCACACAGGGGCAGGACCTGAGATGACCCTACTGAGCCCAGATGTGCTTTCAGTCTCTTCTGGGCACAGATATTCCTGGATCTTCCAGGTCGTGTTTGCTCAAGGGCAAGATGCAGCATTAACATGTAAGCTCAGCCTTTGTGGTACTCACAGTCATGACTGCCTCAGAATAGTGAGGGCCCAGGCTGGGTGAGGAGGGGATGTTACCTTTCTTTATTCACACTTCGAAGTGCTCCACAGTCCTAATGACTTTTCTTGTCTCTTTCCCAGAACTGCCTCCCCACATTCTCGGCTGCTGACTGGGCCGTGGCTGTCTGTACACAGATGGAAGGCAAGGCAGGAGGTTCTCACATCGTTGCTAAGGGCAGTGGAAATGCCAAAGGCATGCAGGGAGCCCTGACTACTGCACTGGAGTTCGCTCACAGTAAACTGTGATACTTTAGTGCCAGGACAGATGTATGCACCCAGCTGCAAGCTATTTGTACACTTGTCATCAAGCATATACTCTGCCAATGTGAAAGGTTTAGCAGCTCCCACACTGAACGTTGCTGCAACCAGTGTTCTGGAGCACCTGACTTCTGACCATCCAGGATCAGCAGAGACTCTGCTCCTGATCCCACTGACAGAACACTGCTGCCTGTTCTTCAGCATGAGCATTTGGGGATTGAGCCTTGGAAAGCACTAGTTGCAACAGCAGGTCCTTTTTATCTTGGAACAGTGCAGTTCTTGCCACAAGACCAGCACAGAGACTCTGTGGGAGCATGGGGAGATGGCACAGTGTTGTGCTAAAGCCATTAAAGGGTAGAGACTGTCTGATTCCCTGATGTTTCTTGTTAGCTGCACCGTTTTTTTTCTATTCTGGCAGAGGGGTTCATTTTGTCCCTGCAGCCCTGGAGGTCAGCACACACTTGTGTCTAAGGAGTCCTGTCCTACTGCAGAACTCAGGACATCTCTCTGATTAAAAATGCTACTGCAATTTAGAAATGGGAAGAGAAATCTCACCTTGCTTGTGGGCTCAGGCTCATTAGGCTATGCAGTGGGTAGTGCTGAAGCCACTCCTCAGCATGGAGGGAACAAAATCATCTCAGTCTCCACGGCTTTGTTTTGGATGAATGTTCTTATCCCTGTTTCTTCCTAGTAACAACTTCCTTCTGGTTTCTTACCAGCTCCTACCTAAAAGTCACCACTGATTTGGTGAATTTTGTGAATGGGAACTTTAACTGTGTCACAGCATATAAGTCCCTGCAACAGGACACTTAGTCTTAAGGTGAGCAGGTCTCTCATAAACTGGTCATTTTTCACAAGCAGTAGCAGACCCAGCAAATTCAATTCATAAAGACATTTCAGACTTCCTTGTTAGAGTGATGTCTAGAGCACCTGCCTAAAGCATGGTTATTTTAGATACAGTATTGACCTAAATAGAGATCACAAATGGTAGCTGAGGCAAAGGTGCAGTGGGATAGTGATACAAGCAGGTTTTACCCTGACAGCAGCAAGAGCAGCCTGACAGGGATGAATTTCACCATCAGGTAGGGTTGCCTGGCACTGTGAAGGGAGGTGGAGGAGGCAGCAGCTGCCTGCTTTTGGGGAGAAGGGGGAGGGGTGGAAGTATGTGTTGCTGATGGATGGGTAGCAGGAAATGGCTGTCACATAGATAAGGGTTGGTAAAGAGGATGCAGAAGGGAATGGCCCAGTGTCCTAATAAGTGAGTTTCCACTTAGCTATCTGCCTTAGGGAGGGAGGGTGAATGGCTGCTGTGAGCAGAGCCTCGTTTCCCTTCTCTCTTCATCAAACAGTTCATCTGGGGGTTGAGGAGGGAGGGAAGGGATGTGGACTTAAGGGGGCATCACTAGTGGACAAGGGTTTTTCTTTCCTATCTCAGTGGTTGCCCTGCCCAAAATCTCATATGAGGTCCCTAAGGCTTAATGTGGCTCCTACTCATCTTTGCAAAGTGCCAACAGGTGGTTTTGCATTCGATAAGTGCCAGATATAAATGTCAGGGCTCAGAGGCAGGAGAAAGCCCTTCAGGGGCTCATGGTGCTCCCCACTGTTCTCCCCTGCTCCCCCAAAGCACTGACAGCTGCAGCAAGAGTGCAGACCTTAAGCCTTTGGTTTGGTAAATGCTGCTTAAAGCAGAATGTGCAGCAAAGGGGTCTGTCAGCCAAGGTCTCCAGACGTTGCCCCTGCTGCCGTGAGTTCAGCCATCAGAAGGGTGCATAGGCCCCTTTCTTTCATTAACCTGCCAGTGGGGCAGGTTGCTGTTCATCCCAGACCCTGCCTGCTTTCCTGTATGCAGTAGCAGAGCAGCTTGGTGCTTTATCAAATTCCTTTCCACTTCTGGATGCAGAGGTGCTACTGGTGCTTGTAACATCTCTCCAAGGAACCTGAGCCCTGGGGAGAGCTGGAACATCTAGGCCAGGGCTTTGGGTATCTTGTGACAAGGTTGGTAAGGTGCTGAAGAAGGTGCATAGAGTCCAAAGGTATGGTTTGTGCCATCAGTTGAAAGCAGAGTCAGTGCTCAGTGTTGCACAGCTCCTGTGTTTCACTTGGGCCACAGCAGTACCAGGTGTGGGGAGGGGAAGAGGTACTCTGTCTTACTGGGAAAGCACTTTCCCAGTGTGATTTTGTCTATTAATAGCTGCTACAGGAGATGATGTCTCCTTTTGGTATTGGAGAGTAGGTGTGAGGAGGAGGAAAAGAATGCTGGGTTGAGCTGCTCCTGCATGATGCTCCAAAAGCAGAGCTTGAGCTTGCCAGCAGCAGCCTTATATAATTAACCCCCTTTGGCTTGACTTAGCTTAAAAACCACTGACCCCTCACAGACTTTTGCCCAGCCTCTTAAGGGGCAGAGGTCTGGGTGCTGACCTTCAAGCTAATGCCTTTACTGATGGGGAAGTTGAGCCCTTGTCATCATTCCCCTGGAGGGCCAAAGGCTGGTGCTGCAGAGGCACCATGGAGCAGTGGCTCTTGGGGCCAGTGGAAGGAGGTCCATCTCCCCCGTGGGAGCTGTTAGGCTGAGTAAGCAGCAAAGGCTTGATGCCTTGGCACTCCAGCTCGGTTTGTCCCCTCCCATGTCCCATGGGAAAAGTGTCTTCCTATTCTCAGGGTATTTGCAGCAGCCCCAGCACCCACTGCAACCAGGGTTGCTGCATCTTCTGCACCACCTTCTTATAAACCTTAACAACCACGTAATCAGCAAGTAGGGCTGCAGACTACTGTGAAGGTGCTGGCTCTTCTGCCTCAGCCAGGGCAGTCTTGGGGAGCCCATTTTCTTTCTCTTCCTTTGCTGCTCTTTGCTTTTATGAACATGAAATTCAGTATTTCCTTTCCCCTTTCTGAGCCTGTGAGGATCAATTAAGTCATAGCATAACCAAGTCCTAATCTTACTAGATCTTGTAAGCTCAGTAGCACTAAAACTGTTCTGTAATCAAAGGAGAAAAAGTATCTTATCCTACCAAAGAGTGGTTCTGTGGAGGCATCTATGGTGCCCTTATCACCTCGAGCTGGTAAAATGGGTTGCTGCAGTAGAAATGCTGGGGTTTGTGCTACAGCCATGCCAGGCCGCTGCTCATCCTAGGAGAGAGCATTTCCTGCTGTTCTGGTGATCACCCAGTGCATGGACTTGACATCCTGTCCTCCTTTTTTTCCTGCTGCACAAGGATAAGATGTTCACATCCCATGCTGCAGCTGCAGTAATTGCCATATTTCTGCCTGGTGTGACCTGCATGGCAGCAGCAGGTCAGGCAATGCTCAGGTGGGAGGTCTTTGGGGGTTGAAACACAAGTTTGAAATAGTTCTTTTGCCAAAATAGCAGCCTATATTCCCTTATAGCCATCAAGGATGTAAGGTGCGAGCAGTATCCTGGGCAAACATTTGCAGCTCCAAACACATGCACACAGAAGGGACAGCAGGAAGCAGGAAACTAAGAGACAAAAGCATTTTTGCTGTGAGCAGGTGCTGTCAGGTTGGCAACATCTCACTAAGACCAGATGGACCCCAAGGTCCCATAAGGGCACCTGCAATGCAAGGGCTTGCCAGCCTCAACCCCAAGCAACCACCTGACATTAGCACAAGGGGAGCAGAAAGTACTTGCATCTCTTCTCATCCACTTTGCTCCAGGAGCTTCACTCTGAATAGCCTGGGCTGCAGAACGAGAGAATGGTACGCAGTGCCTGGGAGAAGTCCAGCTCTCCCTAGCACCCCTGCCACCTCACCTGGTCCCTGGAGCAGGCTGCTGCAGGGACTTGAGGTGCTGCACCTTTGGTCTCATTTGAGTCCCGTGGTCTCATGCACCATGGCACTAATTTCAGGAAGGTACAGGGACTGTAGTGGTGGTAGCAGAGTCAAGCCATTCAGAGGATGCCAATTGCATACCGAACCATAGGCTCAAAAGCTGTGGGGCTTAGTCCCTTACAGCTGGAGCTGGACATCTTCTAAAGATACCAAACATAATGCAGCATGTCCAAATTGAGCCCTGCAGGGAGGGAAAGCAGCTCAGGGGCAGGGACCTAGAGGTGACCTTTAAAGGTCCTTCCCAACCCAAACTGTTCTATGATTCTGTGATTGTACATGCGTAGTGATAGTGTGCACTGAGTTAGTCACATCACATGTGCACGTGTGATCCAGGAACCCACGCATCCACCTGCCTGTGGGTTTCTGTGTTACCCTCGCAGGCTCTCACCATCACAGTGCCCTGTGTTGTGGGCTCCCTGCTCCTGCAGCAGCCAGCACCCACAGTGAGCAGCACCCACACGTGGGCAGCTGCTGCACAGCACACACAAGGCTGCGCTGGGGAGCCACAGACCCAGAGCACTGGTGACAAGGCAGGACTTCCCTTCCCTTGGGAGCAGCTCAGGGCCACCTCAAGCTGGTGCTGCTGTTCACCTTCTGCATCCTAGATACCTGGGAAAGGAGTGAATGGTTCTGTACTAGAGGTGTTCAGCTGAGAGATACGGCAGTGTGTTAGGGCATTTGGGCAGGGAAGGAGAGTCCCATGGCCAAATCAGCCCTCCAGCCCTGGGGCCCCAGCTTCTGGGGAAGCATTCCTGGGAAAGAGATGTTTTCACTGCAGCAAAACTGTGTCCACAGCAGCATGCTGAGAGCTCAAGGAGGCAGAAGAGGCATTTCATGGGGAATCCCAGCAGCTTGCCTTTGCCGTGTGCCCTTCACGGCCAGCCGATTCCCTGTGTGAGAGCATTGGCGCCTTGCAGTCAGCTCCTCAGCTTGGATTGCAGCTGGCATTTCTGTGCTGCTTGCCGAGAGGCATGATTTGCTCAGATGCAACCCAAAGCTCCTCTCTCCTCCAGAAAGCACCAGGAAAACCCACAGGGCTGGGAGGATTCCACTTTTCCCTCCATCTTCCCTACTACCTTTCCAACTGCTGTCGGGAGCACCCAGCTACTGAGCCCACCCTTCTGACAGGGCACAGTTCATTTCCTTCAAGGGATGAATTTTGATTGATGTCATTCTGGGTCTCTGTCTACTGGAGGATGGCTGTGGGGTCCCAGGATGTCAGCACAGAGGGTATGCAGTGAGGCTGTCATGGTGTTACCTGGGCTGCATCCAGACCCATCATCCAGAGAGCCATGTGCTGCTGCATCTACCGTGCACTGCAGAGCTGCTCATCTTGCAATTGTGCAACCATGGCAGGCCCCCCACGGAAGATGAGCAAAGCTGTGCTCATGACCAGCCACAGGCACTGGGGTGCTGCTGCCCACCACATGTAAGGGCTCCCTTGAGAATGGAGAGGAAATGGAAGGTGACCCTGTCCTGTAGAGTCTGCTGTGGCATAGACTGGAAGGAGCTCCATCTCTCCTGAGTCCATATTGCGCACAGCACCTGTGTGTCACTTTTGCAAGCTGGAGGGCTTCAGACTAATTTGTGAAGTCCTACCATCCACAATAACTTAAGACTCCCATGGGGGCTGTCAGCCTCAAAGTAGTGCTGCAATACCAGTCCAAAACCCTTCCTGTATTTTCAGCTGCCTGTGGGATCCCTATCCCAGAGCTATTGCCACCAGATAGTCTGGTTTTTCTGAGACACTCCACCCTGAGCCTGCTGCAAAAGTCCCCAAGGCTATGCAGACACTGGGTTACTATTCCAGTCCCCAACCAAGATCCCTGCATCTCCCCTCCAGTCTTTGCCCAGCCTTCTGTCACGCACTTCCCTCTTGCTTTGCATCAAATGTTGCTTGGGCTTGAGCTCCAGGAACAGGGAGATAAATCTGAGCCTACATAGACCTTCTTTTCACATGGTGAAGAATTATTTACACTCGGGTTGGGATTTGCTGCTCTACTAATTTCGTTGTCTCCTCATTTGCCTATTTGTCCCACATTCTACACAGTGTTTCCTCCCTCCCTCCCCTTTTCTTGTCTCACTGGCCTCCCATGTGGGTGTCTTTTTTCCCTCCTCCTGGCTGGCCAGGTTAGGCAGGCACAAGAAGAAGACGCACAAGGAAGACAATCCATCAACTCAAATATCACCGAGTTTTACAGAAAAAGGGGGAAAGAGAGACAAAACTAAGTGACCTTTAAAACAAGTGAGTTCTCAGGTTCCCTCCCCCACCCCAAAGTGGCTCCTCTGCTCTGCTATAACCTCCTCCCTGTCCCAGCATTTATTTATAAGCACCATCAATAATTAAAAAGCTGCCTGCCTGCCTGCTTGCCTCGGCTGCAGTGTTGACAGAGGCATTTCTGATGTTTCCTGGCTCAGCCTGGCTGCTTTGCTCACTTGGGCTTTTAATTTTCTTCCCCTGCCTTGTTAGAAACACAGGAATCACCCACCTGGAATGGACCAGAGGCTTGGAAAGCCAGCAGAGTTCTTGCTGGAGCTGGTTGCCCCGAGAGTGAACCAAGAGTTGCTGGTTCTCATGGCCCTGCAGCAGCAGCATGAGCTGGGATGTCTGGGGTGTCCCTGCTACAGGCATCACCACTCCCTGCCAGAGACACGCTCTGGGAGAAGAGACCCCCTTGTCCACTTCTGAGGGCCAGGGAGCTCCCACAGTGGCTGTTTCTTTGTGGAAAAAACAAATGAGGGCTCTGCAGCTGGGCTTCCCAGCCCTGGGCATCCTGGGCACCCAGTGCTGGGCACCCAGCCAAGGAGATGGAAGAAGGAGGGACCCACCAAGTAGTGCAGCCAAAAAGCACAGCTGAGTGGGATAAGTTGGCCCTAACAGGCAGAGCTGGAGGCCTTATAGTAGAGGGGTACAGCTGGACTTAGAAATCAGGAATGTAAAGCTTTACACCGGTTCGGAGGAATCACTGTAGGGCATAAGCCAGGGATAGACCACGAACAGAGGCAGCAGCTGGCCTTGGCACATTGCTGGCACTACAGAAGTCCTTGGGAACACTCCAGGTTGCTCCTTGTGGGTTCAAAAGCACCTGCAGGCATCAGGCAAGCTCTGACCCTTGAACAAACTCTCAAGCACGGGGTTTACAGAAAGCCTGGTTCAGCAGCTGCAAGCAGAGACTGCAGCATGCCAGAGCTGACCCCAAATCCCTTTGCCAGTGCAATCCCGATGCAGCGATGGGGCACAGGAGGAAAGCCCAGTGATTCTCCCTGAGCTGGCCTGCAATGCTGCCAGACATGGCAGAGAAATTCAGGAAGCAGTGGGAGATAGCTGCAGTCAGAGGCATTTGGCAGTGTGCATCCAGCTACCCCCAGCACACAGCACAATGCTTTGGGCTCCCCTGCTTCACCAGCCGAGCCCTGAAAGGGAACACAAAGGGGACTGTAGCTCTGCCGTGGCCCCCACACCCTGCTGTGAGGCCAGGGAGTGCCCGGGAGCTGGGTGCAGCAGCAGCGAGAAGCAGATCTGTCACAGAGCATGGCTCTGGAGGGACAGTGATGGCAGCTGGCAGCTCCCCAGCTTTACCGGTGCTGGGCTCCGCTGGGTTGGGAAGAGGGCACCAAAGGACAGTGTTAACTCAGCAGCCCTCGGCGCGCAATCTCCCAGGCTGTCCTATCCCATCAGTGTCCGACTCCCACCACAGTGACCGCCCCGACATTGTCCTTGCTGTGACGGGGAGGACAGGGCCCCCCTTCTGCCTCCACAAGTTGCCCTACACCAGACCCTGCAACTGCTGATACAAGATATATGGAGCTGCTGCTGGGGGACACCAAGGGTCTGAGAGACCAAGAAGGTGCCTCCTTCCCCAGGTACTCCCATGTCCTCAGCTCAGGCAGCCCAGCTGACCCAGGGGTGCTGGAAGAGCTCACTCCCTCCCAGTCCTCTCATTCGTCTGTTGGTCAGTCTTCAAGGGGTGTCCCCTTGCAAGCAGCATTGGGTGTCCCTCTGGGAAGGATACCAGAGCCAAGCTGGCCTTGAAGGTAAATAAGGCAAGCAGGGATGACGTGTTCATTTCAAATATAGCAAGGACCATGGACTTCTGAGCTGCTTTCTGGTGGCCAGACAAAGGAAGGATGTTGCACTGCCTGCCCTGGGCTTTTCAAAATCTCCCTGTGCTGCAGGATCTGATCCCACTTCATGTCCCTCTAGAGTACTTACCCTGTTTCAAGCACTTGGGTTTATGAAAACATAGCACAACAGGGAGAGGTGGAAATGGCGGCAATGAAGGGAATGACACAGAGTCACAAGCTAAAATGCAAAGCATGGACCACCCTGTGGAAAAAAGAGACTATGGAAAACCAGTGGATCATCTCCATAAGAGTGCTGGAAAACAGCCTCCCACTAACTCTCATCCCCAGCCTGGGAAGGGAAAAGCTTCACACCTTCTCTGAATGTCGTGAAGTCTGCAACAAGCCCAGACAGGAATAGAAGTCACTAACTAGATGCTTTCCCTCCTCCAATGAAATGTGCAGCCAGCTCTCCTCTCCCGCATGGCACCCCAGCTTGGCTCACGCATCTGCTGCCAGGTTTGTTGAGTGAGGTGATGCTGTCCACGTGCAGAGCCCTGCAGCAGGCAGCCAGGTGTACACGGAAGGTGGAACGTGACCAGCACGGCTGAGGGAGCTGGCCACAGCCAGCATGCTCGGCAAGGACACAGCAGCGCCCCATTCACCAGGAACTGAGGTGCAGAGGAGGAGGGCTAGCAAAACCACAGTGACCAGAGTTAATATATCAAATACCTCCTTCGTGACCTCACCTGCTGCAGCTAGCCCTGTTTTTGTGTAAATCTCTTCCTGGACTCTACTAAAGGAGATGTGTTCCTCATTCCCCTGTGGAGCTGAGTGACAGCAACCTGGAAGTGAGGGGACACATGCTCCAGAGACAGGATCTGTGGGGATTGCTGTAACACAGTAGTGACAGGGGAGACCCTAGAGCTCAGGCAGTGCTAATGGAGAAGCCCCTCCCTGAGTATCAAGAAGTGCCAGCAAAAAGTGCCAGAGTCCCTACAGGAAAGGAGGGATTGCTCAAGGGGCCAGTTCTGAGCCAAAAGCAGCAGGCATTGCACTAATGCAGCTATGAGACACAAAGGCTGGAAGTATCTGAGCACATCCTCCGAGTTCCTTTTGCTATCCAAACACAGCCCCATGCTCTTAGCAGGGCACACAAATAGGATATTTCTGCTGCACACAGCCTCTGCAACCTGCTTTCTGGTAGGACAGTTGCTCTGCTTTTCCCCTCCTCCTTCTCCTTCTTGTTTCACTATGAGGGGCCTGGCCACTTGTCCTGCCCAAGAGGAGTTCGCTAAGCCTTAGGATCTTCAGACCTGTAACTACCTTTGCAGGCAGTTACCCAGTGCCGGTGAGCAACCCTGGATAAAACAAGAAATTCCCCAACAAGTAAGGAAGGAAGCCAGAGGAGCATGCAATGGCTGTGGTCATGTCCTCCACATTTTTTGTTAATTATAGCTTAGAGCTGGGCACAGAGGAGAGCTTCAGAGTAGGTCCTCTTTTCCCTGGCACCCCTTGGTCTGGGGTTCTGCCAGCACCTCCCATGTCAATCCCACTGCAACTGAGCCTGAAGGCCAGGGAAGCTGGCACAAACATGGCAGCCTGAAATCTGGCAGTGCTGGTTCTCTGTCTCTTTTCTGTAGATTGAAGGGTGGAGAGAAAGGGAGAGGAGCCTGGCACAGCTCTTTCCCAAGCCTGGCACAGCTCCTTCCTGAGCCTCAAGTGCCATCTGGCACTTGGATGCAACACAAGGGGCTGAGTGGGAGTCAGCACAGGGACCTGAATCTTCTGGTCTGACGTTGGAGGGATCTCGGAGAGAGGCAAAGAGAGAGGGCTCCAGCAGCAAGGAGTCAGGGATTTGCAAACAGGAGCAAGGAGGTTCCTGGGCACAGATCCTGCCCATAGGAAGGTTTTCTGAAAACACATGATCTGGGGGGGGGAATATTAAAAATTAAGAAGAGGCAAATAAACTGTCTTGCCTGGAGAGCTTCAGCTTGGCCGGATGGGGTAGTGTGTCTGCCCTTTTCTTCTCACCCCGCTGCAAGAAGCAAGGATCAGTGCGAGCAAGGAGTTGCCATGGTGGAAAGTGTTACTAGCTGCTAACCTGAACCAAGCATGGAAAAGGCCAAGTATCGGGGAACAGCAAGGATTCATTAAGACATAATGGCTGTTCAGGTGGGCAGAGGTGGGGTTACTGTAGTGCAGCCTTACTAAGCATCTTGGCCAAACACGTGCAGAGTGTGTCCTGCCCCAGAGCCAGAGTCTGGGATGTTCAGGAAAGATTTAGCAGCCATCCACGTTTCCCTCTATTTTCTTGGGATGTGATATCTGGGAGGCACAGCCCAAGTGGATGAAGAATACGTCCTGCACTATTTTTGCAGTATTTTTGAAGTCAAATGAATGAAGGAAACCTTCCTGCCAGAGGTGTGGTGACCTAAGATCAAAAACATCCCTGCCTTGGGCAAGTTGTGTCCTGACTAATCCCATGACAGCTAGGCTTTGCCCTGTGGGAGATGGGGGCCAAGTTCCAGGTGTATTCTGGGACTGTTTTGCACCAGCAGTGGAGGAAGGATGTCCCATTTCACAGAACTTGGTGCGATGCATGATGATGGGGATGCCAACCGTAATGACAGGTCAGATTCCCTGATTATTTCTTCCCGTTTTGTTTTCCTAATTAATCTTAAAGAGACAGCACACCCGCAGCCTCAGGCTTTGGTGGGATCATTTACCTGACTCCCCACAGGGCTCCTGTGTGCCATTAGAAAGGCCAGGATGAGACCAGCTGCTGCAGCCTGCCAGCTGGCAGGATCTGCCTGCGCCCCTGTGCCCACCATCCGTGGGCAAGGTCTGTGGGATGTCCCGGGGAGATGAGCCTCTATTCCTGCTGCTAAGCCCTGCTCCCTACAGAGCCAGTGCAGGCAGCAGATGAGCTGGTCTCTCCCTGCCAGCACAGGCAAGGGGGCTGGAAGGTAGGATGTAGAACCAAATCCAGTCTCATTAAGGGTAATTACCATTCATCCCAGGAAGCAGTAGGAAAAAGAGCCCACATTCTCCCCATCTATTAATAGCTGTCATGAGCTGCACAGTTCCTGCTGGAACCTAGGGAGAGCAGAAGGTTTTGGGAGAGTGGCAGCACAGAGAGCATCTTGCTCCCCATTCCTTGTTCACTGGCTGTGCAGGGGCCTTTTTCCTCCTTCCAGGAAGTAATTTGTTTTGCTGCTTCACCCAGGACTCCAGGAGCTGCCGGCTGCCTGTAAGCAGTGTTTTCCGGCAAGAGCTGCAGGGAACCAGCCAGGGAAGGGCACGGACACAAGCCTTTGGAGCCAGTCCCCGCTCCTAAGCATCCTCAATTTGCTGAGTCCCTCCCAGTTTTGGCAACTTTCTGTGCTCCTCATTGAAAGGGTAGGAGCCATTCATGAAAGAGGACTCCACCAGTGCCAAGGACAAACCTTGCTGGCTGCTGCACCGATGAACCGCTTTGGTGTCAGGCAGACATCAAACACCAACAGTGTCCTCTCAAACTTGACCTTCAGCTGCGCCCGCGGTTCTTCCCCATGGAGAGACGAACCACATCTGACAGATGGGTGTGCCTCACTGTGGGCATCAGTTAGAGAAGCTGCCCCACGTGGAGTAAAGCACTCAAATAAATGATGTCCTGGACTGGTATGGTGACTTTTGTCAACAAAAGGGTACTTCTGTCTGTCACAGTGTGATGTGAGGACACGGGGCTGCAGGAGATGCACCAGCAGAGCTGACCAAGAGGGCATGTGCACAGAGGGGGGTTTTTCCATTCCTGCTACCTCCAGCTGCCAGTGCAAACAAACAGCCTGCCACTTGCCTTGGGCAGAAACCTCACCAGATGTGTTCCCGCAGTCCCTGAGGACACAGCTGGTGCTGGTGGCACGGGAGGGGAGGGGAGGGGAGGGGACGGGAGGGGAGGGGAGAGCTGCTTGGCTGTAGGGTGTCTTGATGGCGGAGCAAAGACAGGGAGGATAACATGTTTCTTTTCCATCATGCCCGGGACACTAAAAAAGGTTATCACCCTACAGCCATAGCTCTGTTTCCAGAACAGCACCTGAATCTTCACATTAGCAGCAGAAGACGCCCTGTGGGATGTGTTCCTCCCACACAAGGCACTGCAGGACCTGGCTCCTGTCCTATTTATTTGTTGTGATATGAGGTTTGACTACTGTTACGCTGTCCTCCAACTCCAGGCAAAGCTGGCAGAGCTGATAATGCACAACGCCATCACAGGTGCTGTCTGGGGGAAATCTGAGACTTGGCGGCTGGAGGGATACAGAGGGCACCTGTGGTCTGCTGGTAGGACTATGCTTCAGTCACCAAGGCCAGGAAGCGGTGCTTTATCTCATCCTCACCCTTAGATGTGAACAGAGGGAATGGGAATGGACATGGGTGTTTTATCCTGCACAGTCATTTACTCCACAGCATTCGAGGAGGAACTGCACACCCCACTGGGAACAGGTGCTGTTGTCTACGTGCATGAAAATAAATGCTAAGGTAGATAAAGAGTTAACATAGCTATTTTTATGACTACCACTACTTGTTTTCAGCATATGATTCAACACCTGATTGCATTCAGTTCGACAACTGACTGCAATACTTGGGCACTGTTGTCTTTGAAAATCAATGGCTCTGGGCAGACACAGCTGCACTCCATGGGACCGTGAAGCCTCCAAAACATGACATTTGCATTATGTTAGCCATGAGGTGGGCTGAAAACGTCAGTGTTGATGGCTTGTTAAAGTCTCAGCTCAGAAATGGATCACTATTGTGGAGGCAACAGAGGGGACCATTTCTGTGGATCTGGTTTAGCTATCTCCTTCACTATTCAGGAGTCTGAATGAATGTCCGCACAGAAATCAGTGCAAGAGGAAATATTTCTGATTTTTTTGTTGCTCTCCTTTCTCCTTTCTAAGGTCTCAAAAGCCCTGAAGATGTATTCCCAGGAATAACATGGTCAGTGTGGGGCCAGTGGTTGAGAAGGGCTTTGCAAGGCTTTTGACACCCCCACTGTGCTAAACACCAGCTTGACTCACAGGCAGTGTCACTGTCTTCTGGGGAGCTGAGTGACAGAATCAGGCCACACCTAGAAAAAGAAGTACATTGCCGTCAAAGTCTAACTTCCCATATTTGAAACTCACAAAGGAGGCCTCAAATTCTTGATCTTTTTTTTTTTTTTTAATCTATGCCTCTTTGCATTTATTGCTTTTGCTGCTGAGCCTTTTGGGTACTCTGGGATCATGCTTGTAACATCTTTTTCACGACCAGGAGGTATATTTTATATGAAAGTCAGCACAGCTATTACTGGGTTTGCAGGACAATCATGAGAGCTGGCACCAGTGTTATGCCTGCTCCCACAGGGCACAGGCTGGCTCTGTTCTTCATGTGCCCACTACTGAGTGTATCAGCATTCTGACCAAGTGAAAGAAAGACACATTTCAGTCTGAAAATCCCCTGGCAAATACTGATATGCTTAGATCTGAGGAATGGGAAAGAGGAGATGAATGTTTTCATCCCTTTTTACTCTTCATATTCCACAACATTATGTGTGTGTAGTCACTGCCATGACAAGGACTCTGGCCTTTCCCCTCCTCTACCAAGGATGCTTAACCACAGGATGGAAAAAGACTACATCAAGGAGGAGAGATGGGCACAGAGCAGATGGATCAAGATCTTCTTGCCATAGGTGGGGTTCTCAGATTTGCTTTCCTTCCCCTTGGACCTGCCTGTGATCTGCTGTTCAGGGGTAATGGCCCCAAAATACAAGGCCTTGAAGCAAGCCTGTTTCAGGCACTGACAGTATACAATACAAACATGCAATAAAAAAACAGGTATCTTGAGGACAGCAACGCGTTCACCCTTTGAATATTTATCGAACCACTCACACGCCTTGCTCCATTCTTTCCATGACGTCGCGATGCCACAGCAGCTGTCGCTGCAAGGGTATCCGGGACCTCTCCCACCCCAGCACTCCTGGAGCGGAGCATCCATGTGAGGGGCCGTGGTGGGGAGCTTCCACACCTCCTCCGTGCTCCAGGGGGGAGCTCCCACATCTCCGTGCTCCAAGGGGTAGCTCCCACACCTCCTCCGTGCTCCAAGGGGGAGCTCCCACACCTCCTCCCTGTTCCAGGGGGGAGCTCCCACACCTCCTCCCTGTTCCAGGGGGGAGCTCCCACACCTCCTCCTTGTTCCAGGGGGGAACTCCCGCATCCCCTCCGTGCTCCAAGGGGGAGCTCCCACACCTCCTCCGTGCTCCAGGGGTGAGCTCCCACATCCCCTCCGTGCTCCAGGGGGGAGCTCCCACACTTCCTCCCTGCTCCAGGGGGGAGCTCCCACTCCCCACGGCCCAGCCTGCCGTGGTGAGTGGTACTCTGCGTGGGCTTGGCCGGGACCCACCCGCGAACGCCTCGGCGCGACGCAGGGACCACCTCTGTCCCCGCCGAGCCCCGGAGGGGTCCCACCCACCCCGCGGGGCCCCTCCCTGGCAACGTCCGCGTCCGTAGCGACAGCGACAGCGACAGCGACAGCGACAGCGGGGCAGGGTGGTTCGTGTCCCCCCCATCCCCACGGCAAGGGACCCCCGCTGCCGTCGGGGCTGGGAGCATCCCAGTCTGCCGTGACCGGCCCCCTCGCCCCCCGGCATCCTGCAGGTCTGATGCTCCGAGGAAGCGGCCGCGATAGTGACTGTCGTCCCCCGTCGGGGTCTCCGGGGAGGAGCTGTGCCGGGAGAGGGGAGCGCAGCGCCGGCACCTCGGGGTGTTCAGCACCAGCCGGGCGTCCCCCTTGGCCCCCGGGGAGCACACCGGGGCTGCGCTGGGCCATGCTCGGGTCCTAAAGGGCTCTCGTGTTTCTGACAAGGTGTTGGGGGGCCCTTCCCGGGTCATGCTGGCAGAGATGGAGGACGGTAGTGTTGGCCCTTCACGCTGCTTGGGCTACAGTGGTGACAGTAACCATACTCCCAAAGGGCCGACTGGCCTCATTTTGCCCAATCTCCTATTACAGACAAATTTCATTATATCTGAAGCTAAATAGATTCCTCATTTGACACGCTTTTTTTTTTTTTTTTTAAACTCTGTGAAATCCTATTGCAGACAATCAGCCCCTTGATTAGCCTGCAACATGCTGTCCTAATGCACACACTCAGCATCAGCCTTTGGAAGTGCAAAGGCGTGTGGCAATTCCCCACAGGTTGGCAGCAGGATCAGCAGCACTCAGGGATTGCTTGCCTGGACTACAGGTAACAGGACAAAGGCCAGGACACCTGCAGAACAACTGGGGTGCTGCTGCAGTGGTGTAAGAGAGCTTCCTTGATTCATGGATAGACAGAGATTCAGTGGGAATGTGATCTTGGCTGAGGCATAACCACCCTCAGAAAGAATTTCTCCTGCACTTGCAAACTCTCCAGTAAATGCAGTGTTTACAGCTGCTCCATTTCTTCTATCTCCGTAATGCTGGTAGGAGGCACCAGCCAAAGGTCACCAGTTTCCATGCAGCTCTTCTCTTTTGGTTTCTATGTGCTTTGGTGTGAATCAGAGGAGCAAAAATTTTTATTTCCAGATCAAAACAGGCCCAACTGAAAAAGGTTTGTTAGGCATGTTATTGGCAGCATAAGTTGGCTGTGTGACTCGATTTCTGTCAGCTGGGAAGTGTGATTTCTTTCCTTTTTTAAAGAATTTTAGCATTATTTTCAGTCTAACCTGGGTGTTAAGTGGCACACTGAGAGTTTACTACATAACCCCATTCTTTGTATATTGTTTAATAAAGCCTTTTTAGGGTAGATGACTGATGTGTATATAGAGTTGGTGGAAGAAGCGTACATTAGCGCTGTTGACTTGGTTTATTGATAGCGAATTGCAGCACTTCTCTGTTTTTTAAATACGTGTTTAGCAAACTCGGGTAGGGTTAACTGGCTTGGTGTGTCAGCTCTGGCTGGGTGAGACTCCTGCAGCCAAGTCAGAGGGGATGAGGGCTGAAAAAGGTCTTTCCTCTGGTGGTAAGCACACCTGGCAGGGTGTGCTCAATGTGCTGGCATGGTGGGAATGGAATTGCAAGCAGTGACTCAGCATCAGACCTGGCACCACAGGCATGGGGTTGATAGCTCTTGTTGGCTTCACAGCAAATGACAAGTGGCGACAACAGAGTCAACTGAGCTCCTTGCTCTGTGGTTCATGTCAAGGGAAAGCTACTTAGCAGCCCAAAGACAGACACCTCAGGCTGTCTGTCTGCCTCTCCTTTGTGGCCACCTGACATTGGGGCTGGCACACAACTAGGCAGCACACAACACCTGACCTCTAACTGCAGACGAGCTTCGCTCAGAGAGCTTCATTTAATGAATGGAGGCAGCTGCACTGTTTCTAGAGATGGGTTTCAGCTCTGCCTGTGTCTCCTGCTTCCTCTCTAGGAGCCTCTTCAGCAGTCCTGCATGTGCCATGGTTTACCTGCCCTCCAAAAAGCAATCTGCCATTGGTAAACTGGCAATTGAATCATCTGCTGGAACACAGACAGGAAATAATCCAAGGCCACCAACGCTGCACTGGCTCTCCCCAACAGCTGGCCTCTAGTGATTGCTTCCAAAAGGTCAGGAAAGCCATCAGAAGCTCCAATTAGCTGTGACTGGCCTGGGGGACAGAGTGATACAGATGCTTTTTGAATAGGACAAAGGACTGAGAAGGGAGAAAACATTTTTCCCAGTCACTTCTCTTTTATTAATGCCACCTCACTGCCTTCCAGCTGTGCTTTGCCCTAGTGCTGAAGTCCATCAAGCACCAAGAGCTGGGTTTCGGCTGCGTAAGTGTGCTGTGGAGAACCAGGCCTCTTCTCTTCCACCTGAAAGGTGGCCCACCATCATAGCACCTTCCTTTGGGGGCAAGGAGCTTTGTAGGAAAAAAGACTCCCAGTCCATCCTGCCTATCACTCATTCCTTCTTCTATATGCACCCTTCTTCAGACCAGGCTCTAATTTTCTACAGCCTTTGTCATCTGTACACCATTGCCTCCCAGGAAAAACAGCTTTCCTGCTCTTGGCACCCTTTGTCCTCCTGCTTTGTGCTAGAGGATGCCCTGCCACTGCCCTCTGCTCCCTTTCCTGACTGTCACTCGGAAGGAGTAACTCAGAAGAGTTACTCTCTTTTCTGGCTTGCTTCAAGAGCGTTTGAAGAAGTCTTTGCTGACATGTTTGCAGCATAAATCATTTGATCCTCTCCTCCAGTTCTCAGCATTTCATGGATCTCTTCTCTTACCCCTCTTACCAGTTCTTTTGCAGGCTCCTCCTCAGCTGTCTTTCGGATGGGGAAGCATCCTTTTGACCCTATTGTGGCGCCAGGCCACCTCTGCCCTGAGGTGTCCTATTGGTCTTGCAGGAAGATGCCCTCAGCTCTGACATTGCCATGCATGCCTGCCTCATGCTCATTTTAGGTGCTCTGCAGTCTGTAACCACCTATTCCTGTGCTGCAGCCCTGGTAAGTCCAGTTAGCCTTGGTAAGGATCAGCATGGTCTGTACACTTCCAGGAGGTGCTCACCAACCCTGGATGCTCTTGTTGAACCCAGAACTCAAGGGGGAAATTCTCTCCCAGTGTCTTATCTGCCTCTTTCAGACTGGTAGTGCTGGTAAGTGAGCCATTAGGACTTCCAGGCAGTAACCATATGTGTGGGATTCTGATGGCAGTGAACGCTGGCCCTGAGGCTGAGGTAGGAAACAGCAAATAGAAAACTTTGGTCTGGGAAAGCTCTGCAGACCTAATAGGATTGGGCATAGTCCCTCATGCTCCAGGCTGGTTTTTTTAGTTCATATTTGCTCAGGCTATGTGTGGTCTGAACAGGTCTGACCCATCTCATCTCTTAATGGACATTTGGAAGGAGTTCAGCTGGAGAGTAATTGAGAAAAGGAAAAAAAAATGTATAATGTATTCATCTGTAAAGCATCTGCCTTTAAAGAGGCATAAGAAAAGGCATACTGGATCAAATCAGGGATAGCTAGCCCAACAACACATCTCTGACAGTGGCTACAAGCAGACACTTGGAGAAGAGTAGAAAAACAATGCAAGTATGTGGTCTTTCCCCCAACACTCCCCTCACCTCCAGTTCTATTCAGCTTACACTGAGCCACATGACTTCTGTGCGTTTAGTCATTCTCAAGGGTTTTCTCTTCCATGGATATTTCCTGGAACCTGCACAGTTTTTTAGCATCCACAACATCCTGTGGCAAGGAATTCCTCAGTTCAACTGCAGACTATGTAAAGAACTGTCATTTCCCTTTGCTTTAAACCCAACTCCTGGCACCTTTACCTATTCCTTTTATTGGAAAAGACAGTAAATGATCAATTCCTGTCCATCCTCTTCAACAGAACTGTGGATTAACACATTATTATCTGCTTATTACATGTAGTGCCTAGAGACCTCTTTGCACAGGACAGGGTATAAAGATAAGGCTGAGTAATAGGTGTTTGGCTACAAGGCTTCCAGTCCAAAGCAGAGGAGGCAGGCAAAGGGCAGGGGCCAAGTGCATTACAGGAGAGCAGTGTGAGCAGACCATTCTTATCACTGACCTCTTTATAAAGTTGCCTTTTTCTTTTGTAGGCAGCCCAGCTGGAAAATGTGTTACTGACTTTCAAGCACTTCTCCTGAGGAAGAAGTGGGTCCTAAGCAGGATGCAGCAGCCAGTGACTGGTGACACAAGCACCACCAGTCCCTCTTCAGGTCCAACTCAGGCCAGCCCTGATGCTGGCTCATACTACGCACGCCGCTGCATCACTGAGGATCCCAGTTGGTCCCTTGTCACTGTCCCTCACCTCACTGAGCTCTGCCTCCAGCACATCGTTCACAATTTTGAAAGTAAGTGGGAGAGCATTTATCCTGGGACACATGAAGAGAAAGCATCCATTCCAGGGAGCAGAGGGTCAACAAAAGAGGCAGATGCAGCTGCAAGGCAGAGTGTGGTACTCAGCCCTGCCAAAGGGACAGATGGGGAGAAATATCCCCTTGGGCAGCCAGTTAAACAAACTATTTAGTTGCTAAGTATGTACTTGTACGCTCCAGAGATGGCTGCACTCCTCTGGGCTTCTGCCCAGGATATGCCTCTGGCCTGACCTTGTTCAATCATATCTTCTTCCATCCGTGTTCTTTTGGATTCACTTACCTCAGCCATGGCAGGGGCTGTGGAGTTGCTGTTTCCTCCTCTTGATTCATACACGTGTTACGGTAGTGCTTGAGGATGGAGCCCTGTTATACTGAATGCTGTACAAAGCGGTGGAGAATTGCTGCCTGCCTGGAGGAGCTAACATCTCAGATATGTATTGTATTCACAGACTCAGCCCTCCTCCATGGCTTTTGGTGGTGATGTGACAAGTTATATCCCCAGGCAGAGAATGTGCTTTTGAAGCAGGTGGACTGAGGAAACACAGCAAAACAGAAAAAGCATGTTTCATCTGAGAACTGGCTGGGAGGGGGAAAGGAAGGGCCTACCTGTCTTCTTGGCTGACTCAGTGAAGTGGCAGCAAAGACTAAAGATAGCTCTAAGGCTATCTCGACATTGGGACTGTAAGGCAGTACAGAGGAGCTCAGTGCTGCCTTATGCCAGAAGCTGATGGTACTTGGGGGTCTGAGCTGGGACACCCATGCAGTCCTATCAGCCTCATCAGTCAGTTTGATGCCAAGTGGATCAGACCTACATTGTGTGTGCATAAAAGCGGCATGCTTGGTGTCACAGGGACCCTCATGCCATTACCTGAGCAGTGCAGCTTCATCTTGCCCACTGCTGTGACCTGAGTGAGCCCAAGTGAAGCGAGCTCAGTCTTGCCCATACATGTCCCACCTCTGCTTGTGTTATGGGACTTTGCAGAGAAGGTCACTGAAGTGTCATCTGTAGGACATTGGAAAATAGACACCAGGAAGAGGCTGTTGTAAAACTCTGGGTATCCTTAGGAAGGAAATGCTACAGCAACAGAGGAAATACAAAGCTAACCCCACTTTGTGTTGCAAAATCAGATTTCCCTTGTGGAGATAGGTCTCTGCACTGACGATTTTTATTAGTCAACACAACCCTGTACATGTCACCAAACAGCCATGATGTGAGTACACATGGCTTTTCTCTGGCATTTCCTACCACAAAGGACTTCCACCAGGCAGAAGCCAGCTGAGGCTTAGGGTGAGAATTTGGAAAGAGACTGAGGGAAGAGAACTCCCGGGAAAACAGAACTTTTATTTAAACAAGGTAGACCTAAAAGCTAGGAGTGTGTCTCAGTGAAAAGGAAAAGGAATCAATTTGAGGTAAGACAGACACCTGAGTTAAGATAAACAGCCATGAGGACCTGCATGAAGAGCACACAGACAGTTCTCAAATACTGTTCTTCAATATGTTTAGAAACCAAAAGGGAGAAAGTTCAACAAATGGCAAGCCAAGATCTCCCATCACTGTAAGGCTGAATTGGCTCTCTTGAGAGCAGGATTCCTGCTCTGAATATAAACTGCATTCAAACTGAATTTAAATGGGGAGCTAAGGTTCTGATGCAGTTCCTAAATATTATGAGAGTAAACCCAATTACACTGATATTTATTGTAAAAGTTAGAAATCCTACACAGAAATGTAGGAGGTGAATCCTACATATTTTCTGGCAGCTTAGCTATGTGCACCAGCCTCTGGCAACTGAGAAGAGAGTGGGTATCAGCAGAAGGGAGGGCATGGCCATACAGCTTGGGGGCTGGGAAGAACCATGGTCCTAGCCATGGTTCTTACAGCCCAGAACAACATCTCCTTCTTTTTATTCCTTCCAGAGAACCCTATTTTGGACCGTCTTCTGCCTGAGCACCAAAGGAAGGTGCTGGACAGGCTCCCCACAGGCCTTCCACTTGCTGTGACTGCCAACTTAGTAAGCGATGAGGAGTACTGGAAGAGGTGCTGTACTGAGCGCTGGCAACTCTGTGATGTTTCCAACTATGGAGACAGCTGGAAACGGATGTTCTTCGAACGTCACCTGGAGAACACCCTGAAATGCTTCATCCCTAACATCACAGACCCCGAGCAGGTTCTAGAGCTCATCCCACTCTGCAAAGGCTATGTGCGGAAACTGGAGATCGATCAGTTCCTGCCACCGGTGCAGGTGGATCAAAAGGAGGAGACGGATGACCTCTCTGATACAGGGAGTGATGCTGAACTTGGTGAGGTCTTCATGCAACACTATGACCTGAGCAATCTTATTACTGCTCTCCCTCACCTTGAAGAACTTCATCTCACTTACGGTGTGAAGGACTGTGGAATGAACTTTGAGTGGTACCTCTTTAAGTTCACCAACCAGGACTGCTCCAATTTGGCTTCTGCCTTGAGGATGTGTCGCAGCTTGAAAGTAATGTACACCAAACTGAACCTTCCTTGCTCAGATAGATCTTTGAATTGCCTGGGGATAGAAGTGCAGGGACCAGTTTTGCTTGCTGGCAGCACCCTTCCTTTTGCAAATTACAGAGTCTGGCAGAGTGCAGAGATGTTAACTTGCTGGCTTAGTGCTGAGTATCTTGTTCTGCAATGTCCTTGTTAGAATGGGTTGTCAGAGGGTCAGTGAGAAAAATACTTGCTCCCACAAAACATACTGCCAGTAGTGTAAGGGACAGCAGCACTCCTGTTTTAATTCCTCACACAGATCTGGGAGGGAGGGAAGGAAGGAGAAGTTCAGAGTTTTTCATAAGGATGTTTTGATAGGTTGGTAAGTATGCTCAATAAATACATGTCAACCTGCCCCAGAGGAGCAAAGACCCCCAAGAAGAGCATGGGGAAATACTCACACTTGTCTTAGAGTGATGAAGGGTTTTCCTCCTGGGCATTAACAGCATCTTGAGTTCCATAATACCTGCAGTGGAGATACTCAGCCCCTCCAGAATGTCAGCAGACATTATTGTCCATAGTGGAAACAGAAAAAGCTTGCTGAACACTCTCACCATAGATCATCATGCTTTGGGAAATATTTATCTGCTTGGCTTTCAGAAGAGAAATTACCTCTCTTGTGGCTGTTAAGGTGCCCTGGCAGCACAGGACATTGCACTGTGGTTACCACTGGTGTGCACGTTCATTCAGACAGTGTTTGACTTGCGGTCTGGGGTGGGCTCTGCTGTTCTGTGCTGCAGCTTTATTTTACTGTAATTTCATCCCTAGTTAGAAATATTGTGCAGTCAAAGGAGAGGAATTTCCAGAAGACAAACAATTTTCCCCTAGAATAGGCATGGGACACCAGTGGCATGCCCTGCCTGCTCTAAGTATATGCCCACTGAAAGCAACTACTTGAGCCTACTGACTGAAGACGTCTGAAGTGAAGGGAGATGAGACCTGTCTGGTGGACCATAGGCTTAACACCCTTGAGATCTTGTACAATGCTCAGTCCAAAGCACTGGCTGTTTCAGTGACCCTGGTTTTTATCCCCATAGGTTTTCAAGCTGACACAAAGCAATGTGGATGATGAAAAGACCAAACTGCTGGCCCGTAACTTGACGGATCACCCCTGCTTGGTGGAGCTGAACTTGGCCCACAATCTCATCGGGGACAAGGGGGCACAAGCTCTTGGCAAGCTGATCAGTCGCAGCAGATTAGAAACCCTCGATCTGTGTAACAACCAGATCTGTCACCTGGGGGCTCAGGCTCTTGCTCAAGCACTGGCTGAGAAGTCCACTCTGACCTCCTTGAATCTGCGTCTCAACTGCGTGGAGGACAAAGGCGGGGAGGCGATTGGCCAGGCCCTGCTGACCAACAAGACCCTGAAATCCATCCATCTAGGAAGTAATAAACTGTCAGAGTCAACCGCCACACTGTTCTCCCAGGTTCTGGCTCAGAACAACACCCTGAGAAGCATCAACTTTTCATGCAACCACCTGGGACTGGTAAGAGAATACACTTCTCCCTGCAGCCTGTGAGCTGTGTGGTGGCCTTGCAAAGCAGATGCTGAGCCTGCTCTGCCTCAAAGCCACAGTGTCAAATGCATCCCTCACTTTGCAATCTCGCTGTGATAACAATCAGTTGCGAGCAGGGAAGAGACTCTAGCAGAGGGCAGGAAGGAGAAGGACACCTTCTGTGCATGCACACACATTTATCTCGCTCATTACATCTAGTTCTGTTCACAGGGACGAATCTAGCTTTGAAGCTTTGGGCTTTTGGGCAGAGAGGGATTCCCCTTCCAAGGAAAATGAACCCCAGGGAGTATGCCTGGGAAAAATCCCAGCCGCTTTGCACATGTGAGAATAGTTAATAATGATAGGTGGCATGAAACGAGGGCCTCATGCATATTCTCTGTGCTTTGGATCTGCTGTGCCATCTGTCACTCAGCAGCACACAGATAGTGTCACCCTTCCCTGAAATTCTCCTGTCCATCACGTGCTCAGAGGAGACTGTTAGAAAATTGGCCCAGTTGTTGAGCTTCTTTAACTCACCCTGCAGCCCTGCAGCGGTGCGCTGGGTCAGAAGTGTCACATCTGGATGCTTCTAAGTGGCTCCTAAAACACAGGCTTACATTTTCTAGACAGAAGAGCGTCCACAGATCTTACTACATCCCAAATAGCTGCAGTATGCAACATGCCCACAAACCAGGTCGCTTCTCCTCTGCTGATTAAAAAGAGCTTTAGAAATCCAAAACTAGGCAGCCAAAAGCAATCATACTGCCTTTTAAACTTTCTGTGCTGCCTCAATTATTCTCGCTGTCAAATAAAGAGACAGCAAGACCAGCTGTCCCTGCTGGCAGGAATATTGGCATCAATGTGTTTGACAACGATTTTAAAGGGATTTGATGGCAGAAAACCTTTTGTGAATTCTGAGTTTTATGGTCCTGGATATGGAAAACCATTTAAGCTTAATGATACAAGTGGGCAAAGGTTGGAAAGGATAGAAGGACTTTTGTTTAGTAAATAATAATCTCTATGCTTAGCATCTTCCTTCTGATGAGCTCGCCTGTTACCCATTTGTGAAACTCCACAGCAGCCCAAAATTCAGCTGGTGGTATTATCTTTGGGGAAATTGGGGAGTTTGCTAGAGATGCACTAAATTGTGATCTCTGTACCCCATTAAAAAGAGACTTCTTCCCAGTTCTTTTCGTTCTGCCCGTTTTGACAGAAGGGTTAAGAGGCAGGGTGCTGGGATGAGGGGACCATCTGGACGAAGGAGATGGGGCAGAAGGTGTATTTGGTACCTGAAAGAGAATAGCTATGGGGGAAAAAAAGCTCAAATTTTCATATCTCTAAATATAGTGCTTCAGGTAACAGAGGGAAATGCCCCAGAGCGAGTTGCCTCCCTAAGGCTATCTACATCACATTTTCTGTCCCGAGCAGGCCGGACTTCAGCTGTGTGAGATGTTCCCCTCAGAAAAGCCAACCCAGCCTGGGAAATGGCATCCAGGCAGGAAACTGCCAATACTGTGGCTCTCACCACTGCCAAGATGAGGAGCAGCACACTAATCACACTGCCATTTGTGCCCAGCCAGCAGTGAGCTGGGGACTGGGGGGTAGGGGAGAGCAGACTCCTCTCAGGTTATCACTGCCAGACAGACGTGTTATTAACCAGTCTGAGCTTGAGAACTCCTGACATGGTACCCAGAGGGAGTCATTAGCATGTGTCATATCACTGAGAGCTGCATAAGGTTACACTCCTTCCCTGAACTTCTCCTGTGAGCAACATTTCAGGCTTGGGTGAAGGCCTTCATCCCTTTTGGCACCATCTCATGGACTTCACACTGCCAGCAGCAGAAGTTGCCCTGGGGAGGTGGGAAAAGGAGCAATAGACCTCCCTTCCGGATCTCCTCTTTTAACCATCCCTTTTCATCCTTTTGCAGGATGGTGGGAAGCAGCTGCTTAACGGGCTGACAGACAACACGACTTTGACTGAGCTTGACCTCCGCCGGACAGAGGTGGACCAGGAGGCAGAGTACCTCATTTACCAAATTGTGTGGGCCAATCGGGAAGCAGTGAGGCTGCAGCACTCCACTGCCAAACCCCTCTGAATAAAATGCCACAGAGCAATGAGCTTTGGAGGCGCAGTGTTGGAGGTTCTTTACTTCAGAGTCTTGGTTTTATTTGTATTTCTGAGAAACACTTTACTTGTGGCTGCCATCGCAGCCTTTCCCAGACACCCATCATCCAAGGTCTCTGCCATCTAAATGGTCTAGTTCAGAGCTAACTTTCAGGGCAGTCTTTTACGCTGTTTTATGCTTTTTGCTGAGGAGGACATGAGATGCGTAGGGGATTGAGGGAATGTTGTTTCTAGTTCCTTGGCAGCTTTTACTAGATATTGCTCTGCTCAAGAATTTATTTGTATTAATAGCAAAATTTGTTTGGAGTCTGATATGGGTGGTGAAAAGTAAAAAGAAATAAATTCAATAATGATAGGTGTCACCACTGTGGTTTCTTGGTTTGGGTTGCTATGCCTTTGACCAGTGCTAGCCCACGTTTATAACCAGATGCTTACCTTACCTAATAGCATTCTTCTGTGCAAACCTGTCCAAAAAAAATCTGTTTTGTGTAACTTCAAGCTAGAGGGGTCCCTGCAGGACTGCTGGCCCACACAGCCCACAAGGTTGAAAATGGAGCAGCTTCCTTTTGCTCTACAGGCTGTGGCCACCTGAGGAAAGGATAGGGCACATACTTGACTGACTCAGTTCTTTCACCACCCTGCTCAGGAGATGTCGTCGGGAATTAAGCAAGAGGGCTGACTTCCATTCCCTCCTGCCTTCCGAGGAGGCTTCACATGCCTCCACACCTACCCAGCACCAGTGCTCACAAGACCCATGGCTGGCAACCACCTCAGTGAATCATCCGAAACTTTTATTACACCGATTTGGTTTACAATCTTTGTACTTTGATATTTCCAACAAAAAAGGCAACATTGTGATATACTGTTTGTACATATATAGAGAGACAGACAGAGCTAGATCATATTGACAGAGTTGAAAAGTAAAAACTGTTTCCCAGTGTTCACAAATAAATTTATCCACCACATACCCGCTTCTGCCTTGCCCTGCCTGATGGATACAGACACCTGTGGTGCCCCCAGCCAACAGGACCTTTACCTGCACTGTGTCACACCTGTACAGATCAGAAAGGATGGAGTGCAAGGCTGTCCTCGGTGGCAGTGGCCACCTGAGGGGTGCTGACAGGGCTCAGCCCCAAGCCCTCACTGGTTTGTGTAGCTCCCTTCCCAACTATGGATGGAGGCTCCAGGGGCTACCTCCACAAGAACTCCTAACCAGCAGCAGCTGTGAAACCTCCCTATCTGGGCATCTCCCACTACTTGTTTTCCATTCTTGAGACGGAGGTATTGAATATACTTATTTAATTTTATTTGCATTTACAAAATATTTCCACTGGATGACATACCTCAAATGAGATGAGAACTCATGTTCAGAAACGGCAGAAAATACCCAGATCAGCATCAGGCTGATGAACCCAGTGCTCCAGCAGCGAGGGTGGCAGCTTAATGGGGGTAGCCTGATCCTGGGCAAGCTTGCCTGTAGCTCCAAGGACAGGTTTGCAGCTGGTCAGCCAGTTGTGCAATGATAGCTCATGCTGGGAGGGCAGTGATGAGATCCTGCAGACATGCTAGCAGATACACAAGGAGAAATTGGCTGCCAGAGCCAGCAAAGACAAGGGAAGGAAAGAAAAGGGCTTGGGAAAACATGTCATCACCAGAACAACTGCTGACTTGCTTTCCAGGATATTCACTGCTCCTTTTCCTGCAAACAGTCCTGAGACTGTTAACACCACCTAAGCACACTCCAAAGCCACTCCTGGGCTGCCACATGTAAGAATGCCTGGACAGGTAGCTGTTGCCTAGAGAACCCTTTGCCCTCCCTCCCATCAATCTCTTGGCCAAAGAGCGAAGTCCAAACCAAGCTGCCTGCACCACCTGCCCACACTCGAGACCAAGAGTCAACTATCTGTCAGTCTGCAAGGGCTGAAACCATTTCAAATGCCGCACATATTGGCTAAAATTGGAAGGCCTGCCAGCAACAGCAGATTGTCTGAATGTAAACATTTCCACTGTTGGTGGGTCACTTGTCAGCTCCAGGTCCAGTTACCACATGGTGGGACTGCCTTGCAGAGTGGTATCTAGCTGGTCACTCTGTGCTGGGAAAGGAAAGTGTCAGTGCAGGGCCAGGACAGACCCCTTAGTTCTCCTGTGAGATCCATTTCCAAGGAGTACTGTCAGGCTTTGAGGAGGAGGGTCACCTGTGGACCTCTCTCTAGAGGAGGGAATGACCTCCAGCATTGCCACCACCCAGCAATGGTGCATGAGCAGCACTCAGCAGCAGAGGGACCCCAGCCAAGTTGGGAGCATCCCCCCACCCATGGGTCTGTGCCAGAGAGATGGGGAGAGATGGGGGTGGCAGGAAACTAAAGGGAATGACACAAGGGGTTGCACTTGGGCTATGGCAGAGGGTGCCCCATGAGGCTGGAGCAGGGGCGCCAGGCTGGCTCCCTCACGGAGCAGATGGCAAGCCCGGCTTCCGCTGCTCTGAGCAGAGAGCACGTGGCAGCAGGAGACGGTGGCCAGCTTCCCAAGCCTGGCGGCTTCTGCTCACAGCGACCCAGGCATTGATTTGCAAGGTGTCACACTGGCATATGTTGCAAACAGGATGGCAGGTTGATTTCGAGCAGGAACTGGGGGAGGAGGAGCAGACTGCCACAGTGATGGGCAGAGGCTGTGCATTGAAATGGTTGCTGTTCAGACTCCCTTTGCTCCCATGGAGCTGGACTTGTCCACAGTGAGCTTCTGTCCCTGCCTGCTGGGTACCTGCTGTCCCTCTGCACAGTCAGACGAGGTGCTGGTGGCTGGGGTTCAGCAGGAGGGAGGAAAATATATGTCCTGTGCATTGTCTCCGGGACAGCATAGTGAAGCCATCTCTGGATGGGGTGAGGGCTTGGGCTGGGGCAGGCTCAATCAATTTCCATGTTGCCTCTTATAGGGGCAAACTATGAAATTGAATTGGGGAGGAAACAGCACACTTGTAAAACACAGCACCAAGCACTACTGGCCTGAAATGCACAGTCCAGGTCATACAGACTCTACAATCCAGACAACAGACACAAGCTCTCCTGATTGCTGGGGACCCACCAGTTTATTCCATCAGCCCCTATATCACCCATGTCCTGTGTACAGTAGTCTCACTCTAAACTCATCAGCTAACCCCATGCACCATCCCACTGGCAGGGAACTTTTGGCTAACCTAGATCCTTTTTTGCTTCTTCCTTCAGTTCCAGTGAAAAGGAACAAAGCCCGAGCTCATGAGACTGGGAAGCTGGGAGTGGCACAGAGCCAAGCCCTGCATCGGTTTCCCTAGGTGGAGGGGACAGCTAGAAATGAAGCATTCCTCCTCCCTGCAGGGTATGCCTCAAATAGCCAAGCCTGTCAGATCCCTGTCTCCAGCCATGATGGATTAGCCTCTCCAAGGCACAAGGCAATTTATTCATTAGTGACATTTACACCTTGTGGCTGCATTAGCCATCACGGTTGGTGACACGTGCTCAAGCTGTCAGTGCTGGGCTTGGAGGCAACATCACTGTTCCAACAGTGCAGCAAGACATGGCCTGGGCACCTCAGCTTGGGAATACCTCTCACTTGTCTTCTCCACCAGAACATTCACAGACTGCTTTGAAAGCCCACTTTGTTCCCAAGCCTCTCCATCAAATGCCCCACTCCCTCTGTTTCCCCCACACCCTCTCTGCCTTGCAGCACCATTGCTCCAGCACCACAGCCTTCTGCCCGTCATGCCTTCTGTCTCCTGTGAAAACCAGAGAAGCAGGGAGCCCATGTTCGGAGACTCCAGCAGACATGCAGCTTTCACCACCGTGCTGTCCCCTGTCCCCACACTGCCACAACAGCCAACCTGCCTCTCCTCCCCAGGGGCAGCACCAAGGACCCGGAGACCAGGACCACCAAAATGTCAAGGCCTTCTGTTTTCTAACTTCAGTCTGTTGAACTTACCCTGTTTACCGACGCTCAGACAAGTGCTGTGAAATTCTCTGGAAAAGCACACAGTGATGCCCAAGTGATGCCAGGGTGTGCTGTGGTTGCTCTCCACCAAGCAAGGAGGAGGCATGCCAGGGCAGGGAGCACTGCTGGAAGGCTGTGCACAGGCAGTGTATGGTGAGGTCTGGCCACCAGCACACCTGCAGTCATCATGTGCCTGCTGGCGTTCCATGGCTGGCCCATGGCACCAAGCAGGGAGAGGACCAAAATGATGTGAACACACGGCCTCAAAAGAGCTCAGGGGAGGGGGTCCTTTGGCTAGCTCAGAGGAATGACAGTTTGCACACTGGGTTTGGGAAGGACGGGAAGATATGGAAAGCATTGTCCAGGGAGCAGATCCAGCAGCTCTCCTGTTTCAGGCAGCCAGCAATGGATTAGCTTATTCTCAAACACAGCTTGCTGCATGCTTTTATCCCTGCTCCCTGGCACTTGCTGCAGCAAATGTGACACTTCCCACCATCTTCTCACAGAAACTAGGTCAGGACTGTCCTCTCATGAGGAACAAGCAATGCTCTGTCACCCTGAAAAGCCCTTGCTGCAAAGGTAGATGGGTGTCACCAGCCCAAAGCCACAAACACACCAACCCTCTGCAAGGCCATGGGTCCCAGCTGTGCACACAAGCATGAAGAAGCCCACCCTGCCATGCATGAACGTGTAGGTGGATGGCCAGGTCACACCTCCAGGGACAGAGGAAGACTTTTAACTCCAGCCTCAGTTCTAGCCTACCCCACTGCAAAGCCACAGGGCCACTATTCCAATCTGCCTTGAACATTTCTTCTCCACCAGCTGGAAGGAGTGGAGAGTTTAAAGCCACCTCATTACCAAAATTATTTTTAAGCAAAGAACAGCAATGTGAAACACTTCTCACAACTGTTAAGGCCTTCTAGTCTCATCTCAGTTTGAAAAAGCTGTTGGCATTTCCAAAGTGAAATTCTGCTATTTTGGGATCTAGTTTTCATGCTGTTTCCCGTTGGCTGAGTTGTGCTGTGCACGCTGCTCCATGAGACACACCGCTACTCTCATTCCCCTCTGCTTGGCCCCTGGGGCCAGGCTCTTTCTGAGGGGCAGATGAAGCACAGAGCCCACCAGCTTCTGGCATGGCCGAGCAGGAGGTGATGCCTGCTTTCAGCTGATCCTCCCCCTGCATCTGCTTCTGGAGATGCACACAGACTCAGGCTTGTGTTTTTCCAAACTTTCACCCTGACTGGTTCATGGGCTGCCATCCAAAGTCTGAATTCATGACACAGCAGCTGACAGTGCTGCTAATGGACATTGGGACCATGGGACTGATACAAAGTACTATGTCATCTCACCACATTCTAGCTAGGCTTTTTCTTTCGCTAATGTGAGTAGCTAAGATCACAGAAGCAGCTTGTGCTGATGGAGAGTGAAAGAACCTCACGTTTCTGTGTGTGAAGTTATTTTGTTCTACAAAATCTGCTAAATTATAATCACAGTAGGTGATCCACCCATTCACGAAGTTCAAAGGACTGGGGAGGGTTCAGGATGGACACCAATTTCTCACAAGCTCCATTTCCCCCAAATGAAGTTTACAAAAACCAAACAAACAAAATGGTCCAACAAAAACAGTCTTCCTTGGGAATGGGAGGAATAAAACCCACTTAGCTTTCCAGCAGCCTCTGTGCTTATTCTCAGTGCTGGATGGTCATGCTGCGCATCGTAACGCGCTCCTAAAAACTTGGCAGCTTCTGAAAGAGTTGCATAGGTGGATGATATACCTGTTAGTAGAGCCTGTTTATGAGCCACAGGAAGAGGAGCTTGCTGAACTCCACAGGAAACTGTCCCTCCTCCAAGACAGACATATGAGGTAAGGAGGGAAGGAGGAAGAGCAGGTCATGAGGCCATGGGTCTTGTCAGTTCAATTCTGTCCTTGGAACCTCTTTTCCCTCAGCTGCGGAAAGCCTATGGTCCTGTGGGAGAAGGCTCCTCTCCCAGTGCTGTGGAGGTCAATTTGCTTGTTAGCTTGCTTTTGAAAGAGTTGACGAGATCACATCCATGGGCATAATGTTCCCCTTGGCGGAGCAGCTGTGATGGAGGCAGTAGAGCAGAACAATTCAACCCACTGCTTGCAGAAACAGTAGATATTCAACATTCATTCATGTTGGTTAAGTCCCAACACGAACTCTATGCATCAAAGCAGCACTGTGTCGGATCAATTTGTCTGGACTCAAGGACAGACCCCTCTGAGGAGTTGCTAAGCCAAGTTCACATTAGTACAGTACCGCTGGCTTCAATAAAATTACACTAGGAATGAGCACAGCCCATTAATTTCTACCTGAAAAGTGACTATGACCATTTCCATTTTTTCCAGAATGCCCACAAGGAAAACAGCCCTAGGCAGGCTCAGCCCCAATTCTTCACTGTGCTCCCAGTTCCTATGAACCAGCCTTTGGTCCCCATGCACACCTGGCTCAGTGGAGACTCTAGGCCCAAGTGCATCACAGGAGGCAGCAGCCCCAAACAGAGCTATCACTTAAATCACGTCTCATTTCTGAGATCACCTGGATCCAGATCATATTCGCACAGACCTTATTCTAACCACTCAATATGAATGAAACATGATCAGAAGCACATATCCCAAACTGAGACTTACAGCTCTTTGGTAACACAACATCTTGGTGGTGGCATGGTAATTCAGACTCAGGCCCTACAGCTACTGCAGCAGAGTAGGAGCACATTGCAGTAAGGTTGTACCCTGATAAAGTAAGGCAGCATCCTGGCGATATTAGACAGCCATACTGAAGCTGTGGTTGGAGAGGCTGGAAGGAGAGTTTAAAAGGTGTTATTTGTCCCACCGGCTAATCAGCAGGCACTGTTTTACTGACATCGGATGCTACCTAACTTTCTTCAACTTCCACTTAAACCTTTTCCTGCAGACCTTTCTCCACAGGCATCCATCAGTTATCAAACTTCTCTGCAGCCGCTTGAGTGAGAAGACAACAAAGAGGGCAAGGGCCAGTTGGATCTCTAATGTGCATTTTATGTGGAGCAGAAAGGGAGTGGGATGTACAGCAGCTTCTTCAGCCCTAATACTGCATATTTGCCTGGTGTGTGATTCTGGAAGGCTTGGCATCGGTGACAAGCTGAGATTTCCTCTCCCCATCCTAATGAATGCCCCTACAGCTGCTCACCCTGACAGCCTGCTCTGAAATCTCCTTCCTTGGTGTGGAGTGAGACATGACACGCAGTGGGCTCAAGAGATACCACCAGGCTGGCTGGTGTCGCTGACTGGTTCTGCACAAGCAAAGTGCTAGGCACTATCTGGGCAGCTTCCAGTGCTGAAAGATGGATAAATGGGTGGTGATGTGTCATGAAGATCAGCTAATCCAGTGTATCTCACATGGGCATTCTCTCTCTTTCTCTAGTTCAGGAAAGCTGGAGAGCTTTTAAGTATCTAACAACCATACTGACAGCAAGGGGAAACACTGAATAGCCCAAACTTATTGTCCAGCCCTCTTCTGGGATGAATTAGCACCATGAAGGGCCAGGAAGAAGAGATGGTAGCATTCCTGCCTCACTCCTTCCAACATGTGAGGAAAGCTTGCTGATAAGTGCAATGCTGAGCCTGACTCTCATCCTATGAAAAGCTGCAGTGGGTGAACAATGTATGGAAAAAACAAAGTCATCTGACTGTGGAGATCCTCTAGTTATTGCCTGCATCATACTGACAAGCACTCAGCTTTCACCCTCCCAGAGGATGATGCATGCTATCCTACTTTCCTTGTGTAAGGGGACAGCAGCTGTGTACTCCACTCACTTTGAAAAGATCTCCTGCTCCAGAAATGAGGACACAGCCACCCTACGAGACCCTGACAGCCAGCTTGCACCTTTGGCCCTCTCCTCTTGCCCAGGCTAGGCTCAGAGCAGGAGTGACATTCTTGCTACACAGGGAAAACTTCTGCACCACCACTCAAACCAGGGTTTAGCAAGACCCTGAGATTGGTGAAGGGAAGGCTACAGAGACCAGATGATGCCTGCTTGTGTCAGGACGGCCATGGGGAAAAGGAGCAGAGCCAATCAGACTCATCAGTCAATGGAAGAGAAGTAGTGGGATTAAGATACAGCAGGGAGAATTCAGGTTAGATATAAGGAAGAAGGCTATCATGAGAGGAGCAGACTGGGCCATCGAATGAGCTGCCAAAGGAATCATCATTACCAACACAGACAGAGTGGAGAGCAGACACAAGTCTGCAGGAGGAGCAGACGCCTGACTGCTGCTCAGCCTGGAGCTGCGGCAGGTGGATGTCTGTGTGACGAGAAGATGGGACCACTACCACAGAGCGCCTGTGCTGCCAGAGCAGGGACCGACCATCTCTGGATATTTGTGCCAGTAACCTGAGCCATAAGGAGATTTTTATCAGCTGCCCTTTGCCCAGGGCACTGTGGTCCCTCACCAACACTTAGGAGGAAACTTATACACAAACTTTGCCGGTGGTCTCCCATGCCAGGGGAGGGAAGGCAGAGCCCAGTTTTCTGATCTGAACTTCCCTGCCTGGCTAGACATGCCAGGAAGAACCCCAGTTTTAGTCTGTCCTCTTCAGCTCCACCACTTCTCTGCCAAGCCACCAGGCAGCTTCTGTCCCTCTTGCCCAATCCTGCTTCCCTACCATGTCCCAGTGTGTCAGCCTGAGGCAGGGCACAAATGTCTCCAACCTTGTGAGAATGGTTGGATGGATCAGGGGGACAGTTCCACCAGGGGTAGTGGGGTAGCAGGGCCAATATAAGGAAGGGGATCTCTGAGAAATCCTGGCATGCAGTGGGGAGCACTAACTAAAGAAGTCCCAATGATCAGATTACTGAGGGTCTGGGACAGCCACAGATAGGGGCACTAGGACTATGTCTGAGACCTGGCTGCAGCTGGCACCATGTACATGGGGAAAGTGTTCAGCAACAGGAAGATTGTATGGATCATGCTGGTCAGAGCAGCAGCCATACCTTGAAGATCCATGCGTTCACCTGGACAGAATAAGATTTCATAACAGAAAATGGGGCAGAGGAACAAAGTAGTGAGGCATTCTCATGGAAAGCCCCAGAAAGAGCCAAGGACACAGTGCCTGCAACTCTGCTGCAGATGCTAAAGGATGGGGGGCCCAGAGACCCTGCTAATGTGTTCCTATTCTAAAGACTGTCTTTGCCCCAGGGAGCTAAAAGGCCTGCCAAATCTTAGATAAATCCATCTGTCCAAGGCACCTTGGATGCTGGAGATAGAAAAATGAGCCATCACAGCCTAATTTAAGCAACGTGTAGGAGATTTCAAAGAGAACATGTCAGCAAGGACAAGGGGACCACATTCCTCACTAATGACCCGTTGCAGCTCCACTGTCTCGATTCACTGGGACATATAAGAACACACCATTATCTCCCGAGAGTCACGTGGACACTCAGCATTGGCCTTGGCTTACATTAGGCCCAGGAGAGAGAAGCACAAGTGCACAGCAAGCCAAATGTCATTACTGAGCAAGGAAATCCCAGGGTTGCTTTCACCCAGTCTGAAACTGTGCCAGAAATAATGAGAACAAAACGCAGAGAGGGATGTGCACACACCAGAGACCTTATGCTTCTTTGGCCTCCCAGGGACCCTCTTTAAACCAACATCTAGGTCTAGCAGTACAAGTACAGGCAGATGACAAGATAGAATCATAACAGAGTGAGATTTTAAGGAACTTTCTGTCTGCTGTTCTTCAAAGTACTGTTTGGAGTCTAGCACTTGAGATCCAGGAGGACAAGCTGACTTGAAGGGCAAGAGACCCTAACCAGGATACACAGGGCATGAAGAGCAGAACAGACTGCTCTGGGAGAAAAGACAAGCAGAGCCCTACAACACCTACAGGTGCTGATTGCTCCAGGCTCACCAACAAGAGATGACTTTCAAAAGAGTATTGATGTGGTGCATGGGTGCATTTGCAGCCTCCTCAAGACCTGGGAGGCGAAGTAGTACAGCAGCATGATGAGAGAAACAGACCCCTCGTTAACAGTTGGCAGGAGAAAGACAGGCTGGACTAAATACAATGCTTCACTGTTTGCTGTTACATCTTGCCTTTCTGCTATGGCTATGGCGGTACACAACAAGCTCAAATGCTCAGGTGCTAAAGGACTTGCCCTTGTCACCCAAGACCTGCTGCTTTTAGCTGTTGTTTGCCCCAGCTGATGAGGGGAGTGTGGTGAGGCTGAAGAGCAGTGCTGTCTGGAGAAATCGCTGGCTGATTTGGCATGTGCTCCCCCAAAGAGCTGACTAAAAAAGAGACAGCTTTTCTGAGGAAAAGCTGGTTGTCTGCATGCTGCAGCCACTGATGAAGCTTCAGTGACATGAAGGCTTCTCGCCCAGTGTCACCAAGATCCCTTCCAACAAGGCAGAAGGGACAAAGCTCAGAGCAACCTGCCCTGACAAGAGCAAGGCAGAAGAACCCAGGGGCTAATGGGCTACCCAGAAGCCACTTCACTTCTCACAGCGTGATACCTCTCTCCAAAAACCTCTGTAGTGCAAACTGCTCGGTTTTAAGCAGGTTCCACTCTTAACACATCCCTGGTCTCTGTTCTGGAGAGCATCCTTCATGGGAGATGCCTCCTGCATGGGTCCTGCACCCATAGAGCAGAAGGAACCCTTTGGCTCCTCATTTCCCCAGCTCATGCTCCCAATGCTCCAGCAGGCTTTTGCATTTCTCCCTCCTAGCCCCTCATAGCTTTCTGTCAAAATCAGGCTGCCAGGAGCCTGCAGCTCAGAGTCCACAGCCAGAACCCAGCTGGATCTCATGCAAAATTCACTCATGCAGACATGCACCAACCTGCTGCTCCATTATCAATAGGTGAACTGCAGCTGAACCTACCAGAGCCTTCCTTGATGCTTGTCTGAACCAATTAGGACTCACTTCAAAGCCAGGAAGGGTCCGAGCCACTTGACGTGCCACCTGATACCATGATGCCTGTCCCAGTGCCATACTTTTCCCTTCCCCAGCTCACCAAGGGCCTCCCGTTTTCTCTTTCCAGCTGAGCCCTCCTCCAGCAATCACACTGGTAGCGCTGCAGATCTCTGTTCCATATGGGTTTGCACATTCATCCCTTCCCCGGTGTGGCATGCCCAAACAGAAAACCCTTTACCTAGGGGATGCTGACTCAGAGCTGGCACGCCGAAGCTTCCTAAGGAGCTGAGCCTGGGATCCTCTGGAGGCGATGCCATTCCCAGCAGTGAGAACAGAGTAACAGTCGGAGCATGGTCTAAAAAAAAAAAGTGGGGAGGGTGGGGAACGGTTGGGGGAAAGGGGAAAAGCTGGATTTGTGGCTTTCAGCCTTTGCTTTAACCTGCTGCTCAGCTCCATGTGCCTGGATGCCCCAGAACTTCCATCACAGGCAGTTACACCCTGCTCCCAAGGGGCCCATTGCCCTCCACACTGCGAGGGGTCTTGCTCCAGGGTGGGAAGCAGGGTGGGCAGAGGTGCAGCAGAGTGCTTTCTGGTGGCTGCTGCTTCCTTGGAGCATGAGCCAGCCTGGAGCCAGCGCTGGGAGCCAAAGCCACCCCCTCCCTCCATCAGGCCTGTCTTTTTATTCTCCCCTTTGGATCTTGATGCCATGAATACGGTCTTGGGGTTGGTTTGGTTGAATTATTGAATTTTTTTTTGCATGTGGTGGTTGGTCTAGAGTTCTATGCCATGTCAGGGGAGCATCAGCACCCACCCTTCTGTGAGGTCAGAGCCACAGCAGGGGGAGCTTTCGCTGGCTGCTGGAGTGAGATGCCATGTCCACTCCGTCTTGATGTCCTCTTAGGCTATCCCCCCTGAGCTCCTCTCCCCAAATCCTGTGCTGGCTCAGGCCAGGCAATGGACAATGAGATCTCACTGCCCTCTGCTTTCACAGTGAGGTCTCCACGCAGGACCCATTCCGATGGAGGTGACGGTGGTCATGGTTCAGGCAGCCTTCGTTGCGGTGTACGATGAGGACGGGGAAGTAGAGGGCATCCTGGTAAGGAGGGGGGTCTTCCTCCTCCACAGTCACCTGGCTGGAGAGGCGTGTCTGCTCAGTGGGGCAGCTCTGCTCGTTCAGGCTCCCACTCCGGCTCTGCCAGAGGCAGCTGCGTCGTGAGCCGTACAGGCGGCCCAGAGAGAAGCGGCTGCTGCTGAAGGGAATCCTGGGACTGCCGTTGCAGATGCTCAGAGCACTGCGGGAGAAGATGGAGGAACTGCTTATAGTCCTGTGGCACCGTTCGCAGTTCTGCCGGTAGCCACTGTACCGGCATGCGGAGTAGCTGGTGCAGCCAGAGAGCCCCACCAAGTCCATCAGGACCGCTTCCGAGTAGCTGGGCACCAGCTGCTGGTTGGATCGTATGTGCCACTCCAGCTCGGTGCTGTCCACCGTGTTGACACGGGGCATCCTCCGGCAGAAGGTGCGCTCCTCGGCCGGTGTCACTGCCACATAGTCGAACCCAAAGAGTTTCTCCACGTGGTAATGGACATAGGAGGTGCGGTACTCATTTAGCACCCTCAGGGGCCAGGATAGGGTCAGCAGAGCTGCCACCCAGAAGACATAGTGAGATACGTACCAAGGCAGGTTGTCTGGGTCGGAAAAGGCCACCATGTATTCCTTGAAGTCCACATTTTTGAGGTGCATCCCCTCCCTGGCCTCCATGTAGTCATCTAGGCCCTCGTTCTCCGTGAAGAAGCGGGCCCGCTGGGTTAGATAGGAGTTCTCTGACTCCACATTGGCAAAGCTGAAACACTTGGTGAAGCGGAGCCGCGTGGCTGGGTAGCTCTCCAGGTCAATGAGGTCCTTGGAGATGTCCTTAACTCCACAATTGGAATAATCAAACTCAGCCTCTGCCACGTGGGTGTTGACCCGCTCGTGATACACTTGGGTGGTGGTGTAGGCATCCCCGTTGCGGTAGCGGGTAACCTGCCGGGTCCTGCGGACGTAGTGGTAGCTGATGGCCTTCCACCAGATGCAGGGAGTTGCCTGCTGCATCCGCTGCACACGCTCGTGCACACTCTCCACGTCTACTTTGTACTGCAACTCGTTGCGGGTGTAGCAGTGCCAGCACTCCACCAGGTACACCACGTAGAGCATCACCAGGAAAGCCAGGGGGATGTAGACGTAGCCATTGGAACAGGGGCTGTCATGGTACATCATGGACTTGCCTTTGTAAGCGCTGTCAAAGGTCAGCCGGGTCACCTTGGTGACATGGCACCACGTCATGGCCCCCATGCAGCCGTACATGAGGAGGGACAGCAGCAGGCATTTCCAGTGGGACTCTCGGCACAGGGACTTGCTGAGAGACTGCTTCACTGGCCGCTGCTGCTCCGGCAGACCGGGGAGAAGGGGAGAGAAAACAAGAGAGGAGTCAGTAGGCTGCAGCAGCAGGGGGAAGGGGAGAAGGCAGCAGGGTGCTATGGTAGCACCTATAGCTCTGCAGAGACACAACAGCAGATGCCTGGGGCTCCTAGCCTCGGTGGGCAGGCCAGAGGCCAGGATCTCTCCCAGGATAACAATCACACAGTGCAGGCAACTGTCACCCCCACTTCCCTTCATGGTACTCTGCCCCTCCTTGGGAGACAGACAGAGCCCAGCTGGACATGAAGGAGAGTGGTAAAGGACAATTCTGCCAGCTGCACCCCAAGCACTTCCTTCTTCAATAGGAGTAATTCCTACCACTGCCACATCCCGAGAGGGATAATGAAGCACAGGACGATAGAGGCTGGGGGATCTCCCCCTCCACACCTCAGCTTCTGCACCCATCCCACCAGTGCAGGCAGCTCTAACTGAGGGGTTGTCCCACCTTAACCACTTCCCACAGCTCATTCCACTACACCTCTCATTGCTCACACACCAGTCTCTCCCCTCTTCCAAGTAATGAGCACCAGGAATATTCCAATTTCTCCCACCAAGGCAGCACAAGGTGCCTGGGGTGTCTGTAAGATGGAGAAACAGACCTTCTGCAGCTGGGAAGGTCTCTGTTTGGTAATGGCAATGGCAATTCCCACCACAGCACTAGGCAGCCTAAGGGGCTCTGAAGTGCTTTTCAAGTATAAACCACACCAATGGGAAAGTACTTTTCCATGACTGAAATGCAGCCACCTCTGGTAGGAGAGAAAGCATGGAATAACATCCTAAAAAGTGTTCCGGCTGGAAGAGAAGAGCATCTCATCAATCTGCAGCAGCAGTGAGGGCAAGAGGCCACTCATGGCTGCTAGCAAATGTCCCTGCTTGTGCTGGGATTCAGCTGTAGTAGTCCAGACTTAAGGAAAAAACTGCTCTCGGGTCTTTCATGGTAAGGAAAGGGCAGAACTTCAGCAACAGGACGTTTTAAAGGGACTGGACTGGTGCCTTTACCAGAAGAACAGTGCAGAGTTTCACACAGACCCATGAAAAAAACCCTGGTTAAGGAAACTTCTGTCACTCTGCAACAGTCTGAAGTCTCAACTTCTGATCCAGCTTGGTCTATGAGACCTGAGATCTTCTCACCCAAAGAAAGGACAGTAAAAGAGGTTATTTGCTTTCTTATACAAAAGACTTTATCCAGCAATCTCCAAACGTGCAACCTGAGAGAAAAGGGTAAGAACCCTACCACTGTGCAGATGCCACAAAACTCACTAAGAGGCTTCCACCTTTGCTCTCCCTCCCTGCACGCAGAACAGCTCTTGAGCTCACCTCCACCATGGCAGGTGCTAACACCAGCTGTAATGACACCACTCATGGCACTGAAGTCCAAGCCTGGCTCCATTCTTCTCCATTCCTGAGCACACTGGGTTGAACAGGTTCCTCATCCAGGAATCACAAAGAGCTGGATGGGCTCACACTGCTAGAAAGCAGGAGGGGCACCTTCACTCATGAAAACGAAAATTAAAGCAAGAACCAGAGATCACAAGGTCACTGGCAGGTCTATGGACAGATTTGGGCCTCTTCTTTTCTTTAAGAAATGCATCTTGCTCTCCTAAAGGGCTCCTCAATCCTGGCTTGGTCCCCTAGAGTCCCACAAATTGACCTTTCCTCCCTATACCTGGCCAAAGCTTGGTCCACCCCATGCCAGTGGGACTTTGGCCACTGTGCTCAGCAGGGCTGGATCCAGCCCAAATATCCAACAGAGGTTTCTCTCCTAGAGGCAGAGCTTCCCTGCCTGCCCACCCCAGCAGCCAGTCTGCAATGAGCTGAGCAGGCAGCACATCCAGAGGGACCACTGGTGGAAAGGGGAATGGTGGTACATCCCACTGGCAGTCCCAAGCCTCAGTAGCACTAAACTCCCCTCTTTGGGACCACTGGCTGAGAGCAAGAGCTGCAGACAGACACAGAGTCCAGGGCTGGCAGGTGGGGTAGTGCTGGTCTGCAGGCAACACAGAGAGGTGCAGGGCAGCCCTGCTCAGCCGTGCTGGCACAGAAACACATGCAGCCCAGTCTTCCAAGTGCAACCCACCACAGCAGCAGCCTCACGGTCATGGGGCAAGAAGGGAACCCCAGGAAAGAGAAAAGGGAGCAAGGAGAGGAAGGGGGGAGCAATTCAGGAGGCAGAGCCTCCTGAGCTGTGCCCTCCCTCCTGAGGTCCACATTGCAGTTATAAGCACCTGCTCGGATCCCTGTGTCTTTGTTCAGCTGCAGCACAGCTCTCCCATGCTGAAATGCTGTACCACCACCCAAGCAACTGAAGGTTTCCTCTCCCACTGCTGCCTTCTGTGTTGCAGATCTTTCCTGGCAGCAATAGCCCTGACTGTGAGGATCTCAGGGAGCTGCACAGCCAAAGGAGGAGCATGGGGATGGTCTCAACAGGGGCCTTGGGGGGATGCAAAGTACATACTAAACCCAGGGTGTCTGTGGGGTGAGAAGGCTGAGAAACAGCACCTTGTTCAGGAGGCAGATCTGCAAACAGAGCACAAGGAAGAAAGCAAAGCATCCAGCTCACTCATTTGCCAAGCTAGGGAAGGGGCACCGAACAAACAGGTCTTCAGAGAGGTCTGCCTCAGAAAAGCAAATTCCACCTTCCAGTCACTCCCCAGCCCTTCATATTCTGCACTGTGTTGCAGGAGAAGAGAGATGCTGGCTGTCACCCTGAGGAGATGCAGGCAAGCCCCACTGCGGTTACCCACCTAGGGCAGAGAGCACGATGCAGCCCAGGCTTGGTTCCAGGAACTGTGTTAGCAGGGCTCTAGTCCATGCATTAGTCTCCTCCTAGGACTACGCAGTATTTAGATACCGCAGAGCTTTTACAGGGTCACAGTAACCCCTGCTGTAAACTGTTTACAACCCAGTTTTGTTCTAGGCTTTTGAGGTAAAAAACATACACCTCGGCTGCACTGGTGGGGTTTCCGAAAGCTGATCAAGTGCCAGTGACGGGATACAGCCACAGCAGAGACGGAGGAGGAGCCAGCTGCAGAGTCTAATCCCAGTAGGAACTGCAGCATCCCTGCTCCTCTCCCAGGCTGCCAAGGGCTCACAGGAGCAAACAACCGGCTCCACGGCTTCCCCCCGCAGAAGTAGCTGAATAAGGTTGTCTCCTTGAGCTATTAACCAGCCTTGGATAAGTCCAGCACAGCAAACATGCAGATTAAAAAGCTAGGGAAAAGGAAATCTGTCCCAGAACAGTGTCACTGGGAGGAGAGCAGGCTCTGATATAAATGCCATCGTCATCTGCCCGCTGCAGTCTGATGGAATGAGGCAAAAGGCTTGCCCTTCTTCACTGCAAACAGGGTTTCCCTCCATCACTGGGAGCCTCCCTCATTGCTCAGGATCAAACACTGGAGAGCCATAAGCAAATCTGCTATTGCAGGTGCACAGAAACATCTCTGCAGTACTGGAGCATAGAACTGGTTCGACCATGGCTTGGCCAACCCCTTTGTGGGATCCCAGTCAACTCCCTTCTCTGTGCTTCAGTTCACCATGTAGAACACATGGGACAACCCTTACCAGGCACCTGGGCACTAACTTTAACATACATTGGGAAAGGCAAGGGGTGGGCTGCTGCTACGGCCTCCCCTCCCTCACATATGGCATTTGCCTCTGACATTGCCCCTGAAATGAACGGAGATGGAGTCCCACACCTGCAGTTGCTGCTCTGGAATGCATGGGGAGGGATGGAGGGGATGACTTACGACTAGCCATGAGGCAAAGGGAGATTCCCACAATGTGCAGGGCAGAGGCATTAGAAGAGGGCAGGGGGTATCCTCTTCTGAAAAAAGCCTTGAAGAGACAAACATGCCATGCCCAGCACCCCAGTGGCCAAGCACATGGGCCAAAATACCTTAATCACCCCTGCAACCTTGACCACTAAACAGCTTCAGAAATCCTTCAAGCTCTTCAAGCTCCTCTCTGTAACAGCTCAGTCCTAGCCCCATCCACTATCCCCCTGTTTAACAAGTGTTTCTGTCATCACTTCCCATGCCTCCTCTTACTTGCCTCTCCCTGCAGAGACCTGCCTGAAATCTTAGACTCACCTCCAGAGCTAAGTCCTCACTTTACAAGACTCCCTGGAGTTTACAGGGTTAGTCATCCTAGAGACAGCCCTCTACAGGGCTGAAGAATCAAAAAAAGCTCCAGACCAGCAGCCTGAAGGCCCAGGTAGCTCCCAAGTGCTAGGCGGTGGCAGCAGCTTGCAGGTGACTCCAGTGGGTCTCTTGAGCATCAGTTTCCATGGCTCTTCCCTACCGTTTGCTCACGTCATGCAAGAAATGAATAAGATCCCTCTGACCTCAAATCCCCAGAATAAGGGAGGTAGGGAGGATGCAGTCATTTTGAGGAATCGCCATTGTCTTCCAAGGCCCTAGACAGACACTGGCAACTCCTGGCCAGGATGGTCCCAGAAAACACCCACCTCACACCCCCTGTGACTACAGCCCAGATTCAGAAACTACCTGATGTGGCTCAGGCCCAGGCTGGCAGCATTGCCAACTGCAGAGGAAAGAGGAAGGCTGAGCACCTAGGAGCCAGGGAACACTGCCAGCAGTCAGATCCTGCAGCGGTACCAAGTTCTCCATTTTACACAGCAACTTGGAGGAGGACTGGTCCCTTCCATCAGATCCCTCCTGAGCAGGACATTTTTTTGCGTGTTCCCAGGCTGAAGAGCTTGTCCCTTGGCATTGCCAAGTATGCATTGCTGAGTGAAATTCAGCTCACCACCATTAAGTGTAGCTGTAGGCATGTGATGCCAAGAAGGAACAAGGGCTCAGTCAGCTCTGGCCAGTAGTTTTTGCTACTTGCCTTGCTGGGACAAACAAAGAACCACCTGAAGCCCTGTCTGGCTCCTAGACACAGCAACCTGAGATATGTCAAGATGAGGTAGCTTCAAACAGGACAGGACATGTTTCCCATTTTCCAATCACCAGACATCTCCTCTGGCTCCCCACATGCCTTGGCCAACAGACCCTGACATGTGGGATTCACCCACATTGCTGGGATGCTCAGCAACGTTGGCACCAGCAGTTGGTTCTGATGAAAACGAGGATGGCACTACACCCCATCCTCCTCCCCTCCTGACATTTCTGAAGACAAGAGGAATGCTCCTCTCTCCACTAAAGTCTCTCCTCATTGCATCATGAGATATGAGCAAGCATGGCACCGTCAGGAGATTGCAGTTTCCCTCTCCTCCACCAGCTGCCTCATGCAAGTCTGTGATAGCTTCTGGCCACAGGAAGGATGCCCTCAGCCTAAAAAGTTCAGGTCATGGACTATAGCCCTTCTGCCTGCTCCCATGGCATAAGATTACACTGACACCCTAGTTGGCAGCCACCGCAGAGCAATCGAAGCCGAGACAATCTTCCCATAATCCCTGTGAACCAGAGGACACTGTAAGTGTGGGAAACTCACCTGGGCACTGTCCCTGATACACTTCTTTCATCCAAACTGGCTCTCAATCTGGCACCTCTGAAAAGCCACTATACGGTCTTGAAAGTAGCACCAGCACTGCCAGAGCACTGGCAGTAAGAGACCATGTCCCAGAATGGCACAACCATGTCCTCACACTAGAAAGGCGTCTCACAGTTTAGCTACCCTGGTCAGCATCTGTTTGGAGAGCTGGGCTCAGGGCATCAGGAGTTGTTGAATGGGAGCAGGAAGAGAAGAACACACATGGAGCAGAGTATACAGTATTTGCACAGCTTCCCAGTCCTTGAACTTCAGCATTCCTCTCCTGCAATTATTTATATCTAAATATAAATCTGTATATATAGAATAACACTGCATGGGCATGAATGTACTGCCTGAGCCAAGGAGGAAGAATACCAGGATTATGCAGCATTCACTAACCGCAGCTCCTCAACAGCAGAGGACAAGTGATGCACCAGCTTCTGAGCACCCCACAAGCTGCCCTTTGAGCTGTGGTCTCACCAGAGAGGACAACCCACCACACTCATAGAGCGCTGCCCTTCCTACACTGCTTAGCTGACTTCCATGGGTCACCAGCCCCATGGCATAAGGTGGGTGTCACTAATCAGGGCAGTAGCTTTCTCTCCACTTGGGAAGCCCGAGCTGCAAGCAGGATCTGTGGAGGCACACAAAGGAGCTGGCACACCTGCCTCCTGGTGCTGCTCCCTAGCCACAGAGCACCCTGCTCTTGAGCATTTCTGGCATCTGCTGCCTGGACTCCAGAAAAGTCATCAGCTGGGGGAGACTGCAGCACACCTGGAGGCAAAGCTGTGCTGGTACCTGGCCTGCCCCAGTCTGCACCTTCCACTCTCCCCAGCCAACCTCCAGCTTGGAGCAGCCACCAGCAACAGTCCCTGCCTTTGCCAGGTTCCCAAGCCCTCTCCCCTGCTGCCCACCGCATCTTCTCCCACAGTGACCCAGGCAGCTGTACCACCTCCTGGATGCCCCCAAAAGCCAGAGCGCAGCAAGGCGGGGGTCTCCACGTCCGTTCCTCCCAGGCACAACCTCTGCCCATGGCAATAAGCCCAAGAGGTGCCCCGCGCCTCTCCCGTGATTTTCTCCCTTCATCCTCCACCCCGGCCGCTCCGGCTCCGGCTCCGGCCCCGGCCCCCGCTCCGGGGGCTGCCGCGTCCCTTCTAGCCCGGGGGGCTTCGCGGCGATGCGCAGGTGGCAGGCGAGCGATGGAGGAGCGGCGCGCCAGGGCATGCCGCGGGCGGCGGGGCCGGACGGCAGCGTTCCGTGGCCGGGGCAGCGGCGGTGCCTCCCGCACCGCACCGCACCGCAGCGCAGCGCGGGGCCGCAGCGGGACCGGCGCTGCCGGCGCAGGGTGCGCACCTGCGGGCACAGCCCGGCCCTGCCCGCGGCGGGGCGGGCAGCGAACGGGCCATGCAAAGCGGGCGGGGATGGAGGGTGGTTGGGGGCCAGCCCCGGGCGGGGGGCGGCCGCTCTCCTCACCTCCTCTCGGGCCCCCTCCGCCTCCTCCTCCGGAGGCACCGGCGTGCTGCTGCCTCCCTCGCTGGCGGCGGCGGCCGAGGCCGGGGGGGACATGTCTGCGGGGGCGCCCCGCTGGCGGTGCCTGCGGGCTGGGCAGCCGCATTATCCCGCCCGCCGCCGGGCGCTGCCTCGCCGGTGTGCGGGCGGGCGGCGGGGCGGCGCGGCGGGCGGGCGGCGC
>JAWWEW010000112.1:38351564-38416399 GCA_035583185.1 Anabacerthia variegaticeps | reverse complement strand
TGCGGTGGGATGGGACGGGACGGGACGGGACGGGTTGGGATGAGTGGGGAGGGGAGGGGAGGGGAGGGGAGGGGAGGGGGATAAGGTGGGAAGGGAGGGGAGGGGATGGGGATAAGGTGGGAAGGGGTGGGAGGGGATGGGACAGGACGGGACGGGATGGGGTGGGGTGGGATGGGGTGGGATCGGGGGGCAGCGGGTGACCATGAGCCGCCGGCCGGCAGCAGAGAGGCAGGTAGGCAGGGAGGGAGGGAGGGATGGGGGGAGTCCAGCGCAGCCGCCCCTCCCGAGTCCCACTGGGAGCGGAGCTGCCGCTCGGCGCTGCTCGGGAGGGCTCCTGCTCCCAGCTCCGCCGGGCAGGCGTCAGGCTGTCCAGGCGGGCTTCAGTCCCAGCCGGGCTGCTGATGTGCAGGTGAGAGGTCCCGTGGTTTTTTCTCGCCTCGGGATGAAGCAGAAGAACCAGGAGCACCTTGCGTGAGCTCCGCGTGTTTTTCTAATCTATGGGAACCCCAGCTGGTCGGGGGAGGTGGGGTGGGGATGACCATCAATGCTAATGCCTGGCACTCAGAGAAAACCTTAGGCTGGGCAGCGTCTTCGCTGCTATGATCTCCACTGGGCCCAAGGATATCCAGCTAGCTATTGCACAGCCAGCTGCAGTGTATTTTACCCACAGAGCTAACCTGCTTGGTTGTAGGGATGAGTGGGAAAATCTCTTCAGACCCTCAGTCTAAACTCACAGGGGACACACACACAGCGCTCGGAAAGGGCCCAGACTTGTCTAGGTCCAGATGTTGCAGGAAGAGCCCAGCTACCTTGACAATCAGGAAACAGGTGTCTCTGCAGGTATTTCCCCAGTTCCAAACTGGGGAGAAGCATAAGATGCAGAATTTACTGGAAACTGCTTCACTTTTTCTGAGCTCTGAGGCTCAGCCTTGGCAATGGGATGATTGGTATGCTCTTGCCCACTGTTGCCTGAGATGAGGAAGGAACAGTCTGTAGGCCTGATGGTCTCAGTCAAGGAGATGCATCCGAAGGGAATTGCCAAACCCTGCTTCTTATGGGAATAGGTGTGATAGCCGGGGGTGCTGCCGAAGGAGCTCATCTTCAAAAGAGGCTGGGGATGCATTTCCTCTTGCCTTTCCCCTGTTTCCATGGGAACAGCAGCAAGCAGGAGCAGCCTGCTTGGAATTTCACTGCCTACCACTCCAACACCCCCTGCCCAATCTTCCCAGCAGACTTTGGCTCTTGACGGTTTCAGACCCATCCTCATGTGATGGATCCCGTGCCTCCAAGGAGAGCTCAGTGGTGCATGTGTGTTGTGGCAGCGCAAGGCAAAGAGGCACAAGTCCAGAGCTGCCAGGATTCCTGTAGCAGCACAGTGTGCTATTCCATGCACGCAAATAGACAGTTGTAAATAATTTGCATTCCTATATGCATTTCTGCTTTTTATAGCGCTAGGGACTCCTGTAGGATGTGACCTTAGCTAGACCAAAAGGCATCTGGGGGATGATCACCCTCCAGGAACACCACTGATTTTATCTTAAATACGTGAATATCACACAAAAAGAGGAAAGCAGAAGGATGAAGGGGGAGAAAAAGTGATACGGGTTTATGTCTTTGCATTTAATAGTCCATAGTGTCTTTTTCTCCAGGAAATTTGTCCATTCACTTTTGAATTTGTTTAGATTTTGGATTTGCAGATGCTTCATGCATTCCGGGGCAAGGAGTTTCACAAGACACCCACACACTCAAGGAGAAGCTTCTTTTGGTGTGCCCATTTTGAGCTTGTTATCCACTAGGACTAATCCTTGGGAAGCAGGCTGCTGCCACCCCCGTGGAGCCACACACACAAAGCCCTGCAATTTTTCCTTCACTGGTGGAGTCAGTGGCTACTGGTGATCCAGAGGTAGAGTTTTTTGTATCAGGTGTCTTTGATACTGGTCCTGGCAGCATGCCTTGGAGACAATACTGTCAAACACATCACCAGCTATGCTATTTTTGAGATGAGGTGTCACAAAGAGGTCATGTGCCCTGCTCTGTTGGAAGTTGTACAAGTTCTCAGACACTTTCTGTGGGAAACAGGCAGGTTTTGACCTTTGTATAGGAACCCAAAGACAAGGGTTATAATGTGTTACAAAGGGCACAGAACCCCCCAGGAATGGGAGAAATAAGCTACGTGATGCTTAGGCCTTTTGGAAACTGAAGCAAGATGGCCAACATCCAAAATTGCGTTCTGTGTCACCATCACAGGGAGGACCCAGTAGTCCTAATTACAACACACTGCCCTATCCATTCAACCCTCCTTCTGTTGGGGGCAAAAGACAAAAATATGTGAGATTTCCCTCCAGTTATTCCTGTAGGGTTCAGGATGCTCTTCTGGAAAATCATATTGGAGACCAGGACGTTTCTGGGATGGAGGAATTTCTGATGTGACAAAATGATTGAAGGAAGCACAGAGGCTTTTAAGACGACACAGCAACTAAAGTAGAGGTGGTGCCCTTAGCAGGATATCAATACATTTGTTCTCCAAATACCCTGTATCTGCTACCCTGCAGAGACATTCATATCTGTTCCAAGCAGACATAAAGCATGATGTCATATTAGCAGTATTTGTTCACTTTCCATAAAGCATCAAACCAGAAAAGGTCTCACTCTTATGTCTCTGGTAGTTACAGAAAATAGCCTTTCAGTTCTTGCTTAAATACGTTATTAGTTTGTACCCATGCAGCAAATTCACATTTAATTTATAGAAAAATTTTGACAGAGGCTGCATTTTAAACCAGATGGCCACAGACACCTATCCTTGTGCTGGTATTTGTGGCTTAAATACAAAAATGGATTTTGCAGCATCATATATATGTAACATTGTGTTTAGCTTTATTTTGTCCAATATGCCAAGTGTGATCAAAATTCAGTCTTTTGTTATAAAGCAATTAATGATTCCTAGCAGTGTGCTGCTTGATGTCTTTTAAGAAGCTGTGTAGCAGAGAATCCCCTCGCATCAGGTTGCAGGATTTTCTGTGCTCAGAAACTAATGCCTATTCAATTTAAAAATTTCAGGGATAATTTGTGCTGGCTGCCTGAGCCTTCTAGAATGTGTCATTCCAATTAAATTGCTCCTTATTAACGCAACAAGGGGAATGTTGGAGAATGAATATGTCTCTTGTTCCGGTGAAACAATGTCCCTTTGCCACTGCTGGTCAGAGGTGTTGATTGTATGGGTGCCATCCAGTCTTTGTCCTCAAGGAAATAAGTGCCATTAGTTATGGTTGCATCTGCTACACTCAGACTTCATGTCTGCTGGGAGGAGATCCAGGTGTTCCTTTTTTGTTGTGGGAAGAAAACCCACGGGGGTCACTAATTTGTGACTGGGGAACAAGTTTCTGTTCAACATCACTAACAGGTACATATCATAACTGCTGTCCACAAACACTCAAAGTCATAAACCTCATGAAGTAGGTGGGTTGGTAGCTGCTGCTCTGGGGCACATTTCACAGAATAAAAGTGCTGTCATTGAAAACTCTTTGATCCTTCCTGTTCCAACAGGCTGCCTGTGTGCAGTTTGCTTATTTTCCATCCAGACCCATGAGAGTCTATTTTGTCATCATCACAATTATTTGTGAGGCTCTACAGAGGTTTCTGGGTCAGGTTAAATCACTTTCCGATCTGCAATAGCCCAGCAGGATACCCAGGGCCCTCCCTCACACCCCCGCTAGAAATGAAAAACAGATTCAGCACTGCCCAGATGCTATTTGAGAGCCCTCAGAACATTTCGTCCAATATAACTCCAGAGCACCAGCAACCATCCCAAATACCTGGAAACTGAGCCAAATCCTCCTCTGGCAAATGTTTTGTTCTGACTTAGATTTTTGGCCCATCACCCCCAGAAAGGAATAAACCACAGAAACTAATGGCTCAGAGAATTTAGTCTATCCCTAGTTACAGGCCTGGGAGTCACCTCTCTAAAAGCAGAAAGTAGGTTTCTGTTGCAATTTACGTTCCCCATGCTGAGCGGTTGGAGTTGACATACCCTTATTTGGAGAAGCATCCCTTCCCCACCCAGCTCTCCCCGTGGACCTGGGCAGGCAGGCCAGATAAGGCTGTTCTAGGGAAGGGGCTAGAAGACGTGACTCTCTGCATTGCTTAGGGGCCATTGCTTAGGCCAGGTCTGTCCGTGAGGCCAAGGTCCTGGGGAATGGCTGCAATCCTGTTTCCTGTGTGCCCGTCACCTGGGCAACACAAGCTTGTTCATCACTTATGCATGGTCTCAGAGCTCCTCTCTCCCATGGGATGGCCACCTTCTCCTGCTCAGCACCTGAGTATCTGAACAGCTCACTACCCCATCTCCCCTCCCTGCCATCCTGAGCCAGCTGCCCTGCTCACTCCTCTCTCCTAGCCCCTGCCTGGGCTCCTCACTTGCTTTTAGTAGTGTGGCTCCACCAGGTCTGTTCCCAAATCACTCTGAAGCAAGTGTGGAGAGACACAAGCTCTAACTCGGTCTGGCAGCTGGGAGAGTTAACTCTCCTGAGAGCAGAGCCAAGCTTGATTAGCGATACCTCTGGCAGCATCATGCAGCTTGCTAAAGACAAGGAGAGTAGCCACTCAGAGCACTGTTAGGAGGCAAGAACTAGGCTAGTGGGGTTGCAGGGCTGTGGTGAGGGGCTGAGGTGAAGTGGGAAGCAACTCAAGCAGAATCAATTAATCATTCAATCAAATTAACCAATCAATTAAAAAATGAATGTGAATCCATCCTCCCTCCTTAGAGCCCACAGGTCCAGTATGATGATGCTGAAGCCTGGGATGCAGTATTGTCAGCATCTGTCCTGTGCTCTCTGACAAGGTGAGTTGAGGGATGGTTGGGTGAGTTGAGGTTTTTGTTTTGTCTTGGATAGTCTCTGCCAGATGAACTGTGCTTAGAGAGTCATGAATAAATGATAGCCTGGTGATGGAGCACTGCCTTCCACAGATATTCCATGGGGAGGGAGGAGCGTTCTTTGTTAAAGTGGTGTGGCCACACAGAGGTTATCAGAGCCACCCTCTGGAAGTGAGTCTGTCTCTTCACTGGCTATAAAGAGAGCCCCAGGTGACAAGATTTCTCACCTAGGGCACAGTTTCACCATTGATTTAAGCACGGTTTTATTATCAGTTCTCCAAGACCATCTGGCATCCCCTCCCCATTCATAACCACATCTGCCATCTCCTTTGGGAGAGCTCTGAGTGCACACATGTAAATACATAGCAAGGCCCATCAGCCACACATTTGCCCAGATGCAAGCACAAAGCATTGCTGCTGCAGCCACTGAGTTGATAGGAGTTACACAAGAGGGAAATAATTTAGAATGAAATATTGTTAAAATATCTGGGCATTTTGTTAATTCACTTTGTAAGGTCGAGGATTTTTAGTGCATTTTTATATTGATCACATTTTGTTTGTGGAAGTTAATTACAAGCCCAAGAACAGAGTGAGTTTGGTGTGATCCCCATTCAAAGAATTAATTAATCCTCCTTGTCTGACTTCATACACACATATACAGACAACAGAAGGAGGTAGAAACTGCCCTGTCCACTGTGGGAATCTTTCCAGGAAGGATGTTAGCTGGGCAACTCGCTGACCACCCTCCACATGCAGGCAAACCTGATCTGCTCTGGTTTGTGTCACTGCATGGGCACGATGGCTCCCCTACATTACAGGAGTGCACAGTGGAAGGACAAGAGGCATCCAGCATGGACTGCAAGGAGAAAAACTCTGGCTACAAATAATCCCTTACTGAAAAAGTAACCAGGTGCCTGGGGCAGCATGCCTGGAGAGATTCAAAGCGATCCTGTGACTTCAGCCAGACTTACCAGGAGAGGGCAGCCCAGTGCTTCCTGGGCTGACTACCCCAGAAAATGAGTAACTGCCTCAGAGCTTTGCACTGCTCTGTTGGAACGCTTGGCCTTGCTTCTGGGCATTGAATCTTTAAAAGTCATGTTCCCCCTTTGTTAGGCCATAAAGTGAAGTGACCTAGTTTGGTGCACTACAGAGCTGTTTTGCTGTCAGATATATGGAACCACAGAGCAGACTCTGTTGTCTTTCCTGCAGATTTCCTTGCTCTCTCAGGGTCTCTGCTTCCACTGAAGAGCCCATCTCCCAGGGCTGAGTGCTCTCAGCTGGAGCTGAAGCCAAAGGCAGAGGTCTGGGTTGCTGCTTGGGATGCCCAACAACATCTCTGGTGTGGAGAATACAGTGGGAGCTTCCTCAAATGGGGATCTAGCACCTTGCTTACAGCCTCAGCATTTCTGATTCTGGGGACAAGGGAAAAGGGCTGCATCCCCAGAGAACAGGGTAGCCCAGTGCTCATGTGGGACCAAAGCTGTGCAGTGGACAACACCAGAAGCACCAGTCATGTTGCCTGGTGCTAATTATTGTGATAATAACTGCTAACAATTTCAGGTAACCTACGTAGCTTAAACATGGCAGAAGACCACAGATGAAAATCGAAGTACCATTATTTTCCCTCACATCAGACACAGACTGGGCATAACTTCCCTTTCTCCATCTCTTGCAGCTGTATCTAACTTACCTCACCCAGTTAGCAGCTTGAAGAACAGAGAAGACGCTGGTGCCAAGCTAGGCTGCAACTGAGGTGGGCAGAGCTTGGGGCGGAGAGGTGCAGAGACCTGGGTTTCACTTAGGAAATCAGAGGGCTGTGTTTGGGGACAGGACATTATCAGGGACAGTACCTGGGGGTCGCCTGGGGCTTCCTTCCCATACCCATGCTCTGTTCTGATGCTCCTGGCAGTGCAGTGTGATGGGAGAGCCTTTCTGAGCAGAGTTGCTTGCTAGAGAGGTTGAGTAGCGCTGCATGCCTTGAGCAGCGTGTATTGACACTGACCTCTAGTGGGAATAGTTTTTCCCTGCAGTTTTAACCATTTTAAATGCCACATTTTAAGGCGAACTGGAGAGAACCCAGACTCAGAGTTTCGGCTTGAAGACCCTCAAAAGCAAATCAGAACATCAAGATTGGCCTCATATTGTATTTAAGTATTTTAATCCCTCTACCATTTCCTGCCAATACATTATATATAGATATTATATATATATATACATGTGCATTAGTATATGCATATCTTTCTGTATTTAAAACCTCTGGAAATAAAGGTCAAAACCCACACGGCCAAGAAGAAAAGGTCTCTGTTAGGAAGACAGTATGAAACAGAGCCTTGCTGAATGAGTAACAGAAGGCAAATAATGAGGCAATGTGGCCAAGTTCCTCTTTCAGACTTTCCAGTCAAAATGTCCAAAGGGTTAATAGAAGCACACCCAGCCAGATGTTAGGTGCCAGAAGGTGGTGCCTGGGCTGAGTATTAGTGGGTGTAGTTGAAAGGTCAGAGCAGAGAGTGGCTGGCCATGGATGCCTGGGTGGCATAGCTGATGTAAATGAGGAGTGGCTGGTCTCCACAGCTCAGCTGCAGCAAACCATTGCAACACAGTCCCAGGAGAGCAATAGCTAGCTCAAGAAAATTCAAGGCTCCCCTTAAGGAAGCTGCAAGATCACTGGCTCCAGCTGAACTCACGTCAGCAGAAGAGGAAGGCCACTTCCAGGGGCTGCTTGGTAGCCAGAAATGTAGAAAGTTTGCAATGGACTGGACTGTAGAGTCCCCAGTGGTGTATCTCAAATTGCCTGCCTGCAGGGCTGGTCCAGTGTTTATTAGTTTAGGCTCTGTGCTTTCACTTTGGCTGAACCACTCCTGGACACGTGCCATCCCTGGAATCAGGATCCACACTGTGCCCCCACTGGAATAGGCCATAGCAAGATAATCAAGTGTGACTGCTGCTTGATGCAAATGTAAGCAGCAACTAGTTCACAGAAAAATGAAATCTTTGTGCATCACTGCACAGGTTTGTGCTGATTTGACCAAAGCAAATTTCTCCCAGTACCTCATTTTATTCATACAAAAGTGTACAAGGAACCATTCCATGACAGAACTGCATCTCTAATAACATCTAGTATGTTACTAGAGAAAATGGCAAAGGCATTTTGGAAGGTAATTGATGGGTAACCTAGTAGCAGTTGGGTATGGAAAGGTGAAAGAATAGAGGTTCTGTGTGGTGGTCAGGAACAACAGCTACAGGTAGAGCTGGGATGCTCTCACATCACCAGGGTGTGAGAGGGAGTGCCATGAATATATGGCCCAGATCCCCACCCGGTGTTGGGCAGAGCTGATAGATGTGGGAGAAGCTCCTTTCCCTTAGTAATTGTAGTCTTGCAGCTAGGCACTGCCAGGGACACAACTGGAGACACTGAAACAGATCCTGAGTGTGGGAGGAAAACTTATGACTGGAAGTTATTGATGCCGAAAGAGACATACCTGCCTCTCTCCTGCTGCCCCCACAGTCCAAAACCTTTCTCTCTGCCTGGTCAGAGGTGCTTTTCATGAGCAGCTCTTGTGCAGCAGGCTGTGCTCACAGGCCCGGCAGCCACTGCTGGGGGAGTGACGCAAACCCATAAGTGGCAGCTGCAGTGTGGGAGAAGGAAATCATTGAAGCTTTGCATGTGGTTTGTGTGAGCCCATCCAGTGCCCATCACCAAGTTCCTCCCATATGAGCTTCCCTGCATGAGATCCTTCCCTCCTGCTGGGATGAAACTGGGAAGACGAGCACCCTGCGGAGAGAGAAAGTCAACTCAAGCAATAAAAGCAAAAAGTGAAACTGATTTTGAAGTGTCAGCTGTGTTCAGAGCTATCTAGGTTGTCTTTTGAGGAAAGCCCACGGCTTGGGACCCTGGAAAGCAACTAGATGATATCTATGCAGATCCATGAGGAAGAGCACTGGCTAGTTTTGGCATTGGAAGGAGAACATTGAAATGCAGGCTGGTCAGTCACTCACAGGCAGTGGCCTGGGCCTTCGTTTGACTTTCTATTTTCAGGTTTGATCTCTGTGTCTTGGCTGCTCTTGTGTAAGCCCTGGCAGCCACTCTGGGCTTTGGGCTTTCTATTTGCAACACAGAAAGGTGGTGGGAACGGGCTAGAACCAAGAGGCTTGTACAGCCAACTGCAGTGACCTCCTCATCTTTCCCTGTGCCTCTACCGGCAGGACAGATGAGAAGGTGCCTTGGCGGGTGAAACAGTTTAATCCATGCACGTGGGAAAAGCAAACTTGTTTTTCACACCTATCTCTGCTACCAGTAAGTGACACCCACGGAGCCTGCGGCTTCAGTCAGCACCTGCACATGCAACAGCATCCTCACCCACGCACCGCCTGGTTTGACAAGGTCCCTGTCCCACCCCTGGCAAACCTGCGGGCTATTTCAGGATCCCAAACCAACGGGGCAGGGGAGGCGGCCGGCCCGGGACACAGCGGCACGGACTGCCCGCCGTCGGGAAGGCTGCCGGCCCTCCCGCTCCGTGCCCACGGGTGTGTTCCCTCGCCCCGCCGGGCACAGCGGGCGGGCAGAGACACCCCTGGCTGTGCCGAGGGTGCCGCGGCTGGGCGGCGGCGAGGGGAATCCCGGGCGGGCGGGGCCGGGCGCGGCTGACTCAGTGCGGGCAGGGGCAGCAGCAGCAGGAGGAGGAGGAGGAGGAGGAGCCGCGGCGCCGGGGACTCTGCGCCGGCCGCCGCTCGGTGGCTTTGCGGCCATGAGCCCCCCGGGGCCGGGAGCGGGGCCGGGGCCGGGGCCCGGGCCGGGCAGGGCGGGCGGGGGGCGCTGAGCCGAGCCGAGCCGAGCCGAGCCATGTCGCGGGCGGCGGGCGGAGAGTGCCGCAAGGAGGCGGCGGGCTGGGAGGGAGAGGACGGGCAGTGCGACTCGGGCATCGAGTCGCTGCGCTCGCTGCCCGGCGGCAGGGAGAGCACCGCTGCCCCCGAGGGCACCGCCGAGGGCACCGCCGAGGGCACCGTCGAGGGCACCGCCACCGCCGCCGAGGAGCGGCTGGACTCCAGCTACGGCTCCGGCGCCCTGCCCGAGGCTCTGCCCGGGCTGCCGGGGGCGCCGGGGAGCCGTGCCGAGGAGCCGGAGCCGGCAGAGGGGCTGAGCCGGCAGGAGCTGGAGGCGCTCACCTACCTTTCGGAGGACGGAGACACGTGAGTGACCCCCCAGCCCCGCGGCATGGCCCCCGCAGGCGGACAGCGGCGGGGACCCGTGCCCAGGCATAAAAGGCAGGCTGAATGTGCCGCGGTGCCTCCCCATCCCTCTCCCGAGAGAGCATCTGTGGGGGACTGCCCAAACCCCTGTCCTGAGAGCCTCCCGCCTTGCCCTGCTCTGCCTGGATGCTTGGCATCCTGGTGTAGGTTTGGGGGGGTGGGCACCTGGGCCAGGTCCAGCAGATTGAGCAGAGGAGGATGTACCCCAGGGTACATGGCACAGAATGGACCCGCCACAGGAAGCCAGCTTCTGCTTGCCATGGGGCTGCTAGCAACTAGAGGAGAGGGGGGAGCAAATCAAGCGCCCCCACTGTCTCTTCTCCAGAGAATGCAGTGTTTCCTTGCCAGTGAGGAAGGCTTGGCTGCGTAAGATGGCACGTAAGCAAGACCTGAAACGGGGTTGGCTGTGCAGGGCAAGACTTTGGGATGGCTGTTTTAGATAATGCTCGAATGAGCAACCCAAGAACTAAAGTGGGAATTGCTTTGCCAACCTGCCTGCAGATCTGCAGCTTTTGGCACAGTCGTGATGCACACCTCAATATGGGGCTGCCCTCCTGAGCCTCTGGGACGAAGACAAGTGTTTCTCTTAATGACGGGGGGCTTCCCACATCCGTAATGCTCTCTCAAGTGCAAAGGCATCACGCCAGAGTTGTTTGGTTTGGCTTCTGGTAACTGCCTTCATCTAATCACAGTGTTTTTTCCAGTTGTACATTCCCTCGACGGAAGGTTTTCATCATGAGTGTTCACACAGAACACAAGCGAAACATTCACACAGTTGAGGGCAAAGCTTTGCCCCAAACCCAGGCTTGAGTTTAATACTGAGTAATGGTGCAAGAGGAAGAGAAACTAAGAGGCTCTGACAGGAGCAAACAAATGTCTTCAGTAGCTGTAGCAGCAAGAAGGCACTGTCCTTGCCTTGCAGAACACATCTGGATTAAAGCTGAAGATGAGCTGGGAGACAGTCTGAAGAGTGTTTACTTCCCGGTTAGGAAGGAGAATGTGCTTCTGCTAATTAGTTCATTAATGCTTACTGTGGGATCTGCTCTGAGGATTGGCTGGAAGTCTCATGGCAGTCAAGGTTAGAATAAACCCAGCCTCCCGTGTTCCCCAGCCAGATTTTCTAGTCCTGTCCTATCTGCGGGTTAGTTCTGGGGCTCCTCAGCATGGAGCAGCTGCACCAATTTTCCCAGCTGTAATGCTAGAGCCGAGGTGTCCACTGAGAGAGCCAGGGAACTTTTAATCAGAGCTGTGGAAGTAATGTTTCAGAAAGGGCCCTGTGCTTGTCCGTCATGGCGTGCCCAGAGCTCCTCACTTACTGTTTTTCAGTGAGCCCCATAGATGCAGCCACTTGGAGATGCTCTTACTGCTTGGGGCTGTCTCGTTTGGGAGCTGAGCCCTTTGCCTGTCAGACTTGCTTGGAGAGACTTAACACAACCATCTTATTAAGTAGGGCAACATGAATCGGTGGTGTCTTGGTTACTGTAGGCAGGAGAGGTTCTCGGAGAGGTCCCCGAACAGTTGCCGTTACTCTTGTTTTCTCTCACAGTGTAGTTCAGAACAGGAAATCTGTAAAGAGCGAGGGTGGGAGCAAAAGGTCTGCTGCTGGTACAGCTTGTACAGCTTCGGGCTGGCCTTGTCCATGCAGGAGACTGCTTTCCTGGGATCTGCTTCCATTGCTGGGAAAAAATACAAACTATTCTTGTGGTTAGAATGGTGAGGCTGTGGATTTGTGCCTCCACTATTCTTGTCTCTTTGACCCTGTGGCAGAGGAAGGTGGCATTTGTATTAGAGGTGCTGAACATCCACCACTCAGGTCGATGCAGATGGGGACTGTGAGCACCCAGAGATTCATTGAACTGACAGTGGGTTTGTATACAGTAAGAAGTCAGGGCTGATAGTAAAGTCTATGGAGCAATTGCTCATCCAGTGACAGAAAGTCCCCAGAGAGAAGGGATCAGATGGCCACAGGCTACATCCCTTTCATCCGGCCAAACAAAACCATCGACTTCTTTTCATCTCTGTCAGCAGTGCATTTCCTTGTGTGCCTTTTTTTAATGTCTGCCACAAAACAGCTCCAGGCAGAGAATTCAAATCATACTGTCATATTTCAGAAGACTTAGGCCACAAAACTTGACTGTAATTTTAATTCTGAAAATGCAAAAAGGGGTTTTGGCCAAGTAGTTCCTGTTTCCTGGGGTGTTCTGGCTGGTACCAAGGGGAGAGGAGCATGGGGCTTGCACAAAGGGAGCTGACAAAAGTCTTTACTCTCCATATGACAAAAATCTTCATTGTCCATAGCTCCCTCAGAGTAACCACCTGTGCCATCCCGAGGTGTGCCTGTGTTTGCCTGGCACTTATGGGGGAAGTACAGGAGGTGGAAGCAGAGGTGAGGAGTATGTGCTTGGGTGGTTGGAGTATCAGCAGGATCCTCCTTGGATACCTCCCTGCCTGCCTCCACAGGAGAGGAGTGTCAGTCCAGGCTGGATGAAGCAGTGTGGCTAAAACTGGCTCTTTCTGTGCTCAAAATTAGAAGGAGTCTTGCTTTGGTAGGAAGGAAATGGCCAGCAGGGAAGATGGGAGTGTTTTGGCCAGTGAAATGCGTGGGTGCTGTCTTTCAAGAATTATTTGCCCAAATGTCATCCTCTCCACAACTCCTCAGTACCGTTGGCAGCCCCTCTTCCTCAAGGAAGTCAGAGCTGCAATAATTGGTCACTGGCGGCACGTCAGTCCCCAGGAGAGAGCGGCTGAGCTGGCAGAGCAGGAGAGATCAAGGATGAGGAATGGGGTGGCAGGCAGAAGATGGTGGGAGCACTTAGGGCGGTATGTATGCTGCTTATTCTGTGGCCAGATAGAGAACAAATCCTGTACACTCAAGCTCAAAAGGTCTCCTCCAAGCATCCATCTTTTCCTTGTGACCCAATACTCCTCCAAGTAACCATCCATCTCTTCCATATAAACAAGCTCCTTTTCTGCTGAATTGGGTCCCAATGGGACTGCTCTGCATGGAAATGAAGAGAGGGGCTTTCCAGCTGTAGACATGGCTAGCTCTGGCTGCAGGCAGCTGTAGCCCAGTCTCTGTCCCATCTCAACCTTTGTTAGGATTTTCTAAAGAAACTCCCTTTCCCAGCCTCAACAGGCAACTCACAAGTCAAACATCCTGGGAAAGGGGTGGCTGTGGTGGCTTTGAGGTGAAATGGTTTGTGATGGGATCACCTGTTGTGTTCCAGCACAAAGGAAGATCTCCCTTTTTGCTTGGGCTTACGTCAGCCTCTGACAACTCTGGAAAGGCAGAGTTGATTCATCAGTGTGTGAAATTAAGCAGAGTTTCCTCTCTCTAGGACTGTGTTAAAAAAATGCTTTCCTTGGGCCACATGCCAGTTTATGGCATTAGTACCTGATGCCACGGTGATGGAAAGGCTGGGGGCTGCGCCCCCGCAGGAGGGTGACTGTCTTCTGCATGGGGCTCCGTATGCAAAGCAGTGCAGTCCCTCTGTGGGGGTGAAGGTCAGGGGACCCCAGCTCAGTCACAGGAGAGAGACCTCAGCCTCCTTCAGATGGAAAATGGGACTGAGTGGTTTTGGTTGGGTGCATGTTTCAGGGAGGGAGGGGAGCAGAGGAAGCTTGACTTCCTCCTTCCACCAGAGACCAGTGCTGCCCCATCTGCTGATAAGAAATCACGTGCCAGTGACTTGCAGGCTCAGATGCCTTAACAAGGGCTTGGGGACAGTTAATTGAGTAAAATTGGAGCCCCATGGGAGGTGATGTTCTGAGCTCTTCTCCACATGACGGTACCAAAGGGACCTTCTCTGCTGAGCCCTTGCCTGCTTGGGTAGCCACTGAGCATCAAGGCTTATCTTGAGGGGCCACTTCTAACTATACACCAGTGTGTGCCAGTCATAACCCTCCCAACTCATGTAGTCCTGTGCCAGAGATCTTTCCTGAGCAGGGGAATAGAGGTTGTCCCTATTCAGGCTGTCTGCTCCAGCATGGCTGCTTGCTCAGCGCTTGCCCTGCTGAACAGGGGTGTTGCTGAACCCCTGTAGCCCTGCATCCCAGTGTGTGTACCTGGGGAAACACTCAGTGTGTGACAGCAAGGGGAGACCACTGTGAAAGAAGGAAAAAGAAGCAGAGGACTGGAGAGACTTGGGATTAAAGAAGTCTGATGTGGAGAGCACACCTGGTTGCTGGTGAGGCTGGGAGTCCCCCTGCTTTGCTGGGCTAGGCTGCTGATGGCTGTCCAGCAGTGGGATGGCCACAGCTAATGGGTAATGGGGATGCACTTGGTTTTACCAGAGGGGTTTTGGAAACCACCTTCCCTGTTTGCCAGGATTCAAGTCCATTCCCAGTTGCTCCCTAGCATGCTACCATTGTGGGGCAGAGAAGAAAGTGAGTCCTATCAGGGATCTACCAGGAAGGAGAAGAGAACTTCCTGTGTCCAGCTCCCTGTCCCTGAACTCCAGGTTCTTCCTCTGTGTGTGTTCAGGAGTCTGGTAAACAGAAGAGGGCTTGGTGTCCCTCCAAGCAAGGGCAGGAAGCTCTTCACAAATTCCTTTGGGATGCCCCAGAAGTTACAGGCTGTTGCAGGGGTCACACACATACAGCCTTGGCGTAAAGTAGATAAGTCCTGGCAGCTTTCTTAGATTATGCATGCAAGAAGAGATTTTTTTTCCTGTTTGGGTGACTTCAGCCTGTCTCGGAGGAAGTTTCTTGAGACTTTCCACCTGCCTAGGTTTGCCTCGGAGCTAGGGAGAGACACAAGGAACTTCAGCACAGGGGAAGGGAAGGAGGACATGGAAATTTCTAGCCATTTGGATGTAGAAGCCTGATGCCCAGCTGTAACAGATCAGACAAGGTGGGAAGGACTTCCAAGTCCTTGCACTCTGCAGGCAGGCTTGGTCACTGCTAGGAAGGGGTTGAGCTCAGCTAAATTACACAAAGAAATGTATATTTTTTTCTTGGTTTGGGTTTTTTTTAGTATAAAGTGGGTAAACGAGGAGTCAGATGTGACTGTGTAGGATGAGAGGCTGTAGGGTCTGAGCTGTGAGAGTGGTTACAGGGTGCTTCTTGGTGAGCTGTGTAGGATGTTCTCTGTGTCACAGAGTTGGGAAGCCCCTCTGACTGGGCTAGATACAGGGCTGAAGGTATCCTAGACTCACAGTTTGTACTTCATTAAGAGAAAATCCTGAGGCAGTGGGAATATGTGCAGGGCTGTAAATGATTGCTAGGGTGTGTTGTACAAGCTCTGGCAAAGTCCAGGCACTGTCCTCTTGTAAGAGGCTGTTCTGACCTCAAGAGATCCCTGTGTGTAGTATGTATTTGCCTCCTAATGAGTGAGAGTGGGAGTTTGTTCCATTTGAAATGGATTTACCATGGTCAATGGACCTTTTGGGATGTTTGCTGCTTCTATGGCAATTGTTCTATGCTTTCTATGTTTGCTTCTATGGCAATTGTTTGTCTTGCTTCTTAGACTGGGAATGGCACCTGTTAGGATGGGCTGACCTGCCCTCTGGCTTGGCCCATCCATGCACTAGCAGTGCAGAACAGACCCCTTGTTTTGCAGGGAGAAGTCCACATGCATCTGATGTTTAGTGCTTCTGCAATCCCAGACCCACCATCTGCTCAGAAATGGAGCAAAATTCTCAAATGTATGGCTGTAGAGTCTGGAGGGTATGAGACCAGAGGTGCTGTCAGGGCAGCTTCATCTCCCTACCTTCTTCCCTTTTCTCCCCACCTCACTGCAAAATGAGATGCCCACAGCCCTCTCGCAATACCTCTCCTCCCAATCAGCCTCCAGCACCCCTCATTTGCAAGCATCCAGACCAGACCCTCTGCAGAGCACCCCAGGAAAGGTGAGGCTGTCTCCTCTGCTCACCTGTCAGTTCTCACCCCTCCCTCTGGCTCCAAGAGCAGCAGTCTGCGAAGCAGCTACTGCCAAGACTGGAAATCAGGAATGCTGAACCCACTGGGGGGGGGGGGGTGCTTTGCATCCTGCTAGACACAACCTCCTTCCAATCCTGCCCACTGAAACTCAAGCTGTGCCCTTTCGAGGGAAGGGGAGAAGAAACCTGCAGAACAGGAGACCCAGGGCAGGAACACAGGACACGGGGATGAGATCACAGCCAGATGGGATCCACTGCTCCTTTGGAGCTGCCGGAGGGCAATTGGAACAGTTTTATGGAGCAAGGCAGCATCTCTTTGACATGTGGGGAGGAAGGGAGCCAGGCTGGGCTGGCTCAGGGCTGCAGGACAGGATAGAGCTGTGCTGGCCGAGCCTGCTGGCAGACGTTCATGCCGATGACTGAGGAAGCGGTTAGCAGTGCAGGTTACAGGCCTGGAACAGGAGAGCAGGGTAAGCATGGAATTCCCCTGCTGTTTTCCTCCTCCCTCACTCTCCTCTCTATTGCTGCTGGGGCCATTTCCTCCCCTGAACAAGTTTCTCTTGTGTGAATTGTTTGCATGATTTCCTAATGCTCCACTCAGCCAAAATAAGGAGCTGGGAATTAACTGTGTCTGCAGAAAGGGAGAAAAATTTGTCAAAGCAAATTCAGCCGAATGCTGGATCCCACGTCTTAGGGGGTTCTGGGGTGAGATCGTGAAGGGAGTGGCTGCTTTGAGGACAAGGTGTCTTGGGATGGGGGAATCTGCGTGGTCAGATCTTTTTCTAGAGAGGTGGAAAGGGATAGCCAGAGAACTGGTGGGCCGCCGTCATCACTTTGGCTTGTGTGTCAGAACTGGGTATCACTCTTACCCTGTTCTCCTGCCTCGAATCCTCACGTGTGGAAACTTTCCTACTGGACACTTGAGGTGACCCAGAAGCTGGAGGTGGACAGCACTGTGCCTAAACTGGGACCACTGTGGGCATGGCATGTTCAGACCAAGGGACATCCCCAGGGATAGCCCCAGCCTCTTTACTCCAGGGTTGTTATCTCTCTGATGACTGCGAGATCACTTTGTGCCAGGAATGTCCTGTGCCCATGGGACCTTTGTGCTCAGAGTGCTGAGTCCTTTTGTGCAGGATGGAGGTGGTGAGCAAGTGGAAAAACTGAGAATGAACCCAGCAGTCTCTACTCCTGCCATGTTTCCCCTGCCCACAGTTCCTCCATCCCTTGCCCTTTCCAAAACTCTGTGTTGCCCTTTCTGAAAGTTCCCACTGGGCACCCACCCCACCCTGTCTGCAGCCAGGAGAACTTGCAGGCAGAAGCATGGTGAGGGAAGGAGCAGGCAAGCAGAGGAAGGCACAGGAGAGGTGTGGAAGCAGGCCAGGGAAGAGCAAGGGCCTGAGCATGGCAAGGTAGAGAGCTTGTTCTGGCAAAGGCACAGGCCCTGGCTGGGTGAGGAGTGGTGTCCGGCAGCAATCAGGTATCTCTCCATCGCCGTGCCCTGGCTCTGGGGCTCAGCTGTGCACACTTCGTGCCAGAACAGAGCAGCAGCCTGTCTGTGACTGCCGTGGCACAGAGAGAGTTGTGCTTGTAGCATCAGCCAGAAGAAATGGAGATTGGCACAATGCCTGTGCCTCAGCTTTCCTGAGCCTAGAAGGTTTGCTGGGTTAGCAGGAGACAATCCTTCTTGCTGCTTGGCATCACTGCCCGTGGCATGGAGTGCCTCAGTGCACGCATGCTCTTGGTGGGCTCATCCCAGCCTGCTGGCCCTGCCATGATTCCCCTGAGTAGATCACGGTTCTTGCAGCCGTTTCAGGAAGTTGAGGGCTGGCAATGAGGAAAGGCGGGAACAAATGCAGAAATGAAAGCGCAGGAGGAGGCTGCACCAGGGTGGAGAAGGATGGGGGAGGGGGAAAAGCAGTCCTACAAAGCAGGCACATCTCAGCTGCAAGATGAAAGCCTGGGCTCTGGCCAGGTGGAGATGGTCACCTCCATCACCTCTGCATCATGGATGCCCAAACTTGCTCAGTGTCAGCCCTGACCCGAGCAGCTCCACTGCCTTGTTGAGCTGCAAAGGCATGCAAGCCAGGAAGAATGAGGTACCGGCAGTGGTGGAGGGCTGTTTGGGGGTTTCCACCTCCCCAGGATGACTGCCCCACTTGTCCCCATGTGACAGTGTGGTGTGGTGTGGGTAGTGCAGAGGGGCCAGGGGGATTCCTGGGGTACAAGGGCTGGCTTCCGTGGGACACAACCCTGGGCACTGCTCTCTCCCCTGGGAGCCCAAAGTGGCTCTGGAAAGTGAAAGCAGCAGTGGTTTAAAGTTCAAGCTGAATTGCCTTGGAAAGTCCCCTGTCTAAGCAGCCTTATCTCTGCCATACCTGAAGAAGGCAGATCCTGTCGCCTGCTCCTGCATGTGGTGCCTGGGAGCAGGTTTAGAGAAATAGGGGCTGTCCCTGTAAGTGGGCAAAGGACACCTCAGCACAGGTGCTGCCGCAGGGTCTGAGGGCCTGATGCAAAACCCAGGAGGAAGTCTCCCTGCTTGGATCATACGCAGGCTAGCGTCAGCAAAAGCCTGATGACGGGAGGGGTATTCTTGCAGCTGGTCCCCTCGCTCCTGGCCTGGGCCCTTAGCTGTGTCTCTGCCCCATGGTACACCGAGGGTGGTCAGAGCTTGCCTGTGGGGCTGCATGGCTGTACTTGCAGTCCCGTCCCCTGTCCTGGGAGCTCTGCTGGTGACGGGGCACCCCATGGCTATGCAGAGGCAAATGTGGGTGGCCCCTCCTTCCAGTGGGGAATTCCCTGCTGCAGCATGACCTGAGGCTTCCCCGGAAACAAAGCTTCTCCTGTTGGGTACAGCCTCTCTCCTGGCAGCAGGGTGGAGAGGAACTGACCTTGTTTTGCCTTCAAAACTGGGGCTCAGCTGAAGGTGCCTAGGGACCCAGGTGCTGGCTTGACCATTGAGCAGCACTTGGGAGGAGGTGAATAAAGGACATTTTTGGGACTTGCCCCTGATATTCTCAGCACAGTCATATCCTTGCTGCAACTGGCGAGAAGGCAGCCCCAAGCCCTCTTCTTTTCTGCAATGCTTTAGGGCCGAGTATTGCTCTCCTGCCTGTGGAGGGATGCTATTTATCCCGCACATCGCAAGTGGCATCCCAAAGCTGGGCTGTCCAGCAAGTGTGGTGTCTTGCCAAGGCTGGCACAGCTCTCACCTTCTGTCCCTTGTCCCCGTCTGCCTCAACCAAAGGAGCATGGGTGGCAGGACCTTGCTTAGAGCCCAACCTTTAGCTGGGAGGTGATCCCTGCCAGAGGCCACTAGGGCTCCCAGCACAGCAGTGAGGAGGTGGCAGGAAGGTCAGCTTGTGCCTGCCATGCTCTGCAGAGTGGGAGCTGCTGCCTGTTCCTTGATGCTGCCCACCTTGGCCAGGGTTTTGGCCCAAGAGGGCTGTCCTGTGGTGGGGGGATGGTCCCTCAGTGCAGGGGGGCCTAGAAGCACAGCGGGCTGGTGGTGGAGACTGGAAATTCCCTCTTAGATCTGCCTCCATTGTGCTCTCACTTCTGTTCTGACTTTGCAAGGGCTGGTTGGAAATAAAACCTCTCCTTGAGCTGGGGGACTCTGGGCTGCCTGGCCACCCCATGGCTTTGGGAGCCACAGTCCTGAGGACTAGGGCCCCCTGCTGGCCACCAAGCTCTGCCAGCTGCATCTCTGATGTCCCTCTGTGCTGGCAGGCTGCGTGCCAGCCCTGCCACAACAGTGCTGGAAGGAAAGGATGTGGGAGAGAGAAGAGGAAATTGGTGTGGACCAGCAGATCAGCTGGCATAGGGGCTGTGCTATGCAGGTGAGCTTGGACCAACACCAGGCTCCTGCCTGGCTCTGGCTGCTTGCCTTCACGGAGGGGAAAGCAGAAATACAGTGCGCAGCTGGCAGTAGGGAACTGGAATTCCCCACTGGGCCAGAGCCCAAACCTCCCTCCACAGCTGCCAAACCTGGCCCCTGAGCTCTGGGAAACACATCCCAGGCTCTTTGGACCTGCACCAGTTGGAGGCCTGGCTTTGGGCAGTGGCAGGTCCAAGCTCCACGCATGCTGTGAGGTCCTAGGAAGGGCTCTGCATTGCTTAGCAGGAACAGGATCTCTTGGGGATCAGAATGAAGGACTGCCCTGGGGAGCCTCAGGCCACGTTCCTGCCTTAGCCTTCTGCTGAGCTTTCTCAGAGAGAGGGCAGGATGGAAGAGCTCTGAGCTGGTGGGAAGGGGATTGGAGGAGGTAGGGAGATTATTCCTTCATGCAGCAGTGAAGGATCTCTGCTCCTGAACATGGCACTTGGGACTAATTTTTTGGTTTTATTCTCTCCTGTCCTGTTTATCCCCTCTGTAGCTTGGTTCATCTGGCCATTATCCACTGTGTCCCAGCTGTAGCACTCTGCTGCATTGCTCAACTACCCAGAGAGGTGCTGGAGATCCAAAATGATCTTTTCCAGGTATGTGGTTGTGATAGGCAAAAGATGGGAGGAAGAGAGGTGTTGCAGGCTGTTCCCTGGGTAGGCATCCAATCCATCTGCCCTTTCCTCAGGACCCCCCATCTGCTCCCATGTGAGCAGCCCCTTTGCAGGGAGGGGAAGAAGGGTAGCAGAGACACCCTGAGAGAGAGGTGTTACAGCTCTCAGCCCTGTGGAGTTAAAGGGTCCTTTGCAAGGCCCCAGTACATTGCAGACAGCCCCAGCAGGTGGGAACAGGGACGACCTGAGTGGAATGGTGTAGATAACTTGGGAGAGTAAGATCTGACCCCGGGGCTGATCTCTGAGCTGAGATGCAGATGCAAGCCATTTGCACCCTGCCACTGTCAGCCACATGTAACCTCAGGACAGGGAGGGTCATCTCCTGTGTGGCCAGGCTGGCTCCCATATACTGGTGTGGCTACTCACACCTGGTGTCCTGTGGGGCGTCCTCCCCTTTCCTAATGTCTCTCCAGACCCCGCTCCACCTCGCTGTGTACCTGGAGCAGCCCCACGTGATCCAGGCGCTGATTCATAAGGGAGTGAACCCTGGGCTGCAGGACCGCAATGGCAACACCCCGCTGCACCTAGCCTGTGAGCAGCAGCACCTGCAGTGTGCCCAGCAGCTGCTGGAGGGCACAGCCCCACCAGAGGGCACAGCCCCACCGGAGGGCATGGCTCAGCCCCACAGGCACCACCAGGACCTGCAGCTCCAGAACTGGCAAGGTGAGACCTGGGGACAGCCCAGTGCAGAGCTGGTGGCCAGGTTGGAGCAGAGACCATGAGTTGTGTCTGCAGGGATCCTGGAGCACAGCAGAGCGGGCATGAGGCCAGGATTGGTGTGCCATGGGATGGTCTGGGCTGACTGTGGCTCTCTTCTGTCTCTCCATCATAGGCTTGGCCTGTCTGCACATCAGCACCTTGAAGGGGAACATCCCAATGATGTCTCTCCTGCTGGAGAGTGGTGCCAACATCGATGTTCGGGTAAGACTGGGCACGGTGTGATGTTTTGGCAAGTCAGGGCCAGTGTGTCTGTCCCCTGAGCACTTCCTTCAGCCTTGGAGCAGGCACTGCTGTGAGCCTTGGAGCCACTGAATTTTGAGGGAGCAGAGAGTAAAGGTCCCTGAGGGGCTGTTGGGTGCTGTAACAGCAGTCAGGTTGGGGATTGCCCCCTCTGCATCCTGTCAGTGGAGTGTGGGTGGGTGCTGCAGGGTCCAAATGAGGGGACCCCCCCACCCACACCCTTGTGATCTGTGGGTTGCAGGAGGGTACAAGCGGGAAGACCCCCTTGCACCTGGCCGTGGAGTGCCACAACCGCAAGGCTGTCCAGTTCCTGCTGCGCAACGGGGCATATGTGGATGCCCAGATGTACAACGGGTGCACCCCGCTCCACCTGGCCGTGGGCCGCAAGGATGCTGCCATTGCTGCCATCCTCTCACACTCTGGAGCTGACACCCTGCTGAGGAACATGGAGAATGAGACAGCCCAGGACCTGGCTGATGGCAATGACGATGTGAGTCTCTGTGGAAGCAGGCCTATGGCTCTGACAGCTTGTCAGGGGATGCAGGAGTCAGATGATTTATGGGGAGCTCCTAGGAGGAGTTTCTAGCTATTTCCATCCTTCCCTATAGGATGCAGGCATTGGCTCTGGGGGTGTGTGGAGGCCTTTTGCCTCAAGCCTTAGGAAAAGCCCAGACAGGGTTTCTTTGCACTTCCCTAGGGAGGTGGGAGACTGCAGGACTGGGTGGGGGGAAGGTTTGGGCCCCTACCCCAGCTCAGTGGAGACACAACCCTGGATCCTTACATGTCTGTACCCTTGGCCTTTGCAGCTCCTTGCCTTGCTGCCCTTCGATGACCTGAAGATCTCAGGAAAACCTGTTGTGTGCTCTGAATGAGCAGCTGGACTCCTTTGGCCCATCGGGCTGCCACCTAGCTCCGTGCTGCTGTCCTGCTGCCTGCTGGAACCTTGCCTGCCTGAAGTTCCATTGGAGCAGAGTCACTTTGGGAGACTTATGCCCCCACCCCTCTGCTCTTTGGAAAAGTTTTTTTGGCCTCAGGCTGCCTTCCCAGACCGAAGAAAGTGGCATTATGAGCACTACACAGGAGAGGCTTTTCTTTTAGTATCTGTGCACTGCAGCAGGACTGAATTTCCCCTCCTGACCATGGGTCTGACATGTGGGGATCTCTGGCTTACATAGGGAAGGTGAAGCAGAGGACTTGTTTTCACACTGTAGGTGTGGATGCAGCATCTTCTGGCACTCCCAAATGTCATCAGAATAAGTGTGGGGTGAGAGTCTCACTCACTCTAATAAACATTTTTTGTTGCTGTGGGCACCTGAGGTCTCATGTGATCTAATCCACCCTGCACCCCCATAGCATCAGGAGGCTGAGCATTACACCAGAGGCCCCGCACATGAGGGCTGCCAGGGTTTCCCCAGTCCGCCTGCTCCCTCGGGTCCTTTGAACCACAGAAGGTAAATAGAAGCACAGGGGCTTCCCCACTTGCAGAACCTTTCTAGTGCTCAGGACTGAGACTGGGGCATCCCAGCCTGGTGCTCTATTCTCATGCTCTGCTGCTGAGAATCTGGCTGCAGAGCTGAAGAAAGAGCATAGGAGATGCCAGAAGACCAGGCTGTGGATCCTTGCTTCTTGCCGTTGTGCCTGACGTCTTGCTGCTTTGCTGTGGTTTCCTCTTTCGCAAAAAGGACAAAAGCTCCTGCCCCATCTCCTGGCTTGGAAGGGTGTTAAAAAAGCCTAGAGCATGGGTCTTTCCTCCTGTTTTAGATTCCCCCAGGCTGAAACTGGAGGAGATGGCAGTGTTATCTTCCCTGCCCCCTCTCCAGCCAGGGGACCATTAGGAAACCAGCAGTGAAAGGTGCTCTGGGAATGGAGGTACTGAGCCTACCTGACCCCACCTCAGCCAGGGAAATTTCCCAATTGTTGCCTGGGAGCAGCTGCTATTGTTTGGGACAAATCCTGGATGGCGCAATTGCCCAGGATGCTCTGGAGTGAGCCTTTGTCTTCTTCCTCCCTTCTTGTAAGGGAATGCTGCCAGGAGAGCAGCACGGGCACCCCACAGGCTTCTCTGGAGTTTGCTTGGTCTCTTCAGCCCTCCCTGGGCTGGACTGCATTTCTTTTGAATCTTTGCCCCTCACCTTCTGGCAGGGCCTCAACCCTGCTGCAAACCCGTGTGGCTGCTTCAGTGCCACCTTCACAGGGGACATGAGGCACTCCCGGGTTGCCCAGAGCAGGAATGACAGGTGCTGCAGGGCAGAGTGGGATGGCGGGGCCAAAGCTGCAGCTGGGATTGAAGGAAAAAGGCAGAGACAAGTGATCTGCACCTTTTGTTATTACAAAATAAAACCATTTGTTTTAAAAAGATATCTTGTAAGACGTTACTGGGTGTCCCTGTGATGGCTGCAGCCAGCCCTGCAGTCCTGGGGGCTAGGATGGGGGTGCAGAGCTGCAGGGACTGGGGTGGGCAGTGCTGGCAGCTGTGTGAGGGCAACCCTGAGTCACGGGGCAGGGACGGAGGGGTACCAGGGGTCAGTTTTGAAGGCTTCTGGCCTGAATCAGGAACAGTGTGGCCATCAGGGCACATCAGGGCAGTGATTGTCCCCCTGCACTGGTGAGGCCATACCTCAAGTCCTGTGTCCAGTTCTCGGCCCCTCGCTTCAAGAAGGACACGGAGATGCTGGAGCATGTCCAGAGAAGGACGACGGAGCTGACGGAAGGTCTGGAGCACGAGTCCTGTGAGGAGGGGCTGAGGGAGCTGGGGTTTTTTAATCTGTATGAAAGGAGGCTCAGGGGTAACCTTCCCACACTCTGCGACTCCCTGAAAGGAGGCCGTAGCCACGTGGGGGTCGCCCTCTTCTCCCCGGTAACAAGCAACAGGACAAGAGGACATAGCCTCAAGCCGTACCAGGGAGGTTTAGGTTGGACACTAGAAAGAATTCCTCCTCGGACGGGGTGATGTGACACTGGACCTTGGGGGTGGTGGAGCCGCCGCCCCTGAAGGTGCTCACAGCAGCACTGCTCTGTCTGAGGCGGCGGTGCTCGGCCAGGGGCTGCACTCGGTGAGCTCGGGGGTGTTCCCCAAGCCCTCGAGTGTGGCGGCTCCGCGGTCCTGTGCCCCTCCGGAGCGGCAGGGGCCGCTGTGGGCCGGGGGCGCGCCCGCCGGACGGCGCTGCCGGGGGTTCCGCCGCCGGAGCCGAGCCGAGCCGAGCCGAGCCGAGGGGAGCCGGCCGGGCCGGGGCTGGGACCGGGGCTGGGGCCGGGGCCGGCCTGCAGGTGGGTCGGCGGGGCGGGCCGGGGGTGGTTGCGGAGGGCGGGTCGGGCGGGGGGGCCGCTGTCCCGCTCGGGCCCCCGCGCTGCCGGCCCGCGGGCGGCGAACGTGGCGGGGAGCCGGCCCCGGCCCCGCGGTGTCCCCGCTGTGCCTGTCCCTCGGGGCCGGGGCCCGGGCAGCGGCTGCCGCGGCCTCGGCGGGGGAAGCACCGGGGCGGCAAGCGGGGTGCCCGCCGGGCTGTCCTGCCGGGAGCCAGGGGAGAGGCCCCGGAGCCGGCGGGGCGGAGCGCGGTGCCCCGGCCCTGGGTGGACAATGGCCGGCGCTCCCTGCGGCCCGCGCAGGGCACAGGGACAGGCAGCAGACACGGGTCCCCGAGCTGCGAGCAGGGGCCGTGGACTTGTCAGCAGCTCCAGGCTTGGATTCGACCCCAGCCCTTCCAGGCGCTGGAGAGACGGGCTCAGGAGTGTCGGGGTCGCAGGCAGGGGTCCCTTTCCGTCCCGGGACCCAAATTCTGCGTGCCCGGCAGAGGGCCGGGTGCCAGCCCGGCCCCGAAGCGGTGCCTCCGAGAGCCGCCCTCGCCGTGCCCAGCTCTGCTGCCCCGACACCGCTGCTGTTCCCGCACTAAGGCTCCTTTCATGCCTCGCACGCCGCCTGCTCGGCCCCCCCCGTGCTACCTGTAACACTGCCGTCCCTGTTCCTTCCCAGCCTCGGCGGGGAGGGCAGGGCCTGCCGCACTGAGTCAGCTCTCGGGGCCTGGGCATTGCTAGCGCGGGCATAGAGAGAGCCATTGTCCCTCCACAGGCTCCTCTTCGTCGTGGGAGAGCAGAGCGGGTTCTCCTCCCAGGGCAGCGCTGCGGGAGCAGTCGTGCGGACAGAGCTTTGCCGCCCCTGCCAAGCGGTGAGATGTGGTCCCCGGGTGTAGCAACCCACCCTGTCATTTGTATCTGACTTGTGCAAAAGCCATCGGCATTTCTGCACCCTGCCACCGGCCAGGGTGGCTTAATGCAGGCACACCCGGGAGCACACGGGCAGCTTCAGCCCCAGGTGCCAGTACTAAACCTTATTGCATCCCCACAGCACCTGTGCATCCTGCAGTGGTGCCCCTGCGACAGGAGAGATGGGATGGATGCGTCAAATTGCCTTTTCGAGAGGGGAGAGTGGGAGGGGAATAGAAATCAGGCACAGAAATCCACCCCCAGCTGTTTGCACTTCTCCCTGGGCTGGGAATTTCTATATCCTTTAAGTTACAGGAGGGAGATTTCTGGGTGAAACACAGCCTCGGCTTAGGTCAGACTGTTGGATTCCAAGGGCCTGGTCACAGCAGCTGAGGATAAGAAAAGCCCCTGAGGCCTTTCCCTAGGGGGACAAGAGGTTGGAGGGGAGGGCTTGCTCATGAAATGGCAGGGGACTTCCTTGCCCTTAAAGCTCTTAAGTCTGTAAATCTTTTGGTTTTGTATGAGGGCTACCAAAGGTCACAGCTGTACAATATTTAAGCCAGGTACACCCCTAAACAGGGCCTAAATTTCTCTGACTTGCTTGTTTCTGGGGGAAACCATCTCTATCCCTTTCAGTCACAGGAGATTAGAGTTTTTCTGGTCTGTATTTTTGTAGCCAGCCCACAGCATGCTTATCTGGCCCTGAAAGCAATTGAGAGGCTTTCTCCACTGGGAAAACTGGTCAGGCATGGAGAAGGGACCAGGGAAACCTACCTTCATGCAGGAAGCTGCAGCTTGGTGTGTGATGGGAGGATGCAGGTGGTCTTGGGTGTAGGAGATTCTTGCCTGCTTGCTCGTTCTGTTGAATGAATATTCTGTTGAATATTCAGGTGTCCCTGAATATTTCAGGTTTGCCTCTCTGAGGGAGGGGATAGTGGAGAGAAGAACGCTTTCAAGGACTATTAAAGCTGTTTTAGGTCACTTCCTATGGCTATAGTTGAAGAGTACCAGCTATACCTTATTGGATAGTCCTGGTAAAATTCCAACCAGCCAGCTGCTAGGAAAGTTCCTTTTCAGCCTTGCTTTCTGGCTGTGTTTTGCTAAGTGGGTGAACCCTGGTAATTTCCTCTGAGCTGTGGGGAATGCCTTGGCATGCTGCCTCCCAGGGCTGCATGGAGAGGTGGGGGAGGCTGGCAGCCCAAACCTCTTCCTCTCCTCCATTCACCTGGTGCAGCTGGAGGGGAAAGTTCTGAATTGTTTGTTCCCAGAGGAAGGCTGCTCATGGCCACAGGCTTGAAACATGAGCTGCTAGGTAGGAGTCGGTTTTTCCATTCAGTGACCTTTTCTTTTACCACTTAAGAGCTGTGCTAAAGTTTAACCTGTAAAGGTGAGGTGTGAGGTGCTCCTTGCATTTGGAGTAAGAGTGTTGTCAAAAGCAGATGGTTACAGCAGTATTTTCTTTAAACCTAGGAATCCAAGGTTCTAAGTCCATGGATTCCAAAGCAAACACCTGTAGCAGAAGTAAACACAGATGTCTAGCCTGTGCTTTTCGACTCCAGTGGGCTTTTCCTGCTCCACGTGCTGCCAGCATCACCGTTGTCCTTCATTGGGGTCTGGGTGCTGCCCACTGGTTGGGAGGTATTACAGGCATGCAGAGTGGAGCTGGCCATGTATCAGTAGCCCACCACCTGCCTCTTCCTCTCTCTGCAGATTTTGCCTTCCCCTGGTGCTGGCTTCCCTCCCTACAATGGCTACTGGTGAAGAGATCCCCCCTGCCCTCCAGGACTCTTGGGGGGACTTCTGGCTCTTCCGTTTCTTTGTTAATGCTGCTGGCTATGCGAGTATTGTGGTGCCAGGATTCCTCCTCATCCAGTACTTCAAGAGAAGGAACTACTTGGAGACAGGTAAGGGCAGGAGCTTCCCTTCCACATCCTGCCTCCCTCTGAGCTCTCTGCACCCCTTTCAGTCTACCCTGTTCAGGATGTTTCCCCAACGTGCTTTGTCAGACCAGACTTGAGCTGCTCACAGAGCTATGTCCCAGTGCTGTCTAGGTGCTACCCTGAAACAAATTTCTCTGTGCCAGCAGACCCGGAGGCTAGTAAGGAGGGAGGCTTTACCTCTTAAGTTGGTGCAGCTTTTGATGCTCAGGCTGTGATTAATTACAGAATCACAGAATATGCTGAGTTGGAAGGGACCCACGAGGATCATTGTGTCTCTGTGTTCTCTTACCCCATTCAGGCCGAGGCATTTGCTTCCCTGTCATCAAATCATGCGTGTTTGGCTCCGAGGTGAAGTCTGTACACCAGGAGGATGGGTCCCTACCACCCCGAGCAGAACCCACAGAGTCCTCCACAGCCCGACAGGTCTTCAAGCTGCTCTTCTGTGCTGCTGGTCTGCAGGTAAGGGTCCTGTGCACGAGTGTGTGGCTATCCCACTCTGGAAGGAGGAGGTGGCCAGTGGGTTTGTGACTGTCAGTTCTTTGAAGACCAAGGATGCAGTGCAGAGTTGGAGGCTAGGACATAGCCTCTGAACCAGGATAGTCCACATCTAGGGACTGTGGAGGTCCATTTAGCTTGTGTCATCGGGGTTGGGGCACTCTGTCTGACTGCAGTCCTCTACAGTCATGGATAGGGAAAACTGAAAATTCTGTGGTTCAGCAGATTGTTAGGGCTGCCTTTGTTCTGGCCCTAATGTCAAATCAGCACATAGTTTGAGCCCTCTTATCTCCCAAGCTCTCCTCTAGGTCACCGTCTAACTACTGATGCATACTACCTTGATGGATTGAATTTGAATACTGGAGAGAATGTACTGATTTCAACTACAGATAAACAGGAATTTTAAGTCTTAGTTTCCCTAAGTCTCAGCTACAGCCTGAGCATCATAAGAAGGACAGCTTTTTGGATCTTTGAGGACTAAAACTAATAATGTGGGCATTGAGACAGAAAAACCTAGGTGTCCCACAGCCAGCAGAAAGAAGATACTCTCTGACTTACTCTTCCAGCCCATTCAGGCTTGCTGTAGGTCACCAACAAGTCCTTCCATCTCTGTGTCTTAGTTTCTCAGGAAATGTGTGGTGAGAGGAAGTTGGTATTACTTTTGTGAGGGGCTTAGTATTGTTGCACCAGAAGTAGTGGAGGTGACAGCCAGAACAGCGATCATCCCTAGTGGACAATTTTGTCTGCTGGGTTTGAAATTAGTATGGATTTGGATGATAAAACCAGGCGTAGGGAGCTGGAAGTGAAAACCAATGCAGAGGACACTGGGAAAACTGCCAGGACCTGCCGCAGGGAGCTGGCACCAAAACCAGAGCTCTGTATCAGTAACATTCCCTGATTCTGTCAGTCTGGTTCCACAGGCTTTAAAGCAGCTTAAAGCATAACTGCTCATTCTCTGCCAGGATGTTTGCTTTGTGGGCTTTCTCCCCCTGTACACTGAGCAGGTTTTGTTTGGAACAGGATGTTCCTGGTTGTAACCACATGGGACAGCAGGTTCCCTCAAATGGGTGGAGTGGAGGGTGGCCCCCTCTCCCAGTGTCTCAGGGAAGCATTGCTGTGCAGAGGATGAGGCAACACTGGGAAAAGCAAGGATCTCCTGGGGTCTGTTCTTCCTGTGGTTGCTGGCAGCTGCTGTTGCAGGTCCCGACTCTCCCTCTGCTCCTCCTGCTTTGCAGGCCTCCTACCTCACATGGGGTGTCCTCCAGGAACGTGTGATGACAAGAACATATGGTGCCACTGAAACGGACCCTGGTGAGAAGTTCAAGGACTCCCAGTTTCTAGTGTTCATGAACCGCATCCTGGCCTTCACAGTGGCTGGTCTGTACTGCGCCCTGACCAAGCAGCCACGCCATGGGGCTCCTATGTACAAATACTCCTTTGCCTCCCTCTCCAATATCCTCAGCAGCTGGTGCCAGTATGAGGCACTGAAATACATCAGCTTCCCCACCCAAGTGCTGGCCAAGGCTTCCAAAGTGATCCCAGTGATGATGATGGGCAAACTGGTGTCGCGCAAGAGTTATGAGTACTGGGAGTACCTGACTGCTGCCCTCATCTCCGTGGGGGTCAGCATGTTCCTGCTGTCCAGTGCTCCCAACAGGCATGTGTCCACGGTCACCACTTTCTCTGGCATAATCCTTCTGGCTGGCTACATTATCTTCGACAGCTTCACCTCCAACTGGCAGGACGCTCTCTTTACCTACAAGATGTCTCCCGTGCAGATGATGTTTGGTGTCAATGTGTTCTCCTGCCTTTTCACAGTGGGCTCGCTCTTGGAGCAGGGTGCCTTGCTGGAGTCGGTACGCTTCATGGCCCGCCACTCGGAGTTCACAGCCCATGCTGTGCTGCTCTCCGTGTGCTCTGCCTGTGGCCAGCTCTTCATCTTCTACACCATCAACCAGTTTGGGGCAGCTGTCTTCACCATCATCATGACACTCCGACAGGCCTTTGCCATCCTCCTCTCCTGCCTCATCTATGGGCACACCGTCACTGTGGTGGGTGGGCTGGGCATAGCTGTTGTCTTCATGGCCCTCTTTCTCCGTGTCTATGCCCGCAGCCGCATGAAGAAGCGCAGTAAGAAGCTCCCGCCAGGCGAGACCCCTGTACAAAAGGTCTAAGGAAGCTGGGGCCATGGCATTTAAGCCATAGCCACTGTCCTGCCTCTGGTCAAGGGTACTTGTTTGATTTCTCAGAACCTGCTGAGGAGCAGGGTAGGGTATGAATAGGCAGGACTGGTGACTCAGTTTTCCACTGGCTTTTCCTGGGGAAGAGGCCCAGGAAGTGCTCGGGGCTGCTGCAGCTCTAAACCTTCCCATTTGCCTTAATAGGTGAAAGACTTTCAGCCAAGGCACAGGCCTGGAGGCACACCAGCATGGGGCTGCTGGTATACCTGTCCCACCTCTGTCTTGTGGCTTTTCTCCGAAGTCACTGCTGAACAAGGGAACTCTTTTCCTTGGCACTGTCTTGCCTCTGGCTAATGGTCCTCGATTTCTGTTAGTATTACAGAGCAGGAGAAAAGGGCAAGCAAAACACTAGGTTTCTTTTTGAAACACCTCTGGATGAGACAAGTCCCAAGTTGAGCCCATCCCAAGGGTGGAGAGCTCTCAGCCTCCATCCCAGGAGCAGCTCCTAGGTAGTACGGGCACAGCTAAGGGTTTGACTCCCAGACTGTCCTACCCCAGGTCTGGGATCTTCCCTGGGAGGGCACTCTGCAGTGAAAGCCAGTACTTCCCAGTTTGATTTTATCAGCTCTTTGCCCCTGCTCCAAGACACTTTTCTTTGCTTCCCTCAGCCCTGATTTTTATGCAGAGCCTGAAGCTGGCCAGTATGGTTTCCAAGGCTTGCCGAGTTTTTTTATGTTGCTTTTTGGTTACATCCGCTGCTGTTACAGGCCAAAGGCTGCGCTGCCCAGAAGCCCCAGCACCCCAGGCTTTGGGGTGCCTCAGTGCCACAGTTTCTGGGCTTTGCAGTTGCCATTCAGAGAAGCACAAACAGCCCCTCTTTTTTCCTGACAACTGGAGGCATTGGTCCTAATTTTCCCAGGGCCTGGCCAGAGCCCTGCTGTGTCTGGAGGGCTGGGATATGGGGCAGAGCCCGCTTGCGGTGCCTTGTTCCTGCTCCACAGGCAGCAGGGGATGGAATCAGTGGGCACCTGCTCCCCAGGCCGCAGGGGATGATGGAGCAGTGAAAGCTGTTCTTCCCCAGGAGCCTGGGTTTTACTGGTCAATCCTTTTCTCCTCAACGCAACCTGGCTGACAAACCAGCAGGTTTTGGTACTTTTGCAAGGCAACTTTTTTTCTCTTTTTATTTTATTAAATTAAAAATATGCTGCATATAGTGCCATGGGCATAAATATGGGGCTTTTTTATTTGTTTGGTGTTTTTTTTCCACATACCTGTAAGGAGGGGAGAGATTTCCAACCTTTCCTGTGTCCCTAGTCTCTCAGGGACAGCAAAGCTGTGTTTCCAAACACAGGTGCCTCTCTCTGCCTTTGCCAAGGCAAGTATCAACCAAGGTTGGACCCAAAGCTGCAAGGCTTGACAGGAGATTTTGCACACACAACTGGGAAGCATAACCAAGTTTGGAATGCTGCTTATGCTGGTGGGCAGATGGAGGAGCTGTTAGCCTGAGTCTAGTTTAGTTCCTGGGTTCCCTGTATGGTGCAATTTGAGCAGTCCTGGTGGGTGTAGCTACAGAGGTGGTGCAGAGGCCTGCTGAACACCTGCCAGCCAGGGTCATCAATGCTGTAGCACTTTGTGTAGTGCAGCTGCACCAACCCAAGGTCCCACACCAGAGACAGGAGAGGCTTCAGGTGCAGATGGACCATGTTACTGGTATGTATGGGAAGCTTGGTGAAAAACCTTACGTGTAGGCCTGGGTTCAGAGACAGGACTGCGGCCTAAAGGGATAGGGAAAGGGGAGACTTAGGTGAGGGTTACAGGAGAAGACTAGGGACAGCAGTTTTACCTGTGCTCCTTTCCTAGCTTTGAGCTTTTGGAAATGCCTGTGCAAGCTGCTCACAGCTTTTCATCTTGCCATTCAAATTTCCCCAAATATCTGCTACCACCACCATTTGCTGAGAGACTGGAAATGAAACAAAGTGGTTTTTTTTCCTTTGGTAAAAACAAACAAACAAAAAAAAACACAACCCCAAACGAAAAACAAACCAAAACCCTCACACTGTCTACCAGGTTAGGAATGGGATGCAAGAGGATAACTTTTCTAATTTAAATGTAAATTTAAAGAAAATATTAGTGGAAAAAGAAACCCCAAACCATGAACTTTAAAAGAAATTACTTTATTGATTCAATATTTTGCAGAACCTCCCTATCCAGAGAGACATCTTACTTGTAAACAATTTGCTAGCTCAGCTCCAGCACTGCCCTAGCAGGCGGTACCCACACAGCTGCCACACTGGCAGCAGAGTGTTCTGCGAAGGTGTCTTGGTGTGCAGCAAAGGATTCCAGTAGGCTCTGCCTCCCTGCTGAAGATGGATACTGGCTCAAACTCACTCCATTTTGTGCCTGTGACAGTTGGCATGCAGGCAGCAAGAGAACTTGATGTTGGTGTCACTTTTACCTGTCAAACCCCAAGGACCATTGTGGCCGGGGTGACAATCCCTACTCACAAAATATGAGCTCAGTGGCAGGGAGCTCAATCAGAGGCAATGTCCCAGGCTGCTTTGTCATTTGGAGGACAGGCAGAAGCCAAGGGGTGGCCTGATACTGCCAAACACCCAAGGGCTGCAGAAGGCCAAAAAGTGCAGGCTGGAGGTGGAAGGAAAGGAGTCTGGAATCTTTTGGCTTAAGAGCTAATGAGGCAGCTTGAGTACAGTGCTGAGCTGTCGCTGCACCTCCTGCTCCACACTGCAGTGCAACAGGCAGATGGCTCCTGCCCCAGCAGTGCTCAGATCAGACCAGCCAGCAGCAGCCCAGGCTCAGGCCCTGGCACAGCTCGCCCAGCTGAGCCCTGCAGATGGGAAAAGTTTGCTCCCAGGCTGTGGGGACATACACCACTCCAGGTGGAGAACTACTGCCCATTGGAAATGACCCCACCTGCATAGCAGATCATGTGTTCCTCCCACCCACTTCATCTTGCCTGGGCATGAAAGGGGTAGAGATCACCTAAAGCAGGGCTCTGAAAACAGTCAGGGCACAGGAGGGACCAGCAGCCTGATACCCTCAGGCACAAGCTGAGACCCTTTCCTGCACAGAGTAGGCATGAAAGACAAAGGACCCCATCATGTAAATCTCTGATTCTTTAATTGCAGCAGAACAAAATAACAGAAAAATAAAAACCAACCAAATACAATATCTTACCCTAAGGGTTCAGGGAGGCAGCAGCTCAGAGGAAGGGCTCTCCTACCCCGATGGAAGAAGGGCAAGTGTTTAATGCCTACTGGTAACACGGGGCACCCCAGGAGGGGGTGAAAGAGGAAGCCTGATGCCTCTTAACCTCCATTCCCCATCAGTAGCTGTTCCTATGCAAGCAGAAAGACACACAATAGACAGGCCTCGGGCTACCTGAATCACTCACTACAAACAAACAGGAAATCATGCCCTCCTGCACCCTGCCAAAACCACCCCACCAAAACATAGCCAAAAAAACAGACACCACCAAGGAGTCAGTAGCAGCTGGTGGGAGCAGATCCTCTTCTAAACAGACATGATATAGGGCAGGGGTCTGGCAGGTGAGGGAAGAGCCTTTCTCCTTCTTTAGTCTACCTCTTCCATGCGGGATGCATCTTCATCTCCCTCCAGAGGGGGGATTTCCTCAGGAACAGCTGCACTGGGCTCCTCTACAGTCACCTCATCTTCATCAATGCCTGAGAGTGGGGGAAGAAAGAGAGAGATAAGGCCTTCAAGTGACACCTGATCCCAGAAGTACAGCCTCTCTGAGAGCAAACCTGTCTCCTGCCCACAGCCTGACCAACAGGTCTATTAGCACTCAGTAGTTCAGAGGATCATAGAATATCCTAAATTGGAAGGGACCCAAGGATCATCAAAGTCCAGCTCCTGGCCCGGCACAGGGCAGCCCCGAGATTAACACCATGTGCCTAAGAGTATTGTCCAAATGCTTCTTGAATTCTATCAGGCTTGGTGCTATGACTGCTTCCCTGGGGAGCCTGTTCCAGTGCCAAACCACCCTCTGGGTGAAAAATCTTTTCCTCATATCTAACCCAAAACTGCCCTGACACAGCTTTATGACATTCCCTCAGGTCTTATCACAGGTCACCAGAGATCAGTGCCTGCCCCTCTTCTTCCCCTTGTGAGGAAGCTGCAGACTGCAATGAGATCTCTCTTCAGTCTCCTCCAGACTGAAAACTAACAGAACGCAAGTCAACATTTATTAAGAGTTATTGTCAACTACAGCACTAATCCTCTCTCGTATTTCCCAGTAACATCTGCACTACTATACAGATACCTCTAATGCCATTGGAGGACACTCCTTAGCCAGCAGAGGTTAACAGCAAAAGACTTGTCACTCAGCACCACAAAATCCTGAAGTGAATGTGGTTTAAGACGAGCATTTCTCTCAGGACAAACACAGTACATCCAGTCAAGCCACAACTAAAACAGTTGCAAGACTCCAAAGCTACTTTGTTTCCTACCTGCAGCTTTAGTAATACAAGACTCCACTCCTACGGAAAACAGGCAGTAAAGAGTTACTACCTTAGTTGCGCCAAGCCACAGCACCTCCTGATTTACATTTTTAGCTACATAGCGAATAGGAGAAAAAGGCTGGGTGCAAGCACAAGTTGTTTTACCAGATGGGTCATATCACCCATGACAAGACTTTTGACATTCTCTCTGAAGAAATAAAAAGCCTCAGCTTGCAATCTAAACAGCCTGGTGGTGGCTCCTGGCCTTGTGGAGGACAGGACAGTCCACTCAGAGCCCTGAGTCATCCTGAAGTACCTTGTTCCAGGTTTCTACTTGCCCCTGGCCACCTTATGCACGCAGCCAGTTCTGCACATCACACCACACCAGCATGGCTCACTTAGTGGCCTCTCTTGGCCACAAGACAGTTACACACTAGCCTAACCAGTTAACCTGTCGTCAAGACCTGCTCCAGGCCCAAGAAGCTGCATGGATACTTACCAAGCCCCAGCTTGATCATCCTGTAGATGCGGTTGGAGTGGGTCTGGGGATCTTCCAGGGAGAAACCAGAGGACAGCAGAGCAGTCTCGAAGAGTAGTACCACCAGATCTTTGACAGCTTTGTCGTTCTTGTCAGCATCAGCCTTCTGGCGGAGGGTTTCCACAATCGGGTGGTCAGGGTTGATCTCCAGGTGCTTCTTGGCCATCATATATCCCATGGTAGAGTTGTCCCGTAGCGCCTGAGCCTTCATGATGCGTTCCATGTTGGCTGTCCAACCATAGGTGCTGGTAACGATGCAGCAGGGAGATGAGACCAGCCGGTTTGAGACAGTGACCTGCCAATGTAGCTGAGGGTTAGCTGAGCAAGGTCCCCATATGCCCTGGAGTAGGCCCCAGCCACAGCACACATGATAGCCCAAAGTCTTTGTCCCAAGTTCACCTGGGGACTCCCCAGAGCAAGCAGAGATCTTCCAAGCAGTTCCAGGACTGCTGCACAGACTACTTCGGATAGCTTGGCCAGGATTTTGAGCACCCACTGTATGTTTGCCACACTTACCCTCTCCCATCAATGCACGTATTTGGGTCAGTGCCCCTCGCCTGCAGCCTGGCTGCTTAGAGCAAGATGGTGCATGCTGGGACCTCCAGTCTCCTTTAGCGGCTCCTCTGCAGGAGATGAGAGGCATGCATTGAGCTGGGGCCCTTGCCTGCAGCACGGAGGACCCCCTCCCTCCAGCCCAGGGCAGAGCTCCCTGCCTATCTCACCTTCTCCACCTTCTTGTCCAAGATCTCCTTCATAAGTTTGCAGAGATTCTCGAACTTGGCCTTGCTCTCCTCCATCTTCTTTTTCTCCTCCTCATCCTCAGGCAGCTCCAGCCCCTCTTTGGTTACTGATACCAAGGTCTTGCCATCAAATTCCTTGAGCTGCTGCACACAGTACTCATCAATGGGCTCTGTCATGTACACCACCTCAAAGCCACGCTTCCGCACACGCTCCACAAAGGCTGAGTTGGCAACCTGCTCCTTACTCTCCCCTGTTTGTGGAAGGTTGAAATGAAACGTCACAAAGATATAAGAGCCGGTTACAGCAGGACAAACAGCATCAGTCACTTGAAACTCCTAACATAAAACTGGCAGCATCCAGTGCTCTAGGCCCTGTGGCCTTTCCCCAGCTCCCAGGGATAGGCTGCTTAAGGCAACAGGAAAAGTTTTAAGTTAGGGCTGGTAGGCAGGTAAACACCCTCCACCTCATTAGGGCTTAGAGGAGCTCTGGCTCACCTGTGATGTAGTAGATACTCTTCTGGTTTTCCTTCATACGGGACACGTACTCTGAAAGCGAAGTCACCTCATCGCCTGACTGGGATGTGTGGTAACGCAGCAGCTCCGAAAGGCGCTTTCGGTTGGCTGAGTCCTCATGGATGCCCAGCTGGGGGCAGAAAAGATGCATGAAGCCTCCAGGATGAGACTTGGATGCACTTGGCCACCACCCCTGAGGCACAGCCATCTCTGCCCACCTCCTGAAGATTTGAATGTGTGGCTTAGAGTACTTGGAGAGGACAGCTGCCCACAAAGACTCTCTGAGGCACTCACGAGACCCCTTCCCTTTATCCTAACATCCACACAGAGGAGACATGGCACAGGGACAAGACTGCTCCTCAGGCAAATGGGTCAGAGGCCCTTCCCTCCTCCAAGTGCAGCATGCCCAGCTCACCTTTAGATTCTTGGAAAAGGCCTCATAAAATTTCTTGTAGTTCTCTTTGTCCTCTGCCAGCTCAGAGAAGAGCTCCAAGCATTTCTTCACAATGTTTTTGCGGATCACCTTGAGGATCTTGCTCTGTTGGAGCATCTCACGAGAGATGTTCAGAGGTAGGTCCTCCGAATCCACAACACCCCGGATGAAGTCTGAGTAGGGGAAATTAAAACACACATCAGGTTAAGGATTCTGAGCTACAACACAGGAGGGAAAGTGCTAAAACACTGACTGCTGTGCACCCACACCAGCTGGTGGCTCATCCAGCCCCTCTGAACTGGGAGCAGTACCACGCCAGCAGGGGGGGTCCCAGCTCAACACCAGGAGGCTGAGGCAGGAGACTTACTCAGGTACTCAGGGATGAGCTCATCACAACTGTCCATGATGAAGACACGCCTCACATACAGCTTAATGTTGTTCTTCTTCTTCTTGTTCTCAAAGAGGTCAAAAGGGGCACGGCGCGGGATGAAAAGCAGGGCCCTGAACTCCAGCTGCCCTTCCACAGAGAAGTGCTGTAGAGCAAAGAAAGAAACAGCTGCTGAGGTGCTTCACTTCTACCCCTTCCCCCATCACCCACTGCAGAGAGGCTGAACTGCTGTTCCTCAGCACTGAGGCTGGCACAGGGGCACAGCAGGGTCTCTAGCATCCAAGCGGCCTGTATTTCCCCCTCCTCAGCCCCACTGTTGCATAGGTGCCAAGGCCCTCTGGATTCAGTAGACTTGGACAGAGGAGTCATCCTTCTGAGGCCCAACATCCTCCCGTCCTGCTAACAGATTGGCACTGCCAACCCCTCCACCCGCATGGGAGAGCCGTGCAGGCTGCCACACCACCAAGTGGACGGGCAGTCCTCAGTCCCACTGAGGCACAGCCATGTGTTGGCTCTCAGTATGGGCTGGAAGAGGACCCTCTGCCTCTCCCTAGAAACCACAGTAGTCCAGCACCCACCTTGACAGCCAAGTGGTCCTCCCAGTCGTTGGTGAGGCTTTTGTAGAACTCGCCATACTCCTCTTGGGTGATGTCATCAGGGTTGCGGGTCCAAATTGGTTTGGTCTTGTTCAGCTCCTCCTGATCAATGTACTTCTCCTTGATTTTCTTGGTCTTTTTCTTCCTGCCTTTGTCTCCCTCCTCCTCCTCATCAGAGCCCACATCCTCGATTTTGGGTTTTTCCTCATCTTTGGACACTGACTCTTCCTTCTCATCTTTCTCCTCCTCTGCCTCATCATCACTGATCTCTTTCTCACGCTCCTTCTCCACCTGTGGAGAAAGGGACAAGAAATACTTAAGTTTAGCCCCAAGCAAGTGTTACCAGAATTCTTTTTACTCCTGATGAGAAAAATGGGTGCCCTCCAAGGCCCAACAAATGCAACACCTGGAACCAAAGCTACTTTTGGAACCAGCCCCCACAGACCCTCCTCATGCAACCAAAAGCTGCATCTGAGAGGATGAGACAAGCAGCAGGAAACCCTCCTTCTTCTGTGGCTGGTTAAATGATCTCCAGCTGTACAGATCAAAGGCCAAAGGCATGGCTGCATACCCACCTCCTTCACCTCCAATATACCCCCAGCCTCAAATCACCTCTGGCCACAGAAACTGGGGGTCCCACTGCTCAGTACCCAGCAACCAAGAATTGTGGAAGGGAACAAGAGACTGTACTCTGGGCTCCTGCACTCAACATCACCCACCCCTGCCTCCAGCTTTCCAGTGGGTCCCCACAGTCCTTTCCTTACATACATAGAGCGTGATGGGGTAGCCAATGAATTGAGAGTGCTTCTTCACCACTTCTTTGACACGACGCTCCTCCAAGTACTCAGTCTGGTCCTCCTTCAAGTACAGGATCACTTTGGTGCCACGTCCAATGGGTTCGCCTGCAGTGTGGAGTGAGAAACATTAGTGCTTCAGGGCATAGTGTTCAAGGGCAGAAACAAGCACAACCAGCTCCTTCAGCCTAAACATTACAGGACGCCCAGGACTAACCAGTGTGACTGACAGTGCAGCACAGCTCTAGGGAGCACCAGGAAAAGGGGCGCTTCTGGCAGAAAAATGTTGGGGGTTTTTTTGTACTATACATACCATGGTCAGTTCGGACAGTGAAGGAGCCCCCAGCTGATGACTCCCAAGCATACTGCTCATCATCATTGTGCTTGGTAATGACAACCACCTTCTCTGCCACCAGATAGGCAGAATAGAAACCTACACCAAACTGCCCAATCATGGAGATGTCTGCGCCAGCCTGTGAAAGCAGAGAGCAACTAGTAAGACCGGTGAAGAGACAGAAAATGTCTGCAACTAAGTCACAACAGCGAAGAACTGGGTCAGCACAGAGGAAAACAATGCAAGTGCCAACAGGCAGCCAGCCCTACCCTCAGCTCCTCCCTGCTGCTGGAAAGGTGGGGAAGCACACTTGGGTAGGCAAACAGCTCCCACAGCAAACAAAGCAGCACAGCCTTTTTATTATTTATTTATATATTTGTTCCTTAGTGTCTGCACACCAGTGCGAGTCTGCGGCCCGGGCCCCGGGGAACCCACCTGCAGGGCTTCCATGAAGGCTTTGGTCCCGGATTTGGCGATAGTGCCCAGGTTGTTGATGAGGTCCGCTTTCGTCATCCCAATGCCAGTGTCCACCAGGGTGAAGGTGCGGTCGCGGGGATTGGGGATGATGTCGATCTTGAGGTCCTTCCCGCTGTCCAGCTTGGAGGGGTCGGTCAGGCTCTCATAGCGGATCTTGTCCAGGGCCTAGGGGAGAGGGGGACGGGTGCTCACCAGGAGCACCCCCGGAGGACACCAGCCCGCTCCCCGAGCCCCGCAGAGGAAGGAGCCCGCCCCCCGCCCGGGCTCACGTCGGAGGCGTTGGAGATGAGCTCCCGCAGGAAGATCTCCTTGTTGGAGTAGAAGGTGTTGATGATGAGCGACATGAGCTGCGCGATCTCCGCCTGGAAGGCGAAGGTCTCCACATCCTCCTCCTCGTGCTGCACTTTCTCAGGCATCTGTCAAGGCAAGCATAGCCCACGTTCAGGCCACTGGCCCCGCGGGGAGGGCGCGGGGCCCGGCTCGGCACGGCCCGGCCGCCGCTCCGCCCTTACCCTCTCTGGCAGGAGCGACCGGCAAACAGAGCGTATGCGCCCCCGGCCTCGCTTTATGGGCGCGGAGCGGCGCGCTTCACCGCACGCCATATCCTTCCGCCTTAAGGCGCCCCCGCTCAGCAAGCCGCAGGTGAATGGGGTACGGGCGGCACCGGCATTGCCGCTTAGCGGCGGCCATGGTGGGGGCGGGCGCGCAGAGCCCCGCTCCACGCTGCTGCCGTGGGGCTGCCCGCTGGGGCTGCCCGCCGGGGCTCCGCGGCGCTCGGAGGGTCCCGGTGCCGCGGCCCTCAGAAGGCCGCGGCGAGGGGCGGCGGGGAGCCCCGCCGAGGGACTATTTTCGGCGGAGGAAGGCAGGCCGAGCGGAGCAGTGGTTCGTATCAGAGAGGGGACAAGATGGCGGGGACGGGAAGTGTTAGGGGTGGAGCGTGTGGCAGCTCCGAGTCCCCGCTGCAAACCGGATCGGGTAGGCTGTGTTTCCAGGATCTAAGGGAAGTACAAAGATAAATCTGATCACCCCTGTGTCTGGAGTCGTGTGTTCAGTTTGGGGCTCCTGGAGCAGGTCCAGCAGAGCGCAACAGGGATGATGAGGGAAGTCGAGCATCCCTCCCGTGAGGAAAGGCTGGGGGAGCTGGGCCTGTTCAGCCTCCGGAAGAGACGACTGAGAGGGCTCCTCATGGCTGTGTGTTTAAATGCCTGAAGGGAGGGTGCCAAGAGGATGGAGCCAGGCTGTTCTTGGTGTGCCAGGCAATAGGACAAGAGGCAACAGGCAGAAACATGCACAGAAAGTTCTGCCTGAACATGAGGAGAAACTTCTTTGCTGTGAGGGTGACCGAGCACGGGAACAGATTGCCCAGAGAGGCTGTGGAGTCTCCCTCTCTGGAGACACTCGAGAACCATGTGGGTGCAATTCTGTGCAGTTTGCTCTAGGGTGACCCTGCCTGAGCAGGGAGTTTGACCAGGTGTGGTGCCAGCCCGACCCGTCCTGTGATTCCGTGTCTCTGTGCTGAGGCTGTGGGCACAGCAAAGGACGCTGGGCGTGGGATGAGGGGATCCGAGCCCCGGTTTGTGGTGCCTGCGGGTGCCAAGGAGGTGATGCCTGTGAACGATGTGAGCCGCAGGGAGGCGGTGGTCCTGCTCAGGATGGTGTAGTTGCCCGCCAGGAGCAGGAGGTGGCACTCTGGCTGTTCCCAGGTGCAAGGAAAGCTCCCCGGTGCGTGTGCTGCGCCCCAGAATGTGCCCGTGAATCTTCTTACCAGAGGTGCCAGTGGTGCCTCGAGGTACCCTGAGGGCAGCACCCCTGGCGGTGCTGGTCGGTGAGAGGCTGGACATGAGCCAGCAATGCGCACTTGCAGCCCAGAAAACCAGTTGTGTCCTGCGCTGCATCAAAACCAGCGTGGCCAGCAGGTTGAGGAAGGTCATTCTGCCCCTCTGCTCCAATCTCATGAGACCCCACCTGGAGCACTGCATCCGGTTCTGGGGTCCCTGCACAGGAAGGACCTGGACTTGTTGGAGTGAGTCCAAGACGATTAGAGGCATAGAGCATCTCTCCTACATGGAAAGGCTGGGAGAACTGGGATTGTTCAGCCTGGAGAAGAGAAGGCTTCAGGGTAATGTAATCGTGACCTTCCAATACCTGAAGACAGAGGACTTTCTATAAGGACATGTAGTGACAGGACAAAGGGGAATGGATTCAAACTAAAAGAGAGTAGGTTTACATTAGATACTGGAGTAAAATTCTTACTGAGAGGTTGATGAGGCACTGGAACAGGTTGCCCAGGGAAGTCATGCATGCCCTGTCCCTGGAGGTGTTCAAGGCCAGGCTGGATGGAGCTCTGAGCAACCTCATCTAGTGAAAGATATCCCTGTCCATAGCAATGGAATTGGAACTTGATAATCTTTAAGGTCCCTTCCAACCCAAACCATTCTATAATTCTGTTGGTTCAATGATCTCCCACACTGGCTGTGTCCTTGTAGCTGGGCCTGTCTGTGCAGGTGATGCACATACCACTTCCACATCTGATTCTGGCTACAGAGCACCCCAAGATGCTCAGAAAATACTGGTGCCTGCTCCCCCTCAGCCCTTGCACCTCCACAGCCCCTCTCCCCTGTGGCGATGGAGACACACACACACCCTAAGGAGCATTTTGGTCTTTTTATAGAAAAAGGCAACTGTACAGACACACTTACACAGACAAGAGACAGGAAGGCCAAGGGAGAGGTTAGGCCTCCCCCTGCAGCCTTGGTGGGAAGGGAGTTGCTGCCTCTTTTTGCAGCCCACAGTGGGACCTCCTGTCACACAATCAGGAGGCTGAAAAAAACCAATGGCAGAATCACGAAAAAAAAAAGGCAAAAGGGAACAGAGGCAAGGAGAGGGGGAGAAGGTGGGGTATGGAGACCTTCTCCTCCCTCAGCCTAGCCATGGTATTGGGTCTTTATGTGGGTAGGACACAAATGTCTATGCCCCTGGGATACCACTGCACAGGGGATGTGCGTCTAGCAGAGCAGGGATAGCGAGGCTGGCTGGGGCTCTTCTCCCTATTCACAAGTCTTACCAGCAGGAGAAGGGGTATGGGATATTTCCAGGCCCCCTGGAGGAGAGGAGAGGAAAGCAAGTCTCTTGGTGCCTTGGGGACAAGGGCAAGAGAAGGAATAACACTGGATACCAGCCTTCCACTCTGTCAAAGAGGAAGAGGCTGAAATGGCTTTTGGCCTTGAGCCAGGGAAGTTATGCAGCGTGGGAGGCAGTTGGACCTCTGTGAGATACCGGGGGTCTTACAACACACACAGCATGGGGAAGGAGAAGGCACGTAGGCCTGAAGGCATGACACAGCCGAGCGTGGCAGGAGCCAGGCCAACCCTGCAGGAGTGGAACCGTCCCTGGGTGTAACGTCTGCTGTGGCAGTGTGATTTGGCAGGGACAGGCATGAGGTGTTATTTTCCCACAGTGCTGAGGTGTCCAGGGCCTCAGAGGAGGATGCGGAGCCATCTCATGGTGTCCCTGCACCCTCTGTGTGCCTCTGCTAGATGAGAATTCGAAACAGAAAGGAGACAGCAGCTCCTAGGGCCAAGCCGAGTGACAGGAAAAATGCCATGACGGCTCCAGCTGTCTCTGCTTCATGCACAAGCACTTTCCTAGGGGAAAAACAGGTGTCAGATCCATTCTCAGGATGCGTGTCCCATACCCTGCTGTTCAGCGGAGATGGAAGGCTCCTCTGCAGCAAAGGAACAGCAAAACCAAATCCACCTTGACTCCAACAGCCTGTCTCTACACTGCAGACTCAAAGAAAAAGTGCATCAGGCAGACAACCCCGAAGCTCCCAGCACCAGAAATACCCCTCTCTGACTCCTGCCCCCATGCACTGCATCCCGCCTGGATGAGCCCCAGCTGGGCTCCCCGTGCCACCTGTGCTGGGCAGGGATGCTCACCCTGCTATGCCACGCTTTGCTCCCCTCCAGATCCCCACTGCATCCAGTCCCTTCCCCTATGTGGCAAATGGAGAAAATGAAGAGCCCAAATAGTTTCCTCAGCCCTAGCATATGGAGGCACAAGCCTCAGAGATGAGACACTGCGGGTAGTGCCAATTCCATTCTGTGCCTGCAGTCCCTTCTCCAGATGCCAGGACTGTCATCTAGGGGTGTAATCAACCCTTCCCTCATCCCCATCTCTTACTCACTTGGGCCCGAAGCACATGCAGAGGCTGGCCAGGTAGCCATTGGAGAGGGAGAAGAAGATCATGAAGACGATGTACCAGGCGTCATGAGAGAACACCACAGGCAGGTAGTGACGGGGTTGCACGTTGCACAGCATGAAAAGAGGGACAAAGATGACACGGAGGACCACCATCACTGGCAGGAGGCAGCTGTCCTTCCCGGGCTGGGAGAAAAACACAGGTAGCTGAGCAGATGAGAAGTGGGTGTTCCCCGTGCCATGGCATGCTAGCAGGGGCTATACAGAGACTGTCCCTACTGTGCCAGCGCTGCAAAGGAGACACAGACAGAAAAGTTGCTGAGAGACTTTCTCTGCTGCAACAAATCTCGGCATCACCACCTCCTGTGTTAAGGAGATCCTGCTAGGTCCGAAAGCCCTGCCCCGGATCACTTGGAGAGCAGCAGCACTAGAGCTAAAACACTGAGCTGGGCTTGTGGGTGATTGCTAAGCCCTTGCTGGCAACGGGCACGCAGGAGGGGGAGCATTGTGCATGCTAATGCAGTGAACTATCGTGCAGGAAAAGGCTGGCTGAGGTAAATCCCCTCTGGCACCTCAGTGCCTGTAAACTGGGCTTTAACCAGCTCTTCAGCCTCCTACACCATCTCCCAGCCAAGTGGGGAAAGATCCAGCAATCTGGGAAAGGGATTATGCTGGGGTTGTTTTGGAATGTGGTGGGAAGGTCATGGACCCAGTTACGGTCTCCTCAGATGCTCCCAGAGTTCCTGGACAACTGAGGCTGGGACAAAGAAGGAGACACCAACCCACTGTGTTGTCCCTGTAGCTGGGACCAAGGCAGACCCTGGCACAAGACATGCCTGGTTCTGTCTCGGGTCCCCTTAGTGAGGTACCAGGGTTGGAGATGACAGGGCTCACTGGTCTGAGGTCAGGAGAGACCCCCAGATGCTTTGGGAGCTGCTGTGCTGGCGTGGCCATAGAACACTTCATGAGCACAGGAGGAAGCCGAGGTTAGGCCAGCTGCTGTGTCTGTGGGGCAAACTGGTGAGAATAGATGCCTCTCCTGTTTGAGGAGGAGAAAAGGAGTGAGTGGGGCCCCAACCAGGGAAATGAGGCCCAAACCACATGCAGTCAGACTTTCCACACAGCCTTGTTTTGGAAACGTCTCCTGCTGGGTCATCCCACTACGGAGGCTGTGGCCTGGACACCAGGCAAGGCGGCTCATGGCCAAGGCCAAGGGCAGCCAGCAGTGATGGCCAGGAGAGAAGCAGCTCCAGGCTGTGGGGAGAACAGGCCTGGGCAGACCCCATGGCACATGGTCCTGAAGAGCTTCTCTAAACAAACAGCCTGAACAATACGGGAGAAACGGTGCTTGGAGGGTGGGTGCTTGGGAAGGAGCAGGAAGAGACCCAGACGGGATAGCCCCGTTCCTCGCCCAGCCTGGGGAGATGAAAGCAAGGGGATGTGGCAGGGCACAGCTCTGTGACCTACATGGCATGGCTCTGCCCTGCTCCCAGGACAAGGGTCTTTAAAACAGCCGTGTCCTGTGCTGAGGCCAGAGGTTTTATTTTGGGCTGCCCTGTCTTTCACCCTCTTCCCCTGTCGCCATCCTGTCTCGCTGTTTGCATAGCTGGAGTGAAGGTTTGTTTACAAAGAGGCTGAAATGGAGGAGGCAGTTTCATCCAAGCCATGCTGAAAGAGAGGTGGGAGGACAGAACAACCCTGTGGTTCTCGGCTCTGACCCATAAATCTCTACTTAGGAGTTAAAGTGGGAGTCAGCTCTGCACCTCCTTCCTGCTCCAAGCCACAGATGGCAGCCCCTGTGAGAGCTGTGCTTGAGGGACATGGGGACTGAGACTGCCTGGGCATTTGCTCTCTGCCCCACACTTACCCATGTGACGAGGGCAGTGAGACTCCGTCCCGTCCAGTCAAAGACATTAAAGAGCAGGAAGCAGGACACAGGAATGAAGTAGAGATCTGCAGAAAGGCGAGAAGGTCAATGATGAGCCCAGCATGCCACACCCCACATGCCAATGGCACAGAGACTGTCTTTCAGGTCTAGGTTTTTCTGGTTTCCCACTAAGGTCTTGAATGGTCTCCCAGCCAGGCTGGTGTCTGTGTACAAACCATCATGCACAGTGGTTTCCTCTTCCCTGCAGGCGTACTGTATTGGGTTTGTGTGGCAGGTTTTGACTGCAGGGGAGCTACAAGGGCAGCCTCTGTGAGAAACTGCCAGAAGCTTCCCCCATGTCTGATAGAGCCAATGCCAGCTGGCTCCAAGACCCTCCACTGGCCAAGGCCAAGCCTCTCAGTAACAGTAGTAGTGCCTATGGGATAATATATTTTAGAAGGGGAAAAAAAAACCAACGTGTACAATGGCAGCCAGAGAGAGAAGTGAGAATATGTAAGTGAAACAGTTCTGCAGACACCACGGCCAGTGGAAAAGGACGGGGAGAAGGTGCTCCACGTGTCAGAACAGAAATTCCTGTGCAGCCCTTGGTGCAGACCACAGTGAGGCAGGTTGTCCCCCTGCAGCCCATTGAGGTCCATAGGGGAGCAAATATCCACCTGCAGCCTGTGGAAGACCCCATGCTGAAGCATATTTGCTGGCAGGACTTGTGACCCTGCAGGGGATCCACACTGGAGCAGTCTGTTCCTGAAGGACTGCACACCATGGAAAGGACTAAGGCTGGAGCAGTTAATGAAGAACTACAGCCCATGGGAAGGACTCACATTGGAGTTCATGGAAGACTGTCTCCCAGGGGACGGTTCCCATGGTAGAGCAGGGGAAGAGTGGGAGATGTCCCACCCTGAGGAGGAAGCAGCAGCAGAGAAAATGTGTGATGAACTGACCACAATCTTCATTCCCTGTCTCCCTGCACTGCTGCAAGGGAAGAAGGCGAAGAAATCCTGAGTATAGTTAAGCCTGGGGAGAAGGGTGAGAGGGGATGGAAGGTGTTTTAAGATCTAGTTTTTATTTCTCATTTTCCTGTTCTGATTTGATTGGTAATAAATTAAATTAATTTTCCCCAAGCTGAGTCTGTTTTTCCTGTGACAGTAATTGGTGAGTGATCTATCACTGTCCTTATCTCGATCCAGAAGCCTTTCATCATATTCTCTGTCCCCTGTCCAGCTGTGGAGGGGAGTGCTGGAGTGGCTTTGGTGGGCACTTGGCATCCAGCCAGGGTCACCCCGCCACACATACTTACTGCTTCAAGCCCACATATCCTGTTCTCAGTTTTCTCTTATTTCCCCCCATCCCTGGCACACTTACCCCATGTGTTTCCCTCTCCAAGGGCAGTGGACACCTTAGCTGTGATGGCAGGAAAGACGCCGATGGTGACCGTGAAGACGAAGCAGACACACAGAGCCAGGACCCAGAGCTAGGCAGATGAAAGAAAGATATTCGTACCAAACACAAGGCAAGAGGCCAGTGCAGGGCTGGTCTCCTCTCCCCATGTTCTCCTGCACCTTTGCCCATCCTGAAAAGAAGGGCAGGGCAAGGCTTGCTGGCAACACAGACCTTCTTAAAAATAGCAACAACAGAGGGCTTCTCATCAGGGTTGTGGATAGGGATGATCTTTGAGTTATTCTGCTCCATCCCATTCTCATCTGCAGGGAGAGACACAAGTAAAGCATACATACCCCAGAAAGCTGAGATCTAATTCAGCCCTTCAATCTCATTCTTTCTTTCAACTCTTTCTCTGTTCCCTTTCTCTTCCTCCTCTCAGCTCCTCACCTTTCTTAATCAGGTCTCTCTTGGTCTCCAGCTCTGCATTGTACACATGGTATTCTGTCTTGTCCTTCATGGAGTAGTATCGGAAGAAATCCTGCAGAGAGACAGCACGGAGGACTCATTCATGCGTGTGGAAACAAGGCTTCCAGGGGCTGTGTGGCAAGAGCAGGTATGGGCAATATGGGCAAACTATTCCTTCCACTTATGTCCAATAATGATACTTTCCTGCTCTCCCACAGACTCAGATACTGCAGTATCTATATTGTATTCTTACTGGGGTATCTGAGGCGGGAAGTATCCTGGACTGCTTCCTCAGGACACAGGAGAGCTTGCCCTGACACAGGAGGTGGAGGCTGGTAGGAGCCAAGGCTGGGGTACTAGTGGGCCACGGTCCTTGTGCTGGGATGAACAAAGGTCCCATGTCCCCACACCCTTCCCCACCAGGACAACAGTCTCACCATGCGAGGCAGAATGATGTAGGAGAAGATTGCCAGCACGATCACCACGCAGGCCGTGGTGAAGTAACCGATGAAGCTCTCAGGTTGCTGGGCACCAACTGAAGGCACAGGACGAGAGAGATGGGGGAAAAAGGAAGAAGATGATGAGGGCTGAGAGGAGTGAGGCTCTGCTGCTGTGTCCCACGCAACCCTATAGCATGACCCCAGCAGATCCCGTGACAGCAGTGCTCTGGGAAGACCCTGTCACTGGCAGGGCAAGGATTACTCACTGGCAATACTGAAGATCATCGCCAAAGCAGCAAAGGTGCCTGCCAAGCCTTGCCCACTCATGATGGGTGCTGTGTAGCTGGCAGGCAGGAGCCCTGCCAGTCCAAAGAGACTGCCCTGGAGAATAGCGCCAAAGGCTGTGAAGGGGAAAGATGAGCAGAAATGAGAAACCAGTGGCAAGGATGGACTGCACCTCTGCAGGGAGCCAAGGTCCCTGCCCTGCAAGGCAAGGCAAGTCCCCCACCTCCTTGGCTCTTCCACACTGAGGTTCATGCTTTTCTCCCAGAGGGATCAGCGCTAGCCATGAGGCTGTGCCCCCTTCCTCCCCCACCCTGCTTCACTCACAGTTGATGAAGACAATGCTGATCATGGTAAAGACGAAGAAGGGAAGAGGCTCCATGGGGACCTTCACCATGATTGCAGTGACTAAAAACACCAGCCCAATGGCCACCAGGCTGCCTGAGATGCGGATCTGCTGGGGAATCCTGCAAAAGATGGTCTCTGTGAGGAAAACCCACCACTCGAAAAGCCTGTGAGGCTGGGACTAAGCTCTCCTGTAGGAATCCCAGCCAAACCCTAGGACAGGAGACAGGTGTTTTGCCTTTGACTTGACTGAATGGGCTGTGTCTTGGCTCAGTGTTGGGGCGGGAGGACAGGCCTGGGCTGAGCAGCCCAATGGGGGCTGGCAGGGGCAAGGACAGGGCAAGGCTCACCGCTGGTGGATGAAGGAGTTGAGGCAGGTGAAGATGAGGAGGGGCACCATGGCGCAGAGAGTCATGAAGTTGTCAAACATGGACTGCAGGTAGGAGGGTTTGGAGGTCTGGTTCTTGACGTGGCTCATCTCCTCTGGGTCCTTAAGGCGGCTGATGAAATACTGCAAGGGAAGGAGCCTGGTGGGGCTGAGATTCTGCAAGGCCTGCCCCTAGCACATCAGACCACCCTTATCCTCCCTCTGGAACTATGCTGATCCCTCCTGACACCTCCATGCCACTCGTCCCACCCAGGTCACACACACTTGTGTCCCCTGCATGCAAACACAGAAGCTCTATGCTGTACCTTGCTGACACACCTACACCATGGTCCTTCAACATGACAGGGGATAATTAGTGCCATGGACAACAGCAAGAAGGAAGCCCTCACCTCCCTGGCGGTCATAAAGAAATTCCATGGCAGCAGTGTTCCCAGGCCGAGGATGAAGAAGATCAGCCAGACAGCCTTGTACCTGTGGAGGCGACAGAGTGGTTTGGAGGGGGATGCTGGGCAGGGCAGGGGACAGGCATCGCTTCTGACTGTCCCTGACCCCACAGCGGGAGGCATCAGGAGGAGGAGGAGGGAGGACGATATTGCCCTGCCCCTGCCCCACAGCCCCTGCTAGCCGGGGCTGCTGGAGGAGATGTGACATTGCAGGGGAGCCATGGGACGCCCTTTGCAGGAGGGTGCAAAGGCAGGGGGAAGCTGGCTGCTCCCTAGCATGTGGCACCCAGAAACACAGCAGATGTCACCAGATCTGGGAGTGAGTCAGGCTCTCCAGGCATGTCCCAGCACAAGGGACTGTTTACAGCCTATTTGCTATGGAAAAACTGAGAGAAGGGGCAGCTTGGTAACACAGTGCACATGCAGAAAAGGGGGTCCCTCCAGATGCTGGGTCCCCTCGTCCTCCCATACCTCCTGGTACCCTGGATGTGCCCCCACACCTACATCGGAACCAGGCATTACCTGTCTTGGGGCCCATCCCTTGCTGTCATCTTGTGTGGCAAGAGTCAACACAGGTCCCAGCAAGTCTCCGTCTGAAAAGCAAACAGAAGATTTTACGGGAGAGTGAAGGACACAAGGCAAGCAGGGGCAGTGCTGGTTTTAACTCAAATCCATGCTGCTGGCTAAGTGCTCCACAGTATTGGGAGCCAAACACCAACCCAGCAAACGATGAGAGCACATCATAAGAGTTTTGGAAACCTGCAGCTCAGAGTCCTTCAGCCAAGGGGCTGTGATACATAGCCTTATTCTGCTGGCTGGGCACACCAAGCCTTCCCTCCAAAAGGAAACTGCTTTCCTGAGGTGCCCAGACTGCTCATGCTGGCTGCCCAGCTGCTCACAGCAGGCTCTTAAGGGATTTAAGAGCCTGCAGCTCTATGCCCCCAATCCTGGGGCTGTGAGTGAACCATGTGCGCAGTGGGCTGTGCCTGCCCCCCCTGCCCTTTCCACCTCCCTCCAATGCCTGAGTCTCGGCAGCACAAAAGACACATTTAATTCAGCAGCCTCTCCGATCAGAACCACGCAAATCTCCCGTTTTCAATTCTGCTTTCCTGAGGCTCTTGCAGCCCTTTCCTGGGTCACCTTGAAAAGCCAAGGGCATTCCTGGCACTGCTGTCCCCTTCCAGGCACCCCTCGCTCTGCTCCTTTTTCCCATCACCACCTGCTGAGCCCCTGCACCACTCAGGCATCACTCTACCAGCAGACAGCCCCCGAGATGCAGTCTCCGGAGCCCCGAGAAGGCACCTTCTCCCCCCGCTCCCCCCCTCTTCCCAGGGCAGAGCGGGATTAACCACACTGGAGAAGCCGCAGGCCTGCCTTGTGCTTTTCCAGTCCGGGTGGCGCAGCATGGGGTGCTCCAGCACTGCTCCCAGGGCTTCACCTGCAGCGGGGCTGCCGGCGCTGTGTCCGCAGCGCCCCCAGGACATGCCCCCCGGCCGCCTGCCCTGCTGCTGCCTGCAGCATCTCTGCCTGCGCCCTGCCAGCTGGGGCGGAGGAGGAGGCAGGCAGCCAGCAGCATGCCGGGATCTGTAGTCCCTGCCAGCCCCTACACACACTGAGGGCAGCACAGCCCATCCCCTGGCACAGGTGCCCCTGTGGTTCTGGGCACAGATCGCCTCCTCCCCGCTGTGGAGTCCTGCAGGCTGGGGAGCCTGAGTTAGGATGGAGCCAAAACACAGCCGGCAGGATGCGGAGAGGAATTTGGGAAGCCCCTTGGCTGCTTGGGAAAGCCAGAGAAGGAGGACAGTATGCCTCCATGGGATCAAGAGCCCTGCCAACCCAGCAGGTGCCACCCTGTTAATGTCAGAGCCATCTGCAGCACAGCTCCCCTCCCTTCCCACGCAGACAGCTTGGGGGCATGACAGCTCCTGCCTTGCCCTTGTGAGCCATTCAGACTTCCAGAGAAAACATCCCAAAATCCCCTCACGGCAGCCTACCAGTGCTTCTGGGGAAGGGACACCCCAAGCCCTAACCCAGAATTAGCAGGGGAATCTGCAAGCACAACTGCTACCACTTCACACACAGAAACCCCACCAGGGCCACTGCTTGTCTCCAGGCAAACAGATCTCAACCCAAAATAGGCAGGAGAACCCCAGCTTCCCCAGCAGGTCTCCAGCAAGCCCACAACATGCTTCCCCTTGCCCACCCAACCCCCTGGCCCTCTTTCCAGCCCCCATCAGGTCACATCGGTGTCCCAAGGAACAGGGACTTACCCCACAGACATACCTGGGGAGGGAGGACAGAGTCAGGGCAAGCTCCCTGCTCAGAGTATTTGAAGGCAGTGTGTTCCCCCGTTTCCACACCCCCTGCTCTTGGGTGTGAGCGTCAGGCCCGGGCTCAAGTCACGGGGGCTGGAGCCCTGTGGGTCTGGCGGCATCCATGGAAGAGGAGAAGAGGTATCAGGTACCACAGCTGGCACACAGCCCAAGTGTGTGGTACCACACACTGCCCAGGCGTCCAGGGAAGGGAGGAAGGGAAGTGTACCGTGCAGGAGATGGCAGGAGCATGGGGTGTTGAGGAGGAGGCAGTGGGGGTCGGGAGTAGGACTCAGGGGGTGCAGGGGCAGGGCATTCTGGCATGCTGCTTTCCCACTGCCTCCTGCTTCCTGTCTGGAGAGTGCCCACGTCCCTGTGTCAGGAGCCCAGCCTCCTCGGTGGGCACTGCCAGCCGCAGTCTGCTCTGTTTTCTGTCTCACTTTGCTAAGTGCCTCCTAATTTTTTCCACAAAGAGACAGTGCCTGCTAAAGGGTGCACGGATCACCAGTCATTACAGCAGGAAACATGTCCAGCTGCTGGCTGTTACAAACAACTCTAAAACAGAAAAGGTCACATGAACCAACACCAGCAACAGGTGGCAGCCCCGCTCCCACGGAGGGGAGAGCAGCCCTACCCTATGGGACATGGGAACAGATGCCACCCCTCCAGCTGGCACAGCACAGCTCTAACCACCTCCCAGAGGAGTTTGCTGGTGTTTATCCAAGCCACCAGGTTGGTGGCTGCACATTCTAAATGACATGGAAAAGGAGGAGTGATGCCTTAGCATAAGGACATCCCTTTTGATCCTGGGCATAGAGCAGGCTGTCTTATCCCCACAAAAGCGATGTCTAAATGGAAGGAGCAAGATCACAAGGAGTGGGTTTAACAAACCACAGACTAGCACCTCTGAGCAGGTACAAACAAGAGATGGCACAATTTTAATTGCCCATTCATGCCACACAAAGGCCATGACAGATGCTGAGCGAGACCTGTGGTTTTGGGCCACGCGCAATCCCACTGCCGGGCAAGCCCTGGGAGCTGACAGCAGGGCCAGCTGTCACCAAAACCACCTAACCACCGCAGAAAAACCTGCACTGCAGGACAGCCACACCTGCAGGCAGACGTTTGTCACCTGGATTTGGACACTTCCCCATCTCTCCCTTTCCATGCACCCCCTTTTCCCCTGCTCCTGCTGCCTTTGCTGAAGGTGAGCACAGTGCATGCTTGGCTTCCCAATCAAGAGCAATTCCATAGTGCCATGTAACCATGTTACGGGTTTATACCCAGAAACACCAGCTCTTTAAAGAAAAGCCCTTTACACCATACCAAACGTAGCCATGTCCTTGCTGTTCCTAGCCAAGGGGTTGCCAACAGACTCAATGGCAAACACCTCATGTCCTCCTGACACCACTTGTAGGGGGATCACTTTGCAGGGATAAGGTCAGTAGTTCCTCCAAGCACGGCCAAGATGGGACAGGGCCAGTTGCCTCACCAGCCCTGACCCCATCCCCTACATCTACTTGCCTGCTGAGTGACATCAGAGCATTCGTGGCAGGAAGGCTGATCCAGAGGCCCCTCAAGGTTTATCTGTGAGCACAGAATAAGCTCAGCACAGGGGTGCAAGTCACATGAAGTTCTGGTGCTGAGACTGCTGGAGGATGGGAAACACTTCAAGGCTGCCTGTTTCATGAGATGAAATCTGACCATGCTGCTCATGGACCCTCCTACCTTGCGCTGGGGTCCAGGGAACCAGCCTCCTGGGCAGCATCCTGCCCACCTCCACCTTCAGCCACCAGCTGTGAGGCACATGCTTGTATTTCACAAGAGGTATGACCATGTGCATTTGTGCACCATTACCGTGGTGCTGGGACAAACGCAAGCCCTCCTGAAATAAGGGCAGGCAGGTACCTTGGGTCAAAGCAGAGGCTGATCTGGCTCAAAGGCTGGTCTCCATCAGAGGAAAAAGCAGATGCCAGGAAAAGGTAAAAGTGGCACACGCATAGACTAACTCCCCAGCTGTTCCCCAGCCTCCGAGCTGGAAAGGACGTGCTGTTCATGTGCATTGTAGCCCACAGCAGGTTTCACTTCTGTGAAATCCTGCTTCCCCCCTTAACTTGGGAGCTTCTGAGAGGCGGCAGCAGCCCTCCTCACACACAGGACCTCATCCAGGGCTCTCTCGCCCTCGACATCAAAGGATGGATGAACACTGGAGTGGCGGTTTTACAGACCTGGATTGTATCCACCCAGTACATTTTCCAAACAGAAATTCTAGCTCACTTAGTCATTCAGGCATGGGTCCACGCCTTCAGTCCTCCTTGTTGCTTTCCTCCAAACCTTCCCTGGCTCCCCTCGACTCTTCCAGAGACGCTGGTGCTGGGGCATACAGGGACTCTGCAGGGGTGACACACCAATTTGAAGAGCAGCAAAAGGCTTTCCTGCTTTGCTTTGTTTTTGCTTTGTCACTCACAAAGATGATTTTATGTGTGTTTTTATGCACACTGAGCTAACTGAAATAGCTCCAGGCCTTGCTGTGAGTGGCCAGCTCAGTATATAATCTTGTTTGTGGATTTGGGGCCTTCTCTCTCCCTCCCTCTTTCCCTTGTCTATCACTTGATATTTATCTAAACTGAATTTCATCTGTCTACTGCCTGCTGTTGTAGTTGTTGTCAGTACTCTTTCCTAGCTGGCACTCATCCCCATGAACCTGAGTAATCCAATCACCTCAGCAAAGCCCTGTCATGTCATTGCTCATTCCCTTTTTCAGGTCACTCACGAGCATGTTGAAAAAACATGGGACCAACACAGAGATCTCTTTTCACTGCAAAATGGACTGCTGACTCCTACACCATCCTTCCTGTTTTCCTAATTACGGAGCTGTGTAAGGACTTTCTCTCTTGACCAGCAAGTTCCCTCAAAAACTGGGCTGAAAGCCGATTTGCACTCTTTTTGGGAAGTAGCATGGGCACTATGAGCCCAGAATCCCTAGGAAGCTATGCTCCAACCTTGGGAGCCCCTTGGCAGGAGATTCCCTACTTGCCCATGGTCCCTGTCCCTGCACAGACACTCAGGATACACAGCAGATTCAGCAGTCAGCTTTTCCCTGAAGCTCCCTCTTGCCCTTCTTAGAAATGAACGTCACATCTTTCCCCCCTCCCAGTCCCTGGGGGCTGGGGCAGTTGAGAATGACTAGAGGCCACATGTGACAGCCAGCTGCTTCACCCTCCCTTTTCTTCAGGGGGACGTTGCCTGGCCTAAGCCACTTGTTGCTATTTCCCTTTCTTTTCAAACCTTTCCTCTGCAGATGTCCTAAGGAGCCCCTCAAAAGAAGGTAGAAGAAACTGCTCAGGCTCTTGTGGAGCAAACAGAGAGGCAAAAGCTTCAACTGGCTTTTCTGCTATGGCCTCTCTTCCTCTAATCCCCCACCCTTCCAATGGCCTGCAGCAGGTTTTGTACTCCTGGAGTGCTTTGTAAGCAATTTACATCAGTAAGCTGATAGCACTTCCTAGTATTCCTCTCCTTTCTGCCTCTCAGCAAACAGCCTTGCGGTGCCATCTACTCCCCCACCACTGCTCCATGCCTGCATCCTGAGGAGGGGGCTTAGCAGGGGAGCAGAAGGAGGGTATTTCTGCTTTCTCCCTTGCCTTGCTGTCTGCAGACAAACTCCTTTGCATTGCCAGGGCTTGGCTGACAAAGAAAAACCCTCCTGAAAGGCACCCTGTGCAGCGCCCTCACCCTGAAGGTCTCTGGGCAATGTTTCCGACCTGCTTCACCTGGTTCCCATAACTCCTCCAGGGGCAAAAGGAGACACAGCTCCAGACCCCCTTTGCCTTTGGGCTTGCAGCATGAGCAGCCACCACGCAAACACTGTGCAGAGCAGAAGCTGTGGATACTGACCCCACTCCCAGCTGTTATCTCGGCTGCCGGGTGGCGCGGGGGGAGCGTTCAGCCCTGTGGTGTGTTTTGAAATGGTGTGTTTTGAACTGCACACACCAGCCAACTGCAAAGTCCCTTATCTGGAGAGTTCAAGGAGCCCTGAGAGGCTCCCCGGGGGCCCTTGCCCCTGGCAGGTAAAGAGATCTGGCCAGGCAGCAAATTCCCTAGGGCCCCATGGAACTCCAATATCGTCCCTGAAGGGCTTCCCACCAGGGAAAGGGCAGTGATGAAGCAGAGCCAGCCCTAGAACTACCCCAGGTGACACAGCTGGGGCTCTTCCAACCATTACTGAGTCCCGTGAAGCCCTGGGAATCCAGATCCCCACTGGGGCTGCTGAGTGGGTTTTCAGCTCTCACGTATCACTGGCCAAACACCATTGCCTCAGCAATGGCAGGCCCATGGTAAACCCCCACACCTCCCTCCTCAGCACATAGCAAGTGCCCAAACCCAGATACAGCTTCGTCCCTGGCCAGAAAAAAACCCTCCAGGCACCCACACAACCCCCTGGAGCAGAGACAGGTTCTCCTGCCCAGCATTCCATCGAATGCTGCCGGGGGACACTGAAATGTCCCAGCAAGAAGCTTACCAGAACGACAGGGTGGTCCCAGCCCTTTCCTCCTTGTCACTTCAGGCCACAGGACTGCAGGGATGATGCAGCCTTGGTAGAGGCAGGAAAAGCCCTGCAAATATTGGAGCAGATGCCTGCTCCAAGGCTGGTGGTTTTAGGGGTGCAGGAGGAAATACAGCCCCTGAGGCTGGAAGGTGGGGGGGGGCAAGAGCTAAGGGAGGGACATAATTTTTGAGCAGGCGTCAGAGGAGAGATAAGCTGATCTCAGGAACTTGTTTGCAGAGACAGGATTCATAGGGGCTCTTCTGAGAAGCTGGTTTCCCTGGTGGCATCCACTCGGGCCACTCTTCCCAGGGAAAAAGACTGTCCCTTCCAAGCCACAACCCTGACCTCCTTCTTGGGAGGCTGTGAAAGTAGGCATGTTTTTCCAGGGCTAGGTTCAGAATTCACTTTTTGGAAATGAAATAAAATAAAGACTCTTTGTCTCAAGGGCAGAGGGAGGGATTTGCTCAGGGTTCCACTCAATGCAGCTGCAGAAACCTCCAAACCCAGGCACAAACCACCTCCAGGACCTGCACAGTGCTTCCAGGCAGCTTTCAGCACCTCCAGGAGCTGCAGGGAGATGGGGAAGGGCAGAGGATGATCCACTATGGGCACACACAGAATCTCACACCACGCTCACAGAACCTGTCTATGATTTCCCATGGGAACACCACGGGTTTGGGGAGAGCCTGGGAATGCCTCACCCAGACCATCATCCTCTCCTTGCATCCTCTGCAGCTGGCAGACCCTCACAGCCCATTTCTGCAGGACTTGTCCAAGGCCCTTAGGGGTGCCAGTGGCCAGTGGAGGTGATGCCTGGGGGCCATGGGGAGGGGGTGCTGTGGGAAGGAGTGCTCCTCTGGGATCGATCTGAGGGCTGCAGCGGGAAGAGCGACAATGGGAGGAAGCCACATTTCCGTTTCCAAATGGAGAAAACATTACAGGACCCCTGTGGAGAACAACTGAACACCTTTAATGTAAAAATCAGCTGGGAGTACAAGGAGCAGCCAGAGGCAGCACCAAGCTGGGAGCGGGTCCTCCTTGCATGGAGGAGCCTGGAGCTTGATGCAGTAGTGGAACAGGCCCACCATACGCCAGGACAGCCATGTACAGAAGACAAAAGCAATGCCAAACACACGAAAACACAAGGCAGTTTTGGCTCCTGCCTGCCTGCCTGCAGCTTGGCTCTCCCACAGGCAGGTGACACTCCTTGTTTCCACCCAGTTAGGTGGGAAGAGGGATGCTCTCTGATGGGATAGGACAGCATTCAGGTAAGACCCGCTGGGGCATGACTGTCTGATGCATCTCTTTTCCTTTAGTACTTTTTCCCAAGTCACACTCAGACTTGCTCAAGAGGAATACCCAACTATACCTGTACAGATGGTATCTCGGCCAGCCACACCTCAAGCAGCAGCTAAAGCATACCAGAGGGATGGGTTGAGCCTATGGGACCATGACCCCATTTCCCCTCCGTGTCTGCAGCTGAGAGGAGTGAAGGTAAGACATGTAAAGAGGAAGCACACAACAAAACAGGATGAGAGCAAAACAACTCGTAGCCAGAGAAGTCTGAAGATAATAACTCAGTGAATGCATAGGCAAAAATGCAGGGGATAGAATCCCATAGCTGGGGACAGAAAGACAGGTAATATGTTTCTCCACACTCTGCCTTCTCCTGGGCTTGGGAGGGCTTTATCTATCAGCAACACATGGCTACCTCAAGGTCAGTGCCTGGCGAGCAGTACTGGAGGAAAAAGAGCAGGATTGCAGGAGGCCACCTGCCACTGGTGGCCCCCACGGTGCTGGGATGTAGAGTGAAGATGATTCCTCCTTCATTGCTTCATGTTCCTGGCCCCAAGACTGAGCTCAGACCCAGGAAGGAGTCAGATCAGGAATGACATAAGGGAGCTGAGCATGGAGAAACCTGCAGATGAGGGTCTGGAGAAGGATGGGGACAGCTTACATTCCAGCCAGAAGGTCCTCCAAACAGTCCTGCAGTGAGGGGTAAGGTAGGAGAGGTGGTGAAATCATTGGCAAGTTCAAAAGTCCCTGTAAATTCTTCCCCAAGCTATGCATGGAGCCCTTCCATGCACAGAGCTCCTGACAGAGGAGGCTCAGAGGGCTCAGCAAAACCACTCTCCCACACCACATGCTACTCTGTACTTTACAGGAGCTCCTTTTCCCCAGGAGAGTCTGAGCCCAGGGCCCACTCACTCATCCCCAAAAGAGGGATGCTTCTGGAAGGGCAGGAAAAGCTGGCTGCCAACCAGCAGTAAGAGCACCTGCCTGCAGCATCCCCCTGCCTGCTGCCACCCAGCCACCTCCTGCACCTCACAGCACCTTCTCATCCCGGGAGAGAGGCTGTCCTTCCAGCTCTGCCTCCTTCCTGTACAGAGCCAGATGTACAGGTGCAGAGCTGGCAGCTGGCAAGACTCTCAGCAGGCAAGATCTGCCCAAACCCACTGAGAGGTCAGGGGGGAAAGAGGGCATCCCCAGGACTGAATGAAGTGAGCCTTGTCCCTGCACCCAGACAACCCAGCAGCAGGCCTGCAGCAGGCTGCCAGCCCTGCTGGGGGGTGGCTCAAGGGCAGAGATCATTTTGCCCTCCCTCAGTTTTTCAGAGGCTGGTCCAGGCTGCACAGCTGCTTCCAATTTAGTGGAGGACAGGGAAGTGAAAACAGAGTCAGAACAACACAATCTTCCCCTGATGTCACCACCTCCCCAGCTTCCAAAATCTGGAGAGGCAACCCCTCCCAGCTGAACAGCAGCCCCCTGGCAGAAGGTGGGACAGGCACAGAGGGACCAACCACCACTGGCCTGCAGTAAGTCGAGGTTGGCTCCATCCTCTGCATGCCATTCTGTGCCCAGTGGCCAGAACAGAAATATATGGGCTATTCTGGCTCCTCTCAAACCAAAATGGCCTTTCACTTGTAGGCCAGCTCAGAACAGGGGTCTTGGCTGACCATTGATTTTGGCACGAAATGTCTGCAGCCCTACTGAGAAAGGGGATGGTGAGCACAGAAGGTTTTGGGACCCATCAGAGTCCCATGAGGTCTCTCTGCCAGCCTCCTGTTCTGCCAAGATCCTGCTCCGTGCCTGGACAGCCACAGCATCTTGCAAACTCCAAACAGGCTGCAGCTGCTAAATACAGCTATTTCACAATGGATACAATGGCTCTGTTCCAGGAGACAGGAGTGTCTGTCACCCACTCACTGCAAAACCCCCCTTTATCCCAGCCAAGGGGCACCCCACAATCCCCAGAAACAAACGGAGGGAGAAGAGATGGATGTCAAACCCAGTCACTTCCAAAGCTGCAGCCATCTCCTAACAGTGGGTCAAAGCCATCCCTACAAATCCCAGGAGCTGGAGGGACTTGAGAAGCCACATGTGCCTGTACATTTCCGAGCCGATTTTAAATTGGGCTGAGGGGAAGATGCTGCCTACTGAGAGCTGGGTTTGTCACATCGCTGCTCTGTGGCAGACAGAAGAGCTGTGTGGGCAGCATACGGTCTGTGGTCCAAGGAATGGAAAGCCGAGGAGGCAGCATGCCGTCAGTGGCATGGAGCAAGCAAAGGACTTGGAATAAACACCCAGGGTGGAAGCGCTATCTCTGGCACTCTCTTCCCTCCTCCCTGAATAACTCAGCTTTCCCAAATGGCCTGGCAGGACTAAGGTCTCACATGTGGAGTCAAAGCAAGATTCAAGGCGGACACCTCCTTTGGAGCAAATAAGTCAGAGCCCAAACCTCCCTCCCTTGGCACTGGCCTTGGCTAAACCGTGGCAAACAGGAAAATCTTTATGTGAGTAGGATCAGGCAGGGAGAACAAACAGGAGGTGGGGAGCTCACTGCTGTGTCTGCCCAAATCCTGTCAAAACAGTCTCCCACACAACCAACAATAATGAGCTTGACCACAAGTCGGGAAAGAGCAAGTCACATCCCCTCCAAAACCCAGCCTCTGCTGCTACATCTGTGCAACCAGTCACCACCCATTGTGCCACAGCCACATCCTAGCCTGCCTGAGACCATGAACATCCTCAGGGATGCCTCAGGGAAGCACGGAGAACTCTGAATGAGAGCCACCAAGTGCTCATGTGGAAATGGTGCTTTGCAGCCACTGGCATTGGTTTGCTGATTCCGCCATCCTCCCAGGCTCCCCCAGGGTAATGTGGGGAGCAGAAGAGATGAAGGCAGCTGCCCTCTAGATGCCCTGCTGGGAGACCCAAGATTACCATAGCTTCCATTGAGGTGAGCTGGTCATCCAGCAAGGTGTCCTGCCAAGGCTTGCCTGGGTGTCCTAATATGCTGGGATGCCATTGCACTCCCACAGTGATGCTGGGCAATAGGGAGCCCAGAAGCTGAGCCCCACTGAAGCGATCCCTGCTGACATACTGCATCCCCCTCACAGCCAGAGGAAAGGAAGGGAGGGATAGTTGGTGGTAGAGAACCTGTTTGTATATCGATGGCCAGGCTGTTTACTGGTGTTGGGTTTTGTGTCTGGTTGAAGGCTTCACTTTTGGAGCAAGCCCAGCTGCAGAGCCCAGGCAGGGGGTGTGGTGCTCTTCAGCAGCTCTCTCACCGACCCCCACCAAGGCATGGATTCTGCCCTGCATCACCTCGGCACCCCGCACCCGCTGCCTCCAGGGTAACAGCCCCATCCAGGAACAGGCTGGCAGATCAATGTCCTGATGTGGTTCACCACCCAGACATACCAGCCTTATGTTGCCATGAGTAGTGGGTGTGAAGATGGGAAGGAGAAGCTGAAGGGCAGGGTGGGTCACCCCATAATAGCTTCATTGTGTTGCCTTTGGTCTGCCTCCTCCCGTGGTTAATGGATAATGCTCCCACTCTCCTCAGGATGCCAGAGACCCACCCAACCCTGCCTTCCTCAGTCACAGCCCAACACCTACAAATCCTGATGGGCTGAAAGCACCACGTGCCCTGTGTGCATACTGCGACAGTGGGCTCCCTGTGGGGGCAGAGATCCAGTCCAGAGCAAATCGCATCACAGAGCTGAGGGTACAGCACTGAGGGAGGATAAGAAAAAGGAATTACCTTCAATTTGGTCCTGAGACCAGGAAAAGACAAGGCCTGTTGTGAGCAGAGCAGGCAAGGCAGATAAGGCTGGCATCTCCTTCAACCCTGAGCCCTGGCCAGGATCAAGAAGCAAGATGTGCCACCAGTCCCTCCTGCCTCCCTGAGCTGTTCTCCAGGGGTTATTCGCAAGCCTAGAACAGGGGAGCTCCTCTCATGAGGGTTTTCCATGACCATGAGTAAACCTGTAGCAAAACTCCAAAGCCCTCACTGTCTTGAGCCTGGTGAGCTGGCCCTAAGATGCAGGTGTAACTTGGCTCCCTATTCCTGTATGGTGTCAAGTGGGTGGCTGTGCTAGGCATGATGAACCAGGCAGGGGTGAGAACCATGTTCAGAGCTGCAGCCTGGGCAGCAGCAGAAGCCAAGCAGGGTGGCCCAGGCAGGATGCTCCTCTCCCCAGCACACTTGTAAGAAGCTCGTGCCACTTCAGTGTCAGTCTGGGGGTGCTGGTACACATTCAGGTTGATGGCTTGTCCTTGTCACAGCAAGGCTGATAACACAGTTCTGCTGCCATGACTGAGCTTCAGTACATGGCCAGCGCAGGCTGCTTACTGGGCAGGAGGCTGATTGCGTGGCCCTCTGGTCTTGCTGCTGCTCCACACCCAGCTGTATCACTCCCAGCCCTGCTCTTCATCTCCTGCCCCTGCTTGCCTCCTCCCTCTGCAGCTTCCTGGTCTGCTCACTCCATGAATTTCCAACTGGAAATTTCACAGCAAGGTGCCTTCCTATCAGACAAGTTCTAAATGAACTGAACTAAAGCAAATCTCACCGGCAGTCGTGTGGTGGGAAGAAGGCAAGAAGGCTCTGCGGAAATCTGCCTGATTTCCTGTTGACTTCTGCATGAGCCAGCAGGCAGGCAAAAGGTCTCAGCTCCCCTTTGGCCTCAAGGAAAACTGGTCTCCTCGAGATGAAGCCTCACCATGCTCACCCACATCTTAACCAAGAAACCGAAAGAGAGCCTTGAGCACTGCACCTGGAATGCCAGGCTCACCAATTTGTGTCACAGTTGGTGCATGACAGCCACACATACCCAGAGATCTGAGCCTCCCCTTTCTTGGGGATCAGTGAGACCAGGGAAAAGCCTGCTCCAAGCCAGAGCAAGATCAAAAGGTCAAAACAGTGATGTTCATCACACTATCACCATCAGTAATGGAGTTACAAAGGGCTGTTAGCGCTATTCCTACACAACAGCTTCCCTTGCCTCCCGGGAGCAACAACCCTCAAACATGTTCCTCACGCAGCATCATGGCTCTGCTCCCACATGGGGACCCCAGAGCCCATGTACAGCCCCCTCAGCCAGGTCTAGAGATTCTGGAGTTGGGGGAAATACTGTGCTGCAGCCTCAGCTGGTCACTGAAGTCCCCCTGGACCATATATCCTGATGTAACCAAACGCACTCAGGGTCAGCCCCTCCTCTGCACACTTCTTTACCAATCCCACATCTTGCATACTGTTAACCTAGGAAACAATTAGTCTTTATTGCACTGCTTTATGAAATCCTAATAGCTGTGTGACTGGTGAAACCCTGACTCCTGCCCATCTGCAAATGCCTGTTGCGCACTCTGTGCATCAGCTTGCTGGCAGCTGAGTACGAGTTAGCATGGAGATTTGACTCCAAGTGCTGGCAGTCCTGCAGCCCCAGCAGCACAGTGCTGGGCTGGCAGGTGCCTCAGGACAGAGCTTGGCACTGTGGAGGCTCAGGAAGGTGCAGGGAAGTAAGCGAGGTTTACACTGTGGGGTCAATATGAAGCTGGCAAGGACCACAAGCAAATAGCACTCTGTTGATGAGAGCGGGGGCTGCAGCTTCCTTAGCACTTGCCAAAGGCCTGGATGTTACACTGAACAAAAACAACCAAGATCTACATGTTCCCCAGAAAAAGCACCAGAAGCTGTCTGCTGGCTCCCCAAAGCAAATAGCTGGTGCCTTCCCATCTGGACAGGGCACGCAGGTGCTCCTGGGTTCCCTCTGTCCCAGTGAGCTGGTCCCCAAGCCCTGCCTCTGCAAGGGGAGCTGGGAATGCAGCCAGGCAGAGTGAGGAAGGTGTAGCACAGAAATGGGTGAACGGGTGCCTTTTCCTCTGCACCCTGGCTTACCCCCAGACCACAACATGGAATGAGGCAGGTCAGTCCAGGGCAAGAGCAAAGCCCATGGCTCATCTTCAAAGAGGAAGAGGCTCAATAATACCTCCCAGCCCAAGATAATGAGAGCAGGGATGCCATGCTGAAGAATTGATGCCAGTAGTTAATTACACAGCTTTACGAGGAATGGAGAAAAGGAACAACTGCAGGATGGAGGTGCCTTTGCTGGCACTACATTTGCTGATTCAAGCTGAAGTGAATTTCTTCAACCTCTTCACTCCAGGTACCTGGCACAGTATAGGCTTCACTAGCTGCAGAGGGAGCAGTCACGCTGCAAACCATCTTCTGAGGGTGATGCTACAGCCCTTGGTGCTGAACAGAAAGTGCCTTTGCTCTATGAACACCTTTTTGGTGACCTGAGCGCAACCCTACCTTGTCTTTTTCTGGAGGGAAAGGCAATGGCCAGAGCAAAAGTGCTCTGGGGGGAACATGTGTGGTGTTGGCACAGGACTGACACTATCAATGGCCCACAAGCTGCACTCACACAACCAAGTGAACCTGAGAAAAAAGTATCTCTGCACAGTCACATCCTGAGATAGCTCTGTAGTGAAGGCAGGCTCGGAGGAGCCCCAGGCTGTCCAACCGGAGCTGGCGAGCGGAAACAATGCCACCAAGCTGGGATGTGGTGCAGAAGGGGAGTGGGATTTCCCGTGTCGGCAATCACAGAAGTCCCTCAATTGTGTCTGCTCACAACAGGCAACTGAGGGGCCGGTTGGCTGCTTCCTGCTTTGGAGCAGCCGGGAAGCACATCCAGCTGTGGCCAACAGCTGCACAAATTCCTCCTGCAGCCCCTAGCCTTGGGGACCAAGGATACAGGCTTACTTGTCTGCGATCCCACAGCTCTGGGGCTTGGCCGCTGTTGCCTTCCCACACAGCCCGCAGTTCCACAGCCCATTCCCGAGAGGCAGATGGGAGTGCTGTGAGTAAAGGCAGGGACTGTGTTGATCTGCCAGTATTAGCACCTAGCACGGGTGTGAGGCTCAGATTTAACTACAGGGGTGGGGAAGACAGCACAAAAGGGCTCTACAGGAGCTCTTGGCACTCCTGCCTGGACCAGGCTCTCCATGAGCGCTGATGGTTTGCTCAGGAACGGAAAGAAACTCACTGAAATCTTCCACAGCATCCCAGAGCCAACCGGGAGCATTTTCTTAAGCAAGACCTGGAGCACTCCTGGCCCAGAAGTTTTTCCACCAGCCAAGGGGGCTCTGCCCTGCTTCTCACACAGCAGCACATGGTACCCTGCCCACGCACCTGCCAGCGGGTCCTCACAACACCCGCCGACTGCGGCATGCTGGCAGACACTGT